>BSBK01005885.1:517500-1130997 GCA_027943335.1 Chamaecyparis obtusa
ATGGAAGAAGTGTTACAAAGGAGTTAGGAGAAGAAGAACAAGAGTTTCCAATACATGAAAGAGGATATATACCTATTGATCAAAGACCCCTCATAGAAGCCCTTGAAAGAGTTGGGAAGAAAAAACTGATCTACCCATGTTCTTTCACAAAATGAATCCAGAGGAATGCATGGACTTGATTAAAGCATTGGAAAACTATTTTGAATATGAAGAGGTATCCGAAACCCAAAATGTGAAGTTGGCCAAGTCCAAGATGAAGGGTCCAACCCTTAGTTGTTGGAACTTCTTATAGAATGAAAGGGTGGAACAAGGAATAAACCCTATAACTACTTGGAAGAAGATGGTGATTGAGGTTAAGAGATAGTTTGTCCCTGGGGACTATGAAGTGTTCCTACATTAGAAACTTAAAAACCTAAGACATAAGGACATGGATGTTATTTCTTACACCGAGGAGTTCCATAGAATGACCCTCAAAGAAAATATACTAGAGAATGAGAAGAAAAAATTGGCAAGATACCTAAATGGCCTCAAGTATAGCATCCAAGATGAACTCATTTTTTTCAACCATGAAAATGTACACAAGTGCTTCTAAATTTCTCTAAGGGTTGAAGAGAAGAAAAAGATAAAGGGAGAACAAAATAAGAGAGGTAGAGGGAAAATTTTCATAGGTAGAGGTAGGTTCAATGGTAGGGGATCATTTACCAAGAACCAAGGTGAATATACTAATCAGTAAGAAGAGGGAGAGTCAAGAAATAGAGGCACTTTTATAGGTAGAAGGCCAAGCAAAAGAGGAAGGTTTGGTGGAAGAGGAGCCAATGTCTTCACCAATAAGTGCTTCACATACAACTGGGTTGGGCATCAGTCCTTTAGGTGTCCTAAGAAGCTTAGTACAAAAAATAAAGGAGATAGACAACTTCAGATGACACAAGAAGATGATAGTCAGAGTGTGTCCTCTTACCACACATCAACATCAAGGCCTACAAATATAGAGCAAGGTGAATGTCTTATGATTCAAAGAACTCTCTTGAGTGTACCTACTAGTAGAGAGCCACCTCTAAGGAATTCATTGTTCAAGACAACTTGAAATGTGAGAAATAAGGTATGAAAAGTTATAGTTAATTCTTGATCAATAGATAATATAGAATATAAAGAGTTGGTTTATAAGTTAAAACTTCAAAGAATTCCTCATCCATTCCCATTTAGATCCTCAAGATAACGAAGGAAAAGATAACTCTAATTTGTAAACAAGTGTGGGTAGAGTTTACCCTAGGAGATTATATAGATAGATTCTTGTGTGATATCATAGAGATGGATGCATGTCACCTACTATTAGCTAGGCCCTTAGAATTTGATGTTAGTGCTAAGCATGATGGGAAAACAAATAAACAAACAATTCTATCTTCCTCTGTATTGATGTATACTGATATTCCAATTGGTTCAAGTTCTCAAATTTAATCACAACCTTGAACATGATTCAAAGTGTGAACTATGTTGCATCAACATGAATGATCTTTTGATAAAAATAGGCTGATGCAACATCCAGATCACCTTAGTGACCGATAGATAGGGGACGGACCCCAGAGTCTAGTCCTCAAGTATTCAAATGTGTCTTTCGGTAGAGGCTTTGTAAAAATATCTGCAAGTTGTTCTTTAGATGTGACAAATTCTAACTTCACTTGCTTCTCTTGCACTTGTTCTCTTAAGTAATGATACTTAATAGATATATGCTCTATCTTAGAGTGCATCACATGATTCTTTGAAATATTAATAGCACTAGTGTTGTCATAATATATAATCACCAGGTCAGTGATTACCTCATTCATTCCTTCCAACACTTGTTTGATATATGCAATGTTTGAATGTTAGTAGCAGTAGCAACATACTCTGCTTCAGCTGTAGATTGAGAAATACAAGCCTACTTTTTACTTGTCCATGTTACAAGTCTTTCACCAAAGAAAAATACTCCTCCGGTGGTGCTTTTTCTATCATCCACATTTCCAACCCAATCAGCATCGGTGTAAACTTTCAGTTCAAACTTCCCTTCTTTAGGATACCATAATCCATAATTCTCTATTTTCTTTAAGTATCTTAAGATCCTTTTTGTAGCTATCATGTGTGATTCTCTAGGATTGGTAGAAAATCTTGCAACAATACCCACAACATGTGCTATATCTAGTCTACTATGAACTACGTACATTAACTTACCAATCATGGATCAGTAAAGTGTCTGATTTACCTCTGTAGTTTCATCCTCCTTTGTCAATTTGCATCCAGTAGTCATCAGTGTTCCCATAGGTTTAGCATCTTCCATGCCAAATGTCTTCAGTACTTCCTTTATGTATTTAGATTGTGTGATGAATATTCCATCACTCTGCTGAATCACTTGTAGTCCAAGAAAGAATTTAATCTCTCTGAACATAGACATATCAAATTCCTTTTGCATTTCATCAGCAAATGTCATGCATACAAGATCTTGACCTCCAAAAATAATATCATCAAAAAATATTTCAGCAATGATAATAGTATCATCAGTATCACCTTTCATATATAGATTGATGTTTTCAGTTGTTCTAACAAATCCAATACTTAACAAGTAAGTATGCAGTCTTTCATACCATGCTCTCGGTGCTTGCTTCAATCCATATAAAACTTTATGTAATCTACATACCATGTCTTTATTGTCGGGATCAACAAATCCTTCAGGTTGTTCAACGTAGACCTCTTCTTCAAGTATACCATTTAAAAATGATGACTTCACATCCATTTGATAGACTTTGAATTTCTTGTGTGCAGCATATGCAAGTAGCATTCTAACTCCTAATCTAACAATAGGTGCAAATGTTTCACCATAGTCAACGCCTTCTTCCTGTGCATATCCCTTGCATACCAATCTAGCTTTATTTCTTATGACTTCATCATTTTCATTCAATTTATTCTTGAATATCCACTTAGTACCGATAACATTCTTATCTTTTGATCGTGGTACTAAGGACCAGGTTTTGTTCTTCTCTATTTGCTCTACTTCCTCCTTCATTGCATTAATCCATAAGTATGATATTTCTGAGTATGATATTGGTTGCGACAAACTATTTCACAAAGTGGGTTGAAGCTATACCCACAAGGAAGGCTACGAGAAAGGTGGTCATCAAGTTTTTGACCGACAATATACTTACCAGATTTGGGGTACCTTATAAGATTCTTTGTGACAATGGCATGTGTTTCAAATCTAAGGAATTTTCAAAATTTTGTGAAAAGTATGGCATCAACTTATCATACTCATCTCCATATCATCCACAAGGGAATGATCAGGTAGAATCAAGCAATAATAATATATTGAAGATTATCAGAAGAATGTTGAGTAACAATAAAAAGGCCTGGGACTCAAAGTTAAATCTACCTTTATGGGCGGACAGAGTAACAATGAAGAGATCAACAGGTTTTTCTCCTTATGAGTTGTATTATGGAAAACAAGTGAGGTTACCATTGAATAATCTCTTGCCAGTATACAAATTCATTCAAGAAGAAGAGCTTGAAGATGTAAACTTTATGGAAGACTGTTTAAGCCAATTATCAGAGTTAGATGAGATGAGAATAATGGCACAAGAAAGGAATATTCATCAACAGAAACAGATTAAGACCCTGCATGATAAAAGAGCGTCAGATAGACCTTTAAGAGAAGGTGATTGGGTATTGCAATGAAATGCAAAAGACCAAGACAAAGGAAAACATGGTAAGTTCGAGGCATTATGGCTGGGACCTTACATGGTAGTTTCAAAAGCAGGTGAGAATTCATATTATCTACAAGACACCGATGAAGTCATTCAGGAATTCCCTACTCACGGTCAATACTTGAAGCCATTTTTCTCTTAAAATAGGAAGTATTTTTTAACTTGTATATTACTGTTTTATTTCATTTAAGCATCATGTTTCTTTTCTCACTATGGTCTTCTTTTCCAGAGATAACTAGGATCTCGCTGCATCCAAGCATGAATGCACGTCCCCAATTGGAGCCACTGTTGACACCAAAATTTTTAGGTTCTAAATAGATAGGATGTCAGGGAAGTATGATGTAAATTTCAGTTTTATATCATGTGCTTATGTTGAAAAAATTAAAATGATAAAAGAGCTAATGTGTTTTCATTTAGCAGGTTGTTAATTGTCTTATTCTAATTTCATAAATGCATATTTAATTTTGAAAATAAATAATTATTCTAAAAATATAAAATAAAATAAGTAGAAAAGGCGGTGAGAGGGAGTTGAACCCTCAACCTCTCAAGCCGACCTTTTTTCCTACCTATCTACCCTCCTACCCCCTAACTAGTTAGTCTATTTGTTTTCTTCGAGAGGGTTAGGAGAGGATATTTATTTATTTTTGTTTCTTGTGCAAGAGAGAAGTTAAGACAACCTTTTTTACAGGGAGTTACCTCTTCCTTAATTACTTTTTAAAATTAAATAATGTGATTATTGCTTTGTCTATATATTTATTTATCTTTCTGATTTCAGAAAAAGAATGGGGAGAGGGAGTTGAACACTCGACCTCTCGACCCATTCCTTCTCCTACCTAACTACCCGACTCTTACCCCCTAACCAATTGTTCTACATTATTCTTCAAGAATGAGTGTGTAAATAAATATATAAATTAAAGAAGCATTATCCCTTTTGAAACAAATTATTAAAATAAATATGGTTTATTAGATAGAAAATTTTGTATATTGTAGTTACTAATAATTATTTTGTTTCTAATTTGTGTTTTACCCTAAAAGTTAAAAGTATATGATGGAATAAAAGGTTAAAATTGATGTGTTAGGGTTTTGGTATATATTTTTAATATTAATTATTTTTCTTTCCCATTTAGCATTTTGACCTAATAATTTTTAACATTAGTATTTTTACCAATTTAAGTGAGAAGGTTTTTATTAATTTTTAATGATGTACAATGTATATGTTTGCTTTTAGGGTTGCCATTTATGTTTTAATTACAAATACCTAAAAGGTAACTTTCTTTACTTACTTTAGTTGTTAGGGTTTTAATTATTTTATTTTACTAACTTTTATGAATAGGTTAATTCTTTTATAAATGTTTTAGGGTTGCTTTTAGAAAGATAAATCTTTTTAGTCCCCTAAACATATATATATTTTTTATAGCTATATTATTATGTTGTATTAAAAGGTTTTTATATTATTAAGGTAATTATTTTATGAACTTAATGTGAATTAACCCTAAGTGGATTGATTTCATCTTAAGGGTTAAATTTATTTTTTCATTAAGTGGATTGTACTCTTAAAGTACATTATGCTTTATTATGAATTAAAAGGATAATTGTGAATGTTATGTTTTTATTCATCACATTATATAAATCCTTCATGATTTAATTATTGTGGTTAAAATATAATTTAAGTTTCATTTTCATTTTTACTTATTTATTTTTCTTATCTATTTTTAATTGATTATTAATAAGTAATGTATAGTGTTTATGCAAGATTAATACATTACATAATGTTTTTACTATTATGTTTGATATGAACTAATATTGATTATTTTGTGTGCAGGAAATTAAAGTGTAAACTATTATACTTGGCACACATAGAATTATAAAGGATATTTGCCCGACAATTATTGTTATGCTTGATTATATGCATTTTTAGTGTTAATTGTATAATTGGGTCCTATGAAAGGGCATGTCCTTTCACAGGGAACTGTAGGGAATTATACTTATACTCACTCAATTGTAAAGATAGAACACAATTCTATCACGGAAAAAACATATACCATCAAACAGATTGAAACTAAATGTCTCAAGATATCATGCACGAAAATCTGATAAGTGCTTATACCCTATTGATTATATAGTTTGTATGTTTAATCAGTTTCTTGGATTACTCTCTAACCAGGGTATCCTATTATGCTTTCTATTTTATGCATTTATTTATGATCAATTAATACAATTTGAATAATGATAGCATGGTCTAGGGACCTATTGTTGTTTCCTTTCAGGCTTTTTAGTTGAGTTAAAAACCATAGGACCTATTGTATTAATTGTTATAGATTTTGTTTCAAATAAAATCTTGTAGGTTGATGGTCTCGTTCTGCAGAAACGAGTTATCCTAAAACAATCTCCAGTTACTTAAAGTATTGAATGTATCTGACTCTATTTTCAGTATCATATCAGGCATTAGTCTATTTGTTCTTTTGAAATTATCATTTATTTCTTTTTGTGGAATCTATTTATAATCTGCTATTTTATTTACAAAACATTAAATTAGGGTTAACATTGATTCATAGCTTTAGCCTAAATATTTAGCCATTTGACAGATAGGATATTAGGTTTCTTTTCTTCCAAAGATTAGTAACCCCTTGAATAGATGTAAAATGGATTCACCTCTATTCAAATGTAAAGGGGGAAATATGAGATCTATTCTCAAAACCCAAATTCTCCAAAGAAGAGATCCGATTTGATCAATCAAAAGGTTAATGCACAATCGAATCAATTTTATGGAAAAGAGTAGGAAGAGAGAGAGTAAATCCAATATTTCCCTAATGTGGAGGATTAAGTTTAGAATATAGAATAATTGAAATACAAGTACTAACCTCAAATTAGGGCAGATCTGGAAAATGTTGAATTCTGATGTCTGTGTGTACTTTCGAGAAAATCTGAAACCTATCTTGGATTGGAAGTTCTGAGACAGAGAAAACCCATAAATCTTTCCTCAAGATAGCTCAGCTCGGGTTTGACCCTCATAAAAGGTCAAATACCACATTCTTTATTTGAAGTCCGATTCAAATTCTGTTCGCAGATCCCAGAAGTTTGCTGAAAAGGGTATCTAAATTCACTCTCAGATTCGAAACTCCGCACCTGTACCTACAAGAAAATAGTTTTTTGTTGTATGGGGGGTTTACCTTGGTCAAACCCTAGTTTAGGAATTAACCTTGAAATTGAATTGAAATGTATTGTGCATAAACAAAGTAATTGAAACAAATCACCTCGCTTATGTTGAAGTCCTTGTAGAGGATTCGAATCCTCAAATCCACAAGTAGGAATGAATGTAGGATGTAGGATGTCTCTAATCAATGATATTTGATCTTCAACACCAATCTTGAATTGATCTTTGCATATGAGAAGACTTGAATGAATGGAGAAGGATGGATCATCAAAGGGGCTCCAAAGAGATTGAATCCTTCAATAGCTAACAATGGATCTCCTTGATGGATGAATGCTTGACCACTTGAATGCTTGAAGATTTTCTTGCACTTGAGAGCTCTAGATGCTTGAGATGTGATGTTCTCACAAAACTTGATGATGTGATATGAAAACTTGATGTGAAAATGAGAGAAGAAGGCCTCCTTTTATAGTGATCTAGGGCACACTCCTCTAGATGGGCCACCTTGGAGAATTAAATCCCAATTAGGTCCTCGCCTTTAGAAAATATACCTAGATTAAATGAGATTAAAAGATTTACCATCCTAAAACTTGAAATGGCCGACCCGAAGGCGGGAAAATAAATTTCCCGAAAGCCCGAAGCCCGAAGCCCGAAAATTAAAGATCTTGAAAATTTGGAGAAAGGGGCCAATGTCAAGGTTGACCCTAACCTAGTCAGGGTCGACCTAAGACCTTGACCTAGTGAGGGTTGACCTAAGACATTGACTCTGATCCTAAGTTGACTCAGAATCAAGTCAAGAGGTCCCAGGGATGTCCAGAAACCTAAAAATTGATGCCAGAACATGACAGAATGTCAGGAATAGACATAAAATACTATGATTACTGAGATGAAGTCTAGGAGGATCCATTTCTAAATCCTACCTAGAAAATAGAGCCATGGAAGAGAGAAATTTAGGAGAATCCTTAAGATCCTAACCCTAATTTCACCTAGAATGAAGAAATCAAGTGCGGGGAAGAAGTGGAAAGCGGGGAGAAAAGCCAAATACATGCAAAGACCCGATCAAGGTGCTTAACATGAACCCAAACCACCTACTTGGAGGGCTAAACACTCTTATCATGGAAGTGCTTCTATTTTAAGATGATACACCCCTTTGGAAGGTTTTTATTATCTATGCACGTAGTTTGTGCATTTAGGCAGTATATCTGATTTAGGCCTACCAGCCTTGGTTCAATCGAACTAGAATTATAGAGACATCTATTGTGCCTATTAGTTGGTCTCAAAATGATCAACATTTTTGAGCCCCAACACATTCTCTAATGCAACTTTCACATTTTTAGGTTCAAATTCACAAACTAGACATATACCTTGTCTTGTTTTGCTTCTAGTTTGCATTCCAGCATGTTTGTCTCCAATGATGAGTCTCGAGATGATGTCTTCTCACAAAACTAGCCAGAACTTGATTTCTCCTTTCTTTCTCATCCTACTCAGGGTCATTTTCTTGCTCGGTAGCTCCATCTTGTTCATTGATTTGTGTTGCCTGTTGTCCTGCATTGTTTCCCTGTTGACCGGTTGTCACAGATTGCGGCATCGGTAGATACTCTGGATGTTCAATGTAAGTAAATCTATCATAGTCTTTTGGTTCCTTTGTACTTTCCTTTGTGTACTTATCATCAAACTCATCAACACGTACATTAGTACTTTCGACTATCTTATTTTTAACCTTATTCAAATATTTATATGCTTTACTTGTAGTGGAATATCCCAAAAATATCCCTTTATCTCTTTTAGAATCAAATTTTCTATTTCTTTCATCTTTAAAAATAAAGCATTTACTTCCAAAAATTCTAAAATAACTTACAGTAGGTTTGTGTCCAAACCATAGTTCATAAGGTGTTTGGTTGGAGTCCTTCAGTTGTACTCAATTAAGAACATACACATCTGTACTGACAGCTTCCCTCCAATATGTCTGAGCAACATTCTTCTATATCATCAATGTTCTAGCACAGTCAATTATAGACCTATTACTCCTTTTAGCAATGCCATTTTACTAAAGTGTCCTTGGTGCAGATACCTGTCTTTTGATTCCATGCTCATTACAAAAATTAGTAAATTCATCAGAGATAAATTCACCTCCTCTATCAAATCTTAAGCATTTTATTTCCTTTTTGATTTCTTTCTCTATGTTAGCTTTATACCAATTAAACATTTTGAAAGCTTCAAATTTCTCTTTTAGGAACATAATAGTCATTAGTCTAGTATAGTCATCAACAAAAAGAATAAAATATCTATCACCAGAATAGCTCTGAGTTCTCATAGGACCACATAGATCGGTATGAACCAACTCAAGTATCTTCTTTGTTGAATAGTCTTTTCTTTTAAAACTAGACTTAGTCATCTTACCTTTCTGACATTCATGGCACATGGCATGATCAGGTTTTGTCAAGTTAGGCAATCCTCTAACTCTTTTCTTTCTACTAATCTTGATCATGTTGACAAAGTTCACATGGCATAACCTTATGTGCCACAACCAAGCATCTTCATCCTTTATTAACAAACAAGAAGACTAATCCATATCAAGATAGAATAGATTACCTATGGATTGTGTACTAGTTCCAACAAGTCTTCCTCCATCATCATAGATCTTCACCTTTTTGCTCTCAAAATGCAGTCGGTGGCCTAAATTGTTCAGCTGAGCCACACTTAACAAATTACAGTTCAATCCATCTACCTAGTATGCATTTTCACATTGTAATCTATCATTGATCATCACTGAACCTTTACCTCTTACCATACAAGGTGTATCATTTCCCATTCTCACAAATCCTCCATTATATTCAACAAGATGATCAAACTTCTCTACATCACCGGTCATATGATGTGTATAGCCATTGTCTATGATCCATGTATCATTTCTGCTTACTTTAGAGATTAGTGTTGTCTCTTCATGTTTCTCTTCTTCCTCTGAGTCATCTTTCATAGCAAAAAATACAACTTCTATATCATCATCAGAATCAGATTCAATTTCAATATCTTCGGCTATGTAACATACCTTTTTGCCTTTTTTGTCTCGGTTGTCTTTGTTTTTGTGTCGGTAGCCTCTGTTGACTCTTCTCCCATAGCTTCCTTCAGATCAGTCTTTAGATTTATCATCATCTTTCTTCAGAAGACATCTAGCAGTGATGTGACCAACTTATTTACAATTAAAGCATGCCAAAGGTAACTTACCTCTATACCTCCCTTTTCCTTTGGGCAATCTTCTAGCCATAAGAGCTTCAAGATCATCAAGTTCATCATCAGTATTGTCATCACTATCACAATTCTTACTATTCCTGCTAGACTTTCCAATCTTCAAAGAAGACATGAAAGTGGATCCAATAGAAGGAACAACACTATTATCAAAGTTGTTTAATTCAAAGGTTGTAAGTTTACCAATCAGTGTCAAGAGTAAGGTTGGATGTAGAAATCCTAATTGCATAAACTGGTAGCAAAGTTTTGTGAATCTTGCTTATCATTGTTTCATCATCAATTACTCCATCAAATGCTCTAATAGCATGTACCACCTCTTTGAGTCTATTTGAATATTGGACAATTTTATCACCTTCTTTAATTCTCATATCATCAAATCTGCCTCTCAGACTTTCAGCTCGGGCTCTTTTGACATTCAGATCTCCACTGTATATTAGTGTTAATTTATCCCACATTGCTGTGGTAGTCATGCATGTCTGAATATATTCAAATTCAGCATTGATATAGGTAGTAGCAAGTTCCATCATAGTAACATTGTGTTCATGCTTATCCTTCAGTTGATCAAGAGTTAAGGGACCAGTGGGCGGTTGTATGTAGCCATTCTCCATCAAATCTAGTGTAGAATTCCCAATTCCAGATATGTGTAGCTTCATCTATCTTTTCCATACTGCGAAGTTCTCTTTGTTCAGTTTCGGTACTTCCCTCTTATACATCTTGAGACATTAGGCTTAAGTCCTTAAAACTCTGTTCGAAGCAACCAACGCTCTGATACCAATTGTTAGAATAACTGAGAGGGGGGGTGAATCAGTTATCCAGTGTCCCAAAACAAAATGTATAATTCAAAACTATTTCTTCTATTTTTGCTCATCGGTAAACAATAATAACTTTCACTGTTTGTGCTTTTACTGATTACCAGTCCAATACTATAATAGTTACCAATCAAATCTAACATGTAATATGTAAAGAATGATAGCAAACAAATATCACAATCAACACATAACACAAGAGATTTAACGTGGAAACCCTGTAAAGGGAAAAACCACCTGGGACCGGCAACCCAAAATTGTTCACTCTTCTGAAGTGAGGTCAGTTAAAACCCAACCCTATTAAAGGTTGACAAACACATTGTCATGTGTGACCTTGATAGAGGATTTTAGACTAGAAGTTATCGTCCAACCAGCATTCACTATGGGGTTGACAGGATAATAATGTTCATTCTATGAATGATACATCATAAGACTTCCAGAGTCCACTCGGTTAAGAGATTTTGACTGTATACAATGGTTAAATATGTAATAGTAAATGACCCGCCTTAACACAACTTCAATTGCAGATTACAGATCAATATTCAGTCCATTCAAATCCTTCTGATCAATATTTTACTTCAGATTCAATACTATACCAACTTAGTGTCCGTCGGTAATTGCTCTCTGTAGCTCAGTGATTGTTCTGTAACTCGGTTCTTACTTAACTAGTATGATCAGAATGCATGAAAACCTTGTTCATGCGATATTCCTATAGTTTCTACTTCTTTCGGCATCCTTCTATTAAGAATTTATGTTCTCTTATATAGACGAGTAAATCATTTTCTTCTCCTTCATCAGATTTTGCCGCTTAACCACATTCATAGATTTTGCCACTTCAAACTTTCTCGACACTTATGTCAATAACATGTTTGATTCTCATCCTTTATATTTTTCCTAAATTTTGTCAGCCGTCAATTTGTGTAACAAACATTATCTATTACCTCAATGTTATACTCTTGCCATCTCATCAATCTTATCAGCTAAACTAATCATTTAGTTCATTCTGTTCCACTTGGTTAACAAAGAAATGTGTCGGTGAATGCTGCTCGGTTAATACAGCGATTGGTATACACTACACTCTATCGGTGTATACTAGAAATGTTTCATTTATCAACAACACTGCTTTGTGTCTTTCAGCTCTATACTTCATCATAGATGAATACAACATAATAAAGTCAATATCATCAAGTCATAGACTCATCAATAAGTTACTTAATGTATTCCTTATTCTCATCTGTCATGTACATCATTCTCATGTAGATTTCTTTGTACTTCATCTCTTTCACCTTTCTTCGGATGTCTCGATATAGTAACTTACAAGATAAGTGCTGTCAAACTAGTTGACATCAATGACAACATAATACTGATTTAATCATACTACATATCTAATCAGCAACTCCTCAGTGATCTTTAATCGTGGATTCTTCAATCCAATTCTAAATCAGTTGTAGTCCAACAAATATATCCTTAGACAAGTCCAAAGTCAAAGCCATAAAAATAGATGTAGGTCCTAAATAAGTCAAAGCACTATTGGATAAGTATAGTGGTCTGATTGTAGGATGTACTCTAGAGACTTTACCACCATAGAGGGAAGTAAGTCATAGCATAGACCTCATACTAGGGCACACACTTCCAAACAAGGAAACCTACAAAATGACCCATGAGCAGAATGGGGAGATAGCAAGATAGACTGTAGAGTTATTGTCAAAAGGGTTCATTAGGAAGAGTGTGAGTCCATGTGCAATCCATGTAGTTCTAGAACTAAAGAAGGAGGCTACATAGAGACTATGTATAGATTCTAGGGAAATCAATAGGATAACCATAATATATAGGTCTCCTATGCCTATAATGGAGGATCTAATGGATTGTTTAGGGGGTGCAATATTCTATTCCAAGGTTGATATCAAGAAAGGATACCATCAGATAAGGATAAGGGGTGGAGATGAGTGGAATACAACACTTAAGACAATAAAGGGTCTTTAGGAATGGTTTGTAATATCTTTTTGTCTATCCAATGCTCCAAGTAAATTTATGAGGCTTATGAATGAAGTCCTGAAGCCTTTTCTTACTAGGTTTTTTGTGGTGTACCTTAATGACATTCTAATTTTCAGCAGCGATAAGGATGAACATAAGCATTTGGATATGGTCTTGAAGAAAGTAAATGATGAATAGTTGAAAGTCAACTTGGAGAAATGTGTGTTCCTAAAAGAAGAACTTGTGTTCCTAGCATTTGAAATATTAAAGAATACTCTCAAGATGAATCTTTCTAAGGTTGAATCTATCCTAAATTGGGCACCACTTACTACAACATCTGTAAAGAGTTTAAATGGTTTATGTAGTTTCTATAGGAAATTCATTAGAAAATTCAATGGTATATACACTCATATCATCAATACTATTAAAGGAGGAAGGAAATGTAGTTTTTTTTGGACTAATGAGTGTAATAAATCATTTGAGTTTTTGAAAAGGAAGATTGCAGAGAAACCCATCCTAGTTCTATTAGATTTTCATATGGTTTTCATAGTTGAATGTGATACAAGTAATAAGGCTATTGGTGGGGTTTTGAGCCAAAAAGGGAAACCAGTTGCCTTATTCAGTGAGAAGTTGAATGAATCCAAGAAAAAGTATTCAACTTATGATCTTGAGCTTATTGCCATGGTTCAATAACTTAGGAAGTGGAGGCACTACTTGTTGCCTAAGGAATTCATTGTATTTACTAATAATCATGCTCTTAGATTTTTGAATAGGCATGAGAAGCCTTACCATAGACATGTCAAGTGGATGGATTTATTACAATCCTATACTTTCACCACTAAGCATAAGAAAGGAGTTGTGAATAAGGTTGATGATTCTCTCAGTAGGAGGCACTTGACTATTCAAACTATTCAATTAGAAAGTGTTGGATTTCATACCATTAAAGACATGTATGCCATAGATGATGACTATAAGGAGGCCTATCAAGTTTTTTTTATACATGAAAAAGAGGTATCACACTAATTTCTTAGAGTTTCTTATGTAGGATGGATTACTTTTGAAGGGTAGTTTTGGTATAGGGCACGCAGGGCATTCAATGTATTTGAGAAAAATCTAGGATGTTCCTTATGTTTTTTATTTTTAATAAAGGAATGGATCCATGAGATCATACTTCAAGTGTTTTTATCAACCTTGTATATTCAAGGATCCCTAAGGTACATCTATAAACCTTAGGATACCTTAGTCCACTTGGATTTTGAGTCTACATTTGATAGGTTTGATTAGGTGTTTTAAGTCTTTTAGGATTTTTAGTTCTATTCCCAATGATTTTGGATCATTTTAGTCATATTTTATCAGGTCTAGGTGATTATAATTCATTCTAATTCATTTGGGTTTCAAAAGTTTCAAAAATGCAAAAATATTGCAATGTTGTCAATGTTGCTTGAGCAACTTTTTGAAAAGTTGCTCGAGAGGTTCAAATTTGGTTGCCATTGGTCAAAACAACCCATGGATCAGTTGGATCCATCGAATGAAGCTTTTTGAAAAGTTGCTCGAGAGGTTCAAATTTGGTTGCCAATGGTCAAAACGACCCATGGATCAGTTGGATCCATGGAATGAAGCTATTTGAACATGATAAAGCCTCTCCAAGAGGTTATATAATGTATGTTGATGTTTTGATGTAATTTTGAATAAAAACCACCAGATTTCCTAAGCATTTATTGATAGTACAGATGTGTATGGACTAATAATACTAAACTATTTCCATGGTTAAATAGAATTTTGAATCTACTTTCTAGAGAATTTTATTTGGTCTCATTTGGACTTGATTTGTAGAAGTTATAAGAAAATTAGTGGAGATAGTCGAGGGAAGAGCCTAATTAAGGCCTGTTGCACAAATGGAGCCCTAACTTGACATTTCACCAATGAAATTTCATGCCCACTTGGTAAATTCAAGTTAGGTATGTAATTTTAATGATTCGAGAAACTCAAACTGAGATTTGGTGTTTTGGTGGTTCTGGCATCAAACCCTAGGCTAAATATCCCTATGTATTTAGCCAGTCGAGTATATGAAGTTGTGTGCAGATAATCAAACTGATTGGAGGGACCAAATAGATGGTTGATTTGGATCATTTCGAGATAGGATAAGAATTTTCAAAACCTACACTAATTTTGTGAACCCATCCTTAACCACTTCCTTTGTAATCCAAGCCTAATCTGGCTAGTTAGGTCTATGAGCATTGTGAGGGTTGAGTGTTGTTGGAGTGCATTTTGTCTCTATGACTTTGGGGATCTTGAAGAAATCCAAAAGGGTCCTTGAATCTATCCTTTTTTTAATCTGGTCCCTTGCATATTTGAAAGTTGCACAAGGAAAACCTCTTAAGGAGACCTACTAGGATTCATAGGTCAAGTAGAGTGTATATGGTTGTGAGGGTTGCAGATTCAGTTTTTTGGGTGATTCCTTGTCCATACAACCCAAGTAAGGTGTTCCAACCCTCAAATTTGTTGGTTGAAGCCATTGGTGAAGATTTCCACATTTTGGCTTAGTTTAGGGAAAGTGTCCCTAAGGCACTATTTGAGAAGAACTTGAACAAAACCCTTGGGTGTTGAAGTGGGGTATGAAAGGTGTCAAAACCTCATAAATTATTGGTATCCATATTATTGCATTATTTGTGGATTTGTATTGGACCAAGCCTAAGATTCATGAGTTATGGAAGAGGTTGAAGATTTCTTTGTCTTCTTATTGTTCTCTCTAGATCAGGTGGTATCAGATTACTAGGATTGTTCTTTGGGAAGACATTTGAATCATGGATGATCAGGGTGAAGAATAAATCCCATCAAGGGTGACCAATGTAGAATTGGAAAAGATAGTGAGAGAACAAGTTGCTAGAAGCAGGAGGCTTGGAGCAGAGTTGGAAAAGTTGAAAAGAAACCAAGGAAGAAGTGTTGGAGAGGATTTAGAGGAAAAGGAGGATCCCACACATGAAAGAGGAGAGGTACATTCTGATCAAAGAACCCTCCTAGAAGTCCTAGAAAGGTTTGGAAGGAAAGACAAGTTTGATATACCCATGATCCTTGGAACAATGAATCCAGAGGAATGGATGGACTGGATTGAAGCATTGGAAAACTATTTTGAATGTGAAGAGGTGTCTGAAAGCCAGAAGTTGAAGTTGGCTAAGTAAAAGATGAAAGTTCCAACCCTCATTTGGTGGAACTTCTTACAAAATGAAAGGGTAAAATAAGGAAGAAACCCTATCACTACTTGGAGGAAGATGGTGCTTGAGATCAAGAGACAATTTGTCCTAGAGGATTATGAAGTGTTTCTACATAAGAGGCTTCAAAATGTAAGATATAAAGACATGGATTTTTCTGCCTACACTAAGGAGTTCCATAGGATGACCCTCAAAGAAAAGATACCAGATAATGAGAAATAAAAGTTGGCTAGATACTTGAATGGTCACAAGTTTAGCATCCAAGATGAACTCAGTTTGTTCAACTATGAGGAAAATACACAAGTCCTATCAAATGGAACTAAGGGTTGAAGAGAAACAAAGGAAAAAATGAGAGAAAAATAGCAAAGGTAGAGGGAATAATTTTAAAGGCAGAGGTAGGTTCAATGGGAGAAGATTATTTCCCAAGAACCAAGGTGAATCTAGTAATCAAGAATCAGAAGGAGAGTCAAGCAGCAGAGGTTCTTTCAGAGGTAGAAGATCAAACACTAGGGAAAATTTTGGTGGAAGAGGACCTAATATATTCATTGGTAAGTTCTTTACATGTAATAAAATTGGGCATTAATCATTTATGTGTCCTAAGAAGCTTGGCACAAGAAAGAAAGGATGTGATAGAAGGGTTCAGTTGACACAATAAGATTATAGTTAGAATGTAATCTATAGAAAGGTGAGTGTCATATGATGAAAATAACTCTCTTAAGAGTACCCACCATCTTAGAGCCACCCTAGAGGAAGTCACTATTCAGGACAAGTTGCAGGGTTAACAATAAGGTATGCAAGGCAATTGTAGATTTTGGATCAACAAATAATCTTGCGTCTAGAGAGTTGGTTCATAAGTTAAAACTTAAAAGAATCTCTCATCTATTTCATTATAAAGCCTTACGGTTGACCAAGGAGAAACAAACTCTCATTTGTGAACAAGTTTGGGTAGATTTTATTATAGGAGAGTATGTAGACAAGGTCTTCTATGATATCATGTAGAGCTGGATGCATGTCACCTATTGTTAGGAAGACCCTAGAAATTTGATGTTAATGATAAACATGATGGGAGAACCAATGTCTATGCCATAAACAAGGGTGGTATTGAGTATGTGATGAACCTACTTCTTGATGATGGAAAGGAAAAGCATGTTGCAATTAGTGTCATGTTTTTAGAAGAGAAATATTTCTTGAAAGTCTTAAAAGAGAAGGATACACCTTGCTTTTCCCGAGTTGTGAGACATCAAAAGACACCCTTAGATAAGTCCAAATTCAAAGCCATAGAAAGAGATGCAGGTACTAAAGAAGTCAAGGCATTGTTGGACAAGTATAGTGGTCTGATTATAGGAAGTACTCCAAAGAATTTACCACCATAGAGGGAGGTAAGTCATTTAATAGATCTCATACCAAGGGCCACACTCCCAAACAAGGAAGCCTACATAATGACCCCTAAGTAAAACAAGGAAATAGCAAGATAGATTGAAGAATTATTGTCTAAGGGGTTCATTAGAAAGAGTGTGAGTCCATGTGTAATCCCTACTATACTAGCACTTAATGAGGGTACACAGAGTCTATGTATGGATTATAGGGAAATCAATAGGATAACCATAAGATATAGGTTTCTTATGCCTAGAATGGAGGATATAATGGATTGTTTAGGGGGTGAAAGCTACTACTCCAAGGTTGATCTCAAAAGTGGCTATCATCAGATAACGATAAGGGGTGGAGATGAGTAGAAGACAACATTCAAGACTACAGTGTTGGCAAGTGGTCAGCATGTGCACACATATGAACATGTAGGCACATGTACACATATGGAATGTTGTCATTTATGGAAACACTTAACAGTTTTATGATCACACATATTGAATATCAGGAATATGTTTGAATGCAGTTGATGAAGGAAAAATGCCTAAGTTCACAGATAATTCCTATAACCCAGTCTGATAGAAAAGCTTAGTGAACTTCACAAGAGTTTCATAAAGGCATGTGATCTTAGTTATATGCTTGCAAGACACTGATGAATACATGTGTAAGGTCACACATGTTAATATTGAGGTATCAGAGAGATATGTTTAGTTGATTCAATGCGAAGATAGTAAACATAGTATAACATGTTAGCGATCACTAAGGCCGACTTTGTGATCGATTGGAAAGTTATTCTTGGATGCTATCTAGGATCTAAGGTTGACTAAGGATATTAATGAAGCATGCAAATAAGCATTAAATAATATGTTATTTAGCTAGAGAAATGTCGAATAGCTCTTGTAAATATACCTCTAACAAGGTATAAGTATACAAACACTTTTGTATAAGTGTGTGATGGAGAGAAAGATACAATAGATGGATGTGAATTGTAAAGGCATATAAGAGGAAAAGAAAAGATCAAGAGAAAGAAGAACAAGAGGTTTGCTTCAAGGAATACTTTTTTAACTCTTTGTATTCATGACAATAGATTCGTTGTAAGTGCTATTGCACCTATTGTATACCCCTAACGGGGCTTACTTGCCTCTAACAGGGTTGGAATTCTAGCAGGGTTGATTCCTTAATTGGGATCTCATTGTAAAGGCCCCTCATAGGGATGTCTTCTAACTAGGACCTTCATATTGTAACACTCGGCTCCTAACAGGGTCAGAAATCCTAACAGGGTTATTATACTTATAGTGCAAATATTTGTGGGTACTATCCCCACAATGGTTTTTCCCTTAACAGGGTTTCCTTGAAAAAAAATATGGTGTTCTAAGTTCTTCTATGTTTGTCTATGTTGCATGATTATTTATTTTATCCTCAATATTTATATGTTGTTTGTAGAAAATCAAGAAGTTTAAGAATTCAGTAAAGTATTGTAACACTAATTCACCCCCGCTCTCAGTGTTACCAATTCCTAATAATTGGTATCAGAGCCTTAGGCCTGTGAAAGAAAAGCTTAATAGCTTTGGGGAGATCAATATGGATTTGGAAAACTTGAAGAAGAATTATGAAATGGCCTTGGAAGATGTGGACATTTCTAATGTAGATAGAGTAGATCTTAACTAAAAGCTGAGGAAGGTAGATGACTTTATCAAAAATTTGAAGCAGCAACTTGAACATGAGAGAAAATTGAGAGATGATCTCATGGAGGCACAAACTAAGGAACTATCAAATCAAGATCAGATTGAGTAAATAAGACATAAAATGATTCCTTGAAGGATGAAATGGAGGTCACAAAATTGAACCTGATGAAAGAAATTAATACTGAAAAAGAAGAAAAAGAAAAATTGCAAAATGAACTATCAAGCACAAAGGATAGATTACAAACCTTGGAATATGAACTGATCACATAAAAAACAAAATATGACAAGCTAGAAAGATATTGTATCACCATTACTGGTGAACTTGATCAGTCCAAAGGTCGCATAGAAAAACTTCATGAGAGAAGAAAGAGACTAGATCAGAAAATTGACATGTAGAAGCCTGTTGGAGAAATGACGTGAGTGGGATTTAATGACAATCTTGATCAAAAGAAAGATAGAGTTGTGGTAAATATTGAGTCACCTAGGAAGTTATATTCTGAGGCTATTATGGCAGAAAATAAGATACCTCCTTACAAGGAAAATGACAAGGATTGCATCCACAAAGATTAATCGAAGAAACCAACTGAAAAAGGTATGCCTAAGACCAAGTTTACTAATTTTTTTTTAAATTTCTATGTGTATGGACACAAGATAATAGAATGTAGAAAACTTGATATGAGGTCTACTTGACCTACATATGATCATTTGAATGATTTTATCAAGAAACAAAAGGAGAGAAGCTTCAATGAGGCAAATATTGAAAAAGGTCAATGTAGTAAAGATGCAGAGCATAGCCAATCTCAGGATAAGGAAAGATGCAAAAAAAATGATACTATGCAAGACAATGTTTCTAATACCAATAAGGATGAAGGCAACATGATAGTGGGAGAGGTTAAGAAACCTATTGCCATACCTAGAAAGATTGTATGTTACAAATGCAATAAATTTGGTCATATTGCCAAGTATTGCAAGTTATAGATTGATTACAACCAATAGAAACCTAAGAAGAAGGTGACATGTATTATGTTTATATCATGTTTATTGGACCTACTGATGTGTGCAATGAGTGTGCAGGATAAGTTGACCATGGATCTAAATTCAGGGATCCAGTATTGGAACCTATGTTTATACCGTGCATACCAAGGTTCTCTTTGAATAAAGAGATGTGGACCTCGTTGTATTGTTTTTCATTCGTAAATGAGGTTTTCATGTGTGTAATTAAATTAGATTATGTGTATGTGATCTAACCATGTCAATTGTTTTATTAATGTCCCAAATTTGGCAAATTGTGGCTTATGTGTTGGCATGGTTAAGCATGTTTGTAATTGAGTGGGTCAAGGGCCTAACTAGGGTGTTACCTTAGGGTTTGGTCAACTAACCCTAGGTTGGGAAGTTTCTAGAAGTCAACCAAGACCTCAAATCCGTGCACAAACTTTAGGGGTAGTTTAAGAGGGTCTTTTGGGCTCCTAGAAGGTAACCGAGGTTAGTTTTAGCTACCCAACTTGGTACCCTAGGGTTTAGGGGTCATTTTTAGCCATTAATAAGCCTCTAAACTCATTTATTACTCCCCTAAAGTCTCCATTTCAAAGTTGGACGGATTTGAAGAGTTGTGAGGTTTTGGTTAACCTCTCTCTTCTTCCCAAACTTGCAGTCAACTCCATTTATGGAGAAGGAAGGCAAGTGGGAAGAAGGGAATGGAAGTTTCCCTTCTCTCTTCTCATTGGCTCCTAGGTTTAGGAAGTTTGCCTATTTAGGTAAGATTTTAGGAGGAGTTGAGTGTTCACCCACTCTCTATTCTTAGAGACAGTTTCAGAATCAAGGAAGCCTTTTGGAGAAGGAACTTGGAAGGAAAGCTCTTCTCAAAATCTCTATACACCATAGCTTTGGAGTAAGGTTGGTCTTCTTTAGAGTAGAATCCTTAGTTTCTTGATGTTCTTGAGCTTGAAACTCCCTTAATGGAGTCCTATGTAAATTATAAGTTATTTTAAAGTTAAGTTTTTAAAGTTTTATTTTGTTGTGTTTTATTTTGTGTATAATTTTTTACTGGTTTCTTCAAGGCACACTCACCCTTGGGAGGGCAGAGTGACCTTGAAGGGGGTGGTGGAAATGACTCCGGAATTAGTGTAGAGTCTCCCATGTGTGGAGGGAAAGACATGGGGTTTCATGATACCCGTGATGCCAAGTATGGCCTAAGGGCTTTAGGGGGGGATAAGGAGGTTTATTTTATGACTACATCTCATGAAGATAGTCATTTCTAGTCCATGTGTGGCTTGAGTTCTCTATCTTGTATGCTTGGCTTTCTCCTACTGTGAGGTCTACCACTAACCCTACTTTCAGGAAGGCCTCTTGGAGATCTTTCCTATGTTCTACCATGTGTTGGGAAGCTTTAATTGTGGGTTCTATATATGTTTATGTGAGTTTTGTGAGTCCCTATTTGTATCCTATTCCTTTTTGGATCCCCAAGCTCGGGGGTGGCCTTAAAAAGGCCTAGGTTGGGAGGTGAGCCTCCGTGGTCAACCTAATTATATCAGGTGTTCAACTGGAATCTTGGAGCTATCAATTTTGAAAGTTAAAAATTAGTACTTGAGTATCTCATGGTTAAAATTGTTATTCTACACACTTTCAATGTAAGGTTGAGATCACGTTTCTTGTAAACACTCCTAATGTAAATCCTATTTTTTTAAATTATTGTAATAAGGAATTTACAGAAATGGAGGATATCGATTTCAATCGTGTTATGGAAATAGAGAATGATGCAAACATTTTAAATCTTTAGATTACACCTTGTTGAACGTTGATATTATTGAAAAAAAAAAAGAAATAATTACTTGAAGGAAATTATTATGTTCTTGAACAAATCATTAGACTTGATAATTTCTTTCATTAAAGTGTAATTATGGAAAGTAGTAGTATTAAACTTAAAATTGATATATAGTCACAATGGACTAGAAAACTTATTAAAACATTATGCTTAGATTACATGTGAGATTTTTTATTCATAAAAATATAGTTAATATCATCACTTCTAGCATCAAATTTCTCTATTTCATCATCTCTTTTGATATAGCATTTACTACCAAATATTCTAAAATATTTTACAGTAGGAGTATGATTAAACCACAATTCATAAGGAGTCTTACTTGTACATTCTCTTATTTGAATTCTATTCAATGTGTATACTGTTTCCCCAATAAATTCTCTCCAATTTACATGAGCTACATTTCCTTCTAGCAACATTGTCCTAACAACATCCAATATTATTTTATTTCTTCGCTCTGCTATCCCATTTTGCTATGGAGTCCTAGGAGAAAATGTCTTCCTTTGTATTCCATGTTCTTCGCAAGATGAATTAAATAGATCTAAAGTAAACTCTCCACCTCTGTTTGAACTCAAACATTTTATCTTTAAGCTTGATTCATTCTCTACTTTTTCTTTGAATAATTTGAATTTGTCAAATGTTTCTGATTTCTCTTTCAAGTAGGTGATCTAAATCATTGTAGAATTTTCATCAAAAAGAAGTATAAAGTACCTTTCACCATAGTATGATCTTGTCCTTCTAGGTCCACATAGGTCTGTATGTACCAAATCCAACTTTCCTTTTGTTGTATATGATTTACTTTTATAACTGCTTCTAGTCTTCTTTCCCATAACACATTCTCTGTACATAGTGTTAGATGGTTTTACAATTTTTGGTAGGTCTCGCACTGCACTAGTCAAGCTTTCCTTCACAATATTATCAAAATTTACATGAAAAAACCTTCTGTTCCATAATTAGATGTCATCTATATTTGCAACAAAACAAGAACCTCTAGATGTATTTAACTCAAATACATTGCCTCTAGATTTAGTATCAGTTGCAATCAATTTTTCTATCTTACTTATGATAGAAAATATCCCATCAATGAACTTTAATTGATATCCTTTATCCATCATCTATCCAACACTCAACAAGTTATGCTTAAGTCCATCAACAAGCAGTATATTATAAGTATTAGTCCTTCCATCCAAAGAAATAGATCCTACTCCTATGATAGGGTTAGGAACATTGTCTTTGAATCTTACAACACCACCATCATAATTCATTATTTTAACAAACTTGTTTTTTTCTCCAATCATATGATGTGAGCAACATCTATTTATAACCCATTCAGATTTCTTATCAACATGTGATACTAAATCTTTTTCCTCATGTACTGGTTTTTCATATTTACTAGAAATAAATCCAATCACCTCATAATCATAATCATCATCATCAAAAATACCTTCACCAGCATAATAACATTCCTTTTCTTTTGAATACTTAGGCCTGAAAAACTTAGGTTTGTGCTTAGGAACTCTTTTAGGACATCTAGATATAAAGTGACCTATCTTATTGAATGAAAAACATTTTAAAGGTAACTTTCCTTCAAATTTACCCATACCTCTCTTTTCTCTTCTAGCGATTAGGGAAACAAGTTCATCTAGCTTTGTTTCTTCTTCTTGTATCTATTCCCATTCATCAACATACTCACCAATCTCTTCCTTTACATCATCATTATTGGAGCTTGCAATTCTAGATATTGTCTTCTTGTGTGTAGATTCCTTAAATGTTGTTTCAACTTTAGGTAAAGAATCTCCCATCTCTGTAGTTTCAAAGGTGGTTAGCTTTACAATCAACATTTCTTTACTAAAATTTGGAGTCAAAGCTATAATTTCTTCTATAGCCTAAAATTTGGTCTTGTAAACAAGTGGCAATGATCTAAGGATCTTTGCAATGACTTCTTCCTCTTCCTAAGTGCCTTCAAAATTTGTGATTCCAATCACAACCTTTGTGACTCTTTGTACATAAGCCCTAATGTTTTCATCATCTTTCATTTGTAGCTTTTCCATCCTTGTTTTCCAGGTCTGTAATTTTGTTTGCTTATTAAACTTATCTCCTTCATACAATGCTTCTAATCTTATCCAAATGTTGTGTATTGAATCCAGATCTTTCACCTTAGTAAATTCTCCTTCAGAGAGTGTGTTGATCAGTTCTTTCATTGTGACCTTGTTATATGAGAATGTCTTCTTTTCATCATTAGTATCTTTATCCAATTCATCCTCAGCCTTCATGGTTACCTCATTCTTTGTGATCATCCAGTAATCAATACCCAAACATAGCAAATGAGTTTGCATCTTGTTCTTCCAACTGTCAAAGTTTTCATGATCAAATTTTGGACTATCCTTCCTATAGAATGCCATCTCCAAGATCACCTTAAGCTGTTAAGATTTCTCTCTAAGGACTAGTAGCACTGATACCAATTTTTAGGAATAGCAATCGACCAATACAACTGAGAGGGGGGGGGGGTGAATTAGTTAAATGATAGATTATTAAACTTTAAACTTTGAATAGAAGCAATACTCAGTCAAATGAACACAATGAATTCTAACACAATACCACAATATTTGTTGTCGAGGAAACCATATTAAAGGTAAAACCCTAGTGATAATTAACACCCACTAATGATGTACTGAGAGTATAGTATCCCTATTAAAATATCTAGCCCTATTAGGAGATGATTAAAACATTATAGTACATAGTCCTTGTTAGAGGACACACCCTATTAGGAGTCAAAGAAAAGAGTAGGCTCACTGCCTCTATTAAGTCATAGATTTCAATATTGAGAAGAAATAGTCATAGAGAGAGAGGGGGGGGGAAGAGAGTGAGAGTGTGTTTGCGTGTGCCTCTCTCTCTCTCTATCTCTCTCTCCCTCTCTCTCTCTCACACACACACACCCTCTCTCTCTCCCTTATCTCTCTCTCTTTCTAATTTTTTATAGGACACATGTGTGTGTGTGAATTTTGTACCTAGTTGTAGACACACCACTTCAGTAAAGCATTAGAGGTTAGCAAAAATTGAAATCATGCAATGAAATGGAAACTAAACTAACCAAGCAATTTACTACCTTCTAGTAGGTGCGAGTATGATTTTCTCAGATTGGACTGAGACCAGTGACCTTGACGACACCTAAATGAAGGATTTGAATGCAGAATCTAGATATGGAATGAATGCAAATTAATATATCTTTTCGATTTCTTTTTGTGCAATTATGATGAAAGAAAACTTATATGAATCTAATCTATATGAAACTGATATGATATGCAATTGATCTAAGAATTGATATGCTAAAATGATATGAATGCAAAAGCTATAACCAACAATGAAAGATCTCACAAATTTCCTGTTGAGAGTGCTTGATCCTTCAATCGCCAATTTGCCAGGATGATTATGCAAATTTGAGGGTCCTTTTAGAAGAGCTGAAACCTTGATTTTATAGAAATCTAGGGCTTTGAGGGTGCATGAGAAAAGTCATAAATCACTCTTGATGAACTCAGGTTGATTTTAGAGTTAACAAGAAATCAAAGATGATTAACTCACATAATCATGCAAAATCATGCAAGAACAACATTTTACTCAAATTAGAAGTTTAGATCAACTTTGAGCTCAAAAAGGATGTTGAGTTCCAAAAAGTCAACAACTTGCATTGATTTTTTGATTTGGAGTTTAATTGGTTCTTTCAGATGTGCACATGGATAATTATGAATTAATAAATAAATAAAGTGATTTATCCTCAAATTAACTAATTTTTGAATTAAAATAATTGATTTATGGATTATCCAATTATTAAATCAAACTTTATTCAAAAACTATACCATTAAATATTGACAATTGGATTTAATTAATTAAATAAGAATTTAATCAATTATTCAAATGATTTTTTATTTATTGTCAAATTTAAATGATACAATTTAGGAATAGATTAAATTAAATCTAATTAAATGATCAAGTGGCAAGATTGAGTCTAATTAATTAAATATAGAGAATATTCAATTAATCAAACTTTAGGATAAATTAGCTTTCTCGCCAAATAATCATTAAATTAAAGATAATTAGGATAGATTAGGAATATTCAAGGAATATTCCCCAATGCATAATTTGGATAATCAATTAGGTTTTGATAAGTTGATGCTTGATGTGCCTTAGGTTAGGACTTTAATGTCAATTTCATTTGATTTGTTGATGTAAGAGGTTAATGAACCTATAGCCCATTTTTGGGGTATTACATTTTGCCCCTCTTTGAATTACTGTGCGAAGCGCAGTGGTTCATAGATAGTCTATTTTTTATGTTTGAAACTGATTTGGAAGATTAACCGATTTTGAGATAAAAACTAGTTGAAAGATTTGAAGATGTTAGGTCCTGAATGACCAAAGATAATGTTAACTATAGCAACGATGAATTGATGATTATGAAAAAGTATCAAAATACCTGATTTTGAACCTTATGATTACGAAGAAGTGAGTGACCGATTCCAGACCCAATTGTCAATAAGAATCACATTGGTATCACATCCTAAACCCATCAGTTACGAAGAACCAAGGAAATAACACTAATGAACCGATTGTTACGAAAAGCTAATACATTTTACAAGATAGATTAGGATACCAGATTGATATGGATTTTGATGAATGTGATATGCCCCAAGTGATGATACATTTGCCCCAAGTGTTGAGGACTTTTGATGAGTCAGCAAGTAGATGTGGTTGTTGTCTTTATCACTAAGGAAAGATTGATTACAGATTTAGATTTATAGACTTGAATGATGTGTAATACCATGCCCCCTTCAGGATTAAAATTGAAATCTGACAAGAAAACTCAGTGTTGAATGGTTTAGAAGCATGTTAATTGATTTGAGAAGTGATTATACACGTTCTAGAATGCGTTCTGCATCGTTTATATTTATAGACTTGAATGATGTGCAATACCATTCCCCCTTCGGGATTAAAATTGAAATCTGACAAGAAAAGTCAGTGTTGAATGGTTTAGAAGCATGTTAATTGATTTGAGAAGTGGTTATACACGTTCTAGAATGCAATCTACATCGTTTAGAGGTCATGGAGACCAAGTTTGAATAGGTTTGACCATGAGTTAACCATGGGAAATCAAGTTGAAATTTTGATAGTTTGATGTAAGATAATCAGTTAAGTTGAATTCTGGATTTCTGTGATGATCGAAGGTCGTTTGTGCAAGCAGTCGGCCATCCTAGGTCTAAAAATTTTAAATCACAATTTTGACATAGTAAACAATCTCAGATTTCAATTTTGATTTCAAAAATGGATTTAGAATGTCGAAATTAGCCAGGGGTGCAATTTTCATAAAAAATGGAGCACTTTTGAAAATCAGGTCAAAAGCTATATAAAGGTCGGGTCATTTTCAATTCATTTCAACCTTTTGACTTTTGAAACCTTGTGGAGCCCTTTGAGTGAGAAAATGGTAGAGATGAAGGTACCTATCAGTTCACACCGATTTGAGCATAGTCGGAGGCATCAAAGACCTCAACAGTATGGACATCCGGTAGGTGGACCTCTGTACCTCTCTGAAAAGTCAATTTTTGCATGTTTGTAGCATGTTTTAGGACTTTTTCGTATGTTTTCAATTTTTCATTTTTTGTATGCATAGGAATTTGTACGACTCTCCTTAGAGACTCGTATGACTTTTCAATTCTAGGTAGATTGTCATTTCAATACCCCCCAAGACTCTTATGAGAGGGATCCAAGAGTCGTACGACATTTCATCGGGTCCCTTGAACTCGTACGAAGAGATATACTATGTCGTGTCATCATTCTTTGTCGTATGGTAGCTGGCTAAAACTCATACGAGTTTTGATGCTAGTCTGCTTTGTCATTTGGAAAACAATGAGCTAAAAACTCCCTTTTAGGTCAAAATTTTTGAATTTTTGATTCCTTAGTCTGATTGCTGAGCTTTTAATCTACCTTCTGAAATAGTAAATTGTTCAATCTTGTACTTGTAGCCTATTTTGTACCAAATTACTGATAGGGTTCCCTATTTTTGTGTTGTGTAGGTCATATACTTGGATGTTCATGTATGCATTTCATATCCTACCACTCAAAGACTCTGTGTGTCCTTGCGTAACCTGATGAGGGTACACCTTGCTTCATGCAGTTTTGAGTATCTGATTCATTTACCCAAGATTAGGGTAAACCATGGATTATTGATTGCCCTTATTTAGACATTTCATTCTGAGACCCAGACATTCCACTTGCCTACTGGGGAGATCACTGTGACACCATAGAATGTATACCGGATACTGCGCATTCCCTTCCATGGTAGTCAGCGTCCAGAGTATGTGAGTTCAGGGAACTCAAGTCTATTAGCATTTAGATGTCTTTTTGGAGATGAGACATAGCTAACCACTTCTATTTCATGGATGACTTTAGTACAGTGTTATGGACAGTCTCACAGATTGGAGTGCATTATTGTCAGGATGATTGGCAGTATCATTATGTTTGACCGTCAGCAGAATGGTCTTTTGATGGGCTAGGCCCTGATGGTTGCACTTTTGATGATGACTCCTTCTGAGTTAGCCCAGGGTCAGTGTCTTCTAACCCATATGTTCTCTAAGATGCATGAGGTAGTGTATCAGGAGAGCAAGTCTTTTGTTGTTGGTGCCTTAGTTTTACAAATCTGGGTGTGGGAGCATATCCCAGTTTTGAGACCAGTGTGCCAGTCACAGCGACAGCCATAGGAGCTCATTATATATATTTATGCCGGCTATGTTACATAGTTTCATATGGGTCATGCTAAGTACTAGAGGTGCTACCTTGATAAAATGACTATTGTGCAGTGGAGGCCCTATGTGGATATTGAGCCTTGGCCTACTGCACGAGAGCAGTTTAGTTTCTTCTTTCAGAGCCGGGTGTTGATAGGATGATCATCCTCTACTCTTGAGCATTTTATTATTACCAGAGTGTGGTGCTAGTATGGATGAGTGCAAGATGCACCACAGGATTATGCCACTTATGCTCACATAGTCCATGAGATTAGACTTGGATGGACCACTAGGCTTTCTTATGCCTTATGTTCACAGGAGTACAATGGTATTATTTGCAAGGATTGGGAGTATAGACCATAGGTGGTTGATGCCAGAGTTATAGATGGATTCATTACATGGCTTATTGACCATCCAATCCATAAGTTCTTTGATCCTACTGAGTTGATACCTTCCATGGAGGAGGCTATGGATGTCACTAGAGCACCAATGAGATAGGGTATGAGACCCACACAGGTTCCGATCTTGCACCCCACACCTCTGAGACCTAGAGTGATGGCTCCTCCATAGAGACCATAAGGATAGATGAGGCCCCCTCATCCAACTAGTTCTATAGAAGATAGGCCTATAGGTTCATAGAGACGGACTAGGGGAGAGAGTGGTACATTAGGTAGTGTTGGTACAGCTGAGGAGGTGTTAGCTCTTTTTCATGTAGAATTGCCAATACAATTTTCAAACTTGACTCTCAGGTTCTCAACTCCAGATTCTCACAGGGAAAATGCTAATTGATAAGGACTACGTCCTTCTTCTACTTCAGGCTCCATAGACCCAAGCGGGTGTACCTATATTCAGACTTAATGCTCCATGATGATATATTAATGGAAGCAAATGTTTATTTGCAAAAAAATGGCAAGTGTGACAAGGATAACTCCTTCTTTTTGAGCTTTGAACTTGGGTAGGTTAACCCCTTTTAGATCTACTTCTTGAAAGGATCACAATAATAGTTTATATCCTTGATATAAACTTTATCTTCTCAGTCACTCAAAATATACACGAAAGTAAATTATTATTTGAAAATTGTTGAGGGTGAGATCTCTGCAAATCAAGGATAGACCAGTGCCTTATCTTTGGGTATAGAGTCAAATAGTGAAATATATACTTACAGAAATCTTCTAAATGAAACACAAACAAATCCCAGATGAAGTGCCTTACAATTCATCTTCTCTTAAACATGTTTGATCGTCAAATTCTTGCTAAATTCCTAAGCTCTCAGAAATTAACCTAAAGACATTACCCTTTCCTTGAAAGGAGCTAGAGATTAAAATCACAGATACCTTGTAAATGGTATATCAAAACTACCTTATAGATTCAATACACAAAAGCCATATAATTCAAACAAGAAGACAATTGAAATCATGCAAGGGAATTCTTTTATATTCCAGTAAAATCTCACTACATTAATACACTTCAAAATCTGATAAAATAGTCTAAGATTTCAACAATGGTGTTAAGCCTCTATAGTATATTTCTCAACCTCCTCTTGAATGAACAAGAGACTTACTATTTATAACATAGCCATCTTGGAATCCTTGAAAGGATGCAACAAGCTTGGGATGGCTAGAAAAGATCCTATACTAGAGACAAGATTACAAACTGAAAAAAAAATTGTAACAACACATTACAAAGATCTTTTTTCAAATAAATCCACAGGTGGCATCTTTGTCCAAAGATATTTTGGAGCAGTTGCTGAATTCGCTACATGAATGATGACCACCATCCGGCTAATTTACATCATCCTTTGTTTGAAGCTTGCTCTCCCTCATTTACCAGATCAGATGCCATCTGCAACTCTATTCCTCCTCTTCCTCGATAAGTTGGACAACTGGCCTCTTTTTCTTCTTTACTATTAGCTTCTCCCAAGCCGCTACTTCATCATCTACTGGCCAGTTGTAAGTCTGCAATTCTTGTAACAAGCTGACTTGCTTGTCCCATATGGAATCAGTTACATTCTTGGCTTCTGCCACAAATCATATGCAATCATTTTCAATTTTAAATAAACTATCAATGATGTTATTACACCTTTCAAAATCTAGAGTATTGTCATTATTAAGGAAAACATCTTGTGTAATCACCAACTGATCCATTGATAGCTTCCATTCTTCCAACTTGATCAGGTTTCCATTTTCATCACATACCGCAGGAAAATACTTGCTATAATGTTTATCAAACATTAACAACTTAACTCTCACCTGGTTAGACTTACCTTTAAAAAACTTTGAAACAGCATTGATTAAGCCAATCTTCTCAAAAACTTCTATAACTACTCCAGGGATCTCAGGCTTATGCTCTTGTAAGCTATCAAGTTTATCAAACAACAAATTTCTTCCAGACCAAACACTATGAAGTGGCTCCAAAGCAGCCACTGATTCATTTATCTTTCTATTTGTCTGGTGTAATTGGCTGACTGACTGATAAACTGTATCCATTTTCTCTATTATTTTATCTCGCCTGTATTGTATAATCTTTGACATGGTGTCCAAAGATGCCTCTATCCTTACCTTATCTGAATCTTCATTAGGTCCCTCAGGTACTTCTTCATCAATTTGAATTGGGACCTCAATCTGCATAGGGGGAACAACAACCACCTTCGAAGCTTCCTCTAGCTTAACTCTGATCTCTGCCAATTCATCTTCCAGCTGCTTGATCTTCATCATCTTTAAATCTCTATCCTTGGCTACCAGGTTTTCACTTTCAAACAACTTTGAGTACCTTTCAGATAATTGAACTATTTTTGCCTCATTCAAGTTAGCCCAATGAGTCACTGCCTTAGAAACTTCAAGGTCTGTTGTATTCTGCACAGTCCAAATAATTTGATTCCCTTCCATTTTATCTTCAATACTCAATAGGGATGGCTTTTGAGTCCTAGGGGCCATGGACCACATTGCAACAGCTTGAGATTTAGGGTCATAGCCACTTCCTCTTATCATATCACCAATGTGAACCTCATATGACAGGCTGCCCGATGGTTGCTTTCTTATTTGATCTATGATGAAAGCAGAGGTCAGATCCCATCCTGGAGTCAATAGCATTCCACTTGACTTGACCAATTGTCTAGCCTCATCTGCACTTATAGGATCAAGGCTAGGATCATAGGAATTTAATGCTCTCAAAGTCTCTTCACTTGGCTCCATACCTTCAGGCAGAAGTTTCCTCACTTCTTGCTGCTTATTCCAAACAAGAAAACTCTTGAATTCATCAGTTTTAATAAACTAGTCATCACTCGAAAATTCCTCCTGGTAGACCTCTCTGATATCCCTTTCTGACCACAAGGACTGTTCCTTATCTGCTTCATTAGAGGCCACCTTCTTTCCTTCTCTTATTGCCTTTCTCAATTGGTGATGGTAAACCCTATCACTTGGCACTAGAGCAGATGCTCTATCAATTGTTCTCCTTTGTTTTTCCTACCTTGAAGGCTCTCCCACCTCAAGCCTCTGTCTCTTCAAGGGTGGCTCTAGAATATCCCCTATTTCTAGTTGGTCTTCAAAAGGCCTAACACTTTGTACATCTTCCATTTGTGGCGGGCTGTCCCCTTCCTGTGATTCATCAGAAAACTCCTCTTGATCAGAAGATGAATACTCTTTTGTTTTCTTTGGTTGACTCTGGTCAATCAACTTCTCCAACTGATTTGATAGAGTGTCATGCATCTCTATCATCCTGTCAATTCTTTTCAAATATGGAAGGTCAGGGAAGAAACCCTCAAAAGGAAGCTGGGCTGCCTTTACTTGTTTTGACAAGTCTATTAAATCAAAGTACCTGTTCCATCTCCTCTTGACCTCATCATCATTGACGATATTTCTGACTACATCTTCCTCGTCCAAACCTTCATGTTCTCTGTTCACACCAATGTTTGGGATATACAGCATCCTGGCAATTTTGATAAAGCCCTCAGGATCTACATGCCTACAAGCACTAGTAGCCATTTTGAACTGATTTAACCATGCAGTAATCTGAGGAAATGCCCTCTTTCCTACAAGGAAGTCACCTATCTTGAATTTCCTAGGTGTGAATGTGCCCTTCCTGTGAGGGGCTAGAATTTCCATATCTGTCCACATTAACTGCCACACAAATTCCAAACAAGCAACCCTTGGAGGCACATACTTTGGTAACAGATGTGGGGGCTAGGGGAAATCGTAGACTCTCAAAATTGTAGCATTCTCCCCTAAGTAAAAATCACCCCAATTGTGATCTCCCTCCCAATTGTTTACAAACTGCATTGGTCGTAGGAGCCTGAGGACCCTTGGGGATATCCTTGTAGTGTTGATCCCTAACATCCTTACGAGAGGATACACAATGAAATTTTGAAAGAGACAAAAATTCCCCTCATTGGAAGTAGAATTCCACATCCTCACCCATAATTGCACTGGATTATACTGGCCTTCAAAGTTGAACCTTGGCTTTAGCATGTTCGAATCAAAACTACTAACATTGAAGAACAAAATTAAATGCATTAGCAAAGAATAATGCATGAACTTAATTGGGCTCTTACTGTCCTTGATAGAAATCAGACCCTCATGCATTCTATCAATGATGTACTGGATATAATCATAGTCAGTGTTAACCAGAGAATTCTAGATGTCCAGGATAATCATCAAAAGGTCAGCTGGTAAAAACTCTGCATCTCCATCAATTCCCAAAACCCTACACAACCCATAACAAGTTTTTTTCATGTAATGCTGAAGGGACTTAAATTGGTAAGGGGCATTCATATGAGCAGGGAGGGGAGCTATATACTTATCCTGCTTCGGGATATGCTTCGTTATTTGGTCCTTCACTATCCCTATATTCTTCTTATACCTCTCCTTTTCTTTTCTCAAATCAATTTCAGTAGACGTGGATGTATAAACATTAAAATCCTTCATGAACGAACCCCTATCAAGAGTAACCAAAGTTGACTGGTCCTCTTTCCTAATAGTCTTAGAAATAGGGTCGTAGTGCCTAGCTAGAGCAATAATTAAATCCGCATCCGGGAATACATCAGGCACTACTAATTTCCCTAACCCCAAAGCCCAACCATTACATATAGGTATATGACTATCTCTATTTTTATAAAAGAAATTGAAGATAGTATAACCTATTGTGTTTGGTGTGATAGGATCTCTGCAAAACCCTAGAACATTTTCAAAAACATCATCAGGAGCCCTTTTGTTTTGATTGGAACTAGGTAGCAACTTCAAAAACTCATCTGAATAATTAGGCTTGCCCTTATCTTCACCACTTTGAGCCTTTGCTTCACTGCTAGAGGATGATGTGCTTCTCTCAGGTTGACTCATCCTGGCTTCAGAATTACCTTCAATCTCTACAAAATGGATTCACTTAGCCTTCGAAAATCACTTCAAAATGACACAATTCTCTTCGAATGATTTTGGACATAGGAAACAATGAGGCTTAACTTATTTATCAATGCAGACAAGCTTGTACAACTACCACAATCATTGTAAATCTCCTTAACTACTCCCGCATTCAATTTCGCATGTCACCAGTTTTTAAAATGGAGCTAGCCAATGTACAGATGTTGACAGATAGATTTAAAAAACTCAAAAACAAGGCAAAGAGGCAAATGATTAAGATCCTGTACTTTAAACCTATTTACGTCATACAATCTTCCTTCGAAATTGATTGGATGGCTCATTAGTTCACTTTCCAGCTTGATGTTGTACTTTATCCACGTAGGCAACGGTCCCTTTCCCCTTTTTTATTACCTTTTCCAATTGGGCCCATTTAGCGAATCCATGACTGAAAGCTTCTCATGATCATTGAATGCAATGCTAACCCTAGCATATATTCAGAGAACTAGTGACCAAAGCCTTCGCGGGTTCTCGAAATGCAATCCTTAACTCATGATACTTTTCATGAATTAGCGAACACAGCAACACCCTTCAAGCACTTGACTGCAGTTATTATTCAGTGAACCAGCGAACAAAACCATCTCGCATTCTCTTAATGTTGCGGCTAACTGTTAAATCTTTTGGAGATTCAGTGAATAAAAGGGTTTACACATTCGCTAAATGGATCACCTAACCACTAAAATACTTGGAGAACTGGCGAAACGTTCAATCTCTGAATCGCTGAATCTTTCTTAACCATCACCTTTAACTCTGAGATTCTAAATGAACTGTTGATCTTGTTGATGATCTACGGCCATCGCTAGTTTGCTGAAACATTTGATCATTGGTCATTTGATTATGAGATTCAGTGAACAAAGGGTGCATTGAATCACCAGATTATATTAAATACTGAATATCTCAATCCGTGATTAAGCGACTGAAAACTCAAAAACTTAGCCAATCCCTTTATTCGCCCATTCGCCAAATGAAACCTGTAGGACCCAACAATACCTAAGATTAAACCACTACCATCGATCCTAACAATAATCTACGGTATTCACCAAGTCACTCAGTTATTTTGCCTTTAACCGCTAGATTCAGAGAATGAACGATAACCGTTGTCGCCAAGTCGCTGAAACATTTGCAAAGAACCGCCAAGGAATACATGAATTGGAGATAATGCATTTGCTGAATCGCGAGATGTTTTCTAATAACCACCGGATACTTGGAGACTACGTGAACAAAGATGACACTTAACACTTTTAACACATTCTCCAGCTCGCTGAATAACTGAGGTGTTAACCGGGATACTTAGAGACCACGCAACTAAACTAGCGCTTAACATAGGATTGACTTGTTTGCTGAATCGCCGAATAATACATGAGACACACTATGACCTTTTCCAATTTAGCGAACACAAAATTTAAGCACGCGCACAACTTAATCCACTCAAGTGACTTAAAAAAGGTAACAATAAAAGAAAAATAAGAAGCCAAACATGAGGATTTTTGCATGAATCCAACATTTTTCAAGGACAGGACCTAGAGTAAAGATTTTTGAAATGGATTATGACAAAATTTTGAAGAACTCCCGACACCTGGGCCTAGAAAACTTTACAGACCATAGGATTAACCCATCAAAATGGACAAAAAACCTTAGAATTTTAAGAATATTCCCAACAGGAGGTTCTAGCAGCAGAGAAGTGCATAGGTGGTGGTGATCTAGATCCATTATAGGGGGATACTAATTTTGATTTAGGTGCTAAGGTGAGACACCACAAGGTGCAGAGAGCTGAGGCTACAGAGTAGCTAGCCACCGATACTGAGATGTCGATAGCTGATGTTGATCTGAGTGTTCCACTCACTCCACAAGAGACTATCAAACGTCTGAGATTATAGGTCCAGGACCTAAAGGTCCATAGGGCTCAGTGGGAGGAGAGTTACTTAGAGGCAGATAGATAGCAGACTAAGCTTCATGTAGAGGTACATAGATTACAGGCAGAGGTGACTCATCAGACCTCACCGACAGCCTATTATGTTTCTACATATTATACTATTGTCTCTACTACATAGAGAGTTCCCACATATTCACAGCATATGATAGCATCAGAGGGAGCTAGGGTGCCTAGATCAGAGGTAGTACTAGATGCACCACCACCTCCTCCACCAAATGAAGAGGATCAAACCTATTGCCCGTCAAATAAATTTTTACCCTATTTATATGTGGTAATTTTTCAAGCTGTGTCAAAGTTTAAGTTGCAAATTGAACCTTGAACTTTAAACTTGAACCAGCCGGTTCAAGGTTCAAAGTTCAATATTTTTTCTCCAAAATCATTGCATCTATGTTGTGTCTTTTAAAAAGCCTTATTTTTCATCGTGGTCATGTGTCCATGTGTAAATGTTGAATTAGATCTTGAACTTTGAGCTTCAATTTTTTGGTTCAAAGTTCACATTAAAATGTGCGCTTCTACAACTTTACACTGAGAAGTCTCCCAAGTCAAGTTTTTAAATTGTGGTTCACTTTTTCTTGAGTTCATTATAAAAGTCATTAGGGGTCCACCATGGTTGTCTTATGTGGATATAAATAAAAACATCATGAATTGTGTACTTTGAACCCATTCTTTATGGTTCAAGGATCGATTTTCAAGATGTAATAATACACGGATATAAGTTGTGAACCAAAATCTTTATTGACTGATAGTAAAATGATTGTTGTGATGGAAAGAGTGGCACCACCTCAATTCATGGATTTTCTTACTAAAAAGAAGTGTGTGTAACAGGCTATTATCATTTATTGCGGCGTGAAAGTGAATTGATGGCAATTTTTTGTGAAGTGATGGGAATTGAAGCAAGTGTATATATATTTTTCCCTCTCTTTATGTTTCTTTATTCTACTTTGTTATCTTCCAGAGGTATTTTGGGAGTTGTGAGGTAACTTTCTCGAAAGGTAGGAAAACGGTGAGTTTACAACAACCTTGGCCCTATAATTCATTTGAGCTTCTGCATTTTTAAAGAGTTGTCTTCATAAGAATTTTACAAGGTTATATTCCAGTATGTCTTCTTCCAAAGTAAAATTCATGAATGAAAATAGATTTTCTCCAGTTAGTTATTGTTTACCTGAAATGAGGGATATGGCCATAGTAGATGATGATATCAAAGAAATCATTTCAAGATTGAGGAAAATAGTTGATGAAGCCATATCTGTTAGAATTGTAGAGAGTGGTTTATTAGAGGCTGTTGGTTTTCATGATGTGATTCCATGCCCGAAGTTAGTAATAGAGTGTCGTAATAGGTACAACAAGGCTAAGAGGTGCATTAAAATAGAAAGTGGTGAAGTTCTAGCAAATATTGATAGAACAATAATAATGGCAGCTCTCAGAATTCCATCAGTTGAAATCTACAGAGATTGGAGTATCAGTAGAGCTATGGCAGACGCTTAGAAGAACAAGGAGTATAGGAATACCATAGCAAGAGACTGGCTGATAAACCTAGAAAATGGGGGTTCCCATTTGCCTAGACCACTTAGAAAAGATCATCTATTCAGAGAAGTTAGGGATATAACAGTAATGTTGAATAGGGTTAGAGGTAATCCTATAGACACCAACTGGGAAGACTGGATGTACATTTTTTGTACAGGCTATCTTAGACGGCTGGAAATGATGTTGACTAGGCTGAAATAATCACTAAGAAATTACATGAAGGTTTATCTCAGCCAGCTTTAATTTTTAGTTTTTATATGTCCTCATACCTCTTTTATATTCTTTCCATCTCTAGAATCTGGGATGGTTTGCCTCATGAAGAATGGAATAGTAGTATGCACATCTATGAATATCACCCCCTGTTACAAAAAGGAAAATACCCCATGGGTTTTAAGAAAGTGCATGATACCTTTTCATCCAAATTAGTCTTTGAAATGAGGGGAAACCCTAATTGCAAGATATCAAAGGACGCTATGGAATTTGTGAAAATTTATGGAAGTTTTTATATATAGTTTCCTACTTTTACCTATTTAAGAGTAGCAGGTTTCAGTGATGCTCCATTAAAACTTCCCAAGTTTTTCCCAGACAAATGCATTCTTCTTGAAGTAGGAAGGCAACTACTAATGGTTGAGAAGAAGTACAAAGTCAAGAGAGGTATCCGTGCCTTTTTCCCACTTCAGATGGGACATTACAAATTCAGATTGATGCATGACTTTGCCTTTTTAATCAATGAATTAAAAGAAATGAATCTCCAGCCATACCAAACAAGAAATTACTTTGATAGAAAAGGTTTTGTTGAGAGCCATTTCAGAGTGGATGTCACATTCCTTCATCAACCAGCTCTGGAAGACTACTAGGATGATTGCATAGATGAAGTTGAGGTTACTAAAAGATTGTGTTCTAGGATTTCCCTCAAACAAATCACTACTTTAAAGTTACCTTTTACCATCAGAAATATTAAAGATGAAGATTACAGTGCATTGGAGTCAGAGAATGCAGTATCAAAAGTTGAAATGGTAATCAAAAGAATTGACTGGCTAGCGGAGGAAGAAGATAAAGTGAAGTCCTTGACTAAGGAGGTTTTCTGGAAGACAGAGCAGTGGCTTAAAAATAAAAAGAAGAAAGTCTCAGCTACCCTTGTGTTGGGAACTAGAAAGAGTCCAAGGACTCCAAAAATTGAATCCTCCCCTGTTCTAACTAATAAGATTGAACCATTGCTTTCTGTAGGTGTTTCAGTTTCTCCAAAAATTCTTGAAGATTCAGAGTTGATTTCTGATGATATTGTGAGGTTTGCAAGGTAGAGAAGCAAAAGAAGTGAGAAGGCGGATCCTCCTTTTTGCATTGTGCTAGATTCTGACACTATGGAGCCCAACATAAAGTAGTTCAAAAGGCTAAAAAGAGGTAAAGAATCCACTATGGATTCAGTATTAGCTAGAGGTGATGGGAGTTCAAGTCAACAAGAACATGTTAGCCTGAGTAATCCAAGTACCACTGTTTCCCTACAAAATGAAACTTGCAGTTCTCCAAATTGGATGAATCTGACCGTGAATAAGAAAAGGAACATTGTGTCTACCTCAGTCCCTATTCATGACCTGGTTAGTAAATACCTTGGAAAGTCCCCTAGAAGAAAGAAACCAAAAATAGAGTCTATGGTGGATGTAGATCTAACCACAGGTCATTGGGTCATAGAGATTTTCAAGCCTAATTCCAACAAGACCAGTGCTGAAGTCACCGAGCAAGATTTCACTGTAGATAAAGTGGATTTAGGAGTGTCTTCCAGAGCTGTTGATTTGAAGATATTGAATTCAGCAAACAAGAAGATCAATCACAGAGTGTTGAAGGATGATGAAGATAAAGCTAAGCTGAAGCAGGCTTTATGCGAAATGGCAAAGTACATTCAACAATTGCAAAATCCTATTCCTTAACCTTTGGCAATGGTACCCTTAAGTCTGGATGTCAAGTCTCCAGACAATCAAAAGTTCCTTGATTAGGGACATAAAGAGAGATCCCTCTCTAAGGAATTCTATAATTGGATGGGAGAAGTTGGAGAGATGGTCAATCACTTCACTCAAGCTGATGATAGTTCAACTAAATGGTCTTCTGAACTGGTATCTACCTTTGAGGCTAAAGTCAAGCTTTGGGAAGGAAGAAGAGATAGTCTGGAGATAGTAATAGCTAATATGGATGAAGCTTTCGGTTATGGCATAGAGAAATTCTTATCTGAGAAAGTAATTAGTGGTGCTGGTAATGGTCTCTTGTTTGTAGCAAAGGTTAATGATGAATAGCGATGTAATTTAATGGATCAAGGTATCGAAGAATCGGAGCAGATTCTAAAGATAGTAGCCTGTGTTGAAGAAGTTGTCAGCAATCATATAAACTGTGTCTACAATCTATCCATAGGTGAAATGAAAATGGGAATAGATGAGCCTGGGATGAAAGAATCCTTCACCATGAAAGCACAAGGATTAAAAGATGCCAAGGAGATGGTAGCATGAGACTGCTTAGTTATTGCCAGGGTACAATCACTGATAATACTCAGTGAAGAGCAAGTGATGTCGCTGAATACTAAGCTGGAGCAGTTGCAAAACTACAAAGATATCTGGGAGAAAAGGTTGGATCTCATTTCTTCACCAAACAAAGAGTTGTTGGAGAGATTCACAGTGGATTTCAAGGAGTGGTCAGATGAGTGGAAACAACTGAGGCCACCATCAGTGTTGAGGCTGGGAAAAGCTAATGTATTTTGATTAGTTTTTGAAAGGATGGTTCCAAGTAGTTATAGGGTGTTAGTTTCTTTTCTGAGATTAGGTTTTAGTTTTGAAACTAATTATGCCCTGCGTGGCTATAAGATAATTTTTTGAAAGACCTTGCAGGGGTTAGTTCTCTGGTAGCAGAAACTTATAGTTTAATATTTACTACAAATACTTTCATGGAATGGTTTACGTTTTGAATTGAATCTCATGATATAGTATCAGTTGATATATATAAAAAATAACAGTATCTTTAAATATCAGTGTGTCTAGTTAATACATGTATGTTTATTTTAGTTGGAATTGATTTCGTGTTGCTGCAATCTGTGTATGTGTTTCAAGATCATACATCCATTTTCAGTTTTATTTCAGTTTATGTTGAATTGATCTTTTTGGGAAATTTTTTTATAGTCTTAGTCAGTTGGCTTAGGTAAGTGTGAAAAATCTCTCAGAGCATAAATCTTTTAGTAGCTATTTCATATGAGTTTTGAAAAAGCCTTTTGTACTTTCAGGTCAAAAGTATATGTGACTTTTACTGCATTCATTCTTTTCAAATAAATGAATTTTCATGATTGATCTTTATATAAGGTAGCTGCTCCTTTGATCACAAAGAGTTTAGTCATGAGTGACTAACTCAACTATTGTATGAAGTTTTCCTTCATCTTGGGCTAGAGTATTTGAAAATTATTATAGTTTTAGTAAGAAGGAAAATCTGTATACTAACATATTTTTGGCAACTCTGCTAGGGACACTTAAAAGTAGACCAAAGCTCAATTCTTCTCTTTTAATGTTCAATTATGGTGCTACATGCTAAGGTAATTCCTAGCCAGCAAGATCTTCCCCCAGTGTTACAACTTGATCTTCATTTCACTGATACACAAGAAGACATTATTGCTGATTTGAATAACACTGCTTGGAAATTAAGGACAAGTGGTCAGTAATACTGACAAGTGAGATTAGTAATTGAGGAAGAAGAAGAGATTGGAGAGTGGTTGAGACATTTTCCCTTGGCTCGACCAGCTACCGTAGAAAATAGAGCAGCTTAAAGACCTAAAGGATAATCTTTTCTTTATAGATATATTTATGTTATATTCTTAGTCAGTAAGCTGGTAGAAAGTAGATCTACCCAAGGGGATAGAGAAAAAGGACTGGTTGATGAAGATTTTGAAGCCCTTGAGCATTTGAATTTTAACCCTAACATTCCTCTGAGAAGAAAAACTCAAACGACTAGTAGAGCCTCCTCTCCCGTCAAGTCTACCATTCCCATTTATGGTTTTCAAGCCCTTACACTATCTGGCACAGTAATCCCATCTCTTTTTAATCCTCAGCCTCTAAATTTTTCTCTACCAGTCATGGCCCAAAATCAGCCATGGGGTGCTCAAGTTGGTCCTTTGGACCTAACAAATTTTAACCTACAAGCTTTACCCAAAGGGGCTAGAGAGGTTTTGCCCAAATTTAGTGGTGATGGTAAAGTTTCTTCAAGCGATCACATTAATGATTTTAATACTGCATGTATTGTGATAGGTGTAGGCATAGAAGATGTAGCAATACATCTTTTCATTCAGACCTTAATTAAAACTACTACATATTGGTTTCATCATTTTCCCAATGGGTCCATAACAACTTGGAATGGTATGGGAAAAACTTTCATGGCTTGCTTTAAAGCAGCCAATGATGCACACTCCTTATTGTTGCAGCTCTCCCAATTAAAGAAAGAGATGCAGGAACCTATGCGGGAATTTGTAGCTAAATTTAACAAGCTCTTATAGCAGATTCCCATCGTTCATCATCCTAGTGACAAAAATAGAAAAGGGTTCTTTGTAAATGCTATGCCCCCTGATATCAGTTTCCATCTTAGATGAGGAAGAGTGGTAGACTTAGCAACTACCCAAGCATTAGTAGTGGAGCTTGAGGATGACATGATTACTACTGGGAAATGGAGAAGAGAAGTTCATATTCCTAGTAACTAGGCTTCTACATCAGGGTCTTCTGATCCTATGGTTCAGAGACTGGTAGATGATATGATTACCCTAAAAAGGCAATTACCAAAAACTACCCCTACTCCATATCAAGACATTCCTAGAAGATATGGAGGACAAGGAACATGAAATTATGCAAAGCAATCAAATACTTTAACACATCAGCCTAGACTTCAGATTGAAACACCTCCTGCTAAAAGCAACATGTGTATCTTTCACTTGACTAATGAGCATGATGGTGAATCTTGTCCTAAGATGGTGTGGTACAAGCAAATGGAGGCCAACAAAGAGACCATTATGGAAATTCCTAGAAATGAAGATAACTTTGGAGGACCTAGCGACTTCGTAAGTTATTATCTTGAATATGAGTCTGATTAAGAATGAGGTGGTGACATTCTTACAACTCTGGAGCATCCTTCATGTTCAGTGCTTACTCAAGCACAATAGGGTGGTAAAATCCACAGTCACTCTCCATCTCCATTTCAAGGCAAGAGAGATAAGGAACCAATGAGTCAAGCTGGCAGCAGCACAATGACTTCGGGGAGTGAACCTGCAGGAATTAAAATCCTTAAAAGGTTAGATTCTGAGCCAACTTTTGATTTTATAGAATTCTATAAGTCTGCTAAAATTCAATATACCTTGCCAAAGATTTGAAGTCAAATCCTGGTGAATTAGACAAGTTAGTTGCTTATGTGAAAGGATCTTCTCCTATTGTTCAGTCTAATCAAGCAAACACTATATCCACTAATGAAAGCCTTGTTGAATCAAACATAAAACAACTTGAGATCAAAGAGCCCATCATTAATCTTGAGTCCTCAGAACCTGTTCCTGTTATAGAGAAACCTGAGCCCTTTTATGTATCATTGTTCATACATGGTCACAAGCTTAGTAATTGTATTATAGATTCTAGAGCTTCTGACAATATCACGCCCTTCGGGTAGCAAAAGCCCTTGATCTTCCTTTGGCAAAAACTTTTGGTAGATGCTACTCCATGGATTCCAAGTAACTTCCTTTGATTGGCCAAATCAAAGATGGTCAAGTTGATTTAACAGCTTTCCCTGACAAAAGGCTCAAGTTGACTATTTTGGTTGCTAACATACCTATAAGTTATGGTATTCTCTTGAGCAGAACCTTTTGCAGAGATCTGGGTGGAGAGATCAAATTAGATTGGTCTCAAGCTGTTGTTCCCATTGGGGATAAAAAGGTTACTCTACAACCTCATACTAAGTGCAAGCACATAGTTTTTCCCTCCGATGATCCTAAGTCTCATATTTTGTACCAGGAGATTGATTTCTCAAATTATTTGATTATGCCAAAAATTGAGGTCATGAAAGAAAATGATGAGGAGGAACTGTGGACCTTAGAATTTGATGGTAGCTGTTCATCCACTAGTTTAGGTGCTGGAGTGGTTTTGATATCACCTACTGAATAAAGATTCCCTTTTGCTTATAAACTTGAGTTCAAGAATACTAATAATACTATAGAGTATGAGGCTCTGTTACTTGGGATTCAGGTAACAAAAAGAAAAGGCATCAAAATGCTTAGGGAAAAAGGAGATGCTGAGCTAATAGTGAAACAAGTAAGAGGAAGATATGTAGTCAGGAATGATAGAATGAAGCATTACAAAAATAGAGTCTGGGATGAAATAGAAGGATTTCAGCCTTTTTCTATTGATTCTATTCCTAGAGAAAAGAATTCTAGAATAGATGCCCTAGCCGGTTCAACAACACTCTTGATTCCTCACCTTGACTTTGACAATGATCAGTATACCATTGAGCTCATCCATCGACCCAATGTTCTAGACAATGCTAATTCTTGGCAAGTTTTCAATGATGATGCTCATGTGTTGTCTTTTCTTCAGGGTATGGAAGAGTTTTCCTCTGTCTTTTTCAAGGGATCCAAATTTGAATGCCAAGAGTTATGTTCTGATGAGAAAGTTGAAAAAGAAGAAGAGGTTATTCAATTAAAGGGGAATCACATTCCTAAAGGTCTTGTAAATATGGGAAAGTTGTTTGATCATAAGGATTCCTTTATAGGTCATGCTGATGGGACAAAAGAAGATCAGCTTGGTAGCTATGAGAAGATCAATATCGAAAGCAATGAGGACCCTAAGTTTGTTAACTTAGGTATGTGTTGTAGCCCTATTGAGAAAGAGGTATTTACAAAATTGTTGTAGAAATTCAGAGATGTTTTTGTGTGGTCGTATGAGGATTTAAAAGATTTCAGGAAAGGCAAGTTCAACATCATATTCCTTTAAAGCCAGGGGCTAAACCCTTCAGACAAAAATTGAGAAATTATAATCCTAGACTTGTTGATGCCATTTTATGAGAGGTTGATAAAATGCTTAAGGCAAAAATAATTTATCTGATCCATCATTTGACCTGGGTGGTGAACATAGTTCCTGTTCGGAAAAAGAATGGAGAAATTTGAATTTGCGTTGATTTCAAAAATCTCAATTAGTCTAGTTTGAAGGACAATTTTGCTCTCCCCAACATGGACCATATTCTTCAGATGGTGGGAGGGTCTGAAATGATGTTGATGCTGGATGGGTTTTCATGGTACAACCAAATTAGTGTGGCCCTAGAAGACCAACACAAGACAACATTCACAACCCCTTGGGGTACGTTTGCATATAACTGAATGCCATTTAGACTGATTAATGCAAGAGCAACTTTCCAGTGGGCCATGAATTCCTCTTTCAGTCATCTAATGAATAAAGTGATCGTGGTGTACCTTGATGATATGACTATTTTCTCCCATAGAAGAAAGAAGAATCCTGAAGACTTGAAGCTCATTCTCCAAGAATGTAGGAACCAAGGGATATCTCTAAACCCCAAGAAATCGATCTTCTGCGTGACTGAAGGAAAATTGTTAGGTCACATAGTTTCAGAAAAGGGAATTGCAATAGATCTAGAAAGGGTGCGGGCAATTCAAAAATTGTGTTTGCCATCCCATAGGAGTGGAATAAGGTCCTTCTTCAACCAGATCAATTTCCTAAGGAGATTTGTGCTAGATTTTTCAAAAACAACTAGACCTATGGTTAACTTGTTGAGTGAGAAGCAGACATTTAGATGGAATGATGAGGCTAAAAAGTCTTTTGATGAGGTTAAAGAAGTAATTACATAGGCTCGAGTCCTTTCTCATCTTGATTTTCATAAAGACTTTGTGATATGTTTCTATGCATCTGAGTAGTACACAATGTTAGGAGTCCTGTTACAGAAGAATGAGGCAGGTGAGGAAGTGCCTATTTCTTTTATGAGCGTTCCTCTAAAGAATCATGAATTAAAATATTCACCCATAGAAAAATAGGTTTATGCAGTAGTAAAGCCCATCAAGGAATTCAGGTATTATATTCTGCATTCTCATTCCATAGTGTATGTTCCAAATTTTGCTGTCAAGAGCATACTAACCCAACAAGAGGTGTCTATGAATAAGAGAGCTAACTGGGTGGCCAAAGTTCAAGAGTTTGATTTAGAGATCAAACCTACCAAATTGGTAAGGGGTCAAGGTCTGTGAAAATTAATCATTGAAAATAATGTGATTCCTGAAGGTGATATTCCATTATCTCTATTTACAGGCTTAAAAGACTCATGGTTCTCTGATGTAGCCTATTACCTTACATATGGAGAGTGTCTGACTCATCTTACGACAAAACAACAGAGAAATTTGAAGCTTAAGGTAGCTAAGTATGTTATAGTGGATGATATTCTATATAAAAGAGGTTTGGATGGAATGTTTCTCAGATGCGTAGATGAGGACCAACAGAAGAAGTTGCTTCATTCATTTCACAATTAAGCATGTGGTGGGCGTTTTTCCTCAACAATAACCGCTTTCAAAATTTTGAGGAACTATTATTATTGGCCTAGAATTTTTAAAGATACAAATGGGTAGCACAATGTGAAAAATGCAAATTATTTTCAAGAAAACCACATTTAGTCACTTTGCCTTTAAGACCCGTAATTATTGATGAGCCATTCAAACAATGGGGTTTGGATTCTATAGGGCCAATAAATCCCCCATCCAGTGCTAGACATACCCATATTCTAATGGCTACAGATTACTTTACTAATTGGGTAGAGGCCGTTGCAGTGAGGAAAACTACAACTAAGGTGGTATGTTCTTTTCTAAAAGAGAATATTTTGGTCAAGTTTGGTGTTCTTGCAAATATTGTCACTGATAATGCACAAAAATTTTCTTCTCAAGATATGCAAATTTTTTGTTATGATAATGGGATTCAATTGGCACACTCCTCTAATTACTTTCCCCAATGCAATGGACAAGCGGAATGTACCAATAAAAACTTGATCAATATAATGAAAAAGCTAGTGACTGAAAATTCTAAAGACTGGCATAAGAAATTGTTCGAAGCTCTTTGGACTGATCGTACTTCTCCTAAGAGAGCTATAGGTATGACTCCCTTTGAACTGGTCTATGGAGTAGAAGCTCAACTCGCATTGCCTTTGGAGCTATTGACCATAAAATTGTAGAAAGTAATTGAAGATCAAACCTTTTCTGATGGATTGGATAAAAGGATCATGTACCTGAGCAAGATTCAAGAAGAAAGAGAAGAGATGGTGAGTTGCATAGCCCTGCACCAATCTCAGGTAAAGAAGATATTTGACAAATGAGCCAAGCTTAGGAGGTTTATGGAAAATGACAGAGTACTATTATGGGATAAAAGAAGAAAGCCCAAAGGTGCTCACAGCAAATTTGACTCCCTTTGGAAGGGGCCTTTTGAAATCAGCCAAGTATTGGGACCTAATTCTTTCAAAATCAGGTACGCAAATGGAATTGAAATGCCCTTATCTTATAATGGGCAAGATCTGAAGCTTTATGAGTTGTAGATAATTTTGGCTTCCCTTTGAACATTAGTATTTGTTGTGCTTTAGGTTAGTTGTGTGTGTTGTCTTTTTTCTTAGTGTGAAACCAGAGAGCTTGGATCCCTTGTTTAGTACTTCATAGTCCTAATCCCCAGTCGGAGCCACCTGTTGCTCGTCAATTAAATTTTTACCCTATTTATATGCGGTAATTTTTTAAGCTGTGTCAAAGTTTAAGTTGCAAATTGAACCTTGAGCTTTGACCTTGAACCGGCCGGTTCAAGGTTCAAAGTTCAATATTTTTTTCTCCAAAAGCTGCATGTCTATGTTGCATCTTTTAAAAATCCTTGTGTTTCATTGTGGTCACATGTCCATGTGTAAATGTTGAATTAGATCTAGAACTTTGAACTTCAATTTTTCGGTTCAAAGTTCACGTTAGAATGTGCACTTCTACAACTTTACACTAAGAAGTCTCCTAAGTCAATTTTTTAAATTATGGTTCACTTTTTCCTGAGTTCATTATAAAAGTCATTAGGGGTCCACCATGGTTGTCTTATGTGCATATAAATAAAAACATCATGAATCATGTACTTTGAACCCATTATTTATGGTTCAAGGATCAATTTTTGAGATGTAATAATACCCAGATATAAGCCCCAAGCCAAAATATTTATCGACTGATAGTGAAATGAATGATGTGATGGAAAGAGTGGGGCCACCTCAATTCATGGATTTTCTTACTAAAAAGAAGTGTGTGTAACAGGTTGTTATCATTTATTGCGGCGTGAAAGTGAATTGATGGAAATTTTTTGTGAAGTGATGGGAATCGAAGCAAGTGTATATTTATTTTTCCCTCACTTTACATTTCTTTATTCTCCTATGTTATCTTCCAGAGGCATTTTGGGAGCTACGAGGTAACTTTCTTGAAAGGCAAGAAAACGGTGAGTTTACAGCAACCTTGGCCCTGTAATTCATTTGAGCTTTTGCATTTTTAAAGACTTGTCTTCATAAGAATTTTACAAGATTATATTTCAGTATGTCTTCTTCCGAAGTAAAATTCATGAATGAAAATAGATTTTCTCCAGTTAGTTGTTGTTTACCTGAAATGAGGGATACGACCATAGTAGATGATGATATTAGAGAAATTGTTTCAAGACTGAGGAAAATAGTTGATGAAGCCATATCCATTAGAATTGTAGAGAGTGGTTTATTAGAGGCCACTAGTTTTACTGATGTGATTCCATGCCCGAAGTTAGTAATAGAGTTCCATAACAGGTACAGCAAGGCTGAGAGGTGCATTAAAATAGAAAGTGGTGAAGTTCTAGTAAATATTGATAGAATAGTAATAATGGCCACTCTCAAAATTCCATCAGTTGAAATCTATGGATATTGGAGTATCAGTAGAGCTGTGCCAGATGTTGAGAAGAACAAGGAGTATAGGAATAACATAACAAGAGACTAGTTGATAAACCTAGAAAAGGGGGGTTCCCATTTGCCCAGACCACTTAGAAAAGATAATCTATTCAGAGAAGTTAGGGAAAAACTGGTAATGCTAAACAGGGTTAGAGGTAATCCTATAGACACCAATTGGGAAGACTAGATGTACATTTTTGTACAGGCTATCTTAGACACTGGAAATGTTGTTAACTGGGCCGAAATAATAGCTGAGCAATTACATGAAGGTTTATCTCAGCCACCTTTAATTACCAGTTTTTATATGTCCTCATACCTCTTTTATATTCTTGCCATCTATAGAATCTGGGATGGTCTCTCTCATGAAGAATGGAATAGCAGTATGCCCATCTATGAATATCACTCCTTGTTACAAAAAGGAAAACACCCCATGGGTTTTAAGAAAGTGCATGATACCTTTTCATCCAAATTAGTCTTTGAATTGAGGGGAAAACCTAATTGCAGGATATCAGAGGAGGCTATATTGGAATTTGTGAAAATTTATGGAAGTTTTTATATTCAGTTTCTTACTTTTACCTATTTAAGAGTAGGAGGTTTCAGTGACACTCCATTAAAACTTCCCAAGTTTTTTCCAGACAAATGCATTATTCTTGAAGTAGGAAGGTAGTTACTAATGGTTGAGAAGAAGTACAAAGTCAAGAGAGTTATCAGTGCCTTTTTCCCACATGAGATAGGACATTACAAATTTAGATTGATGCATGACTTTTCCTTTTTAATAAATGAATTGAAAGAAATGAATCTCCAGCCATACCAGGCAAGAAACTACTTTGATAGAAAAAGTTTTGTTGAGAGCCATTTCAGAGTGGATGCCATGTTCCTTCATCGACCAGCTCTGGAAGACTACTGGGATGATTGAATAGATGAATTTGAGGCTACTAAAAGATTGTGTTCTAGGTTTTCCCTGAAACAAATCACTACTTTAAAGTTACCTTTCAGCATCAAAAATATTAAAGATGAAGATAGCAGTGCATTGGAGTCAGAAAATGCAATATCAAAAGCTGAAATGGTAATCAGAAGAATTCATTGGCTAGCGAAGCAAGAAGATAATGTGAAGTCCTTGACTAAGGAGGTTTTCCAGAAGACAGAGTAGTGGCTTAAAACTCAAAAGAAGAAAGTCTCAGCTACCCCTGTGTTGGGAACAAGAAAGAGTCCAAGGACTCCAAAAATTGAACCCTCCCCTATTCTGAATAATAAGATTGAACCGTTTCTTTCTACAAGTGTTTTAGTTTCTCCAGAAATTCCTGAAGATTCAGAATTGATTTCTGATGATATTGTGAGGTTTACAAGGCAGAGAAGCAAAAGAAGTGAGAAGGCGGATCCTCCTTTTTGCAATGTGCTAGAGTCTGACACTGAGGAGCCCAACATAAAGTAGTTCAAAAGGCTAAAAAGAGGTAAAGCATCCATTATGGATTCGGTATTAACTGGAGGTGATGGGATTTCAAGTCAACAAGAACCTGTTACCCCGAGTAATCCAAGTACCACTATTTCCCTACAAAATGCAACTCCTAGTTCTCCAAATTGGATGGATCTGACTATGAATAAGAAAAGGAGCATTGTGTCTACCTCAGTCCTTATTAGTGACCTGGTCAATAAATACCTTGGAAAGTCCCCTAGAAGAAAGAAACCAAAAATAGAGTCTATGGTGGATGTAGATTTGACCACAGGTCATTGGGTCGCAAAAATTTTCAAGCCTAATTCCAATAAGACCAGTGCTGAAGTCATCGAGCAAGATTTTAGTGTAGATAAAGTGGATTTAGGAGTGTCTTCCAGAGCTACTAATTTGAAGATATTGAATTCAGCAAACAAGAAGATCAATCACAGAGTGCTGAAGGATGTTGAAATAGGCTTTATGCAAAATGACAAAGTACATTCAGCAATTGCAGAATCCTATTCCTCAACCTTTGGTGATGGTACGCTTAAGTCTGGATGTCAAGTCTCTAGACAATCAAAAGTTCCTTGATTAGGTACATAAAGAGAGATCCCTCTCTAAGGCATTCTATAATTGGATGGGAGAAGTTTGAGAGATGGTCAATCACTTCACTCAAGCCTATGAGAGTTCAACTAAATGGTCTTCTGAACTGGTATCTACCTTAGAGACTAAATTTAAGCTTTAGGAAGGAAGAAGAGATAGTCTAGAGATAGAAATAGCTAATATGGATGAAGCTTTCAGTTACAGCATAGAGAAATTCCTATCCGAGAAAGTAATTACTGGTGCTGGTAATGGTCTCTTGTTTGTAGCAAAGGTTAATGAGGAATAGATGAGTCTAGGATGAAGGAATCCTTCACCATGAAAGCACAAGGATTAAAAGATGCTAAGGAGATGGCAGCCAAAGACTATTCAGTTATTGCCAGGGTGCAATCACTGATAATACTCGGTGAAGAGCAAGTGAAGTCACTGAATACTAAGCTAGAGCAGTTGCAAAACTACAAAGATATCTAGGAGAAAAGGCCGGATCTCATTTCTTCACCAAACAAGGAGTTGTTGGAGAGATTCATGGCAGCTTTCAAGGAGTGGTCAGATGAGTGCAAAGAAACTGAGGCCACCGTCAGTGCCGAGGCTAGGAAAAGCTAATCTATTTTGATTAGTTTTTGAAAGGATGGTTCCAAGTAGTTATAGGGTGTTAGTTTCTTTTCTGAGATTAGGTTTTAGTTCTGAAACTGATTATGCCTTGTGTGGCTATAAGTTAATTTTTGGAAAGACCTTGCAGGGGTGGGTTCTCTAGTAGTAGAAACTTATAGCTTAATATTTACTGCAAATACTTTTGTGGAATGGTTGATGTTTTGAATTGAAACTCATGATATAGTATCAGTTGATATATATAACAAATAGGAGTATCTTTTTAGATTAGTGTGTCTGGTTAATACATGTATTTTTATTTCAGTTGGAATTGATTTTGTGTTGCTGCAATCTATGTATGTGTTGCAAGATCATACATCCATTTTCTATTTTATTTCAGTTTATGTTGAATTGATCTTTCTAGGAAATTTCTTTACAGTCTTAGACAGTTGGCTTAGATAAGTGTGAAATATCTCTCAGAGCATAAATCTTTCAGTAGCTATTTTATATGAGTTTTGAAAAAGCCTTTTGTACTTTTAGGTCAAAAGTATATGTGACTTTTACTGCTTTCATTCTTTTCAAATAAATGAATTGTCAAGATTGATTTTTATATAAGGTAGTTGCTCCTTTGATTGTAGAGAGTTTAGTCATGAGTGACTAACTCAACTATTGTATGAGTTTTTCCTTCATCTTGGGCTAGAGTATTTGAAAATTGTTATAGTTTTAGTAAGAAGGAAAATCTGTATACTAACAAGGTCGACAGCTGATTTGTCTTCTTGTTCTGATATTTTTGATCTTTTGATTTTTATACTATTCTAACATTGATAGCTCACATGAGCTCATTCTTTTGTACACTATGCCAGTAGTGCACCCCAGACTAGTTTGAGTTTTATGATATATATATATATATATATATATATATATATATATATATATATATATATATATATATATATATATATATATATATGAGATCGAGATTCTAGTTATGACTTCATTTGTACTTGTCATGTTTTTTATTTATGATGATATCATGTGATGCTTATGCTATGAGTAGTGTAGAATGTATGTATGGATATATGCAATGTAATGATTTCTTGCACATGTATGGATATGATGCATATGTATTTGATTATGGAAAGATGTATGTATGATTTATGCTTATGCACATGGATGTAATGTAATGCAACAAATGGAATGATATGTAAAATACAATGATACACATGAGATGTTTTGTAGGTTTTGATTAAGACAAGTACTCAGTCTCAGGTTAAAAAGGATGTCTAACCCAGGAGGGTATCTGCTTGCGAATTTGTGAAGAGACCTTCGTTTTGAGATTTCAGCTCTTCTTAGATTTGAAGATGTGATTGAAGAATCATTTAAGCTTTGAAGTTTATTCAGTCTTTGTGAGATCATCCAAACATGCAAAAATGCAATGAGACATGCAGAATGAAATGCAACCTAAGACGTAAGACCTAGTCACTGATCATGTGTCATTCGTTCTCATCATTGAATTTTTAGGTAACCAGATAAATCAATACAATGCCCACTAGTTAGGAAACTATGAACATATGAATATCAATTTGTATGCTCAAGAATCAATACAACGCTCACTAGTCAAACAACCATGGACATATAAATATTGATTTTGTTTTTGGAATGTCGGATTAGATACAAGCACCAAGTCATAAATTCCAGGATGACCTAAATATCATGTCCATTTTGATATAGAAATTTGTATAAGCATCAAAACATAGATGTTGTGATGACCAAAATACGCCTTGCATTAACAAACACATCAAATAGTCAAGAGATCATTCTAAATCCAATGTGAATTACCCATAGTGACCCTTTATCATTCACCTCCTTAAGCAAGATCATGGTTCACAGTAGGAGAAAGAATTCACTCAAAAAGATAATAGTTAGATCAAACTTCCTTGAATTTTTTGGGTATCAATGGTCGAGGTACTCATGGCCATCCAATTCGAGATAGAGGTCTTACAGATGGACACCATTTCAATCCAGAATTTCCAAAGTTGTTAGATGTTCACATACAAGCAGAAGACAAAGAAAAGATTATGCCCACTATCATCACTCTCTAAATCTTGGAAAGGACATCATCAAAGAGCTCCAAAGGACACAATATGCAAAAATGTCAATGTGAATAAGTAAGCATACAAGGAGATAAAAGCATGAAGCACAGATTGTTTTCAGTTTGTTGTAAATGTTTGTGTTTGATTGAAAAATCCTTTCTAGAGAGGAGACTGACTGACTGACTCGGATGAAGCTTGAAAGGACCCTGACTGGATATGACATGTCTAAAGATTTACTGGAAGCCATAGGATATGACATTGATTGCCCCCAAGTTTGAAGCATTGATAGGATACCGATGCTTTTAAAAATTGGTGTACAAACTGACTTTATTAAAACAAGGATATATAAAGACCGAAAGTTGGGAAAGACTAAGATTGCATTGATAGATGGAGCATTTTGAAACAAGTGGCACCCATTTGCTGGGTTTTCACCATCTTGGTAGAGATTCTATTTTTGCCACCAAGGTGCCTGTTTCTAGGTTTTCACCAAGGCACTTTTTCTTTTTCTCATTTTTCTATTTTTTGTATTTTTTTTTTAATCATCAAGGTGCCTATTTCTAGGTTTTCACCAAGATGTTCATTTTTTTTAGGACTTTTTCTGATTTTTAATATTTTTTCAAGACATTTTTGTTGATTTGGTGGTCAGCACCTCCTTGGAGATTCATGACATGGCTTAACCACCTCCCATGGATCAGGTTAAATCTGACATTTGTATCGAGCATTGATAGTTTGAGCTTTTGGTGCAATGGCAAATGATTCCAACAATTGGTATCAAAGCCTTGGGTCATGGGTTTGAGTCTCCCTTTAGTGGGTGTTGATGGCTCAGTCGGTGCTGAGGGGGAGATTGTTGACTTGGTGGTCAGCACCTCCTTGGAGATTTGTGACATGGCTTAACTGCCTCCCATGGATTGGGTTATATCTGACATTTGTATCAGGCATTGATAGTTTGAGCTTTTGGTGCAACAGAAAATGATTCCAATAATTTTACCATACACTGAATGCCTTAGGCATAGAATTTCTCTAGATAGAGAACGTTGATTGGTTCTCAGAGCTATTCTCCTTTAGTCATTGAGAGTTGATAGGCTCTAGAGCCAAAAGTAGTAGTGATAACAAAGGGACCCAACCAGTTGGGTTCAAACTTCCCCTTGCGTTCTCGATGGGATTGATTTTTAGGATTCTCTCTCAAGACTAGATTGCCAACCTAAAATTCTCTATGTCTGACTTTCTTGTTGTAGCCTCTAGATATTCTATTTTGATAGACTCTGAGATGATCATATGCTACTTGTCTGTGCTCATCTAGTAGTTCAAGTTCTTACAACCTAGACACTCTATAGTCATCATCAGTTACTAGAACATGAATTTTGATTCTTAGTGATGGGATTTCAACCTCAATAGGCAGTACCACTTCAGACCCATAAACTAAAGTGAAAGGTGTAGCCCCAGTGGGCATTCTGATACTTGGATTGATCATGAGATGCCAGTCTCTTTCTATCTTATTAGCTGTTCAGTGCAAGATTTTCAAGAGATTTTTTTTTGAAGCCTCACCTTGTTTATTCCCTTGAGGATAGTAGATAGATGACCAATGTTGGGTTATCTTGAGTTTAGTGTAGAGATCATCTAGATCTTTATTTTTGAATTGTCCTCCATTATCTATCACTATGGAATGAGGGATCCCATATCTACATATGATATAGTTCAAGATGAACATAGATATTTTCTTCCCAGTTGCTTGTGTTAAGGGAACTGCTTCTACCCACTTTGTAAAATAATATGTAGTTGTGATTATATGGGTATGTCCATTAGAAGAAGGTGGTTGTATGGATCCTATAAGATCAAATGCCCATTGGTGAAAAGGCCATTGTGTAGTAAAGGGAATGAGATCTCAACCTGGAGAATGAATTAAGTTACCCTGTACCTGGCACTTTTGATAATTCTTAGCAAATTTGATTGCATCTTTCTCCATTTCTGGCCAATAGTACCCATCCCTAATAAGTTTTTGAGCTAGTGTTAAACTGTTCAAGTGTGACCCACATATACACTTGTGGACTTCCTCTAAGACACATTGAGACTCTTCCCATTCTAAACATCTAAGTAGTGTACCATCTAGACCTCATTTGTACAGATCATTACCAATGATGACATACCGGGATGCATTGCAAATAAGGTATCATTTCTCATGGCGATTGAAGGTTTTGGGAATGATTTGGTCTTGGAGATAAGAGAAAAGGTTTTTATATTAGGATGAATCATGACCAACAAAAATAGTGCAGATCATGCGGGTTTTAGTGGAATCATATGTCAGATAAGACAGTGCTTCCACCAGGAACTCGTAGCATAGCTCATGTTCAGGCTGCTGTAATAGAGTATATAGTGTTGCCATTGCATCGGCAGCCTTGTTCTTGGTTCTAAGAATTTGCTCAAAGGTGATAGATATGAAATACTTCTTTAGATCATCTACCATTCTCTTGTGTGGGATGATCTTTTCATCTTTATTTTGGTACACATTATTGACTTGATGGATAACAAGTTGTGAGTCTCCATGAATATGTATCTCTGTCACTCTCCACTCAATTGCTATTTTCATGCCATTAAGAAGGGCTTCATATTCAACAATATTGTTTGTACATGGGAACTTTAGCCTGAATGCTTTTGGTATAGAATATCCTTGAGGTGCAATAAACAAGATGCCTACTCCCAATCCATTTTCTATGTAGGAGCTATCAAAGAACAATTACAACTCTCAGGAAGAAAGATTCATGATGGATGCATCTGGGAACTCCATTTGCATTGGTGTATCATCATACATAGGTGCTTCAGCCAATTGGTCAGCAATAACTTGACCCTTGATAGCTTTTCGTTCAACATACTCAATTTTGAATTTTTTTAAGAGCATCACCCATTTAGCTAGGTGACCTGTTAGGGTAGCTTTGCTTGGTAGGTAATTTAGAGGATCAATCTTTGTGACCAAGTGTGTGGTATGAGCTAGCATATAATGTCTTAGTTTTTGTGATGCAAAGATCACAACAAGACAAGCTTTTTCAATCATTGAATAGTTTTTCTCATTGGCCACTAGTGTTTGACTGATGTAGTAGATTTCTCTTTCTTTCTTTTCATCATCATGTTGGTCTAGCAATGCCCCCAGTGAGGTATCAGTAGCAGAGACATACAAGATTAGTGGCCTTCCTTGAATAGGAGGCATCAAGATTGGAGAATTTGATAAGCACTGCTTGATATGGTTGAAATTACTCTCACATTCTTTGCTCCATGAAAATGTCACACCTTTATGTAATGTCTTTGTAAAAGGTTGTGATATATCTGCTAGTTGAGATATGAAGCGTCAGATAGATTGGACTCTCCCTTGTAGAGTTCTCATTTGACTGATAGTTTTTGGGGGTTGCATCTCCATTATAGCCTTAACCTTAGATGGATCAACCTCGATTCCTTTCTTTGATACAATATATCCTAAGAGTTTTCCAGAAGTTATGCCAAAAGCACATTTCTTAGGATTGAGCCTCAGACTGAATTTTTCCATTTGATACAATATCTTGCTTAGGTCACTCAAGTGTTCTGTTCTAATAATAGATTTAGCCAATGTGTTGTCAACATAGTCCTCCATGGTTTGATGCATCATATTGTGAAAGATTGATGTCATTGCTCTTTGATATGTAGCACTGGCATTCTTGAGCCCGAATGACATGACGTTCCAACAGAAGGTTCCCCATGCACATGTGAATGTTGTTTTCTCCTGATCCTCTAGAGTGATTTTGATTTGATTATAGCCTAAGAAACCATCCATCAAGGAATACATCTCAAAACCCACGGTCATGTCCACTATCATGTCAATATTAGGTAGTGGAAAATCATCTTTTGGGCATGCTCTATTCACATCTCTAAAGTCTATGCATACTCTAATTGATTTGTCGGGCTTTGAAATAGGTACAATGTTAGAGATCCACTCAACATAGTCAATGACATGGATGAATCCAACTTTTAATAGCTTCTCTAGCTCAGCTTTGACAAATAGTGCAACATGAGGATGCATTTTTCTCAGTTTTTGCTTGATAGGTTTTACGCATGGAGTCATAGAAAGTTGGTGCATTATGAAATCAAGATCCAAGCCTGGCATGTCTAAATATTTCCATGCAAAATTAATCTTTTTCTCTATCAAGAATGTTGTAAATTTTTTCTTTTCTTTTTCTAATAATGATTGAGCTACATGGATGAGTTGTGGCTCTTCTATTGTTCCCAAATTGATAGGTTGAGTGGGCTCAACTAGAACTAGAGATCTGTCCTATAAATGACTCAGAAGGACATCAAATATCTCATCCTTAGGCTCCTCTAGGAGGTTTTCACCTTCAGATACATCTTTTATTTTAACTTTTGTAGGTTCTGAGACTACCACAAAGTGGTTTTCACCCTAAGAACTCCTTTTCTTTTTATTTTTACTTTTATTCTTTTGACTAAGATACTTGATGTCCAAATCCATCATGTTGACCCTTGGTTCACTGATGAAAGTCCTCATAGGCTCAACTGAATTGAGGTAGAAAGCAAGGGCATAGTCATTTGGGAAGGTATAAATACCTTGGTTCAGATTCGTGGAAGTTTGGTCGAGAAGGTTAGGATGTTGGATAGTCAACGCGGGGAAAGATTGGGAGATAGTGTTTATGGATATGGACCTGTCATCATTGGTACAGACCTAATGTTTGAGTTCAAAGGTGATATTACAACTTAGGATATTCAATTCATGAATAGGCTCAATGTCATTGTGGGAGTCCACTTCAGCCATTGGAGGATCAAACTTGTTAAGTTCCCTACTTTTCTCTAGACTCACGTTGGGTTTAGATACATATTGGTGAATAATATCAACATGTTTTTCTGTAATAATCTCATCTTCCTCAGGAATGAGTCCCCATTCATAGTCATTAGATTCATCTTCTAATTTAGGACTTCTAGGAAATCTTAGAACATGAGTAAAGTTAGGATGGATACCCCAAAAAGGGTTACCCTCAATTTTGGATTTGAATTCATACTCATGGGAATTTTTTCAGAATAACTACCACCTTCCTCTTGGTCTACTTGATTAGCTTTGAGATTAGTTTTTCTTGTGCTGCAACCATCTCTTGTTCCATAGCGAGTTCTCATGTGTTGACCACATTAATCCTTTTGATTGGATCATCTTCTACATCAAGAAGGTCTTTGATTTCCTTAGGGAAACACTCATAAGGAATGAGTTCTAGGTTGTCTGAATCACTATCTGATGCTTCAGTTTCTTCTTTCTTAAGAGGGGCTTCTTCTGGTGTGATTTTCTCTATGACATGAGAACAGTTACCCTTGAGGTAGAAGGGTTTCTTTTTAAAGCCTAAGCTAGTCGTATCCTTGTTTTCCCTACTAGCATGTGAAATAGGTGTCATGAGACCTTTTCCTTTGAATCCTAGAGGTCCTTGACCTGGATATCCCATTTTTGTGAGCAATTTTTCCCCTGGGCCATATGACTTAGAAGGGATTTTTGGTGTTTTAGAGTCACATTTTTGGACAAGTTGAGATTTAGGTTCATCTTTGTATAGACATGCAAGCACAGCTTCATCCTCTTCAAACTCTTGTTTAGATACTTTTTCTACAACAAAATTTCCTTTATACGCCTCAAGAGGTTCTTTAGATTTTGGTTTAAACTCTTTCAAAGATTGTCCATAAGACTTAGGCGAGATAGGGAGAGATGTTGAAGATAAGAATGGTTCTATAGTATATTCTCCCATACAATTTTCTTTGATATTAACCTCTTTTGCAATGTCTTCCATTTTAGATGTAGATGCTGCTTTTGTTTGCTTAGTGGAAGATTCTCTATTATTAGGAACAAGTTTATCCACACTTTCCTTCAATGCATTGCAAGCAGTGGACATATCTATTGGTATAGTAACCTCTACTCCTTCAAAGGGAAACTTCAAACATTTGATGGTATGTAGAAGGAATAGCTTTCATTTCATGTATCCAGGGTCTCCCTAGATGGATGTTGTAAGCCAAAGGTAGATCAAGAACTTGACATGTAGTATCTCTGATTACTAGACCTACTCTGATAGGTAAGACAATGTTGCCTTTAGAAGACCTATCTTGTTCATCATAGGCTTTGATTTTTATCTTCTTTTAGGATCAATAGCCAACTCTAAAAATCCCAATTGCGTGATCAAGTTTTAAGAACAAATATTTAGGCCAGTGCCCCCATCTATCAACACACATTTGACTCTACGATTCTAGATCAAGAATTCTATATGCAAGGGCTGGTTATGTGGGTGACTCAAGGAGTTGTCATCTTCCTCTGAAAAGGAGATACATTCTAGAGATGTAATATGTCCAACCATAGTCTGGAATCTGTCTAAATCAAGGTCATCAGGAACATTAGATCTGAGAAAAGCTTTGTCTAGAATGGCTCTATGACCTGGAGATATTCGAAGCAACTCAAACATGGAGATTTTTTCATTTGTGTGTTGGAGTTCTTGAAAAATTCTATAAGATGTTGGCCTCATATCTTTAGGATTGGAAGATTTAGAAGCAGCCTTCTATTTGGAAGCGGAAGAAAGATTGAAGGGCATCCTAGGGACATTTGAGGAATCTGGGATTTGTCCTTTCAGATGTGCCTAAGCTTGTGATCAAGTAACTACATTAGCTGAAGGATGATATATATCTCTTCATATAATTATGATGACATTACAACGCTCAGAGAGGCAGGGTTCAATAATATTGATAACATCATTATTTCCAGGGTAAGAATAATTGACTTTTGCCCCCATATTAGGCTGAGAAGATGAAACTCCTTTACCATGTTTCGAAAATGGTTCTGTGAATGTTGTATGATCAGTATTTCTCTTGTGATTATCAATTAGGATTTCTCCATTATCGATTTTATCTTGTATAGTATGTTTCAAGTGTAAGCAGTAGTTTTATGACCCTTACTATGATGGAAGTCATAGAATTCATTCTCTCTCCACCACTTTGGTTTAGGTTTAGGATCAAATTGTCAGATCTTGGGCAGAGATATGATACTATTAGCTAAGAGAGTTTTCATGGCTGATTCCAAAGATTCTCCAAGAGGAGTGAACTTTTGTTTATTATTAGTAGACCAAGTTTTGTACTTTGTCTTCTTTTGGGAGGATTCTAGTACCTTTTGTTCTAAATTTTTAATGGTTTGGGTACCGACAGTTAGATTGAAAGCTAGTGCCTTAGATGGGGCATAGATAGTGTCAACAATGCCATCTGTGATGATGCCTTTGTTCTTGTTCTAGTTTTTGTTCTTGTCTTTAGAACTAGATCGAGATTCATACTTGTCCTTTTGAAGTGTGATGTCTCCCTTTTTCACAAGTACTTTTTCAATTTTGATCACATTGTCTACCATCTTATCAAAAGATGTATGATTTTGCATTTGTAAAGGGCAGTTGATCTCTGGAACAAGATTATTGATGAAGATTTCCAGTTTCTCAGTCTCTGGAATAGGTCAAGCATATAGAGAGAATTTCTTCCTCCATCATTTGAGAAATGTCAAGAATGGTTCTCCTAGATATTGTTTGAGATTGCAGATGTTGATTATGGTGACCGGATGTTGGAGGTTGTAGGAGTATTGTTGATAGAACAATTTGATCAACTCCTCAAAGAATTTGATGGTAGGAGGCATTCTAGAGAACCAATGAATGGCTGCTCCTCCTAGAGATCTAGGAAAGAGATGCATCAAATAGGTTGGTTTGTGCTTGAACTCCATAGATTGTGTACAGAACTCTCTGGCATGATCTTGAGGATCAGATTTTCCATCATACTTATCATATTTTGACATTTCCACTCTCTTAGGGAATGGTGGCATGTACAAGTCTTTATCAAATGGAAAATGACATATGGCCTCCATGGAGAATTCCTTAGGTTCCTTTTCTTTTTCAATTTTGTTAATTTTGACTTGCATGGTGTGCATTTGTTTCATCATAGCCGTAATGGGAGTTTCTTCCTCATGTGTTATGATATTTTCAACATTAAAGTTAGGAGGAAGTTTAGCTCCTTGGTGAGCTAGTTCTAGAAAATATGTCTCTCTATCTTCCTTCAAGAAATGCTTCATCATTCTTTTGAATTCCTTGTCATTTTGATATCTAGCAATTTCAGAAGGTGTAGGCTCTCGATCCTCACCATGTTGAGAATGAGCTCTTTGAGACCCATGGTTTGTCCCAGCTTGAGACATGTTGTTGTTATCAGAGTTACTTGATACAAATTCATGTGGGGTTGTCTGGTAAATTTTGTGGATTGACACAGGAGGTGTTAGTTGATTAACTATGTGGATTGATGCCAGAGGGGTGATGTAACTGCCTTTCAAGAATAGATTTCTAAGAGCATCTTCTCCAAAAATTTTAGTGCTGTAGGATTGATGTAAGGTCTAAGTGATCACAGATGTCTCTAAAGAGATTGTGGGTTGCTCTCTATGTTTTCATGATGAAGCTCTAGTTTCCACCATTAACCTTAGGTGAAGCAAAAGAGGGAGATTAAGACAACTAAAGAATGAATTGATTCAAGAAGATTAGATGACGCAACCTTCTCAGGATTAGATTGATTGAAGATTAGCTTAAACATGAATGAAGGATATTGTGCCCTAGATGTATGGGTAGACACCCAAAAGAGAGCAGACACAAGTTCACAACACTTAGTCATTTTTTAAGATTGATTAGAGATTGATGATCTGACAAGGTTTTGACAAAAGATGAAATAGACTCAACCCGATTAAACAAAAGGCTAAATCAGACTCAAAAGGCCACTTTAGGAAAATGATTCTGGAAATAGGTTGTAAAAGCTGATTATCTGGCAATTTTGACAACTTTTTGACACTTTTTCAAAATTTCCCAAATGACTTTCTGTAGACTCGTACGATAGTAGGTATGCTCTGAAATGATAGTTGACAAACTCGTATGACAATTGTAAAACTCACATGACAGTTGATAGCAGGGTTTTTGACTTTTTGATTTGATTGGCAACAAAACTCGTATGACACTATACAAGTTGTCATACGACAACACAGGCATTCTGAAATGACAATCACCAAAACTCATATGACTCTCTAACTTTGTGGGATGACTTTTGACTCCAGAAAGGAATTGTGCCTCAAATTTTGCAAATTTTAGGTTTTCAGTTTGAAATTGTTTACAAAATTTTATGTCTAGATTTGAAGATTATACTAGGATCATTCATTTTTGGTAACCAAATAGATAAGAAAGCATGCAAAACATCAAGCAAGTGAGTCCAAGCATGTCTGAAAACAATGAGCAAGGGAAAAGGCAACCTTGCACATGAGCAACCACGTGATTTATTGATCTTACCCTAGGAGAGCTATTTGTGAATGTTCAAAAAGTTTTTCAATGATTGCACACATTCCTAAAAATGAAAATTTTGGCCTCGCTAGGGTTTTTAGTAATGGTTTGACTCTACAAATTTTATGATCTCAAGAGGGAAAAATCCAATCCCAGCACACTAGGGTTTTGACACAGTTTGAGAATTTAATCAATTAGGAGCTGCTAGGGAGATCTAACAGCCCAACAAGAGACCACACCTATGAAGATTTCCTCCACAAGGACATTTATATAGCAGTTGTCACTACCATGGCAAAAATGGCTATTACCACTTGAGGTTCCATCCATGTGGTTAACCCAATTAAGGGAATGTCCACTACGGTTAACCCTCTCTAAAGGTGACTCACAAAAGATACCACACGTGGACTAGATCAGATTCAAGGATCTGGGTTTTTGATACTATCCATAAAGCAAGTAGAGGATAATCCCCTAACCTCTTCACCTCACCAAGACAAAGCAGATAGATTAATCTGACACACTAAGACTAAAGCAATCTCTCCAAGATCTATGATGTCAACAACTTGTGATCTATCAACCTCTCCAGAGAGAGAATGTATCAATCAAAACCTAAAAACTACAAATCTAGTAGAATGCAAGATGTTTTAAGTATCCTCCCTACCTACAAGGGGACCCTTTGTCAAGAAGAGCTTCATAGGTGTGAACAAGCGAATGAAGCCCACTCTCTCGAGATCAAACACAAATAGTGTTCATAGGGCCTATTTACTATGTGTAACAGAGATGCATAAAGCAAATCTATGTTCATTTTATAGCCCAAAATAAAATTTGTGATATGAAAGCAATAAAGTCACACAAGCCTGATACGTGAGAGTTCATTTTTAATCCAAATTGAAGTGTTATCAGATTGAGAAGAATACTTGAATTCCTCACAACACACTTAGTAGATTTTTACCTATTTTTAGCAATTTTTCTCATGCTTTTCCCAATCAGAATCAGTAGATACCAATCAGAATAGAAAATCTCATTTGTTAGGGTTAGCTGTCAGTCCAAATCTGAAAATCAAATCTGGAAAGCTGCCCAAAATTTTTGAAATGACAAATGAAACTTGGTGTCAAAACTCGTACGATAGTGGGTTACCTCCCAGACGATAGTCTGGAAACTCATACGACACTAGGTGTCTTCTCATACAATAGTCGAGCTTCCAATTGACAACATGTAGTTTCTAATACGAGCATAGATTAAATAAATAGTGGGTATCTCCTGATATGAGTTTCTAACAAAACTCATATGAAAAATGTACGGACAAAAAATAAAGATCGCAGTTTTAATTAGAAAATGACAAGAAATGGACAGAAATTGATAGAATTGAAATGGAAACCTGCTTCAGGGCCCCACGGTGGGCGCCAAAAATGTGTGTAAATTTTGTACCTAGCTGTAGACACAACACTTTAGTAAAACATTAGAGGTTAGCAAAAATCAAAATCATGCAATGAAATGGAAACTAAACTAACCAGGTGATTTACTGCCTTCTAGTAGGTGCTAGTATGATATTCTCAGATTGGACCGAGACCAGTGACCTTGACAACACCTAAATGAAGGATTTGAATGCAGAATCTAGATATGGAATGAATGCAAATTAATCTATCTTTTTGGTTTCTTTCTGTGCCATTATGATGAAAGAAAACTAATATGAATCTAATCTATATGAAACTAATATGATATGCCATTGATCTAGAATTGATATGCTAAAATGATATGAATGCAAAAGCTATAACCAACAATGAAAGATCTCACAAATTTCCTATCGTGAGTGCTTGATCCTTCAATCACCAATTCACCAGGATGATTATGCAAATTTGAGGGTCCTTATAGAAGAGCTAAAGCCTTGATTTTATAGAAATCCAGGGCTTTGAGGGTGCATAAGAAAAGTCATAAATCACTCTTGATGAATTCAGGTTGATTTTAGAGTTAACAAGAAATCAGAGATGATTAACTGACATAATCATGCAAAATCATGCAAGAACAACTTTTTAACTCAAATCAGAAGTTTAGATCAGCTTTGAACTCAAAAAGGATGTTGAGTTCCAAAAAGTCAACAACTTGCATTGATTTTTTGATTTGGAGTTTAATTGGTTCTTTCAGATGTGCACATGGATAATTATGAATTAATAAATAAATAAAGTGATTTATCCTCACCTTAATTGATTTTTGAATTAAAATAATTGATTTATGGATTATTCAATTATTAAATCAAACTTTATTAAAAAACTATACCATTAAATATTGACAATTGGATTTAATTAATTAAATAAGAATTTAATCAATTATTCGAATGATTTTTTATTTATTGTCAAATTTAAATGATACAATTTAGGAATAGATTCAATTAAATCTAATTAAATGATCAAGTGGCAAGATTGATTCTAATTAATCAAATATAGAGAATATTCAATTGATCAAACTTTAGGATAAATTGCCTTTCTCGTCAAATAATCATTAAATTAAAGATAATTAGGATAGATTAGGAATATTCAAGAAATATTCCGCGATGTAGAATTTGGATAATCAATTAGGTTTTGATAAGATGATGCTTGGTGTGCCTTAGGTTAGTACTTTAATGTCAATTTTGTTTGATTTGTTGATGTAAGAGGTTAATGAACCTATAGCCCATTTTTGAGGTATTACAACATGCGCTATAGGGTACACGCCCTATAGCACGCACGTGCTATGTAAGAATATGGACTACACTTTTGTGGTTTTGCATAGGGCACATGTGCTATAGCGCGAGTACGCTATGTAAGACTAAAAAAATTGTCTTATATGTTAAAGATCTTGTGAAAGAGGCCCACTTTTTCTATATACTGTCTAGTTTATGCATTTTATCGAACAAATATTTGCTTTTCATGGTCTTGAAGGTGACAAAGAAGAAAATTCTATCAATTTGCACCATCTTTTTGTTCAAAAATCAACATCAAATTGTGAAAATCAATCATTCTTCACTGAAATGTATCGATTGAGGTAAGTTTTTTAATATTTTACATGTGAAATGTGAATAAAGAGTCTATTGGTTTATAATTGGTATGATATAGACTTGTTGAATACATAATTTGATATAATTGTAATAAAATTATTGTAATCAATTCATATGTATAAATCATCATCATGCCTAGGAAACGAGCAAATACTTTAACACCGGAAGAGCATGAAAGAGACAAAGAGAAGAAAAGGGAAAGAATGAGACAACTTCGTGAACAAAAAAAATTGGATACCATAGAAGAAGATTTTTCTTTGGATGAGGAACATGAAATATCAATACAAAGTAAGAGAGAATTCAAATTAGAAACAAAAAGACAATGAATGAGAAACTTGCTTGCAACAAGACAATTGAATTATGAAGATGCGGGCACATCATTTATGAGTTCCCAAGTTGAAGAGATGGCATCATCCAATGTTGGAGGCACACCATTGTATCATGTTGAAGGCACACCATCATTTAAATCTCAAGGTGTATGCACCCCCTTGTATCATGTTAAAGGTACAACATTGTCTACATCTGAAAGTGGAGGTACACAATTGTATCATGTTGAAGGCCCACCATTATCTACATCCCAAGGTGTAGGCACAACATCATGTCATGTTGAAGGAACTCAATATGGTACTTAGTTAACACATAATGTTTTTGATGCTCCTAGAATTATTTATAGAAAGCCAAAATATTTGATTGATATTGATACTAGCATTTTGCAAGCAATGCCTGACAAGATTCCCAAGCATACTTGTCAAAGAAATGCTAATCATATTTGGAGATCATTTTTTGATAATTTAAACATGACAAGAAGATGTCAACTATTTGTTGAAATGATGAGAAATCTAAAATTTAGGCCCATCATGAAGATTTTTGGGCTAAGAAGGATGGATGAGTCAAGTAAAAAATCTATTGTAAAGAATATAATGACTGCATATGAGAGTATGGGTTCTACATCACAGATGAAAGATAGTAATGTCACATGACATGTACTTACATAAACAATAGTAAGCACTCAAATGAAGAAATCTTGACTCATTAGATAGACAAGAAAAATATTGAAAGTAAGTAGAAAGTCTCTAATGAGAGCCCTGTGAAGGCGTAAAAAAGTGGAAGATCCAAATAGCAATGAGTTATGGGTATTTTCCGGCAGACTACCACAAAAAGATAAAGCAATTTTTGATGCTTTGAAATCTGAATATTTTTGGAGGAATAACACATGGGTATCTCCTAATCAAAGAGATGGTGTAAGAAGTAGGATTGGTAGTCGAATTCATCTTCCATATCCAAAACATTTTTTGGATTCAACTCAGACACAATTCTTTGAAAAATTTACGCATATGTATCCTCAAATTAAAATTAGTCAAAGATATTTTGAAATGTGTAAACCATTTTATGTGAAGATGAATCACACATGCACAACTTGTTGTAGGGTACATATTGAATTTTCTAACCATTTTGAAGTTTATAAGAATATATGTGTATATTTGCACTCTAACAATATTTTGCAAGATTGTAACATAAATGTCCCACCTAGATCTTCAAGGAAATTAATATCTACCATTTTATGTGAAAGAGTGGATGGTCAAAAATTTTACAAGCTCTCATGCTTGAATGGTATATGAATAGATTGCAGAGGTTTGTGACATTTGCTAATTTATCAACATATGGAGAGTACGCATGCAATTGGTAATGAAATAGTGGAATTTGGAAAATATAAAACTATGACATACAATCTAATAGATGGAAAAGAGGCTAAAAGATATGATTTAGTAATTGAAAAAATTCCAATGTATCAATTCATGGATATTTTTCATCAATAAATTATTTATGAGTATGTAAGGCATACGCATAGAGCGTGATGATTGGATATGCAATTCAAGTTGTGCAAGGACACATTCCCACTTCATACCATTGTTTTAGTTGTAGACTTTGTAGAGAACTACACACTACAACCACGGAATGAGGTGCAAGAAAAGTATTATAGCTCTCAACAGGTTACTATATTTGTTTATATAGCATTCATGCATTCACTTGATAGTACAGAGGAGAACAGGAAGATATTAAGGGAGTATCATTTTTATAGTAGAGATGATCTCTCACATTCTACAGAGTTTGTACACGGTTTCTTTCAACTATTTTATGGTCATTTGGCTAATAGGGGCATAAAATATCATCAACATATCATATGGTCAGATCATTGTGCATCACAATTCAAGAGTTCTTGATTTTATTGGTTGTGCAAGATGCATAAGTTTACTGGAATTCAATATATGTGGAATTTCATAGAGGCTGGTCATGGAAAGGGAGAGCACGATGGTGTAGGTGCATGTATTAAAAGAGCCTTAGCAAGTGAATAATTAAAGTACAAAGAGCAAGCAATATTATTAGATACGCGATATATTTTCTACTGGTGTAATGCTACAATGGGTCCAGGTAATGAAGGTGAGTCTACGGTTCGTAGATTTTTTTGGTTGATGGATGAAACTAACATTGCACCATATGAGGATTGTTGTACATTGATAAGATCGAGTGAGCTACACTCTTTTAGAAGTTGTAATGCATGTTCATGGAGTATCCACACATGACATATGGCATGATTTTGTTCATCATGTGTAGATGAAGATTGGGATGGGTGCGAGTCAAAGGAATGGGTTGACGAATGGTATACATGTATGTTGAACCCACTTACCTCCTATCATCCCCATTAATCACTACAACTGATAGAAATGGAATCATCCATTGACTTTGATCACTTATCTAATCTAGTACAACCAGGTAAATTTTTCACATACAAATAATCTCAAATTTAGTACTTTATCATAAATATTCAGTAAACTAACATCCTCATTATGTTTATATCATTACAAGCCATGTTTTTGTTGTTATTGCTCCTGAAGATAATGAAGAAGGGACATATTATTATTGGTGTCATTGTGTTGAGGAAAAAAAGAAATTGGATCACTCAGTTATCGATGGAAAAGAATTAGAATACCCTATAGGAGCAGTGGTTGTAACTGGTACATAGCTTAGGTGGTATGCTATGAAGAATCCTAGGTTGTGGTTGTTCGAGGATTGGGAGACACACAAAAAGATTCTTCATTATTTGAACCTCGTCATTGCATCAAATGTCCACTTGATCAACTATGGGGGAAGACCACATAATAAAACTCTTTTGAAGGTTTTTGAGTCAGACCACAAGGCAATACTTGAGACAATCAAGGGTAGGGCAGATCCAATTGGTTCATTGGACTAAATACACCAACTCAACTTGAGGATTCTACAAGAAACTTGGAATCCATTCTAGGAATTAGTTTCACTCAAGGATCAAATAGAGTACTCTAAATTTTTTTAATCAATCCCACAACCACATCAAACAAGTTCACTTCCTCATTTCCTTTCCAATTTCTCTTGGCACCAACTCCATCCTAGGCCACTTAGTCCACGTAATGGCTCCATCATGTCAAAATATCAACTAGGCTTCTAATCTTGATCCTAACATCATATATCATCTTATCATGGTCTATTTACCATGTTTCAATATTCCACTCACTCTAGTCTACTCAACTTCCACCAATCCCCTCCTATAGCCCTTCTAGGCTTGTAGCCTTCACCAGTCTTAAATCAGTCCCTTACTGCCAAATATCCCAAACAACTCTAGAAACTAAAGGGTGATCTAAATACCCTTTTGGATCCTTTAAATCCTCCCCAAGGCTCAGGGTAAGTTCCTTTGGACCAAAGGCCTGATCTAGTACCCTAGCACCCACAAACTAGGCCTAATTAGCCTCCCATAACAAAGCAACTCATATTTATTCTTTCCCATTGTACTTAAAGGCATGAAACATTCTTGCACAAGGTTTTAAAACACATTATTTTCAAATTTTTAAGGTTCCTCCTTTCACCAAACTCTCTCACCAAAAAACCCTTGTTCCTAGGGTCATAAACCTAGGGTCTATTAAACAAGACCTCCACAACCCTCTCCAAATCAATCCAATGGTTCTAACACACCATATTGGATATGAACATTCATGTTCCTTCACTAGAAACCTCCACCCTTAAGTGCATTCACTCCCATATTAACTGGTGCCAAATCAAGGCACTAGTTCATACAGTAAACTTCAATAATCAGTTATCTTTCAATGTCATTACTCCATTTCCTTGTATAAGAACATTCCATTACAAATATATATTGCATTATTATACCTCTTCCACCAATTACAGTCACCACAGGGGTGGGAGAGTCACTTCATTATGCTAGTTACAAATCCAAATGTTGATTGTGCCTTCAATGCCCAGTCTATTCCTATGTGCTAAAATGTTGTCACACTTCTATGAATCCTTACATGCAAGAAAACTTAAGAATGAGCCCTCACAAATTGATCCATAGCTCTCTATGCATGGAGTTGCAAGATTTGTAAAATTGCTCTCAGCTAGAGCTATAAACTCATGACCTTGCTAGTCAACCACACAATGAGAGATTCCAAATGAATGCAATGCTATGAAAATCTATATGAGAATGCAAATTAATCTTATGAGAATGAAGATGCAATTAAGCTTTGAAAATGGAAATGAAAGAGTTACAAACCCTCTAATTAAATTATGTGAGATTAATCTAAAACATGAAAGGAAATGATACCATGATAATGCAACTATGATGCAAGCTAGGATGTGATGTAGATGCAAGATGAATGCCAATGATGCTCCAAATCTTCAAAACTTGATGCAAGAATATCTCCAAAAGCTTCAATGATTTAGAAAACCTGTAGCATAATAATTCAAGTATGTATGGTGTGTGCAAATGAGGAAGAGAGCTCTTCTTTTATAGGAGGTGAAAAATCAATGGACCATGGAGATTAAGAGGCAAAAGACTTAATCAACGATGGAAAAAAAAAAAAAAGCTTGATCCTTGTGCACAAATATCCTCCAATAAGAAAATTAGAAGCATTTACTTTATGTTGAACATTTAATTTATGTCCATGTGAGACAAAAGTACTTTTATTTTATTTTTCTTTATAAATAAGAATTAAATGCTTTATTTGTGCAACATAGGATAAGAGGAAAAGTGGAGATTTTTTATTTAAATAAAAAGGGAGGAAATTCCTTTTAATTAAATAAAGGCTTAAGATAAAGTGATTTTATTATTTAATTAAAAGAGAGCATATTCTCTTAATTAAATAAGATTTTTATTTTTTATTCTCTTTTAAATTAAATAATGCTCAAACCTTAAGAAATATTGAATTGATTATGATTTGATCAAGGAAATTGATATATTTGAAAAATGTTGATTTTTGAAAATATTGATTCAGGGATTTGATAAATTGCAGAAATGGGGGCCCAAAGTCTAGGCGACCATTTTAGGGTGCATACATTTTCCCCTCTTTGACTAATGTGTGATCGATCTGGGAACACATGCAGTCAAAGAAGAATTGAAATGTGAGATCGATTTGGGATCACAAAACAACCCAGATGTGTGTTCATTTTGGGAACACATCAGGACAAGCATAAGCATAAGCTGAAAGACAAGACCAACACCGTCGTTGCTAGGTGCAAATCAAGCCTTAGACAAAACTATCACCGTCGCTGCTAGGTAATAATCAAGTCTAAAAAATAGGAGATAAAAATCAAAAGACGAAATCACCACCGTCGCTACTAGGTGATAATCAAGTCTAAGAATAAGAATCTCAAGCTGAGCTGAATGATAAATCTGAATCAAAGATTAAAGCTGATAGGTACTACCCCCTCAGAATCAAAATCAAAATCAGGTAGAGGAGAACAACAAAATGATAAACTTGATCAAGTCACAATAAATCATAATCGAAGAATGGAGCATGATAGGATAACCATCAAACAGTGAAGATATGCCCCAGGTTGATGAGGTTTGACTGAAAAAGATATAGAATAAAGATGAAGTCAAACCTCAAAGAGAGGAAGCGAAAAGGGTGAATGAAAGACTAGAAGTTTGGAAGACATGGAAATGAAGAAATTCCATCAAAGATCGAAGAATTATGCCTCAAAAAGTCAATCAACTGCGTAGAAGAATGAGAAAACTTAGAAACGCGAATCAGATTTTGATTTCAAGTATTAATATTGCTTCTTTTTCTTATATTGAACATTCAAGTTACTTCCAAAAGACTTGGGACTTATGGAAGAAGGATGATAATACGACTGGTTTAGATGGGTGGGTGGATGAAAAAGATTCAAGGGTATGTATCTATGTTGATCTTGAGGAAAGATAGGAGTTGGAGGGATGTAAGGACCCAAGATGGATGAGGAATTAGGAGAATTAGGAGGGGAAAGTGAAGGGACATAAGGGCCCAAGATGGAAGAAAGATGTGAAGCCCTTAGTATTGGTGGAGGAGGTCCAAGGATAGATGTGGAAGATGCAAAAGGATAATCAATAAGTTCATCAACATTTATATCACAACCAAGGATATCAACATCTTTAGAGTGAGCATTAGAATTTTCAACAAGATCCTGGACATCTTGAATAGGAGCACCTTCTTTGATAGGATTGTTCAAAGCTTGCAAAGATTTAGGAAGAGAAGAAAGTGGAAGTGAACATGGAGCGGTAGAACAAGGAAATGAAATACTTTGATCTTGACAAGGATCTTTGGATAGCACAAGCGTAGAATTTTTTTCTTGATTTTCAATATGCTTATCATTGGAAGTAACAACACCATTTTTAATAACTTTAATGGAAGTATCATCTTTGGAAAGCGCAAGTGTGGTAAGGTTATTTTGATTATCAATAAGCTCAACGGTGTAAGTAGTAGCTTGATCTTGCTTAGGAGATGGTGGAATGAATGCGGAAGAGTGTAGAGGATCAAAAGAACCATGAAATGGAGGAGATACATCATGAAGAGAATTGGATGACATGGAAGGTTCTTGATCTTGATCTTTCTTTATGTTCTTTTCTTTATCATTTTTAGAGTCCTCTTGACATGGAGCCACTTCTAAGGACAAGGAAGCATGTTGGAATTGTATGGAAGACTTTGGAAGAGATGGTGAAGGACTAGCTAAAGTAGGCATTATAGCGCATGAAGGCTGAGGCTCTTTAGGTTTAGCATTATTGAAAGTATTTTTAGCCAAGTGAAGGTTAGCTTGAGTTTCTTTAAGAGGTAGCCCTTGAGGATAACTATAGGGAACTACATGGAAAGCCTTAGGATTTTTGTTGGATGAAGGATTTGTGATAGATTTGGAAGACTTGGAAGCTTTAGGAAATGTACGAGTATTGGAGGAAGTAGGGGATGGAAGGGAACCATCACAAGACAAAGATTCAACATTAACATGATCTTGCTTGAGAGTGTCATCTTTATTTTCAGCATGAATGTTCTTAGAGGAAGGATTCTTATAATATTTACATTTCAAATCAGCATGGTGCATTTTATATTCTTCAACAGTAGTAGTTGGATTATAATCAAGGTATTGTTCACAAAACTCATCAAAGTTTCTTTCAAAATCTGAATCATATGGATCACCATCACGATCTTTCCAATATGAGGACCCATTTCTAGTAAGCACAAGGACACGACTAGGAGGACTCTTAGGAATAGAGGTGTCATAGGTATCACTACATTGTCCATCATCATAGTCATCATAGTCATCATATTCATCATAGGTAGGTGCGTCACTCTTCGTGGAAGAGGTATCATAAGGACTATCGCATTGCTCATTATGGTATGTCTTGTGAAGACAAGTAAGACTCTTTGAAGAAATAGAAGAAGAATGAGATCATGAAGAAGAGGAAATTGAAGACTTAGTGTAGGAAGAGGACTTGGATAATGAGGAATTCGAATGATGTTTAGAAGAGTCAGGATAAGATTTGGAAGATGAAGAATGTGAATAGTGTTTAGAAGAATCATGATAAGACTTAGAAGATGAAGAATGAGAATGATGTCTGGAAGAGTCATGATAAGACTTGGAAGGTGAAGAAGAATGAGAAGATTTAGATGATGAAGAATGTTTGGAAGAAGAAGATTGTGATATGATCATGTTTATGATTCTAGCAAAGGCATCTGATTTAATCATCTTTTCTTTTATTTTTGCTATAAATTCATCACTCATGAAAATTTTGGAGGAACAACACTTTTCAAATATGTCAATGAGCTCAAGATCATCTATTCTTAATAAAGGTTCCAAAATTAGATAGTCAAGATTCATGGTTATAGAAGAGGAGGAATCAAGCATGGAAGAAATAAATAGATGAATAGAAGAAGGTAGACTAGATAGTAAGAGGAAAAGAATCAAGAAGAAGAAGAAGAATTTCCCATGGGAATAGAAGACTTTAGAAGAACATGGGAAATGGAGAAGAAAGAAGAAGACTAAGAGTCATCTTGTGCAATTGATACCATAACATTTATTGAGATGTTGAGCAACATGACAACACTTAGGATCTGACCTGGACTGACCAAGGAAGACCAAGCTTCTAAGGAGAACTCACTACAGTAGGATGAAACTCAGTTTCAATATTCCAAATAGATCTTTCAAAAGATTTTACAATGATGATCAAGCACATAGAACAGCAACCAGGGAGTTCAAGCAAATAGTCTTCAAGCAATGAGCAAGGGACAAAGCAACCTTGCGCATGAATAGAGATAGTGACTTAGTATGCTACTCCTTAAAGATTCTACTTGTGTATGTTCTTGAAAATATTTTAGCAGGCACATAGAACACAACAACACCTTAACAAGCTATCTACAAGGATATACGTGGCTTTCTAAAAGGATTCCTCAATATACGCAAGGTACATGAGGCCCAAATCCATAGATGAGAAGAATCCAAAATCACACAGCCAGGGGGAGACGGTAACCCAAATCTCCTCCTTCACTTCTCAAAGGTGTAAAGTTCTTTGAGGCTTAGCCAAGAGTGATATCAAACTCAATTCCCAAAAGAGGTGTCTTTGGATTCACCTCCCGATATTTATACTCCACGGGAACATAGGAGTTAAGGTCATCCCTTGAGGTGGTGTGTCCCCAAGCAGGCCTTTTAGAAATAAAAACTAAGTAATTCACTATCAAAAGTATTTAGAGCACTAAAGGTGGACCACTTAACTCTTCAAGTAAATGCGAAGTGAGTCCAAAAGTGGAACATTTAACCCTTGAAGATAATATGAAGTGAGTCTAAAAGTGGAACATTTAACCCTTTAAGAGAATGTGAAGTGAGTCCAAAAAAGTGGAACACTTAACCCTTCACACAAACTCAAAGTGAGTCCAAAAGTGGAACATTTAACTCTTCACACCAACTCAAAGTGAGTCCAAAAGTGGAACATTTAACTCCTCACATCAACTCAAAGTGATTCCACACCTTAGAAAACAAGTGAGTTCCAAAAAGCACAAAAGGGTTGCCTAGTGGAGCAATTAACGTTTCTTTCTTGTAGACCCCTTCCCTTTAATGTGGCACTGATCTTGCAACCATGGGGTGGAAATGAGGAGCCGACAGATTAGCGAGTCCAATAACCCAAGATAGCAATCTAGATCAATCACAAGTAATCTAAATTTTCTTATCAATACTACTCACAAATGACAAAGGGTTGAATCAATGGAATATTTAACTTTCCAAGCAAACATAGAGTGAGTCCACAAAGTGGTGCATTTAACTCCCTATGTAAACAAGAAATGAATCCATGCCCTCAATCAATCAATGATATATTTGATAGTGGAACCAAGAATTACTTAAGGTTTAAACACAAGCATTCACTTACACAAACTTGTATGAAAGCAAATCTATATTCATTCATTTCCCATTAAGAGCATCAATTGAAATGTGTTCTATGAAAGCATGTAAACACTCAAGCCAAACACATGAGAGGTTCAATTTTAATCCCAAAATCTAAATGTTGTAGAGATGGAACAAAGTACCTCAAGTCCAACGCTTTGTTTTAAATATTTTCCATGAAAGCAAGAGCACCTTCAAATGAACAAGACAAGAAAACAAGCAAACAAGATATGCAATGTATATCCAACTTATGCAAACCCTAGGGTTAGATCTTAAAATCAATTATTAGGAGCAATGATAACCAGCAAATAATCCAAATGATGACTCATATCATGCAATGAACAATGAAAAATAAGTGCACACCCATCACAAAATTTTATTTTTTTTGCATTTGACTTAGTCAACAAGATCTAATTTTTACCACATGAATTTGGACCCCAAACCCAAAATGTAGAAAAAAGACCTCTATCAAAAAATAGAGAGCTTTCCAAAAATGTAAAAATTTCAGAAAAATATTTTCATTTGTGCCCTAGAGACCCATTTTACCAAAATAGACCAATTTTTATAAATTGACCAAATGAGCTATGATATGATTTCTAAATTAAAAACATAGTGAATCGACCCCATGTAGAATTCTAAGACCTTTCTAGAAATGTAAAAATTTCTGAAAAATATGTTGATTTGTGCCAAAAATAATTTTTTTATGAAAAATCAAGAAAAAATCATAAAAAATACAAATCACCTTCAAAAATTCTAAAATTTTTTTTGGAGTTTCTTTGATATGTCGCAAACTTGAAACAAAAATTTCAGAACAAGTTACCAAGCCAATTGAGAGATATGATCAAATATTTCAAATCTAGGGTTTTTCATCTCCAAACAAATCTGCACAAGGGTTAGCTCCAAAAATAATCAAAACCAGCATGCAAGAGGTGGGTTGCCCCATGGTGGGTGCCAAAAAATATGTGCTAAAATATTGTCATACTTCTATGAATTCTTACATGCAAGAAAACTCAAGAATGAACCCTCACAAATCGATCCATAGCTCTCTATGCATGGAGTTGCAAGATTTGTAAAATTGCTCTCAGCTAGAGCTATAAACTCATGACCTTGCTAGTCAACCACACAATGAGAGATTCCAAATGAATGTAATGCTATGAAAATCTATATGAGAATGCAAATTAATCTTATGAGAATGAAGATGCAATTAAGCTTTGAAAATAGAAATGAAAGAGTTACAAACCTTCTAATTAAACTATGTGAGATTAATCTAAAACATGAAAGGAAATGATACCATGATAATGCAACTATGATGCAAGCTAGGATGTGATGTAGATGCAAGCTGAATGTCAATGATGCTCCAAATCTTCAAAACTTGATGCAAGAATATCTCCAAAAGCTTCAATGATTTAGAAAACCTATAGCATAATAATTCAAGTATGTATGGTGTGTGCAAATGAGGAAGAGAGCTCTTCTTTTATAGGAGGTGAAAAATCAATGGACCATGGAGATTAAGAGGCAAAAGACTTAATCAACGATGGAAAAAAAAAGAAGCTTGATCCTTGTGCACAAATATCCTTCAATAAGAAAATTAGAAGCATTTACTTTATGTTGAACATTTAATTTATGTCCATGTGAGACAAAAGTACTTTTATTTTATTTTTCTTTATAAATAAGAATTAAATGTTTTATTTGTGCAACATAGGATAAGAGGAAAAGTGGAGATTTTTTATTTAAATAAAAAGGGAGGAAATTTCTTTTAATTAAATAAAGGCTTAGGATAAAGTGATTTTATTATTTAATTAAAAGAGATTTTTAATTAATTAAAAGAGAGCATACTCTCTTAATTAAATAAGATTTTTATTTTTTATTCTCTTTTAAATTAAATAAGGCTCAAACTTTAAGAAATATTGAATTGATTATGATTTGATCAAGAAAATTGATATATTTGAAAAATGTTGATTTTTGAAAATATTGATTCAGGGATTTGATAAATTGCAGAAATGGGGGCCCAAAGTCTAGGCGACCATTTTAGGGTGCATACAATTCCTTAACCTTCTTAACAAATAAAATAATTATTCAAATGCATGGAAATGTAAATAATAAACACATAAATGTATTTACCTTAGGCCTTATATGCTAGATCTTGCCAATATAGGAAAATGCCATGTTTTAGCACTTCAAGTGCTTTTACATAATTTGGTTGGCTCTATTGGCCTTAACACAAATATAATTGACCTTATAGGTCCTTAACTAATTCAAATACCCTAGGATCAACATAATGACTCCTACTGACTCCTAGGTACACTTTATCCTTATAAATTCCATTAAGACTTACATCCTTGATCTCATTACAATATGATCAATATATGATCAAGACATCATTGCATGACCATTATTGGTCTATTACATTGTCCAATGACCCTTGAAGGCCATGTTGTCTTGAACTCCACCCAAGGATCTATTAGTGACCTTGGTGCACTCCTTGGTTCTTTCCTTTGACCTTGGGGCTCCTACACCATTTAGGCTAGTAGCCTTCACCAGTCACAAATCAACCTTTTTCTCTCAAACTTCCCAAACAACTAGGGCCTACACAAATGGAACCCTACAACTTCTTCCAAATCAAACCAGTTGATCAAACACATTAGTATGGATCTCAAAATCCATAATCCACCATAAAAACATCAACTCTTAAGGATTTACACTCACCAAAATGACTGGTGCCAAAACATGGCTCTCCTCGCATAACAAACTCCTTCATTCATTGATCTCTCCAACATTATCCATCATATTCCTACACCAAACATTATATTACAAAGATATAATACACATTCAAACCTCTCCCACCAATGATCATAGGGGGTGCGAGAGTCAATCCTCATAAGGAGACCTCAATCCCAATCACTGACTGTGACCTCAAATCCAGTTATTGTCAAGAACACCAGTAATTTCCTCTATCTTAAACAAAATAAAAATACTTAAATAAATGTGTGGATAGATAAATAACAACAAAGGCAAAGTCCTTATATCATAGACCAATCAAAATCATTTTTTATACAAATATTTTAATTCACTGGTCTTAGAATATACTCTGAGCCGAAGTGTCCCTCAATGTCCCTTCAGCATGAAATTGATGATCTTTTGGGGTGATATCTTGGAGCTCATGCAAGGTAGCATCAAGCCGTCAGGTGCTATGGGACTATGTTTGTTTATATTTGGCAACACATTCTCGGTCGATGTCAAAACTTGAAGTGTTCCTTAGTTTAAATGGACAACATTGCATATCTTTCAAACTGTTGGTCGTAGCATCAAGCTGTCTATTCCAAAAGCTCTGAATGGCCAAGTAAACACTAGTGGAAACCTCATTTGGCACACATAGTCGCTCAAACATCATTGACCACTCTGAGCTAAATTGTCCCTCAAGGTCCCTTCAGCATGAAATTGATGATCTTTATAGGGTCATTTCTTAGAGCTCGTGTGAGGTAGCATCAAGCTGTCAGGTGCTACAAGACCGTGTTGCCGAGGCCTACAATAACTTATCTCAGTTTTTAGAGATTCAAGTTCATTTATATTTGGTGACACATTCTCAGTTAATGTCAAAACTCAAAGTGTTCCTCAATTAAAATGGACAACATTGGCTATCTATCAAACCATCGATTGTAGAATCAAACCGTCTTTTCCAACAGCTCTGAATGGCTGTGTAAATGCTAGTGGAAACCTCATTTGGCATGCACACTCATTCGAATGCCACTGACCACTATGGGAAAAAATGTCCCTCAAGGTCCCTTCAGCATGAAATCAGTGATCCTTACAAGGTCATATCTCAAAGCTTGTGTGAGGTAGCATCAAACTGGTAGGTGCTGCGGGACCGCGTTGCTTAGCCCTTCAATAACCTATCTCTATTTTCAGAGATTCAAGCTCATTTATATTTGGCAACACATTCTCAGTCGATGTCAAAACTTGAAGTCTTCCTAAGTTGAAATGGACAACATTGCGTATCTTTGAAACTCTCAGTCATAGCATCGAAACATCTATTGCAATAGCTTTAAATGGTTGGGTAAATGCTAGTGGCAACCTTGTTTGCCATACAGAGTCGCTTGAATGCCACTGACCACTCTAGGGTGAAGTGTCCCTTAAGGTCTCTTCAGCATGAAATCAATGATCTTTACGGGGTCATATCTCAAAGCTCATGTGAGGTAGCATCAATCCATTAGGTGCTATGGGACCATGTTGCCTAGGCATACAAAAACCTATCTTGGTTTCTAGAGATTAAAGTTCATTTATATTTGGTGACACGTTCTCGGTCAATGTCAAAATGTGAAGTGTTCCTTAGTTGAAATAGACAACATTGCGTATCTTTCAAACCGTCAGTTGTAGCATCAAACTGTCTATTCCAATAGCTTTGAATGATCGGGTAAATGCAAGTGGAAACCTCGTTTGGCACACATAGTCACTCGAATGCCACTAACCACTCTATGCTGAAGTGTCCCTCAAGGCCCCTTCAACATGAAATCAGTGATCTTTATAGTGTCATATCTTGCAGCCTGTGAGAGGTAGCATCAAACTGTTAGGTACTATGGGACCGCATTGTTGAGACCTATAATAACATATCTTAGTTTTCAAAGATTCAAGTTTGTTTATATTTGGCAACACATTCTTGGTCGATGTCAAAACTTGAAGTGTTCCTTAGTTGAAATGGACAACATTGCGTATCTTTCAACCTGTTGGTCGTAGCATCAAAATCTATTCCAACAGCTTTGAATGGTCAGGTAAATGCTAGTGGCAACCTCATTTGGAATACATAGTCACTTGAACACCGCTAATGACTCCAAGTCGAAGTGTCCCTCAAGGTGCCTTCACCATGAAATTGGCAATTTTTACGGGGTCATATCTCAGAGCTTGTGTGAGGTAATATTGAGTCGTTAGGTGCTACGAGACCATGTTGCCAAGGCCTACAATAACATGTCTTGGTTTTCAGAGATTTAAGTTCATTTATATTTGGTGACACATTCTCGGTTGATGTCAAAACTAGAAGTGTTCCTTAATTGAAATGGACAACATTACATATTTTTCAAACCGCTAGTCATAGCATCAAACCATCTTTTCTAACAATTCTGAATGGTCGGGTAAATGCTAGTGGCAACCTTGTTTGGTACACATAGTCACTCGAACACTGCCAACCACTCCAAGCTAAAGTATCCCTCAAGGTCCCTTTGATTAGCATGAAATCAACTATCTTTATGGGGTCATATCTCGAAGCTCGTGTGAGGTAACATCAAACTTGCATGTGCTACAAGACCTCATTGTCGAGGCCTACAATAAACTGTGTCAATTTTTAGATACTCAAGTTCATTTATATTTGGTGACACATTCTCGGTCGATGTCAAAACTTGAAGTGTTCCTCAGTTGAAATGGAAAACATTCCGTATCTTTTAAATCATCACTCGTAGCATTGAACCGTCTGTTCCAACAACTCCAAATGGCTAGGTAAATGCAGATGGAAATCTTTTTTGGTACACACAATTGCTCAAACACTGCCTACAACTCCAGGCCAAAGTTTCCCTCAAGGTCCCTTCAGCATAAAATCAGTGATCTTTATGGGGTCATATTTTAGAGATTGTGTGAGGTAATATCAAGCCGTTAGGTGCTGCGGGACCGTGTTGTCGAGGCCTACAATAACCTGCCTTAGTTATCAGATATTCAAGTTCATTTAAATTTGGTGACACATTCTTAGTTGATGTCAAAACTCAAAGTGTTCCTTAGTTGAAATGGACAACATTGCATATCTTTCAAAACCATCGGTCGTAGCATCGAAGAGTCTATTCCAACAGCTCCAAATGGCAGGGTAAATGCTAGTGAAAACCTCATTTGGCTTACATAGTCACTCAAATGCCGCTGACCACTCTAGGCCAAAGTGTCCCTCAAGGTCCCTTTAGCATGAAATCATTAATCTTTACGGGGTCATATCTTGGAGCTCGTGCAAGGTAGCATCCAAGCGTCAGGTGCTACAAGACCACATTTTCAAGACCTACAACAAATTGTCTCAGTTTTCAAAGAATCAAGTTTGTTTATATTTGGAAACACATTCTCAGTCGATGTCAATACTTGAAGTGCTCCTTAGTTGAAATGGACAATATTGTGTATCCTTCAAACTGTTAGTCATAGCATCAAACCATCTATTCCAACAGCTCTGAATGGCCTGGTAAACACTAGTTGAAACCTCATTCATCACACACAGTCGCTCAAATGCCACCGACTACTCTAGGCCGAAGTGTCTCTCAAGGTCCCTTTAGCATGAGATTGATACTTTTTACATGGTCATATCTTGGGGCTTATGCTAGGTAGCATCAAACTATTAGGTTCTATAGGACTATGTTGTCGAGGCCTATAATAACCTGTCTCAGTATTCAAAGATTCAAGCTAGTTTATATTTGGCAACATATTCTCAGTCTATGTCAAAACTCAAAGTGTTCCTCAATTGAAATGGACAACATTGTGTATCTTTCAAACTATCGATCATAGCATCAAACCATCTATTCCAACAGCTCCAAATGGCCAAGTAAACGCTAGTGGTAACCTCATTTGGCACATAGAGTCACTCAAACACCGTCGACCACTCCAGTCTAAAGTGTCCCTCAAGGTCCCTTCAGTATGAAATCAAAGATCTTTATGGGGTCATATCTTAGAGCTCGTGCAAGGTAGCATCAAACTATTAGGTGCTACAAGAGCATGTTGCCAAGACTTATAATAACCTATCTTAGTTTTTAGATATTCAAGTTTGTTTATATTTGGCAACACATTCTCGGTCGATGTCAAAACTCAAAGTGTTCCTTAGTTGAAATGGACAACATTGTGTATCTTTCAAACCATCGGTCGTAGCATCAAACCATTTATTCTGACAACTCTAAATGGCCTTGTAAACACTAGTGGCAACCTCATTTGGCACACACAGTCGCTCAAACACCGTTGACCACTCTGGGCTAGAGTGTCCCTCAAGGTCCTTTCAACATGAAATCAATAATCTTTATGAGGTCATATCTCAAAACTCGTGTGAGGTAGCATCAAACTATCAGGTGCTTCAGGACCATGTTGTCGAGGCATACAATAATCTATCTCAATTTTTAGAGATTCAAGTTCATTTATATTGGGAAACACATTCTCAATCGATGTCAATACTCATAGTGCTCCTCAGCTAAAATAGGCAACATTGCATATCTTTCAAACCGTCGGTCATAGCATTGAACCATCTGTTCCAACAACTCTGAGTGGTCAGGTAAATGCTACTGACAACCTTGTTTGGCACACATAGTCATTCAAACACCATCGACCCCTCCGGGCTGAAGTGTCCCTCAAGGTGCGAGTAGGAGGATGAGTGCAAAAACGTATTTAGATGCAAAAGGGCTTGTGGTCCATTTTCAAATTTGATGCAATACAATGTAATAAGACTAAATGTATAAAGGCATGTAATAGGAGATGAATGGCATTCTAAGGTCAAAGTGCACCTAGGGGGGTCGTTAGGGGTCATTATGTTGATCCTATCTTAGTAGAGAGATCTAAAGACCTATAAGGTCTATAATGAATGTAATTTGGCCACTAGAACCTTTAAATGTTGTAAATGCACTAAGAAGTGCGAAAGTGTGTGATTTTCCCATGTTATGAAAACTGGCCTAGTAAGGCTTATATGAGGGGTTTTAGTGTGTTAGGGTATTTAAAGGTAAGTTTCCCTTTAAAAGGTTCAAGAAAATTTTATGCATGCCTAAGAGATGGAATGTTGTTGAAGTTGACAACTTGTTGTCAACTAGACAACCAACTAAACAAGTAACTAACCGGTAACAGTCATTGTAACTGATTGTTATGGTTGTGCAAGGTAAAATCAACCTTGAAAGGCTTCTTTGATGGGGAGTAGGTGAGTATTGGAAGCATGTAGAGATGGATGTGTATTAAGGAAGCATTGTAAGAATTTTTCATTCAATAAAATAAACTTTTCTCTACATATTGTTCACTTTCCTATGGGTACAGTCAGGGAACATAAAGTTCTAATGATCATTTGTAATGTGCTTTTGGATTGGTTTTGATGTAAGGATACTCCTTTCATTGTGTTTACTTATTTATGAAATCATTTCTCTATTTTTTTTGGTATTTAAGTCTAGGAATAGACTGGTGTTCTTGGAACCGAGACTAGTTCATAGTACAGTCATATTTTGGGTCTAAAGCCTTGAAAATATTGTCACTCTCCCAACCCTATGGTCACTTTGATTAGTGGGAGAGTACAAAAATGTAACATTATCCTTGTATCATACTAATCATATGCAGGGATTTGGAAAGGTGTGTTTGGAGAACTACAAATGATGGCAATTTGTTGGTTGAGGGAGGCCAGTCTTACACCAATCATAATGAAAGGTGATTGCCTTGAGAATGGAAGTTTTTAGTGGTGGATTATTTATGTATAGGACCATATTGAAGTGTTAGAATTTTTGGTTTAGTCTGGAGATGATTGTCAAGGTATCTTTGAATAGACCCTAGGTATATGACCTTAGAAACAAGGGTTTAGTGGTTAAGAGCATAGGTTGTCCAGGTTTGGTGGGTTGGTGAAACATGGTTTCTAGACCATGATAAGATGTAGTATGGGGTTAGAATGAAGATGAAAGGCCTACGCAAAGATTTGGTGCATGACAGGCTCTAGGTGCATTTGGGGCAGCCTAGAAGGTGAGTCCTTAAGGGGACATTTGAAGTGAGAAGTTATCTCACCATTTGATAGAATACAATCAGGGTATGGAAAAGAGACTAATACACACCACCTCTGCATCAATGGGACTTTATTTAAGTGCTTGCAGGTCTTATATTTAAGATGGTACAAACTAGAGGCAAGAGTTGTATGGATTGGAGACAAGAGTTGTATGGACTAGATGCAATAGTTGTTAAATGGGTGAATTAGTCCTCTCTAGGAAAATGAAATCAGTAATTTTAAAGTAGTTTGTCTCAAAACATGTTGGGTCACATTTGGGATATGTTTTAAAACTTCCATAAGGGCATCCAGACCATTGATTATCTTTTGAAGTTTTTTGGGAAGATGTGGAGAAAAATGCCATTTTATGACTAGTGAAGGTTACTAGGAGCAGTCCTATAATGATAGTTTGATAGTTTGGAGCCAATGAATGGATGTGATTTGGGTGAAGCCTAAACAGTGGATCCTTATGAGGGATGTTTGATGTGAGAAGATTGTCTTGCTTATTACTGATTGTTCTTGTATTTCTATAAGGGTACGGGTTCAGAGTGTCTTACACACCACCTGTGCATCACATTCATGTTCTAATAAAGTATAAATCATACAATACCAATATACATCAATTAAAATACAAGCATAAATGATGCAAGGGCATCCAGGGATAAGGTAAGGGCATTCTTTGTCCTCAGTGAAACTGCATAAGGTATATGTGTTTGGTCGATGTTGCTTGGTTGTAGCTTTAACTGATGGTCTTAGTTAAGGAAGGAAACTCGGTCATTGATGAAACTCGATATTCTCTAGCGCTCGGTGAAAGTGTTGCTCGGCGATGCTTATGGTGCTCGGTCGACATAGTGCTCAGTGATGCCTGGCATGCTCAGTGAATTCTCTAGTGCTTGGTAGTTTATCTGCTACTTAATAGTCCTGGTTTACCAATGGGATTTCTATTAGGAATGAATGCAGAGTGTTTTTGTAGTCATTCTGTAGCAGTTGTTGTTGCATTCATGACTTGGATTGTCATTGATGTCAACACAGTGATATTCTAGATATTAGCAGGAAAGTAGGTATAGTTTTGTTTTGTGCACATGTTGTATTGTAGATTGTCTTTTGCGCATTTGATGGTATGTTCTTTGATGTGTTATTAACCTATGGTTAATAGCGCAAAAATAAATTCATTCATTTATGAGAGTTATGAGCATTTTGGTGAAAGCAGTGTTTAGATAGTGTTTCTGTGTAGCGATGTTCAGAAATCAGAGGATATCTCTTAGCTGGGATGGAATCTACTTTTGTGCAATTAAAGGGATTTTGGAGACTCATTAATGATGATGTGGTTCATAGTGAAAACTTTGAGGATATATTTGGAGAAAGTTATAGTAACTGGAAGCCGACAGTTTTATGTGAATTCTATGTGTAGCGTGTAGAATTTATTATTTTGTAATTGAGGACTAACTCATTTGAAATTATTTGATTTTGGTATATAAGAAGGAATTTTTTCCTTATTTTAATGTGTACTATGAAGATTGAGATGTGAATATATGCATGAAGTGAAGAAAAGAGCTAATTCAGTGATGAAGGAAGACTTGTGAGTACAGAGATCTGGAATTGTGATCTTGTGTAGCAGAGAGTACAGTTTTGGCACAGTGTGAAGGAGGTAATATATTTCATATTATTCTATTGAATAATTCTAATATATTTTGGACAGTGGGTTCAGAGATCTTGCCTTGAAGCTATTTGGGCAATGGGTCCTTCTGTCTTCCATAAACTCTTAACCAGGTTAGAATCTTTTAACATGGATTCAAAATCTCCTAACAGGGATTTATATGTACTGAATGTATTTCATAAGACTCCTAATAGGGTCCATCCTCTAACAAGGAACTATCATATTAGTGCATCATTTTGTGGGCATCATTCCCACCGGGGTTTACTCTTTTCAAGAGGTTCCCTAGTTAACATATCTTGTGTTATTGTGCAATTGTGTATGATTATCTTTCTATGGTTGATTAGTACATTAATTATATTGTTTAAAGCTATTGAATGGATAAATTATCTAATAACTGATTCACCCCCCCCTCTCAGTTATCTTGGGGATCTTTACTTTCTAACAATTGGTATCAGAGCAGCAGGTCCTTGAAAGAAAAGTTTAACAAATTAAGGAGATCCATGGTGAATTTTAGAAAAGAAAGCCCTAAGTTTGATGGAGTAAATTTTGATAGCTGGAAAGAAAAGATGAAGACACATCTATTGTTTTTAGGACCAAGTTATTGGTTGATTATAAAGAATGAGAAGACTATCATTGAGGAAGACAATCTAGAGGCAGGAACTAAAGATGAACTAGATCTATTCATGTGTAACATACTTGCAAGAGAAGCACTTTTGTCAGCACTACCGGACAATGAATATAGTCAGGTAAGATGTTTGAAAACATCTCATGTAATTTGGAAAGCTCTACATTCTACTTTTGAAGGTGATGAACATGCAAAGAAGGCTAGATTACATAATTGGATTTGTGCATTTGAAGATATCAGAATGATGGAAGATGAATCTATTAGAAGTTATATTGGTAGGATGTCTGAGATTGTGACAAGAATAAAGTCTTTTGGAGGTGATAAGACAAAGAATGAGGTGATATGGAAAATTTTGAGAACTTTGACACCAGTATTCAAGCAGACAACGCAGATGATTGAACAAGTGATACCTTGTACATTGAACTTTTCAAGAGAGACTCTTCTTGGAAGATTAGAAATAGCAGAGATGAACTTGAGATTATCAAGAGAGCTACCTAGAATGGAAACAACATTCAGTACTCTTAGCATTAGACCTACAAGAAGTACTAGTGTGAATGGAGATTATGCCAACAGTAGCAGATCTGAGGAAGATAAGAAGATTGAAGAAGGTATTGCATTACTTGTAAAAAGAGAACCAAATGGTAAGAAAATCTTTAAATGTTGGACTTGTCAAGAATATGGTCATTTTGCATCTAAATGTCCTAAAAGAGTTAAGAAGTATAGAAGCAACTTTAAACCTAGGAGATCTAAAGAATGTTATTATGCAAATGATGAAGATTTTGAAGCAGGAATTGAAAAACATTTAAGTGACAGTAATAATGATAACTTTGAGGAAAAAGGATTTGTAGCAATTAAAGAAGAAAGTTCTGAATCTGATAAAAGGGAAGAAAAAGCATTAGTTTCACAAGTTGAAAAGAAATCTGATTGGATTATAGATAGTGGTTGTTCACATCATATGACTAGAGATAAAAGAAAGTTTGTTAAGTTAGATAATTATGATGGAGGAATTGTTAGGGTTGGTAACAATGCACCTTGTTTGATTAAGGGTATAGGATCTATTACTCTTGATGGAAAAACTAACGCTAATGATGTTTACTTTGTTGATGGACTAAGACATAATCTACTAAGTGTTGGACAATTGGCTAATAAGGGTTATCAAGTTTGGTTTTCTAAGAAAACTTGTGTGATAAAAAGATAAAGATGGAAATCTGATTGGAAAAGGATCCAGAACCAGAGGTAATGTATTTTAGTTGAATCCTACTGAGATGACATGTTTGATAACTAGGATTGATGATAGTTGGTTATGGCATAAAAATTTTTGTCATATAAACTTTGATAATATTGTCAAGGTGAGCACTACACTTGCAGTAAGAGATTTACCTAGAATTATGAAACCTACTAACATGATTTGCAAAGAATGTATGATGGCAAAGTAGAAAAGGAGTTCATTTCCCAATAAGAAGTTCACATCGGCAGAGAAGTTGGAGATTGTTCATACAGACTTGAGTGGTCCTACTAGGACTAGAGGATTCTATGGTGAAAGGTATTTTATGATTCTTGTTGATGATTTTACAAGAATGATGTGGATTGCATTTTTGAAAGAAAAATCTAAAGCATTTGATAAGTTTAAGATCATGAAAAGCAAAATTGAGAATGAATCTGGAATGAAGATTAAGTGTCTAAGATCTGATAGAGGTGGTGAATTTACATCTAAAGAGTTTAACACATTTTGTGAAATGAATGGTATTAAGAGACAACTTTCAACCCCTAGAACACCAGAACAAAATGGTATTGCAGAAAGAAGGAACAGGTCAATAACTGAAGCAGCAAGAGCTATGTTGTTTCAAAATGATTTAGCTAAGACTTTTTGGAGAGAAGTAGTGAACACAGTAGTATACACTATGAACAGAGTACAAATTAGAGCAGATACAAACAAGACACCTTATGAATTATGGTTTGGAAATACACCCTCAATTAAGTATTTTAGAATTTTTGGAAGTAAATGTTATATAAAGAGAGATGATGATATAGGAAAGTTTGATCCTAGAAGTGATGAAGGAATATTTCTTGGATATTATTTAAAAAGCAAAGCATATAGATGTTATAACAAAAGAACTAAGACTATTGTTGAAAGTGCAAATGTAAAAGTTGATGAGAAGTTTAAAATTCAGGAAAGAATGCTTGATTATGAATCTGATGGAGAAGCACAACCTTAGCCTAACATTGAAAATGCAGAATTATTTTTTGAAACTAACAGTGATTTGCTTAATGAAAGTCATACTGAAGAAGACAGAGAAGAAAATAGAGAAGAAAGCAGAGAAGAATCTACAGTTAGAACAAGATCAGTAACTATGACACCTAACAGGTATACTTCAAGACATCACCCTGTTGAGCAAGTTATTGGAAGTTTAGATAGAGGATTTTTGACTCGAAATAAGGTACACTTATGTTTGATTTCTCAAATTTAACCTAAGACTACTAATGAAGCTTGTGAAGATGAACATTGGATCAATGCTATGAAAGAAGAACTAGAGCAGATTGAAAAAAACAAGACATGGGAATTGGTCCCTAGACCTGAAGACAAGAATGTAATTGGAACAAAGTGGGTATTCAGAAACAAGATGAATGAACAAGGAGAAGTGATAAGAAACAAAGCAAGATTGGTATGTAAAGGATATTCACAACAAGAAGGAATTGACTATGAAGAAACTTTTGCACCTGTGGCCAGACTTGAAGCAGTGAGAATGTTTCTAGCATATGCAGCTTACAAGAAATTCAGAGTGTATCAGATGGATGTGAAGTCAACATTTTTGAATGGTGAATTGGAAGAAGTCTACATTGAGTAGCCTAAAGGTTTTCCTTTGACACAAGAAGGAGATATGGTATGTAAGTTAAAGAAAGCTTTATATGGATTAAAACAAGCACCTAGAACCTGGTATGCAAGATTGGATAAGTATTTATTGAAATTGGGATTTATAAAAGGAATAGTAGATAGTAACTTATACACAAAAGAAATTGAGAATGGTTTGTTGGTTATAGTTATATTTTTTGATGATATTATCTTTGGAGGAGAAGATGAAGCTAGTGACAAATTTGCAGATGAAATGAAGACTGAATTTGAGATGAGCATGATTGGAGAAATGAAATATTTTTTGGGATTACAGATAACACAAAGCAAGGAAGGTATATTTGTAATTCAAACTAAGTATTTAAATGAATTATTGAAAATATTTGGAATGGAAGATTCTAAACTTGTTGGAACACCTATGGTAACCGGACATAAGTTATCTAGCAAAGATGAGACATCAGCAGTTGAGCAAAAAAAGTACAGATCTATGATCGGAGGATTGTAGTACTTGACACATACAAGACCTAATATAGCACATTCAGTGGGGATTGTAGAAAGATTTCAAGCAGAACCTAGAGAATCACATTATGCAGCAGTAAAGAGGATACTGAGATATCTGAAAGGAACAATGGATTATGGATTATGGTATGAGAATTCTAATGATTTTACCTTATGTGCCTATACTGATGCAGATTGGGGAGGCAACATTGATGAAAAGAAAAGCACCAGTGGTGGAGCCTTTTTTCTTGGAGGAAAATTGGTCTCTTGGCTAAGTAAGAAGTAGAATTATACTTCACAAAGCACAGCAGAAGTAGAATATGTTGTAGCGGCAAATAATTGTAATCAGATTATTTAGATGAAGCAAATGTTGAAAGATATTGGAATAAAGTTTGATGAGCCTGTTGTTATACATTGTGATAACACCAGTATAGTGAGTATGTCAAAAAATCCTATTTTACATTCTAAGACTAAACATATTGAGATCAAGTATCATGTTGTAAGAGAAAAAGTTGCAGAAAAAGAAGTAAGATTGGAGTACATAAGTACAAAGGAGCATATAGCAGATATATTTACAAAGCCTTTACCTAAGGATACATTTGTGTATCTGAGAGGTATGCTTGGGGTTATGCCCCAACCTATTTTTGAGAATTGATGCAGATGATTGCATCCATCCAGTGGTATATGAGCCCTATCTTTCTTCTGGATTGGATGTTAGAACTTCCTCTATGGGGGAGTTTATGAGCTGAGTCATGAGGACTCTTGTTATTGTATTCTTTTGAAAAGTGTCTTTTGACATTAAGTTGTTGTTGACTTAGTGATGGAATTTCTATCATTTATGTCAATGAGGGAGAGATATACATGAAAAACATTGTGGATTGTATGAGAGAGCTGAATAGGAAAATGAAGCAAGATTTGATTTGATATTTTGTAGTGATGTTGCAGTATTGGATTTTTGGAACATTGGATGTTTTTCATCTATGTTGCCATCAATTCCAATGGGGGAGATTGTTAGGAATGAATGCAAAGTGTTTTGACAGTCATTCTATAGCAGTTGTTGTTGCATTCATGACTTGGATTGTCATTGATGTCAACACAGTGATATTCTGGATATTAGCAGGAAAGTAGGTATAGTTTTGTTTTGTGCACATGTTGTATTGTAGATTGGCTTTTGCATAATTTATGGTATGTTCTTTTATGTTTTATTAACGTATGGTTAACAGTGCAAAAAGAAATTCATTCATTTGTGAGAGTTATGAGCATTTTGGTGAAAGTAGTGTTTAGACAGTGTTTCTGTGTAGCGATGTTCAGAAATCGGAGGATATCTCTTAGCTGGGATGGAATCTAATTTTGTGTAGTTAAAGGGATGTTGGAGACTCATTAATGATGACATGGTTCATAGTGCAAAATTTGAGGATATGTTTGGAGAAAGTTACAGTAACTGGAAGCCGACAGTTTTATGTGAATTCTGTGTGTAGCATGTAGAATTTATTATTTTGTAATTGAGGACCGACTCATTTGCAATTATTTGAGTTTGGTATATAAGAAGGAATTTTTTCCTTATTGTAATGTGTAATATGAAGATTGAGATGTGAATATATGCATGAAGTGAAGAAAAGAGCTAATTCAGTGAAGGAAGACTTGTGAGTACAGAGATCTGGAATTGTGATCTTGTGTAGCAGAGAGTGCAATTTTGGAATAGTGTGAAGGAGGTAATACATTTCATATTATTTTTTTGAATAATTCTAAGATCTTTTGGACAGTGGGTTCATAGATCTTGCCTTGAAGCTGTTTGGGCAGTGGGTCCTTCTGTCATCCATAAACTCTTAACCGGGTTAGAATCTTTTAACAGGGATTTATATGTACTGAATGTATTTCATAAGACTCCTAATAGGTTTCATCCTCTAACAAAGAACTTTCATATTAGTGCATCATTTTGTGGGCATCATTCCCACCGGGGTTTACTCTTTTCAAGAGGTTCCCTAGTTAACATATCTTGTGTTATTGTGCAATTGTGTATGATTATCTTTCTATGGTTGATCAGTACATTGATTATATTGTTTAAAGCTGTTGAATGGATAAATTATCTGATAACTGATTCACCCCCCCCCCCCCCTCTCAGTTATCTTGGGGATCTTTACTTTCTAACAATTGGTATCAAAGCAGCAGGTCCTTGAAAGAAAAGTTTAACAAATTAAGGAGATCCATGGTGAATTTTAGAAAAGAAAGCTCTAAGTTTGATGGAGTAAATTTTGACAGCTGGAAAGAAAAGATGAAGACACATCTATTGTGTTTAGGACCAAGTTATTGGTTGATTACAAAGAATGAGAAGACTATCATTGAGGAAGACAATCTAGAGGCAGGAACTAAAGATGAACTAGATCTATTCATGTGTAACATACTTGCAAGAGAAGCACTTTTGTCGGCACTACCAGAGAATGAATATAGTTAGGTAAGATGTTTGAAAACATCTCATGCAATTTGGAAAGCTTTACATTCTACTTTTGAAGGTGATGAACATGCAAAGAAGGATAGATTACATAATTGGATGTGTGAATTTGAAGATATCATAATGATGGAAGATGAATCTATTAGAAGTTATATTGATAGGATGTCTAAGATTGTGACAAGAATAAAGTCTTGTGGAGGTGATAAGATAGAGAATGAAGTGATATGGAAAATTTTGAGAACTTTGACATGATTATCGAGATTGTAAGAATTGTTGCTAGTGTACCTCAAAATATTGGTACTGAAGATGGCTATGAAGAAGCTATCAAAGAATTTGAAACTGCTAGATCTAGTGGTGATTACCAGAGAGATAGATCTGGTGAAGATAGAATTGGTTAGTTGCATAGATCTGGAGCTTGGTTGAATAGTAGTTACCGGATGGAAGTCTCTAATTTCTCTGGTACTCTGAAGCCTGAGGACTTGATTGACTGGATCAATGAAATGGAAGATTTCTTTGAGCTAGAAGAAATTGAAGATCCTCTTAGGGTGAGATTGGCACAAACAAAGTTGAAAGGCCATGTTGCTCTTTGGTGGAAGGAATTTCAAAGAGAAAGAGAGGATGAAGGAGAAATGAAGATCAATTGATGGAGGTTGATGGTGACGAAGTTGAAAGCCAAGTTCATACCTACCGACTATGAGCTTGATTTGTTTAAGAAATTGCAAAATCTAAAATAAAAGGATCTGACTGTTGAAGATTATTCCAAGGAGTTCTACAAACTTACTATTTAGTCTGGACACCGAGAGCTTGGTAAGGAAAAGGTAGCTCGGTATGTGAATGGGTTGAAATTCAATATTCAAGATGAGATTGGAATGCTGAGGATTGAATTAGTTGAGGATGCTTATCAGTATGTACTGAAGGCAGAAGATAAGTTGAAGAGGAAACATAATGGTAACTCCTGAGGAAAGGAGAAGGTTGATCACTCAGTGAAGGATAAACTGACAGATGCAAAAGATAAGCCGAAACCTATGTAACCAAAGAAGAAGATAGGGAAGGTTATCTTTACGGGTACTTGTTACAACTGTGGAGGTGAAGGCCATCGTTCTTTTGAGTGTACTCAATAGAAGAGGACTGGTGACCAACAGACTATTGTGGTGAATGAGGAAGTACAAAATAAACCTGAATCAGAAAGCTTGCTACTTTAGTGAATATTGCTTGGTACAAAGGTGGAACCTTGTTAAAGGAGAAACTTGTTTAGGAACTGATGCAATACTGAAGGTAAACTCTGTGATGTTATTGTTGATAGTGGTAGTACTGATAACCTTGTTGCTGAGGACTTGATTTAGAACCTTGGTTTGAATAGAATGAAACACCCACATCCTTATAGGATTGGATGGTTGCAATATGATCATGCTTTGGAAGTTAGAGAACAATGCTTCGTTGATGTTCAGATTGGCCAGTATAAGGATCTTGTGTTGTGTGACATTGTGGAGATGAATAGTTGTGATATATTGCTTGGTAGACCTTGGCAATATGGTTACAGAGCTATGTATGACTATGTTAGAAATGTGTTTTTCTATTGAGAAGAATGAAAGGAAGTTTTCACTAATGCCTTTGATGGATACAATGCTCAGCAAGCGAAGTCTGAGTCTCAGTACCCAAGTTGAGTTGGTAGATCTTGAGAAAATGAATGATCAATTTTTGAAACTGACCTACGCATTGTCTAGAAAAGACTTGAAGAGACAGAGAAAGCTGAAGTAGAAGAGTATGCAAGCAGAAAAGGTGGAGGACATGTATGTGAAGAACTAGTTTGAGGTTTATGTGTTGAACCCTGGAAGATGTTCTTCTCACATATGAACATCTTTTGGAACCTGGGGTGTCTGATGCAGGGGCATCCAAGGATAAGGCAAGGGCATTCTTTGTCCTCGGTGAAACTGCATAAGGTATTTGTGTTTGGCCGGTGTTGCTCAATTGCAATTTTAACCAACAATCTCGGTTAAGGAAGGAAGCTCGATCACTAAAGAAAATCAGTATTCTCTGGTGCTCAGTGAAAGTGTTTCTCGGTGATTCTTGTGGTGCTCGGTCAACATAGTGCTCAGTGATGCCTGGCATGCTTAGTGAATTCTCTAGCACTCGGTAGTTTATCTACTGCTCGGCAGTCCTATTTTACCGATGGGAATTCTTTGTGATTTGGTGGGCTGACTTGGTGTGATGATTGTTGGTAGGTTTTGTTGGATTCTCCTATGTGGATCTGGAGGCCGACATGTATTAAATGTTTGTAAGGCTATTTTAGAGCCGACCATTATTTGCATTTAATAATTGTTGTAGTAGAAGCCGACTGGCTTAGGAATTATTTGTTAGAGATTCATATTTAAAGGGATTTTGGGGTAGTGGTTTAGACATCTAGAGGTAGAGCAAAGAGGAGTAGATCAATGGTGAAGTAACCAATCTAGAGAAGCTAGAGTTGGTGAAGTTGTGGAAGGATCTTTGTTGATCTTACAGATCAGATTACTAGTTTGATAGTTTGTAATTGCAAAGCTAGTGGCTGAGGCTTGGAATCAAGGAGATTGCTTGGTGGCTTTGCGAAGCACAAGTTTAGATCTACCTTAGGGTTTCCATCAGTGTCTAATTTGTCTCAGAACTAAACTAGTTGTTGTTGATTGTGAGATAGATCTTGTAAATATTGCGGAATTGTTTCTGATTGTAATTGGCCCTAACCCAGAAGGCATTACAGTCATGCATATTAATAGAAAATTGGATTTAAGATTTAGATCTTGTTATGTGCTTCCGCATTGTGTTCATTTGTAGCCAGTTTGGACAGTCCTTAACTAGATCCTCTGATCTACACTGCACCAATAACTATAAGGAATGGGAAACTTACAAAGCATAAGACATCCACATAAACATAAATTAGTATACATCAATACACAAAACACATGAATTACATACCTAAAACATTAAAAAAAAAATTTGTAGGGCATGAAGCCAAATATATATGTCCAATAATGTCATACATTGAATATATTCAATACAATTAAACTAGCTTCCTCAAAGCCAAATGGATGTACAACATATCACTTATACAATATACAAAAAATATGTCCACTAATGCCATATAGGCATACAATCTATATCCCTAATCTAGTCCTTTCCTTCCAGGGGAAGAAAACAAATCCTGAGTTGTCTTCAATCATCACATCGATGAAGATGTAGTGGATGATGTAGTCTTTCGAGTGCGCTCACTAGTCCTCCTATCTAGACTCTTCTGTAGCTTGAACTGATTAAAAAAAATTTAAGCATCAATAACTAATATACATCAAAATTGAATTATATAATGGCATAAAATAGAATATTCGCTTACCGCTAGCAAATAGTCACTATGTACATCCACCGAAGGTGCATGCTGATGATCTAGAGTAATAAGTCCCTACAACAATGATCAAAATAATAATTAAAATACATACATGAATATCATTATAAAATTTAATACAAACTATTCAAATAATAATTAAAATTAAGTGATCTCTCTCACACCTCAAACAGTGCTTCAGAACTAGCTACTATTGTAGTTCTCCATGATCCAAAGTATCACGAATAGAAGGAGGAGTCTCTGATGTCAATAACTAAAAATTAAACAACAAAAGTATTATGTAGTTATCAAGATTACAAATATTTTTTACAACCCTACTAATGAATAAATGATACCTCTTTGAATGTTCCACCGCCTCCTTCGGTCTGTGGTGTCGATGTCGAAGCTCCAACATTCAACTAGTGCACATGTACATGGTAAATTATAACATAACCATTCATATAAGAATGTACTACTGACATGTTAGTTATAATGCATTATTACATATATACCTGTGGACTCAATGACAACATCACAAAGCTAGGTGAAAGAATGTGATCACCGCAATCACCACTTTGCCTCTAGATTTTGATAATAATTTGTCTAGTAATTTAGTTAGTCATTCATTTATTAATTAAATATAATCAAGTAAATCAAATTAACATGCAAATAAAGATAGCTCAAGGAAAGTGGAACGATGCCCTTCGCTGTCTATTGTGAATGTTGATGGTCCACCGGTGAACTAATGCACATGCACAATAAATTATGATACAATTATTCATATAATTACATAATAATCAAATATATTAATTAAAATATTTTATTCGATAGATACTTATGGAATTGATGACGATGTGTAGAAGGGGACAAGAGGATCATTGCCACTGCCACGACCACCGACACTCTTACCCTGAAATTTGATTATAATCAATAGATTCTAAATTAATTAGTTATTCTTTTATAAATGAAATATGATCAATACAATTTAATGAACTTGGAAATATTTACCTATGTGTCAATGCCAAATGTCATATTTAGAAAATCATCAGTCATCATTCCAAGATCCTCTTCCTTTCTCTCGACAGTACCAAATATGCACAAGGATCCACATGACCAACAAATATGCCCCCTTGAAGATTCACCATGGTCACCCTCAACTAAAGGAGTGGCACATTGAATAAGAGTCTTTGTCAGAGCACTAATCGTGCCTAGTGTGTCCACCTCTACATTTTCCTTCCCAATGAAAGGAATACTAATGCAAGAGAAAGCATAGGGGCTAGAAATGGCACACCCTAACCTGATCAACCTTGCTCAACAACACACGGAAGCAACAACACAGTGGAAGAGAGAAAATCTAGGATCATTCATATATTTATTTCAAATAGATTCATACATGCCGGGCTATAAGGCCTTCCCAGTTTTGGCCAGATATTACAATGAATTACTAGAAGTCCTCAAACATGTGAGGATCTTCCAAATATCTCTAAACTTCTATCTTCTATCCTCTATCAAAACTTACTCTCCTAAACTCTAACCAAACAACTACATTTATACAAGAGGCTACCAAACTAAGTCAGCCTTCAGATCCATAATTAATGAAAGGAATGACCAGATCTAGGTCCAAATGCTTACCAATGATGGATACCAACATTAAATCTATGACCCAAATTAAATGCACAAGTCGGCCTCAACAGAAACTCAAAACAAACCCATCAGTAAGCAAAGCCAACCGGGCACCAGACAAGAATCACCAAGCGCCAGGGAAACAACTGAGCTCCAGAGACACCGACCAACACTAGCAAAAAAAGGAAACTGAGCAACACCAAACCAACTCGGTCAAAGAAGGAACTGAGCAACACAAACAAACTCAAATATGTTTTTGGTGACACAAGATTTCCAAGGACCTGAGATGCTCCTACATCAGACACCTGGGGTTATTTGAAATGATTCTTTGAATCATTGAAAAGGTATGATCTGAGTTGTATCCAACTCAGACTATGAAATCCATGAACTATCTTCAATTGGTCTGTTCTTCCATTTTACCAAATACTCCATATATTTTTTACCTCTTGTTCTTTTGCTAACTCTTTGCTCCAAAATATGCTCAACTTATTTTGTCTTCTTCTTAGGGTAATCCTTCGGTACTGTCATGTCTTCATCAAGTTCATGATACTCATATAAATTAGCAATATTAAATATAGGTGATATGTCCATGTCATTAAATAACTCAATCTCATATGCATTTCCACTATCAAATTTTCTCAAAATCTTGCAAGGTCCAAACTTCTTCATTTTCAACTTTCCATATGTTCCAATAGGAAATTTGCCTTTCTTCAAATGAACCATTACTTCATCACCAACATCAAAAGTCTTATGTCTCCTTGATCTATCAGCTCTATCTTTGTATTTCTGATTACTCATTTCCAGCTTATGTTTCACATCTTCATGCAATGTCTTCATGTACTCAGCAAATTTTACTCCTTCAGCACTTCTTTTTCTTTCATCAACAATGTCTCTCAAATCATATATACCTCTCGGTTGTATGCCAGTTACAATCTCAAAAGGTGTTTTTCTAATACTCATATTCACTGAATTATTGTATACAAACTCTTATTTTACCAACAAAGAATCCCAATTACTCGGTGTGTCTCTAACTAAACATCTCAAAAGATTTCCCAAACTTTTGTTCACAACTTTTGTGTATCCATCGGTTTGTGGGTGAAATGTAGAACTATATTTCAACTCGGTGCCAAACTTCTTCCAAAGGGTCTTCCAAAAGTATCCAACAAATTTACTATCTTAGTCAGAGATAATACTCCTCCGTAATCCATGCAATCTAACAATTTCTTTAAAAAAAATATTTGCTACATGCACTGCCTCTGATGTCTTTCTACAAGGTATAAAATGTGCCATTTTAGAAAATCTATCCACAACAACAAATATAGAATCATTACCTCTTACTTTCCTTAGTAAGCCAAGAAAAAAATCTATACCGATGTCAATCCAAGGTTTCTCAGGAACAACAATTGGTGTATACAACCCAGTATTCTGACTAACTCCTTTTGCAACTTGACAAACTCCATAACTTTTCACAAATTTTAGAACATCTTTATACAACTATGTCTAAAAATATTTCTCCTTAAGCAAATTCAATGTCTTATCAATACCAAAATGTCCAGCCAAACCACTACTATGTTTCTATTTTATCAAATTAGTTCTCATTGGTCCTTTCAGTATACACAATTGAATACCTTTAAACAACATACCTTCTTGAATAAAATATTCATCCCATTTAGTACTCGGTTGATCTTGAATAGGTGCTCTGCACTTTCTCTATAGCTCTGAAAAATCACGATCAACTTCATAAGAATCTCTCATGTCATCAAAGCCTAGAACTTCAATTTTCATTTCAGTCATCAAAGATCTTCTTCTACTCAATGCATCAGCAACTCGGTTAGTGACTCCACTCTTATGCTTTATCAAAAATGTATAAATTTGCAAATACTCACCCCATTTCATATGTCTATGATTCAACTTATTCTGACTACCCAAATACTATAAAGCCTTATGTTTGGTATACAACACAAATTCACTTGGCATCAAATAATGTCTCCATTTCTTCAGTGATTGAACAATAGCATAGAATTCCTGATCATACACAAAATATTTCCTTTTTGCATCGTTCTACTTTTCACTAAACAAAGCAACAGGTTTACCTTCTTGACTCAACACAGCTCCAATTGCACTACCACTTGCATCACATTCCGCTTGAAATACCTTATTGAAATCAAGTGATGCCAAAATAGGCAATTCAGCAACCTTTTTCTTTAGAGTCTCAAAACTTTTATCACCTCCATGTGTCCACTTGAATTCTCTTTTGTCTCCTCTAATAGTCTCAGTTGTAGCATTACAAATTGAACTGAAATTATTAATGAACTTTTGGTAAAAACTTTCCAAACCATGAAATGATCTTACCCACTAGCATTCATAGGTGTAGGCCAATTCAAAATAGCTTCAACTTTTTCAGGATCCATTTTCAAACCATCAGCTGAAATCACAAATCTCAAATACACAATCTCCTCTTTCATGAATGAACACTTTTTTAGATTTATCATCAACTTTTCTTCTTTCAATCTCTACAAAACTTGTCTAACATGCAACAAATGTTCTTCTCTGGTCTTACTGAATATCAGAATATCATCAAGATATACAATCACAAACTTACCCAAGAATTTCTTCAAAACTTCATTCATCGGCCTCATAAATGTACTTAGTGCATTAGTTAAACCAAAAGGCATAACCAACCATTCATACAAACCTTCTTTTGTCTTGAAAGTAGTCTTCCATTCATCACCTTCTCTGATTCTAATCTAATGATACCCACTTTTCAAATCAATTTAGTAAAATACTTTGCTTTAGTCAAACTATTTATTATGTCATCCATTCTCAGTATAGGAAACCTATATTTCACTGTTAGCTTATTGATTACTCTAGAATCGGTACACATTCTCCATTCTCCATTCTTCTTAGGTACTAATACAATAGGTATTGCACAAGGACTTAGACTTTCTCTTATTGAACCTTTCTCCAACAACCCTTGAATCTGTCAGTTCAATTCCTGATTCTTGGTAGGTGTCAACTGATCAGGTGCCTTATTTGGTAAACTATGATTAGATCCATGCAATGATCAATGTTTCTCTTTGGTGGAAAACCATTAGGTACATTATCATAAATTATTTCTCTGTACTTGATGAGTAACTTATCAATCTCCTCAGGGACACTACCCTCTATTTTCTTACTCATTTTGTTAGGAATCACAACAAAACATACATCATTCTTCTTAAAATCCTTAACAAACTTTCTTCCTTCCATCAAGCAAACTTTCACAGATGTGCAAACATTAGTTACAGGATCTTCCATCAAAGGTAACAATATTTTTCTTCTTCCATCATCCCAAATAGTATATTTATGCAATCTCCAATCATATATAGCATGTCTATCATATTGCCAAGGTCTACCCAAAAAAATATGACAACAATCCATAGGCATGATATCACACAACACCTTATCATAGTACTTTCCAATTTTCAAATTCAAATAACATTGTTCACTTAGCAAGAGTGTATGCTCATCTTTGATCCACAAAATCTGATAGGGCTTGGGATGTTCCAATCTTTTCAACTACAACTTTGTGACCATTTCCTCAAATGCCAAACTCTCTGAGCTACCACTGTCAATGATTATATTCCAAACTTTGTCAAAAACTCTACATCTGGTCTTCAACAAACTTTTCCTTATTGGATCTTCCTTTTTACCTTCATTTCAAAGTCCTCTCCTTACCATCAAGTTATTTTCTTTCTCAAGTTCATTCGATGACTCTTCTTGCACCAAAGCATTTCCATTGCTACCATCCTTCTTACTTGCATGTGTACACTCAAATGATCTGTCCTTCTTCTCCACAATTGTAACAAGTTCCTCAGAAGCTTGCTCTGTTATAACCACCTTGGTAGTTATTGCCTCTGCTTCTAGATGAACTTTCACCTTTCCACATGGTCTTGCCTTTATCCAGATTTGTCTTTTCAAGTTCAAATCTAATATTTTCACCATTAGATCTACCTCTTCCCTTTAGGGAATCTACCACCTTTACCTCTTTGTCTCTTCTCATGTCTCTTATTCAATTTCTCCTCATCTTTCAATGCAAATTGATAAGCCTCTTCAATGTTCGCCAATTTGACCAAACTGATTTCCTCTTGGATGGAAACTCTCAAACCATTTAGGTATCTAACAATTCTTTCCACGTCATCTTCATCATGTCCAGATCTGATATCTAATCTATAGAATTCCTTAGTATATTTTTTTACCGAGCTATCTTTCTTCCTCAAAATTTGCATTTGCCTAACTAGATTAATCTGATAATCACAAGGTAAGAAATTTCCTTTCAATTTATTCACCATTTTACTCCATACCTTGATTTTGTCTTTTCCTTTCCTATTTCTATCCAACTATAGATGTTCCCACCATAAGGATGCATGACTTTTCAACTTTGTGCTTGCAATTTTCACTTTCTTGTCTTCAAGTACATTTTCATACTCAAAGTACTTTTCCATCTCATTGATCCAATCCAAAAATTCATCATAATCCAATTTTCCACCATACTCAGGAGGATTAAAATGTGGTGTAGGCTTTAGACTTGTCAAAGCCTTCAAGAATATTTCCTCACCTTGATCCATCATAGGTGCAGGTTCCACATTCACTTGTTCTTCCTCAACTTCATCATCACTAACATCTTCAAGATGTCTTCCTCTTCTCTAGGCTATTTCAACAGCTTCTAATCTAGTAGCAAGTTGTCTCAACATGTCTGCCAATCCTAGATCCACTTCTTGCCTTCCATGAACCATCTTGAAAATATTCTGCAATTGCAGGACATATCATAATCTGATACCCCAAAACAAATCAACTAGGGCTTCACAAAAAGGAACCTTCAAATCTAGATTCACAAACCTAGATCCAGATCTCACCTTGCTCTGATACGACCTGACGCAAGAGAAAGCATATGGGCTAGAAATGGAAAACCCTAACTTGATCCACCTTTCTCAACAACACAGTGGGAGAGAGAAAATGCAAGATCATTCATATATTTACTTCAAATAGATTCAAACATGTCAAGCTATAAGGCCCTCCCAGTTTCGGCCAGATATTACAATGAATTACTAGAAGTCCTCAAACATGCAAGGATGTACCAAATATCTCTTGAATAGAGGTAAAATGGATTCACCGCTATTCAGATGTAAAGGGGGAAATATGAGATCTATTATCAAACCCAAATTCCCCAAAGAAGAGATCTGATTTGATCAACCAAGTGGTTAATACACAATCGAATCAATTTGTTGGTAAATATGGAAGAGAGAGAGAGAGAGAGAGAGAGAGTAAATCTAATATTTCCCTATGGAGGATATTATACTTGGAATATATAATAATTGAAATACAAATACTAACCTCAAATTAGGGCAGATCTGGAAAATGTTAAATTCTGATGTCTGTGTGTGCTTTCAGAAAAATTTGAAACCTGACCTGGACTAGAAATGCCGAGACAGAGAAAACCCAAAAATATTTCCTCAAGATGGCTCAGGTCAGGTTTGACCCTCATAAAAGGTCAAATACTACATTCTTTATTTGAAGTCCAATTCAAATTCTGTTCATAGATCTCAGAAGTTTGTCAAAAAGGGTATCCAAATTCACTCTCAGATTTGAAATTCCACACCTGTACCTACAATAAAATGGGGGTTTTTGTTGTATGGGGGGTTCGCCTTGGTCAAACCCCAATTTAGGAATTGACCTTGATATTGAATTGAAATATAGTATGCATAAACAAAGCAATTGAAACAAATCACCTTGCTTAAGTTAAAGTCCTTGTAGATGATTCAAATCCTCAAATCCATAAGTAGGAATGCTTCAATGGATGTAGGATGAATGTAGGATGTCTCCAATCAATGGCATTTGATCTTCAACACCAATCTTGACTTGATCTTTACATATGAGAGGGCTTGAATGAATGGAGAAGGAGGGATCATCAAAGGGGGCTCCAAAGAGATTGAATCCTTCAATAGCTAACAATGGATCTCCTTGATAGATGAATGCTTGAACACTTGAATGCTTGAAAACTTGCTTGAATTCACTTGAGAGCTCTAGATGCTTGATTACCAAATTTGATGATGAAAAATGAGAGAGGAAGGCCTCCTTTTATAGTGAACTAGGGCACAATTTTCTAGAGGGGCTACCTTGGAGAATTAAATCCCAATTAGGTCCTAACCTTTAGAAAATATACCTAGATTAAATGAAATTAAAGGATTTACCATCCCAAAACCCAAAATGATTAACCCAAAGGTGGGAAACTAAATGTCCCGAAGGCCCGAAGACCAAAAATTTTGGAAATTGGAAATTTGGAGGAAGGAGGAAAAATTGAGGTTGGACCTGACCTACTTAGGTTCAAGATCAACCCTGGCCTAGTCAGGTTCAACCTCAAATTTGACCTTGGTCCTGGATTGGCTCAGAACCAAGTCAGGAGGTCGCAGGGATGCCCAGAAATCTAAAACTGATATCAGAACATGATAAAATGTCAGGGATAGACATCAAATCATATGATTACTATGATGAAGGCCAGGAGAATCTATTTATAAATCTTACCTAGAAAATAGAGCCACAAATGAGGGAAATTTAGTAGAATCCTTAAGATCCTAACCCTAATTTCACCTAGAATGAAGAAATCAAGTGCCAGGAAGAAGTGGAAAGCGGGGAGAAAAGCCAAATACATAAAAAGACCTGATCAAGGCACTTAACATGTGTTGGAAATATAGATGTAGTAACTGAGAGGCGGGGTGAATCAGTTAACCACAAAAATATTACCACTGATCCCTTAAATATCTTAACAAATTATTTACTGTGCCACTCGGTAAATATATAGAGAAATGCTGAAACTTGATCTTAGAAGTGTGTAATAATTAAACTGTTCTTAAGAATTCATCACTGATTAACTTACATGAATAAAGAAAATAACATGAACACAAGAGACACAAGATTTACCGTGGAAACCCAATATGGGAAAAACCACCAATGTGACTAGTTACTATTTTTCACTCTTCTGAAGTGATGCCCGGTTAGAAGCCAACCCGGTAAAAAGTTACAAAACACACTGTTAGGTGTAACCTTGTTAGAGGATTTAATCACCCTGCTAGGAGTGGCCTTGTAAGAGGTCTTGAAACAATTCAATAGAACTGTCACCTTGTTAGAGGATTTACAAAATGGTTGTTAAACCAACTCGGTTAAGAGATTTTGATATCACTACTACAATTTTAAGAGAGTAACAATGAAATGACCTGCAACTGAATTGCTGAATATAGATCTCTTTTTTGCTTCACTAGATCCTTACTGATCAAATAAATCTTTGTTGCTCCTCAAGGATATGTAACCATCCTTCAAAATTCACACATACCTTTCTTCAAAATGATTTCTACATGCTCTATATTCTTTATTCACCACTTGACCTTCTATATATATATGCCATTTTAATTAACATTTAGATTGTCAAGTCAGCACTAATAATTATTATAACAGTTGGCTTGGATAAACAAACTGTAACAACAAAATCCTTTGAAGGGCTGACCTTGCTCAGTAAACATTAATCCTGAAAAGATTTCCTTCGGTCACCGAGTGAACTCGGTAACCACAACAAATTCTACAACATCCTTCGAAGACCAAGAGAGCTCAGTAACCATTAATTTTCCTTTGATAACCAAGGAGGCTCGGTTAACATTGTTACTATGTCATGTTTCCTTTAGACACCTGAGAGAACTCGGTAGACACTAAAAACCACCTAGCTAACCGACTAAGCTCGGTAGACACTGAGAACCACTTAGCTAACCTACTGAACTTGGTAGACACTGAGAACCGCTTAGTTGGCCGACTGAACTCAGTAGACACTGAGAATGATAATTGATATGATATTTGTGTGACATCAAAGACAACACATAGCTAATCCAACAATGTCCTTTAGATAATTGTATCCAACAATCTCCCTCTTTGGCATTGATGGCAACACAACATGTCCTAGCACAATGAAATTTCACAGAGAAACCTATAGTAAGAAACATATCCTTAGCTTCATTCTGATTCTCATCATCTTCAAACTTCTTTCTGACTGAGAACTCTCCCTCTTAACTTCTCAAATTATTCTTCTTAGAAATTTCTTGAAATGATAGCAAACTCTCCCTCTTTGACAACACATGCCAAAGACAACTTACAGAGTTTCGGTAAATATCAATGTACCTTATGTAATGATTCATATGCAATGATTCCCTGACTATGCTGCATCAACTGATTGATCTTCAACATGTTCTGGTTGATGCATCACTAAAACTTTATTTAGTGAACCTCGAATAGGGGAGTGACCCCTAACTTGCCTCTAAGATACAAGAATGCATCCTTAGGTAGTGGCTTGGTGAAGATATCTGCAATTTGTTCTTTTGTATGAATATATTCCAATCTGATTTCCTTGTCCTACACCAATTCTCTGACAAAGTGATATTTAATTGCAATGTGCTTGGTTTTGGAATGCATTACTGGATTCTTTGAAATATTTATTGCACTTGTATTATCACAAAACATAACATATGGTTCTTTGATCTCAACCTTCATGCCTTCCAAAAGTTGTTTAAACCATACAATATTAGAGCAGTTTACTGCTGCAGCAACATATTCTACTTCTGCTGTGGATTGGGATGTACAGTTTTGCTTTTTACTAGTCCAAGATACTAGCCTCTTGCCAAGAAAGAATGCTCCACCACTTGTACTCTTTCTATCATCAATGTTTCCTACCCAATCAACATCAGTAAACACTTTTAAATCTAGATTTCCTCCAAATTTATACCACAAGCCATAATCTTTAGTTCCCCTTAAATACCTCAAGATTCCTTTGATTGCCATCATGTGATTTTCTCTGGGTTTAGCCAAGAATCTTGCCACTATACCAACTGCTAAGGCAATATCAGGCCTTGTGTGTACTACATACTATAATTTTCCAATCATTGATCTGTATAAGGTCTAATCTACTTCTTTTGAATCATTATCTTTGGTAAGCTTCAGTCCAGTACACATGGGTGTACCAACTGGTTTTGAATCTTCCATACCAAATTTTTTAAGTATTTCCCTGATATATTTAGACTGAGTAATGTAGATACCATTTTTGTTCTGCTAAATCTGAAGTCCAACAAAAAATTTTATCTGACCAAACATAGACATTTCAAATTCTTTGTTCATATGCTCTGAAAATTCTTTGCACTGATCATCATTTCCTGTAAACACAGTATCATCCAGAAATATTTCTGCCAAAACAATTTTGTTATTTGATCCTTCTTTGATGTATAAATTATTGTTGTCATTAGTTCTTTTGAAATCAATCTGATTAAGATAGTTATGTAATCTTTCATACCATGCTCTAGGAGCTTGTTTCAAACCATACAATGCTTTGTGTAATTTTCAGACCATATCCCTTTTCGTTTGGATCAATAAAACCTTCAGGTTGCTCAATGTACACTTCTTTCTCAAGAATACCATTGAGAAATGTAGATTTTATATCGATCTAATATACCTTAAATCTTTTATGTGTTGCATATGCAAGTAAAGTCCTCACACCTTCTAATCTTGCAATAGGAGAAAAATTCTCTCCATAATCTATTCCTTCTTCTTGAGAATATCCTTTACATACCAATCTTGCTTTGTTTCTTGATACTTGACCATCTTCATTCAACTTATTTCTGAATACCCATTTTGTCCCAATTACATTTTTATCTTTAGGCCTAGGTACAAAAGTCCATGTCTTATTTTTCTCTATTTTCTCTATTTCTTCATTCATATCCTCAATCCAACTTTCATTTTCCAATGCATCTTTGACATTTTTAGGTTCAAAATCAACAAATAAACATGTACCTTTTAGTTTACTTCTTGTCATAGTACCATCTGATTTGTTTCCAATAATCTGATCTGGTTTATGATGCTTTCTGACGTACTTGGCCAATACAGGTTCCTTGCTTCCTGAATGAGTTACATTGTCATCTTCTTCATCTTCAAGTTTAGGTTGCTCAGGTTCGGTAGATACTTGCTCAGTAGCTTCAGACTGAGACTCAGTACTTTGTGACTCGGTTTGAACTTCTTCTTGTGACTTGGTTACTGTACTGGGCTCGCTAGATGTAGTTTCCTTATATGTGTCTGGCAATGTATTAGGTTTGATGTAAACAAATTTTTTGTAATCCTCTGGTTCCTTTTTGCTTTCTTCTTCAATCTTTTTGGCAAACTCATCAATTCTCACATGTGAACTTTCTATGATTTTGTGAGTAGACAAATTTAGACATCTATATGCCTTACTTTTGCAAGAATATCCCAAAAATATTCCTTCATCACTTTTTACATCAAATTTTTCAAAGATGTAACATTTACTACCAAATACTTTTAGGTAACTTACATTTGGTTTGTAGCCATACCATAGCTCATACAAACTCTTGAATGTGTCTTTTCTCATCTGTACTCGGTTCAAGGTATGAACTGCAGTGCTGATAGCTTCCTTCCAGTATTTCATAGTAATGTTCTTTTCAATCATTAGAGTCCTTTCACAGTCCATGATAGATATGTTCCTTCTTTCGGCTATTCCATTCTTCTCAGGAGTTCTCGGGGCTGATACCTGTCTTTTGATTCCTCTTTCAATGCAAAAATTATTGAATTCATGGGAGATGAATTCACCACCTCTATCTGATCTCAAGCATTTTATTCTTTTTCATGTTTCCTTTTCTACTCTTGCTAAATACCATTTGAACTTCTCAAATGCTTCTGACTTTTCTCTTAAATACATAACAGTCATCATTCTAGAGTAATCATCAACAAAGAGAATAAAGAATTTTTCTCTGGTATAGCTCTCAATTCCAATAGGTCCACATAAATTAGTATGCACAATTTCCAAAATATCTTCAAACTGATAGTTTTTACTTTTAAAACTATACTTTCCCATTTTACCAATTTGACAATTCTTGCATAGACCAACATCAGGTTTCTTCAAAGTAGGAATACCTCTTACTTTCTTGAATTTGCTTATTTTCATCATGTTGTCAAAATTTACATGACATAACCTTTTGTGCCATAACCAACTTTCTTCAATTTGAGCAATAAAACATGAGTAATCACCAAGATCAAGATAAAACAAGTTACCTTTGGTTTGTTTGCTTGATCCTATTAGTTTTCCCTTGTCATCCATCAGTCTTGCTTTGCCATTCATGAATTCAACCTTGAATCCAATGTTAATTAGCTATGCTACACTTAGAAGATTATGCTTTAGTCCTTCAACCCAATATGCATTATCACATATAAGTTCTTTGGTTAATGAAATTCATCCCTTTCCTTTTATACAACAAGGTTCATTGTTTCCAAACCTTACATTACCACCATCAAAGTTTTCAAAGTGTTCAAACTTAGTCCTGTCACCAGTCATATGATGTGAACATCCACTGTCTATAATCCATGTATCATTCTTGCTTATATGAGAGATAAGTGCCATCTCATCTTCATCATTATCAGATTCATCTTTTATAGCAATGAAAACAATTTCTTTTTCACTATCATCCGAATCTTTAGCTAAGAAACATGTTTTCTTACCTTTATCCTTGAATGATTTGAAATTTTTCTTGCCATTGTACTTGTAACTTTTCTTCTCATCTTTGTTTTGCTTGTTTGGACACCTAGCTACAATATTACCAATTTCTTCACATGAAAAATAGATTAAGGGAGTTTTACCTTTGTATTTTCCTCTGCCTCTTGAATACTTCTTTGCAAGTAATGCTTCAATAACTTCAAGATCGCTATCAAAACTTTCCTCTAATTCTTCTTCACTTTCTGATTGGATTTTCTTCCCTTTCTTGAGTAAAAGTTTGGCCTCAAAAGCTGATTCAATATTTTTAGAAGTTGGAACATAGTTGTCATAGTTATCCAGTTCAAAAGCTGTCAAGCTTCCAACTAAGGCATCCAAAGTTATATTGTGATTTTCTTCACATCTTCTTTCTTGAATAGCAGAAACTCTTATTGCATAAATAGGAAGTAATGTTCTAAGAACCTTACTTATAATAGTTTCATCATCAATTTTTCCTCCAAAAGCTCTGATTGCACTAACACTTGTCTTGATCCTTTCAACATATTTTGCAATGTTTTCTTCTTCTCTCATTTTCATCTGATCAAACTGTCCTCTTAGGCTTTCTGCTTTGGCTCTCTTCACATTGTCATCACCGCCATAGATTTTCTTCAGCTTGTTCCACATTTCATGAGTAGTTGTGGAGTCTTTGATTTCATCAAATTATTCATAGCTAAGAGCTGATACAATGTCTATCATCATAGTGTTATGGTTCTTCTTCTCTGTAATGTCTTCAACAGTTAATGTGCCAGTAGGAATTGTATATTCTTGATCAATATATTTCCATCCTGAATCACCAATGGAATCCAGATGTAGTCTCATGAGACCTTGCCATGCTGAAAAGTTATTTCTGTTAAGCCTTGGAATTTCTCTTTTGTAAGACATCCTGATCTTTAGCTTAGGTCCTTGAAACCCTTCCTGCAAGCACCAAAAGCTCTGATACCAATTGTTGGAAATATAGATGTAGTAACTGAGAGGGGGGGTGAATTAGTTAACCACAAAAATATTACCACTGATCCTTTAAATATCTTAACAAATTATTTACTGTGCCACTCGGTAAATATACAAAGAAATGCTAAAACTTGATCTTAGAAGTGTGTAATAATTAAACTATTCTTAAGCATTCATCACTGATTAACTTACATGAATAAAGAAAATAACATGAACACAAGAGACACAAGATTTACCATGGAAACCCAATATGGGAAAAACCACCAATGTGACTAGTTACTATTTTTCACTCTTCTGAAGTGATGTCCAGTTAGAAGCCAACCTGGTAAAAGGTTACAAAACACACTGTTAGGTGTGACCTTGTTAGAGGATTTAATCACCCTGCTAGGAGTGGCCTTGTAAGAGGTCTTGAAATAATTCAATAGAACTGTCACCTTGTTAGAGGATTTACAAAATGGTTGTTAAACCAACTCGGTTAAGAGATTTTGATATCACTGCTACAATTGTAAGAGAGTAACAATGAAATGACCTGCAACTAAATTGCTGAATATAGATCCCTATTCTACTTCACTAGATCCTTACTAATCAAATAAATCTTTGCTGCTCCTCAAGGATATCTAACCATCCTTCAAAATTCACACATACCTTTCTTCAAAATGATTTCTACATGCTGTATATTCTTTATTCACCACTTGACCTTCTATATATATATGCCATTTTAATTAACATTTAGATTGTCAAGTCGGCACTAATAATTATTATAACAGTCGGCTTGGATAAACAAACTGTAACAACAAAATCCTTTGAAGGGCCGACCTTGCTTGGTAAACATTAATCCTGAAAAGATTTCCTTTGGTGACCGAGTGAACTCGGTAACCACAGCAAATTTTGCAACATCCTTTAGAGATCGAGAGAGCTTGGTAACCACTAATTTTCCTTTGATAACCAAGGAGGCTCGGTTAACATTATTATCATGTCATGTTTTCTTTAGACACCCGAGAGAACTCGGTAGACACTAAAAACCACCTAGCTGACCGACTAAGCTTGGTAGACACTGAGAACTACTTAGCTGACTAACTAAACTCAGTAGACACTGAGAACTGCTTAGCTAACTGACTGAACTCGGTAGGCACTGAGAATGATAATTGATATGATATTTGTGTGACATCAAAGACAACACATAGCTAATCCAACAATGTCCTTCAGACAATTGTATCCAACAAACATGACCCCAAACCACTTACTCAAAGGGCTAAACACTCTTATCATGGAAGTTCTTCCATTTTAAGATGATACATTAACCCCCACTTTAGCAAGAGTATGGACTCAATGCAAAATCTTGGTAAAGGAGATCAGAATAAAAAGATAATCTTATCGTAATCCAAGGGACAAAGAGAAATATTAAGCCCCCAGGGACTCAAGTCTTCATCAACTCCTAGATCACAATTAGAGAAACATCTCTAGAGAGAGAAAGAAGGTGTGATTACCTCACCCAATGAGAACCTATGTCCCATTGTGAACCACACAGGAAAATGGTGCAACTAGAAAGATGGAATTGAATTACCTAGTGAATGTGGCTACTCACTAGTCAACCCATCAGGGATTTATTCTTAGGAATATTCTACTCCATAAGAATAAAAATAAAAATAAAAGAGATCCAGTCTTAAGGACACCTCTGACCTTAAGGGATCAAAATATGTGTATGCATTTGAAACTGGAGGGATCAAGAGATCCTAAAATATAAAGCCATGTTTTAAGGATTAGTTACTAATCCAAAAATGGAAAAGAAGTATCTTGAAAAATATATACGTATTGAAAAGTGTATGTGTGCAACAGGTGAGCAGAGTGTATGCCCCCATGTTAAAGTCATTACTGACACTTTTAACAGGAGCAATGGCTTTAACGGAAACATAAACAACTCCACTGATTACATTTCCACATCGAGTTGCCCCTAGACAAAGACAAATCAAGGGAAATATCATAGAAACATACAAAAAACATAGAAGGGATCTACCTACTGTGGGGTCAGTATGATCATAAGATAATATATATATGATATTATTGCAAATGAATTCACATCATTCCCCAAAGAAAGTAGAACTACAATCACAAAGGAGAAAAGATCACATAAGATGTACGAAGGAGAATCTTTTCAGACCATGACATGGAGACCAAAAAGAATTAGTGCTACCATATCTTGAATCCAAGAAAATTACATGAGGAAACATTTACGAACAATAGCACATTTACAACATAACATTGAACAATGCATAGAAGAATAGAGATACATATAGAAGAATTTAAACAATAGTTTTGATTCCTTTATCACCTTGGACCAACTAAGTAACAAGGATCGTATAAAATAATCCAACAACATTTAGAAAACACATTACAGGAGAAACATAGTACAGTAGGCAAACACACAACAAAGCTACTACAAAGGACAAGCCGATCAAGCGTGCTGCCTACTTTCCCCATGTCATTGTATATCATTTAGGGAAGGTGGGTAACTCACAAGAGGGACTATATCTGACACAGTAGGAATGATAGCTAGTTCCAAACAAGGATCCTCTTGAGAATCACTATGTTCAACACTAGGTGTAAGAGTTAATTGTGATGAAAGCATATTAGGTAAATCAATGCCAATGTCAATAGTTTCATATTCATCATTAACATCATCAATATCATCAAGAGTATCTTCCTCATCCACATTAATCAAAATAGTATCTAATATATGAATAGAATCATCATAATCATGCATGTGAACATCATTATTAGTAACAAAAGCTTCTAACATATTATGCATAGGTTTATCCAAAGAAGGTAGAGATATTTTACCTTTAGCATGAGCACGACACTTTTTACGATGTTCATTAGCAGATTTGTTACGTTTTGATTTATTTGAAATAGGTTGAGAACTAGGAGGAACAATCATAGGATCCTTCACAAGTTCCTTAGGAAGATCAATAGGATTATTAACCATCGGAGAAATAATCAGAGGATCTTTAATAGGTTCAGTAGAAGGAACTTGATTAACAGAACTAGAGATCATAGTTAAAGGAGGTATCAAAGGTGTAGGTAAAAGACCATGATTAAGATCCTTAGGAGGTGAACTTAATTCAAGAATTTTATGATCTTTATAAGCTTAATATGATTGAAAAATATTATCAGGTTGAGGAGGACATGAATTAGGTAATGAAGGCCAAAAGAAATCCAGAGCAGTGCAATCTCTAGGCCTAGAAGGTTGATATAAACTATGATTAATCATCTTCACTTCTTCATCATGAATGAACTCAAGACACTTATGGATAGGTGAAGCAATAGCATGCATGGTAGTCAACCAAGGAAAACCTAGCTTAACTTGAAATTGATCAGAAGTAGGAACAACAACAAAGGTAGTGTTCACAATCTTTCCACAAAGTTCAACCGGTATAGTAATAGAACCAAATGATGGATAAAGAAAACCTTTTCAAGTTTGAATCCACACATCTGATGTATCATAGAAGTCACATTGTAAACTTTTCATAAAAAGATTTTCTTCAGTGATAACATTGACTAAGGAGGTAGGATCAACAAGACAAGCATGAGTAGGTATCTGAGAAATCCTTGAAGCAATGTAAAGGGGACCATCAGAAGCTTTAATAGTCTCAGAGTCATCAAAAGTAATCAAAATTTCCTGAGGTCTTTTATTCTTAGATTTTTGTTGAGGTTTTGGTTGAGTTTTCATTTTAGGTTTAGGTTTTGGTCGAGGTTGAGATTGAACTTGAGGTTGAATCTGAGGTTGAGTTTGAGGTTTAGGGTGAAGTGGAGATATAGATGGATCAACATGCTCCACTAGGTTAACAACATGATTGAGATCATCCATCTTAGAATCATACACAATTTTCATAGCAGATGGTTGAGCAATAGTATTAGTATCATGTGTAGGCAAAGGGTTCGTATAGATTTGAAGGTTCTGATTAGGAGGAGAGAGAGATTTATTCCCACTGCTATCCAAATTTTAAAAAATAGATAAAGCCTTAGCATCAATTAGATCTTGAACCTTATGTTTTAAAGAATAAAATCTCTCAGTATCATGACCATTCTGACAATGATATTGACAAAAAGCATTCTGATCGAAAGATTTCGATGCAATCATAGTAGATAAAAGAGGTTGAATAGGAGGTAAAGTAATCATATTAGCAACTAACATCCTATTCATAATAGCATGTAAAGTTTCAGAAAGAGGAGTAAATGTATGATTTAATCCAAAAGCAGTGGATGCAGAAGTGGCATTATGAGATGCAATAGCAACTTGATCAGCAACTGCATTCGCTTGTTTGTTTGTCTTGACATAGTTGTTGAATTTTTTAAATTTGTTTGGATTAGGAGCAACATCACTCTTATCAACTGGAACAGGATCCATTGGAGTGTTGCTCTCAAATTGACTCACTTGTAATTGATAATGATGAAGCACTACACAAAGTTGTTGAAAAGAGGTAAATTTAGTAAGAAAAATCTTATCTCTAATATCCTTTTGCAAATTTGAAATAAACATATGTTGAATATCAATATCAGGAACAGGATAGGAAATCTGAGCATGCAAATGCTTAAATCTACCAATAAATTCAGTCAATTTTTCTTTAGCACTTTGTTTACAATGCATTAAATCAGTCAAAGACACTTGCGGACCAATATTATTTTGAAATTTTTGAATAAAGGTATTAGCAAGTTTTGGAAAGGAATCAATTGAATAAGGAGGCAAAGAACAATACCATTGTAAAGCTTTATCATGGAAAGTTCTAGCAAACAGTTTGGCTAAAATCCTATGGTCATGAGCATAATCACTACAAAGGATTTGGAATGTTTTAACATGATGAACAAGATCTCCTTTTCCATTATCATTCTCAACACGAGGCATCTCACCTTGCTGAGGAACAAGAGTACAAATAATATCCCAGGACAAGGGACTTCCCATGTCACATGTAGGAATACTAAACTTTTTTTGGGTTAAGGAAGTGAGTTTTTGTTGTAAGGATGATACAGTTTGAGCCAAACTGATGATTGTTGAATCATTAGAGGAAATAGGAGAAGAAACATTAGACACACTAGGTAAAGTGTAAGAAGCTGGAAGAATAGAAGACACAACTAGAGGAACACTAGGAACTACAGTTGGAAGCAGATTGGAATAAGTGAAAGGAACATTATGATATGAAGGTTATGATGTAGGAAGGGACACAAGAGGAACACTCATAGGAATAGAGAAAACTATCACAGTCACCAAAGAAGGATTATAGATAGGAAGACTAGGTAGAGGATGAGAAGGAGGTTCAACACTTGTGATAGGAGGAATCAACCCTAAATCTTGAGGTTCTTGAGCTAAAAGTTTAACATTTGAATGCACAATATGAGTAATACCACACAAGAGGTTAACACCTTGATCACTATCATGGAGAACTTTCTTAAGAGCCTCTATAGCTTGAATGGAATCTTGATTATGGTTTTCTTTTAGAAGCCAATTACCCATTTTATCAAGTTCAGTGGAAAGTTTTTGAACTTGTTCAAGAGGAACTCTTAAAGCATCATCCTCATGATGAGATGAGTGAGAAGAGTTTTTCTCCATAAGAGGATTGAAATCATGAAGAATCAAGTTATCATGTAGGATCCTAAGGGAAGGAGAGGAAGATTCAGGATCAAAGGCACCCATGAGTCTACGACTTCTTCTAACCGGAATATTATAAGTAAGACTAGTGGTAGTAAAGCTCATAAACAAATGTATTGCAAATGAACTAAACTAAAGAAACATAAAGCATGAATATGAAATCTAATTAGCATCCAAGATCTAACACAAAGGAAAAATCTAATACTAACAAGATAAAAAGGATAGCACAATAAGGCATCCAATTCCAAAATAAGAATACAGAGGAATATAAAACCAAAAAAAAAGAAAGAGAGTAAGCTAGTCAGGTTCACCAAAATGAATAGAGGTAAAATGGATTCACCACTATTCAGATGTAAAGGGGGAGATATGAGATCTATTCTCAAACCCAAATTCCCCAAAGATGAGATCTAATTTGATCGACCAAGAGGTTAATACACAATCGAATCAATTTGTTGGTAAATATGGAAGAGAGAGAGAGAGAGAGAGAGTAAAACTAATATTTGCCTATGGAGGATATTATACTTGGAATATATAATAATTGAAATACAAATACTAACCTCAAATTAGGGCAGATTTGGAAAATGTTGAATTCTAATGTCTATGTGTACTTTCAAGAAAATCTAAAACTTGACCTGGACTGGAAATGTCGAGACAAAGAAAACCCAAAAATCTTTCCTCAAGATGGCTCAGGTTAGGTTTGACCCTCATAAAAGGTCAAATACTACATTCTTTATTTGAAGTCTGATTCGAATTCTGTTCACAGATCTCAGAAGTTTATTGAAAAGGGTATCCAAATTCGCTCTTAGATCTAAAATTCCACACCTATACCTACAAGAAAATGGGGGTTTTTGTTGTATGGGGGGGTTTGCCTTGGTCAAACCCTAGTTTAGGAATTAACATTGAAATTGAATTGAAATATAGTATGCATAAACAAAGCAATTGAAACAAATCACCTCGCTTATGTTAAAGTCCTTGTAGAGGATTCAAATCCTCAAATCCACAAGTAGGAATGCTTCAATGGATGTAGGATGAATGTAGTATGTCTCCAATCAATGGCATTTGATCTTCAACACCAATCTTGACTTGATCTTTGCATATGAGAGGGCTTGAATGAATGGAGAAGGAGGGATCATCAAAGGGGGCTCCAAAGAGATTGAATCCTTCAATAGCTAACAATGGATCTCCTTGATAGATGAATGCTTGAACACTTGAATGCTTGAAAACTTGCTTGAATTCACTTGAGATCTCTAGAGGCTTGATTGCCAAACTTGATGATGAAAAATGAGAGAGAAAAGCCTCCTTTTATAGTGAACTAGGGTACAATCCTCTAGAGGGGCCACCTTGGAGAATTAAATCCCAATTAGGTCCTAACCTTTAGAAAATATACCTAGATTAAATGAAATTAAAATATTTACCATCCCAAAACATGAAATGATTAACCCAAAGGCGGGAAATTAAATATCCCGAAGGCCTGAAGCCCAGAAATTTTGGAAATTGGAAATTTGGAGAAAGGGGGCAAAATCAAGGTTGGACCTGACCTAGTAAGGTTGGAGCTCGACCCTAACCTAGTCAAGTTTGACCTCAACCCTAACCTAGTTAGGTTCGACCTTGACCCTGACCTAGTCATGTTCGACCTCAAATCTAACCCTAGTCCTGGATTGGCTCAGAACCAAGTCAGGAGGTCCCGGGGATGCCCAGAAACCTAAAACTGATGTCATAATAGGATAGAATGTTAGGGATAGACATAAAATCCTATGATTACTATGATGAAGGCTAGGAGAATCTATTTATAAATCCTACCTATAAAATAGAGCCAAGGAAGAGGGAAATTTAGTAGAATCCTTAAGATCCTAACTCTAATTTCACCTAGAATGAAGAAATCAAGTGCTAGGAAGAAGTGGAAAGCGGGGAGAAAATCCAAATACATGAAAAGACCCAATCAAGGTGCTTAACATGACCCCAAACCACTTACTCAAAGGGCTAAATGCTCTTATCATGGAAGTGCTTCCTTTTTAAGATGATACATCTCTAAACTTCTATCTTCTATCCTCTATCAAAACTTACTATCCTAAACTCTAACCAAACAACTACATTTATACAAGAGGCTACCGAACTGAGTCAACCTTCAAATCCAAAATTAATAGAAAGAACAACTAGATCTAGGTCTACATGCTTCCCAATGATGGATTGATGCAGGAGCATCCTGGGTGTAAGAGCAATCTTGCATCACCCAAAAATATTTCTGTTTTTATATTCAATAAGGGCTATTTTGTGCAGAGCTACTATTTATGGAAAGTTACTATTTTTGGTAATTTTTGTATGTGCTCAGAATGATCTGATTTCTTTCTTGGAGGTTCATTTTGGTCATATAAGTCTGCCAGTAAAGTTTCATTGCCAGATCAAGTGTATATTGGAAGATATTGAAGATTTTCGGTATTGGCAGCAGGGTACAGAAACTTTGAACTCAGTTTTGAAGGCTTTAGAGGCCCCGGATGAGGTCAAAAATTTGGGTGACGAGCACTTGTGTGGGTCAAGCCTGTAGAGTGCTTTGTGGCATTTCTGAAATGGGGTTATAATAGCCAATCGAGTCAACTGGTGATGACTTATGGTCTTCGGAAGTTGGGCCACCTGAAATGGCAGAAAATAATTTTCTTCAAAATTTATGTTCGGGTTTCAAAGGTCATCTTGAGCCGACTATGATGTAATAAAATGTAAAATAAAATAATTCTAAGTTGGTCGGCCTTATTGGCTAAAATTTTGGAACCTTCCCAGGCGGTGGAAAATTGCCTATATAAGGAAGGCTGTATTATTGTCTTAGGCAGTTCAGAATAGTTCTGGGTAGTAGATCTGGGTAATAGTTCGAGGCTTTGTCCTACAGAATATTGTAAGGGAATGCCCATGTGGCTTTGCATATTGTAATTCTGAAAGTTTGTAATTCCACATTTGTGGAGATAATAAGAAGCCAATTTTCTGTTCTTGCATATTGTTGTTGTTTCTCTATTTCTGTTATGTGTTTGTGGTATTAAGGGGAGCACCCTTCATCATGGATACCAATGTTAAATCTATGACCCAAATTAAATGCACAAGTTGGCCTCAACAGAAACTCAAAAGAAACCTGTCAGTAAGAAAAGCCAACCAAGCACCAGACAAGCATCACTGAGCATCAGGGAAACAACCAAGAGCTAGAGAGATAACTGACCAACACTGACAAATAGAGGAAATCAAGCAACACCACACCAACTTAGTCAAAGAAGGAATCAAGCAACACAAACAAACTCAAATATATTTTTGGTGACATAGGATTGTCGAGGACCTGAGATGCTCCTGCATCAAATACTAACATGATCTACCTATGGCTTGCCAATAGGAACCCTAGGTGTGTTAGGGTCATGAATTGTTAGGAATAGTCCCAAGAGATAATTAAGAGGGGGGTGAATTAGTTATCTACAAGATTCAATTCTTTATCCAATTAAGTATACTTAAACATAAAGCATAAACATAATGAAAGAAAACATGAACACAACACCGATATTTTTTTTACGGGGAAAACCAAATAGGTAAAAACTTGGGTGGGAATTAACACCCACTAATATTCTATACTAGTGTATTATGATCCTTGTTAAAAGATCCTTAACCCTGTTAGGAGTTTCTTTACAATATATTTAGTACAGTAGACCTGGTCAAGGGTCGGACCCTGTTAGGAGTCTTTTACAATTGTCCCTGTTAGGGGAGAGGATGCACTATCCAAGAGAACACTGCTCAAAGGGGTGAAGGCTACAACCTTCTATTTAACAGATACACACTATATTTGGATCTTGGTGAACCACTCTTAGACCTGTTGTCTGAATCAGTTCCAAGGAATAGCACAAACACTTTACTTGGTCACATAGACCTTCCTCTGATGGCTCAACACTTCGCACACTCTGATATGCTCTCTCAACTATGAACCACACTCAAGCAATCACAAATGACTGCCTATAAATATCTTTCCTCTAAATGATATAATCAAGTTCACCTCTTAGAACCACCTTCAAATCATATTACAGAAACCACAAAAAACTTCAATAAACATTTTTTTGGCTCTACTATGCACACAACACATTTTGGGACCTGTACAATAAGATAATTGTAGATGCACACTACACATTGTTGGCTCTACCAAAAAAACTATATCTTTCTCCTCGAGATGATTTAATTCATGCACTCTTAACTAAATGTCAATAACTCTTCTCTAAGCTTAAATCCAAGGGTGCATACCCACATGATAGGTGCAACTTCCAAACCAAGAAAATATTTGTCGGCTCTTCTGAATAAACACAGGAAACTGCTACTGGTGAATAACGACTGCATAACTTCACTTCTACTTAATATCAAACTATGCCTCCATAATTGAAACATCACTAACATTTCTTCAACATATATCCAAGAGCACAAGGCTTCATGATAACTATACGGACAACCATACATAGAATATTGTCTATTACTCTGTCAGGAACACTGCTGACACAAGCTGCTATATAATTGTCTATACTAACAGTTAACTTCTACACCCATGATTTCATGCTAATATCATGTCCATGCTACAAATACTAAAAGCTTTCTACATAAGACTTCCATGCATGCTACTTTCCATATGTTGTCATCAATGACAAACATACAGTCAGTACTAGCCTGCTAGCAAATCTTGAACAATCTCCCCCTTTGGCATTGATGGCAACATGTGGAATGAAAAACCACCACCAACCCAAATGAACATTTCTTTTATAACATTCTCCATTTCCTCTTCAAAAATCCCCCAAAGATGAGTTCTCCATCTGCTATAATATTTTTCAACATTCTCCATTTCCTCAATTGAACTGCTGTCACAATTGAATACTACTCCCCCTTGGTATATTACTCCTATTTTTCATGACTCTGTATATTACTCCCCCTTTGACATCAATGGCAAAGGGCACCATTCATTTTAAGCACTGGTACTACTCCTAAGGTAGATTAGTCAACCTTCCATTAGTCCCTGAGGACTGATGCATTTCCTTCTTTCTTCTAAGCAAAATCAGGGAAGGGAATTACTCCCAACTTCTCCTTGAGATACTTAAAAGTATCCTTAGGAAAGGGCTTTGTGAATATGTCTGCCAACTAATCTTTAGTACTCACATAGTATAGCTTGACTACTTTCTCTACCACTTTCTCTCTTAGGAAGTGATACTTGATCTCAATGTGCTTTGTATTTGCATGCATCATAGGGTTCTTTGACATATTGATAGTGCTAGTGTTATCACAGTGAATAACAATAGGATAATCAATCTAAATTCTAAAATCCTTTATCATTTGCTTGATCCCAACAATTGTAGAACAATTCAAGGCTACTGAAACATACTCCACTTCTATTTTTGACTGAGAAATACAATTTTGTTTCTTGCTTGTCCAAGTGACAAGTCTATCACCAAGAAACATTGCTCCACCTGATGTACTTTTTCTGTCATCAACATATCTTGTCCAATCTGCATCAGTGTACACATGAAGCTCAACATTCTCAGAATTAGGATACCATAGACCATAGTCTATAGTGTCTTGCAAGTATCTGAATGTCCTTTTTACTACCATGAGGTGACTTTGTTTAGGCTCTGCTACAAATCTTCCAACTATGCCAACTGCATTAGAAATATCAGGTCTAGTCTGAGTAAGATAAATAAGTTTTCCAATTATAGACTTGTACAATGTTATGTCAACTACTGGTGAGTCAAAGATTTCTTCAATGACTATCTCACTAGTGGAGGGTCTAGGTTCTTCTTCAATCATGGGTGATTAATCAAGATATCTTTCTTGAACCATCAACTTTTCATCAATCTTAACATGAGGACTTTCAATGATCTTTTTCAATCTTAAATTGAAACATCTATAAGCTTTACTTTTAGTAGAGTAACCAAGGAAGATACCTTCATCACTTCTTACATCAAAATTGCCTACTGCTTCATCCCTCTTGATGTAGCACTTGCTTCCAAAGATTCTGAAGTATTTTACTATGGGGACATTACCAAACCATAGCTCATATGGTGTTTTGTTAGTGCCAGGCCTCAATTAAATTCTATTGATGGTGTAGATTGTTCTATTGACCACATCTCTCCAATAGGTGTGTGCAATGTTTCCTTCAATCATGATGGTGTGCACTGTATCAAGGATGATCCTATTCCTTCTCTCTGAAATTCTATTATGTTGAGGGGTTCTAGGTGCACTTAATTGTCTCTTTATGCCATGTTCTTTGTAGTACTCATAGAATCTGTCAGAGGTGAATTCTCCTCCTCTATCCAATCTCAAACATTTTATCTTTAGTCTAGATTCATTCTCAACCTTAGCTTTGAATATCTTGAACTTCTCAAATGCTTCTGACTTATATTTTAAGAACGCAACCCACATCATCCTAGTATAATAATCAACAAACAAAATGAAATACCTTTCACCATAGTATGATCTTGTTTGAGTTGGACCACATAGTTCTGTATGAATAAGATCCAACTTGTTCTTTGCTGAATTGTGCTTGCTCCTAAATGAATTTATCACATGCTTTCCCATCACACATTTCCTACATATAGTATCAACTGGCTTTGTTATGCTAGGTAGATCTCTCACTGCCTTGACATTGCTTATCTTTACTATGTTATCAAAATTGATATGACATAGTCTTTTATGCCACAATCAACTATCATCAACTTTAGCAACAAAAAAATTTTCTTTTGAATTGAGTTGGAAAACATTACCTCTTGTCTTTGAGCTTGATGTATCATAACACCATCCTTGTTGTTATCGATGCATTTGTCATCTTTGAACTCCAACTGATATCCTTTTCCAAGTAACTGCTTCATTAATCCTTTGATTATAAGATTTGATGTTTTCTTTGGAAATCATCTCTAATGCATTGTATATTTTCTTCCATATCTTTCTGTGTGCATCCTTTTCTTGTTTGTCTCCTTCAAATATGTCTTCTAGGTACTTCCATATTTTATGGGCTGTATCTACCTTCTTTATTTTTGAAAACTCACTATCAGGTAGGGCGCTGATAAGGGCTTCTTTGGCTATTGCATTCTGATGAAATAATTACTTTTGTGTTTCAATAGCATCATCCTTTGCAAGGTCTTCTAAAGTAGGAATCTTGACTGCTTTGATAGTCACATCAAAAACTTCAAAAGAAATGCATTGCAAATGAGTCACCATCTTGTTCTTCCAATCAAGATAATTCTCTCCATTAAACTTAGGACTTTCTTTTCTGAAGTATGCCATCTGATCAACCTCAAGCTATTAAACTTTCTCTCTGAGGCACTTGGCTTTGATACCAATTGTTACAAATAGTCCCAAGAGATAACTGAGAGGGGGGGCGGGGGGGGGGGGGGTGAATCAATTATCTACAAGATTCAATTCTTTATCCAATTAAGTATACTTAAACATAAAGCATAAACAAAATGAAACAACACATGAACACAACACCAATATTTTTGTTACGGGAAAACCCAAATAGGTAAAAACCCTAGTGGGAATTGACACCCACTAATATTTTGCACTAGTATATTATGATCCTTGTTAGAAGATCCTTAACCCTGTTAGGAGTTTCTTTACAATATATTTAGTACAGCAGACCTAGTCAAGGGTTGGACCCTATTAGGAGTCTTTTACAGTTTTCCCTATTAGGGGAGAGGATGCATTGTTTGAGAGCACACTGCTCAAAGAGGTGAAGGCTACAACCTTATGTTTAACACATTCACACTATATCTGGATCTTGGTGAACTGTGCTTAGACCTATTGTCTGAATCAGTTCCAATGAATAGCAAAAACACTTTACTTGGTCACATAGACCTTCCTCTTTCATCTAAATGATATAATCAAGTCAGCCTCTTAGAACCACCTTGAAATCATATTAGAGAAACCACAACAAACTTCAATAAACTGTTAGAAATAGGGAATATTAAGAGGGGGGGTGAATCAGTGCTCTAAAAACTTTATCTTTTTCCCAATTATGGATATAACAGATTATCTTTATACATGCATAACATAAGAACCTAAATAACATGCATAGCAATAAAACTAAAGAACTCATAACACATGATTTGTTCTCAAGGAAACCCTGGCTAAGAGAAAACCCCAGTGGGGATGGTACCCACAAAGATCCACTAATAAAAAATATCTTGTTAAGGATGTTGACCCTGTTAGGAGTGTATTACAATTATATAGTGTATCAGTCCTGATTAAGGGACTATAGGCTTGTTAGAAGCCTCAACCTTGTTAGGAGTTGGTAGTACAAAATGTGATTACCAGATGAGCCCACTACCCAAACAAGTAATGTACAATATACACTGATTAAAAAAGTAGGTTAAGGTACATAACCTTATACTACTTTCATCAATATCACTTCACTGTTCTTTCACAATCGCTATTACATATGCATCATATATTTCGCATCATATCACTGCTTCATTACATCTCTTGTCAACTATTAACAACTATGTCTTTTCTTACAATTACCATTACATTTATATAGATAAATTTATCCAAGAGTAAACATCTATTATTTCATCCCTTTATATTGTTAAGTCATTATTTTGATAAGCAAAATAATCCCTTAACTCTTTACTAATTTTGTCTCCATATTCTGTCATGTCGGCTTCACACTCTCTTTGGTAAAATTGTCATAACTTTTCTTATACATGCCATACTAACTTGCACTCTGAGATGGGTGTCCAATAGACATCATAGAGTCTATTTTCAATTGCTCAAGCATTGAACTTACTCCAATCAACATCGCAAACAAAAACTGTGTCCAGGTGCACTAGTGAAAATACTGTCTCACACTTAGAAAAATTTGCAATGCGCTCTATCATACTTCCTCTCTAACCTATGCAATCTTCATGTGGATCATATGTTTCCATAATGACAACATCTATGCAATCAACTCAAATAAATTGCCAACAATCTCCCCCTTTGTCATTGGTGGCAACATATGAGAAAATTGGCTAAGTGTACAACTTCAAAATCTCAAAATTGTGGCCATAGTATAAAATCTATACTATCCTTATAACTCTTCAAAAAATATTATCTCTAATATAGTACTCCCCCTAAGAGTATCAATCCTTATCATATACTATCAATTTTTAGCTAAATATCTCTCCCCCTTTGACAACAATGACAAAATAAAGGTAGGGAGGATTACAAAACTGTATCCCAAAAAGATTATACCTTAATTCATTACTGCAAAGTTGGTAGGCTTGCAACACAATTTGCAAAATCAATCTTTATAGCTTCTATCTCCTTCTCCCTTGATTTCTTAATGGAATCTGCCACATTGAGTAGTGGTGCAAAGCACCTAACTCTCATCAAAAAATACACAAAATTCTTGATCTACTGCATATAACCAGGCTTAACTGTTTGAAGATCCCTTATTGGGAAGTCAAGATTTTTTTATCATTGATATTTTTTTGGTACTATGTTTAGGTTTCTATGTTTGTAATAAGGTCAAGGGATAGTCTTATGATCTCCCTATGACCCATCTATCTTGTTAAGGACACAAGACCCCTTGAAGGAATTATAAGCCAAGGGCATCAATTGGTCCTGATAGATCTTATAAGGTGTGTTTAATGTTATTTTGGGTGTGTTTAGGAGGTTTGAAGGTCCTGCAAGTTTTCTTTAGTTTAAATGAGTCTAAAAGCAACATTTTTGCCTAGTCACAAAAAGTTGCTAAAAAGATGTCAAGCAACTTTTAAAAGTTGCTAAGCAACCTTTTCAAAATTTTGTTTTAGAAGTCCCAACGACTCAAACCACTTGGTGGTTGTGTAGAATGGTTGGAGATATCCTACTTAGCCTTGTGTCATTTGAATTTTGAGTAGTAGCATCCATATTATAATCTTGGCTTTCAAATCAATAAAACAATCTTAACTGTTTCAAAGCATTCCTGTTGTATTTTCTGGTATAGTACGGTAGTACAGAGGAAATGAAGTCACTTTCCTAATCTAAAAGTTGATGTTGGTTAATTGAAGGGGTTTGGTCTTTGTTTGAAGACATCATTGTCTTTTAGACAGGAGACATCTAATTTGCTATCCTGCTGGACTGAGAAACCCTCAATTCCAGGGTTTGGGGATCAAAATGGCCCTAACTTGCTAAATCACTAGTGGAATTCATTCTCCACTTGAATGAAGAAAGTTAGGGATGTATACTATCTAATTCCTAAAGCTTTAGATAGGATAAGTAAGGTTGCTATTTATGGAAGCCAGCCCTAGGTCAAATATAACCATGTATTTGACTAGGATTGAGAAGATTGGAGTAAATCAGAGGGAGTTGATGCATTGAGGACTTGGTGTCTAAAGAAGTTAGCTTATTTTTTATTAGAAGAACATCTTAGAAGTGGAGATTTGGTCCTGTGCACCCATCCTTTGACCTTTGCCTTGAAACCCAAGCCTAACCTAGCTAATTAGGCCTGTGGACTTGATTAAGGTTGAGATATGTAGGAATAGGTTCAATCTCTGCAACTTTGGAGTTTATTAGAACTTGGAAAAGGGTATTAGAAACTATAACTTGTTAACTAAGTCCTTTGGAGGATTTTGAAGTTATTTGAGAAAATCAGGGTTTGGAGACCTAGTAGGATTTCTAAGTCCTTTGTAGGAAATTGAGTTGTGGGTTGTTGGGACTGCAACCAATGGTGGATTGTGTCTTTTTGGGTTAAGACTAAGTGGTTCCTTGTAATACCTCTCCTATGGTGATACTTAGACTTTTCTGATTTGGACATTTCTATTATGATGGTCAGGACTATACATTTACATTTATGTTTTGTGAATGATGATATGATGGATATGCTCATTTATGGTTATCATTTATACGTTTATGAGATTAGAAAACCATCTATTTTTATATGTTTTATGGATCTAACCCAATGATTTGAATCTAACCATTATCATGATGTTTTATGCTTCATGGATATGTGTCGGATGTGTTTTCATGACTCAGGATGAAGTCGTAGTTACTCACTTAGTTGAGGTCCACATGATGTATCGATCCTGGTCATCTGCTTGCATATATCTTATTTGTATATCCATATGTGTATATATATATATATATACACACACATATATATATATACATATATATAGATACATATATATATATATACATATATATATATATATATACATATATATATATATACATATATATATATATATACATATATATATATATATATACACATATATATATACATATATATATATACATATACATATATATATATACATATACATATATATATATATATATACATATATACATATGTATATATATATATATATATATATGTATATATATATATATATATATATATATGTATATATATATATATATGTATATATATGTATATATATATGTGTATCTCTTCTTGGTGATGCAGGATTGCAGGTACTGGGTATCGTCTCCACCTGGCTTCATAGGTCTGAGCGATCCCTCAAAATCTTCAATCATTGTTGTTGTTACGGAGATATCACCAGGTTCCACAGGAAGAAATTTCACCTTTGATCCTTTTATCCTTAGGTGGGAAGTGCCGAGTCAGTCCCTTGTGTGGATATATTATGTGATCTCTCAGTTTACTGGTTTTGTGGGTCTTGTAGTTAGTTTCTTGTCTTTTGTATTCATTGTGAATGAAGTTTTGAGTATAGTGGTTCTAGTTGTCTTTATGGTACGTTCAATTCTATTAGTAGATTATTGATGTGAATTTGAGGGTATGATTTAGTAATTTGTCATGTCCCCATTTTGGCTGACCTCGTTTAGCATGCCAGATTTGCCTATCCCCGACTCTCGTAGGCAAATGGTGGAGAGAGAGAGTCATTTTTGCAGATCAGATGGTTATATTGGCTTTTGGAGAAGTTTAAGAGGTTATATTTTGTTATTATAAGTTATCGGGGCCTACATGTTCTAATTTTAAGTTGAGTTGCACTTTTTGATTTATAATATTATTTTATTATAAAAAGTGCTTTTTAATGAGATTCTATAAAGGAGAGTTCTAGAAGTTCTAGGAAAAGTGAATAAATAGAGGGCTAGGCCTCTCATTTGGACATGCTTGGTTTATGATATCTCTTTTACTTCTTCATTGTGAAGACATTTGTGGATTTGGATCTGCAAATTATTATTCAGTCTTTGGGAACGAATCACTCCCTTGGATTGGCAACTTTGAGGGTGTGAAATAACACTTGAATTGTTGCATTGAGGAGTTGGTATTCAGCCATCTCATTGGAGCTCATTGAGAATTCGTTGTGAGGGTTTGTTTGTGATTGAAAAGCAATCCGAAAAAAGCAGTTCGAAAAAGCGGATCCAAAAAAGCAGTTCGAAAAAGCAAATCCGGAAAAGCAGTTCGAAAAAGCAGATCCGAAAAAATAGTTCGAAAAAGCAAATCCGAAAAAGCAATTCAAAAAAGCAGACTTCGTTGTAAGGATTTGTTTTTGGTCGAAATAAGGGTTTTATTTGTGCCCTAGCAGCAGTATATTGATTGGCAGGGGTTTGAAGACAAATTTGCATATTTTTTCAGACTGCCAGTCCAGGGTTTTGGACCCACATTTTTGTTCATTTCTTCTTATTGCATTGGCGGATCAATTTGAAATTTTAGAGGGTGATACTACAACCCTAGGTGCCCATGTTACATGTTTTTGGGGGTTCAAAAACCCTAGCAATTATTTTATTTTGCTGACGCCCAGGCAGTGTTGTACGGCCCTGCCAGACAGTGACATTATCAGCGTTTTGGTGGATGGTTGGGGGCCAATTGGAGGTCATTTTGGAAGTCATCAACATCAGTCTCCATCACCAAAATTCAGTATACAAGAGGGGCTTTGAAACAGGTTCAAAATATATGTCTATTTGATAATTTCTGTGGTCAAACATTAGTTGTTATAATCAGACCAGACTGGGTGAATAGCAGTCCCAGATTTAGTTGCACTGTGGTTGATATTGTCATTGCATAATCCAAAGATTAATGTTTAGGAATGCATGGTTGTATGGGAATGCATATTTAGAAATCATGCCCTAATTCTGATATTGTTAGGACAGTTTATAAAAATCTGATATATTGGAGCAGTTATATGACAGTCATTAGATTCAGTACCTATCTGCATTGTCAAGCTGTAATTGGAATATATCAGTGGTAATTGTGACTTAAAGTAGATGCACAGTTCAGACAATATAGCAGTTGTTAATCAGATTGTATGAAGTAGTGAGGTTATGTTTTGGCAAGGTTAATACATTGAAATCTGCATTAGGATCTGATATCATAAACAGTTATATGTTTTATGCACTGATCAGCTCACTAATATCAGAATTACCTACATTGTTAGCAATCAGTATTCAGTTGTTCAGTTCAGTCCATTATTATAATAAGATTAGGACTGCTTGTGAAGACTACATATGATCAACAATCTATATTTGCATCAAGGTCCATAAATTCTAAGATTGTATTAGACTATTTCAATTTGGGAATAAATATATTTATATATCTGTTTGGGCACTGTTTATGGTGGATTTGTTGCACAACAATTAGCTATATTGCAGCCCTAATCAGTTACATGCCAATTGTTTGACAAAATTCCTCAGTTGAGTTTGGAGGTTTCAGTGGCCTTTCTACTAAGGGTCATTACAGTGGTATCAGAGCATTCAATTGCATTGGTAGTTTTAGTGATCCTATTGGTAAGGGTCATTACAGTGGTATCAGAGCGGTGTTCTTGCCATCCTGTTGGGTGAGAAACATATATGCATCCGTCGCATATTGGGCATCACAGGTACTACACACGTAGAAGAGCAGCACAAGAGGGTGAACAGGAGTTAGAGAATATTGTAGCCATGGGTGAGAGACAGTCATAGAGTCCACCTAGATTCTTCAGAGATGATGATGACAGGGTTTACCGTCAGGCTATGATTACTAGTCAGCAGCAGATGATTTCTACTCAGCAACAGGAGATAGCCCAGTCTCTCCGAGATTTGCACACTACGATGGAGAGATTAGCTCTCCAGGATGATCTCAGAGCTGCTACCGCAGAGTGGCGGGCACTACCAGCACATGTACGGAAGTTGCTTAACTTTGATCGTTACCTGAACCAAAGGAGAAAGCACATGAGGAGTACTTTCCCTATGACAGGCAGAAACTTGTATGCTGAGTTTGACAAACATGCTGATCCTGTACAGGGAGACATTAGCACATTTTCAGGTAATGGTTTATCTGCATCATCCTCACAGGCAGAAGTGGTTACAAATGTTGTGCAGGTTGAGCCAGTTGCATCAGAGGGTGATATCATAGGCACACCCGATTGTGTGATTGGCACTGATAGGGGTTACGGTACAGTTGATCCTGATGAAGTTACAATAGTTGAGGATACTGTCATATTTGAGGATAGTACAGTTGATCAGAGTAGCGCAGCAGAGAGACATGTGGACGAGCCTTGTCTTGAGGTGAGTTCAGCACATATGGTAGGGACTCAGCTTCCTTTTACAGTCAGGTCACACGTTGATGATGATATGAGTGCATCTAGCATTTACACTCCGAATTCAGAGATTGTAGTGGGTACAGTAGACAGGAGCATGGAGTCAGTTGGTATTGTCCACATCACTCAGGTGAGGATTTTACTTGAGTTGCCAGTTGATTTTCGTTCATGGATTAGATGTTGGGATCTTTATCCTAGTACTTGGGATTGTTTTGACCGGAGATGTCTATCATTCTTTGGTAGTAGTATCTGTTGCACTATCATGGATTTGATTAGTAGATTACACGGTGTAGTTCTCATCCATGCCAGTAGCTTGTTTGAAGCTGGAATTAGTTTTTATACACCCATGTGGGGCATTGTTCATGTGTCCAGTCGACCACTCTTGTTGGAATGGGTTGATGATATCATAGATATGATGGAGTTTACAGATGAGTCCCAGGATCGTTTTGGTATTGATGACATCCAGGAGTATGCTGTGGATAGTTGTGAGGACTTAGCTTCCTCGGCAGATTCTTTTGTTACAGCGGAGTTGGACAGTGATGTTACAGTTTTTGACACTTCGTATGGTGATGTGAGCTCTGGAGTCGACTTGCAGAGTAGGGATGGTAGTACTCCAGAAATTAGCGACTTTGAGGATACTCCTTTTGACAGTGTGTTAGAGGAGGATGTTATTGATAGTGTTGAGGACTTAGTGGATTCCCTTGATACGGAGGTTTATGTTGATGCTTCAGTCACTCCGTTTGATGATACGAGTTCAGCAGCTGGTCTACTGAGTTTGGATGGCAGTACTACAGGTGATAGCTATTCTGAGGTTACTCCTTTGGACAGTGTACCAGGGGAAGAGGATTGTAGGAGACAGTCTAGCCAGCGCCATCATGTGTCTAGTCAGCTGAGAGTTAGTGAGCGGGACATTGCTATCGCTTGCGAGCATTTCGATGCTGCCCGTCAGTTGTTAGTAGTTTATGGGTGGGGTTCTCCTACTAGTGATGAGCAGGGAGGTAGTTATCTCTCCTTGACAGAGATCCACTCTTTATGGGAGGCTATCCGGATTTTGAGACAGGATTATATGCAGTTGGTAGCCGACAGGGATCATCTTCTAGAGTGGGGCAGTATAGCATACGAGGCATTAGTAGTCAAGGAAGAGGAGGTGAGCGAGCTTACTCAGCAACTCGAGGTGACTTCGAAGACTCTTGAGAGTACACAGATGGCTTTTGAGGAGTCACAGTTTCAGTTGGTTGAGGTAACCATGGAGTTGGAGCGACTACAGACTTTACCAGATTTTGTACAGTCACAGACTATGGTGTCTGGTGATTCGGGGATGTCCACGGTTGAGATTGCCAGAGACAGTGGAGATGGGGATGCATCCATCCTAGATACTAGTAGTGGTATATCTTGTTCCCTTCCACTTGAGTTAGGCTCGGTTGAGTTGGGTGTTGCTGTTGAGCGTTGTAGTCCGCTCGACATGGTGGTGATCTCTACTACTGATGACGTGGAGACTTGTGATGTTGTACAAGAGATCATGTTTGATGTTGATGAGCCGGCAGTTGGCATGGTTCCTATCAGTGGTACTACTCCCTTGGAGGTGTCTTCGAAGGTAGTGGCGAGTTCGGGCCTGGTTAGTGATCAGTTGCAGTTAGTTTCATCGGGATTACAGTCTGAGCCACTGACTGATGTTGGCGCATTTTATCGACATTACACTGAGAGGTATGCTCATTAGTTTATTTTTGATCCATATGTCGATGAGATGATGATATGGAGATGTACTTTGGGCTCTAGTGTTTGTCATTAGTTATGGTATGGTTTGACTCCACGGGTAGAGAGCTGTGAGGCATATGACGTGATGTTGGGTTTTGTGAGCGACAGCCGGATGGTTCATGATATTGATGTTGTTGATGGTTCAACTGTTGTTCTTGATTTCCCTCCCTTGGCTATGTCATCTTCTGACTTAGCTAATGATCAGTCACAGTCGGTTGTATCACGTTTGCAGGATGAGCTGGTTGGTTCTTTTTATTGGTATTATATCTCAGGGTATGTTTATCAGCTTGCTTATGAGTCATGTATGGAGGAGATGGCAGACATATTTGTTTTGAGTGACTGCTATCTATTGTATGATGCCTATCAGCCGCCAGCAGAGCATGGGAGTTATGGTGATACTAGCATGGTTGGTAATCTGCAGAGATATGTTGACTATAGTTGGTGTATAGTGTGTGGATTCTCCGCACTTGGTGCAGTTCCCTTTCGGAGTATTCATCATTATAGAGCTGGATTGTCAGTGGGATGTGTTGAGGATATTTGCTATGTTGGGAGTTTCAGTTGTCCTCTCCACTTGAGTTCTGATATTTTCGGAGTTGGTGTCTCGTGGGTTCCTGACTATGGCAGTTATGGGGTTAGAGTTCAATTGAGCAGTGGTTCATGATACATTCATGGATTCCTCTTGGTTATATCATAGAGGATATTGCAAGAGCTTGCGTTGGTTGACTGTAGTACAGTTCATGACTTCATTTGGGATCCAGGAGGATTGTTGGGTTCATTGTTTAGCCATTGCTTGGGGACAAGCAATTTCAGGAGTGGCGGACTGTCATGTCCCCATTTTGGCTGACCTCGTTTAGCATGCCAGATTTGCCTATCCCCGACTCTTGTAGGCAAATGGTGGAGAGAGAGAGTCATTTTTGCAGATCAGATGGTTATATTGGCTTTTGGAGAAGTTTAAGAGGTTATATTTTGTTATTATAAGTTATCGGGGCCTACATGTTCTAATTTTAAGTTGAGTTGCACTTTTTGATTTATAATATTATTTTATTATAAAAAGTGCTTTTTAATGAGATTTTATAAAGGAGAGTTCTAGAAGTTCTAGGAAAAGTGAATAAATAGAGGGCTAGGCCTCTCATTTGGACATGCTTGGTTTATGATATCTCTTTTACTTCTTCATTGTGAAGACATTTGTGGATTTGGATCTACAAATTATTATTCAGTCTTTGGGAACGAATCACTCCCTTGGATTGGCAACTTTGAGGGTGTGAAATATCACTTGAATTGTTGCATTGAGGAGTTGGTATTCAGCCATCTCATTGGAGCTCATTGAGAATTCGTTGTGAGGGTTTGTTTGTGATTGAAAAGCAATCCGAAAAAAGCAGTTCGAAAAAGCAGATCCAAAAAAGCAGTTCGAAAAAGCAAATCCGGAAAAGCAGTTCGAAAAAGCAGATCCGAAAAAATAGTTCGAAAAAGCAAATCCGAAAAAGCAATTCGAAAAAGTAGACTTCGTTGTAAGGATTTGTTTTTGGTCGAAATAAGGGTTTTATTTGTGCCCTAGCAGCAGTATATTGATTGGCAGGGGTTTGAAGACAAATTTGCATATTTTTTCAGACTGCCAGTCCAGGGTTTTGGACCCACGTTTTTGTTCATTTCTTCTTATTGCATTGGCAGATCAATTTGAAATTTTAGAGGGTGATACTACAACCCTAGGTGCCCATGTTACATGTTTTTGGGGGTTCAAAAACCCTAGCAATTATTTTATTTTGCTGACGCCCAGGCAGTGTTGTACGGCCCTGCCAGACAGTGACATTATCAGCATTTTGGTGGATGGTTGGGGGCCGATTGGAGGTCAGTTTGGAAGTCATCAACAGCAGTCTCCATCACCAAAATTCAGTATACAAGAGGGGCTTCAAAACAGGTTCAAAATATATGTATATTTGATAATTTCTGTGGTCAAACATTAGTTGTTATAATCAGACCAGACTGGGTTAATAGCAGTCCCAGATTTAGTTGCACTGTGGTTGATATTGTCATTGCATAATCAAAAGATTAATGTTTAGGAATGCATGGTTGTATGGGAATGCATATTTAGAAATCATGCCCTAATTCTGATATTGTTAGGATAGTTTATAAAAATCTGATATATTGGAGCAGTTATATGACAGTCATTAGATTCAGTACCTATCTGCATTGTCAAGTTGTAATTGGAATATATCAGTGGTAATTGTGACTTAAAGTAGATGCACAGTTCAGACAATATACCAGTTGTTAATCAGATTGTATGAAGTAGTGAGGTTATGTTTTGGCAAGGTTAATACATTGAAATCTGCATTAGGATCTGATATCATAAACAGTTATATGTTTTATGCACTGATCAGCTCACTAATATCAGAATTACCTACATTGTTAGCAATCAGTATTCAGTTGTTCAGTTCAGTCCATTATTATAATAAGATTAGGACTGCTTGTGAAGACTACATATGATCAACAATCTATATTTGCATCAAGGTCCATAAATTCTGAGATTGTATTAGACTATTTCAATTTGGGAATAAATATATATATATTTGTTTGGGCACTGTTTATGGTGGATTTGTTGCACAACAATTAGCTATATTGCAGCCCTAATCAGTTACATGCCAATTGTTTGACAAAATTCCTCAGTTGAGTTTGGAGGTTTCAGTGGCCTTTCTACTAAGGGTCATTACAGTGGTATCAGAGCATTCAGTTGCATTGGTAGTTTTAGTGATCCTATTGGTAAGGGTCATTACAGTGACATAATTTATCTTTATTATTAGCTACTTATGTACTAGCAGATCTTGTTAGGAACGAGTTAGTATGTGATTGAAATATGTGATTTTAATATCAATAATAATAAAGAATTTTATGGTATTATCTTTATAATATCCATAATAACAAAATGTCTATGGCAATAAAAATAAAATAATAATAATAATAAATATTTTTAATAATAGTGGTATGTTTCACCTTGTATATATATCACTATTGCATTTTGTAAAGAATATGGATTAAGTGTGTAAATAAATATATGCTTCATAATAATAATATTATGTCTACAATAATATTTATAATAATATTAATATATGTACACATAGGCATATGGGTGCACACATATGCATATGCATACATATATTTATATAATTATTGGTGAGTAAGCAATTATTACATTCTATTAATCAATAATTAGATTAGTTAATGATATGGTTGTAAATAATAATTATTATTATTAACTTCCCTAAAGTAAAGCAAACATAAATTTGATTATAGTAATAGATTATAGTTTTATTAAAAAAAATTATTTATCCCTTTACGGGAATGGTTTTACAAACTGTATTGTTAACAGATAACCGGTGGGTAGTTGCATCGGTTGGAGTACCTATGCAACTACTCCCCAATCTATATACAAGAAAGACTTCATGTGTGAGAGAGAGTTGGAGGAGAGTGGTTTCGAGAAGAAGATAACAAGATTAGTATTATGTTGGTAGGAATATTGTATTTGTGAGGAGAGAAATTCATCATTCTCTGAGAGTGGCATTTAGTTATTCCCAGAAGAGGCTGGAGATTGCACCCAGGAGGATTTGAAGGAGTGCTAAAAAGGTTGAGAGGATTGGACTGGTCTTCATCAACCGAATCTCTGCAAGACTCCAGGTTGGAATTCATCTTGAGAGTTATCTCTCCTTTGTGATATGAAAAGATGAAAATCTAGTTAAATGTTTCTCTGTATGTTCATTCTTGATATAAATTATAGAATGTTGTGTTTCATATATATCATTGTCCCTGTATTAGTGATTTGAAGAGTAGGAACATGTTGAATGGATTTATTTCCTGTATTGAGTATAAATAATTATTTATGCAATTATAGGAGGTTGTAGGGTTCTTAGCATTCTCCTTGTATTTCCTCTCTTATCCAGAATGTCCATGAGTTCTTCGAGGCTTTAGAACTTCTGTTTCAAACCTACGGTTTCATATTTTTCTTTGCACCACTTTTTTTGCCCAGATCTAGAATAGATATGTTGGATAGATAGGATAGATTGATGGGCTATTTCTGAAGGAAAACTGGGAGATCTCAAATGGGTCGTGCTTATATTAGGCAACCCTAGTTCCCATAATGCCCAGTTTTACCTGCAAGCCAAAGTTGACAGTCATATTTTGTAGTTTCTAACAATCAGTCAGTGGTGACCGAGCAAGGTAGTGATGATCGAGTAAGTTAGTGATGACCGAGTAAGTTAGTGATGACCGAGTAAGTTAGTGGTGATCAAGTAAGTTAGTGGTGACCGAGCAACTAGTGTCAGTCGAGCAGCCTATGTTAACCGACCAGACTGTATGAACCGAGCAGATTAGTGTTAACCGATGAAAACATGATTCAGGCTTTATACAAAATAAGTTTACGTACTTTAATTTCTTATACTTTAAGTTATACTTGTATAAAGGGTTTAGGTACCTTTTGAATTGATTGGGATAGGATTCAACTTCCTAGGAGTTAAGTTGTAACTTTTAATTTTTAGATTTTTAATAAAATAGACTTAGTCAAATTTCAAGCTTAGTCAAATATCAGGCTTAGAATGAAGTTCATGGAACATTATCTTTTAGTATATATAACTTTGAGTAAATCATAAATGTGTTCATTCCTTGTTTGGTAGATGTTATGTTCAGTGCGTTTGGATGCCTTAATAGGGTTAGGATGTGTGTAGGAAGTAGTTTAGGGTTTAGGGTTGTCTAAGAAGATCAGGACCATTCTAAACATCCTTAAACGTTCCTAATTTCCCCTAAAACATCCATAAATTATCTTATTATTTTCTACTCTTTGATGCAATCTTACAAAAGTGTTTATGATATGTTTTTACTGTGTATGATGTGTTTGCGATATGTGGGTTAAGGGTAGAAAACCTAACAACACCTAGTGAGTGGCTCTCAGTGCAGGGCCGGGGCCCTAAATGGCTAGTACCAGGATAATTGACTGAAGAGTTATTTTAACAAGTGATAATTTAATTAAAACTTATGGGAATGGTTTCAAACTTGTAAAAAGATTAAATGTGCCTCGCCCATGCCATTAGTGCTATTAAAGGCTATGGATGGGAGTGGGAGAATGTGCCTATGCGTAGGTACGATCGAATGGCACTTGTCTATATGAAAGGCATTCGATTCTGCATGTGCCCACTTGGGGGCCAGGGCCTGGAGTGGCTAGTACCAAGACAACCCAAGGGGTGAGGGCTATGCGATGACACTCACTTAGGTTGTTGCTTAGAGTTTCTACCAAGCCTTAGAACCTATTTGGGGAAAGATTTATACTTGGGCTTTCTTTTCATTTATTATTTGGGAAAGGTAACCCGACCCTAGGTTTGGCCTAGCTATTCCTTCTTTGTGGACCCTGGTGTTTATCTCCTAGCATGGGGGAGTGGGCCTTTGGGTGTCCACGTGGTTGGGTGGTAAACATTTTATCGAGGTATCTTTTGCGGATGCAGTGTTGAAGATTCATGCTTACTTATGTACCAGTTTTTGAAGAATAAAGGCTTTGTAATTATCTTTCATGATGTAAAGTTATTGTTACCTCCCGAGAAAAGATGAATGTAATGTAATCATTGATTTAATTCAAAATGATGTATTTGAAATGGGTAGACTTAGGAAAAAAGGAAAAAGGGGATGTGAACTTTATGTATAAGATGTATGTTGGAAAAGAAAATGATTTTTAATTAAGTAGTATGATTTTAATTAGTGATGATTCAAGGAAAGGCTATTGAAGAAAAAATGTATTATTTTCAATGTATCAAATGATTTAGATGGTTCTATTCGGTTTAAAGGTTATATTGTTCATAAAGAATACTTAGGAATATAGATGATTTTAAATGGAAAATTGAAATGAAAGTACTATGTAGTTCTTAATAAAGAATCTTATAGCGATATGATGTAATTTTCTTTGAGAAGCATATCTTGTTGTTAGTTTACTTAATGGACTTAAATGAATCATGCATTAGATAGAAGGGAACCTTCAGAGGAAACTAAGTTTAAGTTTTGTTCATATAATTGTTTTAAAAATTCAAAAAATTTCATAAATCATTACTTGGGTTTTTCTTTTATAAAGATAATCTTTGTTCTCTTCTATGGTTCCCTTGTGGGGCATGACATTCCTAGCCTTGGTTTGAGGTTTTGGTACTAAGAAACAAAAAACCCCTATTTTGGTCGAATTCAAGGAACTTGTCCCTAAAAACCAAATTTGGATCAAATTGTATTGTGTGGTATCAGTGATAGGAAAGGATTGGAGTGTCCTTAGTTGGTCATTATAGAGTTATTCACCATTTTTAGGGTGCTCATTCATTGGTTCAAACCTTTTGTGAACTCTAAGAATCTACTTTGGGATTGGGCTTGAAGTCAGTGCTTCCATTGTTGCGCTCTGCATCAAGTGGTATCAGAGCCACTTTGATCTTGTTGTGACACAAGGAGACACCATGTCTGAAGGAGAAGAACCTGAAAGGGAGATACCTTTGAGAATAACAAATGTGGAACTAGCCAAACTAGTTAAGGAATAGATGGCTGAAAGCAGAGTAGTCCGAGAAGAGAACAGGACTATGAAAAGAGAGTTAGACAAGCTCAAGAACAAAATGAGGAGATGATATGATGAAGAATTAGAAGAAGAAGAAATAGAGGATGAAGAAGACCAAGGAAGCATCTCTATGGATTAGAGACCCTTTCTTGCAGCATTGGAGAGGGTTGGGAAGAAGGAGGAAGGAAATCTACCTATCTTCCATGGTAGATTAAATCTTGATGAATGTGTAGACTAGATAGAAGTATTAGACAATCACTTTGAATGTGATGAAGTCCCTGTGAACCAAAGGGTCAAAATAGCCAAGGCCAAACTTAAAGGCCCTTCCTTAAGCTGGTGGAATTTCTTGCAAAATGAGAGGATGGATGAAAGCAAAGAACAAATTGCCACTTGAAGAAGATGAAGGCAAAGATCAGGAAGTAGTTTGTACCTGATGATTATGAGATCATGGTGCACAAGAGGTTGTAGAACCATAAGCAAAGGGACCTATATGTCAGCACCTACACCCAAGAGTTCCATAATCTAACCCTCAGAGCCAATGTGTATGAATCTAAAAAGCAGAAGTTAGCAATGTATGTAAATGGATTGATGTTTAGCATTCAAGATGAACTTACATTGATTACCCTAGGTTCAATACATCAATGCTATAATATGGCTCTTAAAATAGAAGAAAAACATAAAAGAAGAGGGGATGCAAATAATAGGGGAAGAGGAAACAATGGCAGAGGTAGAGGTAGATTCCAAGGAAGGGGATCATTTAACAAAAGCCAAGAAGAAACTAGTAGTCAAAATAATGAAAATGAATCTAATAATAGAGGAGCATTTAGGGGTAGGAGATCAAATAGTAGAGGAAGATCTAGTGGCAAGGGACCTAATGTTTTTAATGATAAATGTTTCACTTGCAACCAAGTAGGACATCAGTCCTTTAGGTGCCCTGAGAAAAATAAATGAGGGGATAGGAGAGTTCAGTTGACCCAAGAGGAAGACAACCAAAGTGTCTCATCCTATCACTCTACCACCTCCAAGTCTGCACTTCCTAAGCATGGGAAGTATCTAATGATGCAAAGGACAATGCTGAAGGTACCTATAATAGTAGAACCACCATAGAGAAAGTCACTATTCAGGACCACCTGCAAGGTAAACAATAAGGTATGTAGAGTTATTGTGGATTCTGGCTCAACTGATAACATTGCTTCAAAAGAGATGGTAGATAAGTTGAAATTGGTTAAAATACCTCACCCTTATCCTTATAAGGTTTCATGGTTAACAAAATAAAAACAAACCCTCATTCATGAACAAGTACGGGTAGAATTCAATATCGGGGAGTATAGGGACAAAGTTTTGTGTGATGTCATAGAAATGGATGCATGCCATTTTCTTCTAGGGAGGCCATTTAAGTATGATGTACATGCTAAGCATGATGGTAAAAAAAAATTTCTACACCATAACTAAGGATGGGGTTGAGTACAATATGCCACCTTTGCCTGATGATGGGAAACTTGCTACTAGTGGGGTGATGCTTGTAGGAGAAAAGGACTTTATGAAGGTCATAAAAGAGAAGGACACACCTTGTTTTGCACTAGTAGTCAGGCCACAAAAACACCCTGTAGGATAGTCCAAAGATCAATCAAAGGTTCTTGATGTAGGACCCAAGGAAGTCAGGGCATTGCTAGAAAAGTATGAGGGTATAGTTGCAGGCAGCAGACCAAATACTTTGCCACCTGAAAGGGATATCAGTCATTGCATAGACCTCATCCTAGGAGCCACCCTTCCAAACAAGGCAGCCTACAAGATGAGCCCTGAATAGAACAAGGAGATAGCAAGGCAAATTGGAGAACTCTTGGCTAAGGGGTTCATTAGGAAAAGTGTAAGTCCTTGTGCAGTCCCTGCAGTCCTAGCACCTAAGAAAGAGGGCACATGGAGGTTATGTACAGACTCTAGAGAAATTAATAGGATAACCATCAGATATAGGTTTCCTATATAGGTTTCCTATGCCAAGGATGGAAGACCTCATGGATTGTTTGGGGAATGCAAACATCTACTCAAAGGTGGATCTTAAGAGTGGATACCACCAAATCAAAATCAAGGGTGGAGATGAATGGAAACTAGCATTCAAAACCACTGAAGGCCTTTTTGAGTGGTTGGTGATGCCTTTTGGACTTTCAAATGCACCAAGCACCTTTATGAGACTCATGAATGAAGTCTTGAAACCTTTCTTGAATAAGTTTTTTATTGTATATTTAGATGATATATTGATTTTTAGTAAGGATAGGGATGAACACTTGAAGTACTTAGATATGGTTTTGCATAAACTTCATGAAGAGAAACTAATGATTAATTTGGAGAAATGTTCCTTTTTGCAGACAAAGATGATCTTTTTGGGATTTTTGATATCAAGAAATGAGTTGAACATGGATCCTTCAAAAGTTGAGGCTATAACCAATTGGCCACCACCCACCACCCCATTAGAGGTAAAGAGCTTTCATGGTATGTGCAGATTTTACAAAAAATTCATTAGGAATTTTAGTGGTGTGTGTGCCCCTATGATCAATACTATAAAAGGGGGAAGAAAATGTGTATTTTCTTGGATTAAGGAGGCTAATGACTCATTTGAGTGTTTGAAGAGAAAGATTGTTGACCAACCTGTCCTAGTTTTGCCTGATTTTTACAAGATCTTCATAGTGGAGTGTGATGCTAGCAACAAGGCAATTGGAGGTGTTTTGAGCCAAGAAGGTAGGCCAATAGCTTTTTTTAGTGAAAATGTCAATGAAGCTAAGCAAAAATATTCAACATATGACCTTGAACTCTATGCTATTGCACAGTCTATCAGAAAATGGAGACATTATTTGTTCCCTAGGGAATTTGTTGTATGGACTGATAATCATGCCTTAAGCTTTTTTAATAGACAAGAAAAATTGAATCATAGACACATGAAATGGATAGAATTTTTACAAGCCTACACCTTCATAATCAAACACAAAAAGGGAGTAAGAAACAAGGTTTTTGATGCACACTTAGTAGAAGAAACTTGACAATCCAAGAAGTTCAATTAGAAAGCATTGGTATCCATGCAATTAAGGACATGTATGAACATGATGAAGATTTCAAAGAAGCCTACCAAGTCTGCAAATCTATGGAGGAAAGGTATCATACTGATTTTAGTGAATACATTTTGTAGGAAGGTCTCTTGTTTAAGGGTAGCCAACTTTGTGTCCCTAAAGGGTCTATTAGAGAAAACATTGTAAAGGAAAAGCATTGTGGGAGTTTGTCTAGTCACTTTGGGGTTGATAAAACCTTAGAATTGGTTAGGAGGTTCTACTTTTGGCCTAGGATGCAAATAGATATCAGAAAGTATGTAGAGGGTTGTTTGATATGTCAACAAGAAAAGGGGAAAACATCAAATGTAGGCCTATACAAACCTCTTCCAATACCTCATAAACCTTGGGATTCAGCAAGTATGGATTTTGTGGTAGGGCTTCCAAGAACCAAATTAGGAAATGATAGTGTGTTTGTGATTATAGATAGATTCTCCAAGATGGCTCACTTCATAGCCTCTAAAAAAACTCATGATGCCTCTCACATAGGAGGTTTTTTCTTTAAGGAGGTTGTTAGACTTCATGGTTTGCCCTTGTCTATTATCTTTGATAGAGATCCAAAAATTTTAGGGCATTTTTGGAGAACTTTGTGGAGGAAGCTTGGAACCAACCTATGTTTCTCATCCACATACCATCCCCAATTTGATGGTCAAATAGAATTAGTCAACAAGTATTTTGGAAACCTTCTAAGATGTCTTTCAAAGTAGCATGAGACTTCATGGGACTCTATCTTGCCACAGGCAGAGTTTTCCTTTAATGATTTAGTCAATAGGAGCACAGGGCTCACACCTTTTCAAGTTGTATATGGGGCTCATCCAAGGGGCACATTGGAACTTAGGGATATCACAAAAATGGAGAAAAGAAGTGCTCAAGTAGAGGACTTTGCAGAGGTCATGAAAGAGATACATCAACAGGTGCAAGATAAGTTGAAGGACTCATCATTGAAGTACAAGGAGTAGGCAGATAAGAAGAGGAGAGAAGTATAATTTAGAGTTGAAGATATGGTGATGGTACATGTCAACAAGGGTAGACTACCAAAGAAAACACATGCCAAGCTCCAAATGAAATGATTGGTCCTTTTAAGATAGTCAAAAGATGTGGAAATAATGCCTACCAAATAGACTTGCCTCCTGATATTAATGTGTCACCTATTTTTAATGTTTCTAACATTTATTCTTTCAAAGAGGCTATGCAAACTAACATGAATATAGGTACACCTAATGATCCTAAATAATTTTTGAAGCAAAGCATTCCATCTATGTAGAAACCAATAGTAGACACCATTCTTGATAAGAGGATAAGTAAACAAACAAGGAGGCAAACTTATTATGAGTACCTAGTCAAGTGGAAAGAGCAAGCAGTAGCAGATGCAACATGGATGACTAAGAAGGCACTCAAGAAGCATGGTGTTTATCTTTCCCACTTCACCACTCTAGAGACTAGAGTTTCTTTTGAGCAGGGGAGTATGGTGCAGAGCACCTAACTCACATTAGCAAATACACAAGATTCTTGATCTACTGCATATAACCAGGCTTAACTGTTTGAAGATCCCTTATTGGGAAGTCAGGAGTTTTTGATCATTGATATTTTTTTTGGTACTATGTTTAGGTTTCTATGTTTGTAATAAGATCAAGTGATAGATCTTATGATGTCCCTATGACCCATCTATCTTGTTAAGGACACAAGACCCCTTGGTGGAATTATAAGCCAAGGGCATCAATTGGTCCTGATAGATGTTATAAGGTGTGTTTAATGTTATTTTGGGTGTGTTTAGGAGGTTTGAAGGTCCTGCAAGTTTTCTTTAGTTTAAATGAGTCTAAAAGCAACATTTTGCCTAGTCGTAAAAAGTTGCTAAAAAGATGTCAAGCAACTTTTAAAAGTTGCTAGGCAACCTTTTCAAAATTTTGTTTTAGAAGTCCCAACGGCTCAAACCACTTGGTGGTTGTGTAGAATAGTTGGAATAGCCTACTTAGACTTGTGTCATTTGAAGATGGAGTAGTAGCATCCATATTGTAATCTTGGCTTTCAAATCAATTAAAAAATCTTAACTATTTTAGAGCATTCATGTTGTATTTTTTGGTACAGTACGGTAGTACACAGGAAATGAAGTGACTTTCCTAGTCTAAACGTTCATGTTGGTTGATTGAAGGGGTTTGGTCTTTGTTTGAAGACATCATAGTCTTTTATACAGGAGACATCTAATTTTCTATCCTACTGGACTAAGAAACCCTCAATTGCCAGCCCTAGGTCAAATATAACCATGTATTTGACTAGGATTGAGAAGATCGGAGTAAACTAGAGGGAGTTGATGCATTGAGGACTTGGTGTCTGAAGAAGTTAGCCTATTTTTTATTAGAAGAACATCTTAGAAGTGGAGATTTGGTCCTTTTCACCCATCCTTTGACCTTTGCCTTGAAACCCAAGCCTAACCTAGCTAATTAGGCCTATGGACTTGATTAAGGTTGAGATATGCAGGAATAGGTTCAATCTCTGCAACTTTGGAGTTTATTAGAACTTGGAAAAGGGTATCAGAAACTATAACATGTTAACTAAGTCCTTTAGAGGATTTTGAAGTTATTTGAGAAAATTAGGGTTTGGAGACCTAGTAGGATTTCTAGGTCCATTGTAGGAAATTGAGTTGTGGGTTGTTGGGAGTGCAACCAATGGTGGATTGTGTCTTTTTGGGTTAAGACTAAGTGGTTCCTAGCCCTACTTTGAGGTTTTGGTACTAAGAAACACAAAACCCCTATTTTGGTCGAATTCAAGGAACTTGTCCCTAAAAACCAAATTTGGATCAAATTGTATTGTGTGGTATCAGTGATAGGAAAGGATTGGAGTGTCCTTAGTTTGTCATTGCAGAGTTATTCACCATTTTTAGGGTACTCATTCATTGGTTCAAACCTTTTGTGAACTCTAAGAATCTACTTTGGGATTGGGCTTGAAGTTAGTGCTTCCACTATTGCGCTCTGCATCAAGTAGTGTGCTCAATCCATAAGATGCTATTTGACATGCTTGGAGGTTCTCAAAGTTAAACTTCTGAAAAGATATCTTAGCTAAAAGACATTCTTCCAACTACTCTTCAATAATGCTTAACTTCATAGAAGTCTGTTCTCTCAAAAGAGTGAGTCTTTTCATTTTTCTATCTCTCTCATCTTGCAAAACTCTCATTTCATCATATAGCTTCCGAAATTTCTTCTCAACATCACATACCTTCACATTGGGGTTAGAAAGAAGGTTAGATTCATTCTAAATTTTTGCTTCCTTCAACTTGATCTTCTGATCTTCTTCTGCTGTCAAGGTCTCTGATTTTGTACACTGTATGTACAAAGATTTTCCTATTCCCAAATTCTTCCTCAAGTCCTTGATACAAATATCAAGATTGATGATATCATTTCTGATATTCTAGCTGATGTTCAAAAGCATTCCACCCTCATAGGTTGCTTGAGCTCTCACTTTTGCAATATCAGATAAGTTTGTGAATTCATTGTCAAAAGTGCTCATTACCTTCTTTTCTTTCTCCAAGGGGTCTGCTTCTGCAATTTGTGTATTTAGAGTGCTTTGTAACTTCTTAATTAGATCCTTTAGACATCCTTTAAGACTTTTCACTTTGTTGTTCTTGCCAATGATTTTATTCAAGGATGTGATCAATTCCAACTGATCATCATCATCAACTTCCTTTCTCAGATTCTCAATCATAGATCCAATCTTATTCTACTCTCCAATCTCAGGAGTAAGACTGATATCTTCTTTGGTGGGAATGGGTACTTTTCCCTCTGTTACTTTGTGTTCTTCAATAATAGTTTGGGTCTGCTCTGCTTCTTTAGATGTATCTGGTTCATCAAGAGCTGAATTGTCAACAATGTTCTCCAAATTCTTGAATACATTCTCATCAGTATTCAAGGTGATCTTTGTTCCTTCTACATTCATGGTTTCATCTTCAATGTTAATGGTTGGAGGAGAGGGAATGTCCTCTTATTCTGCTTCACCTACTTGCCCTGCTGCAATTGATGTATCTCCAACAATTTCTTCCATAACCTTGATAATTGCTTGCTCTGTATCAGAATTAACTTCTTCATATCTACCTCCCATAATCAAAATGGTTGTCCTTTTGGTTCTTAGATGGGTTCTTAAGGCTTTCAAGATCTTCTTAAGGTGTTCATAATCTCTTACCTCACAAATCTTCCTCACAAGATTTTCTCTGATAGTTTTGTCTTCCTCAAATGCTCTCTACTTCCTATTTACAAGTTTATTGTACAAATCATCAGGTATTTGACCCTGAATTGTATCAAACTTCTTATTAGCCAAACTCATATGCTTTACAATTGCATTGTCTAGATTAAGTCTATCTATACAATCATAAAGATTATAGTACTTGTTCATTCTTATAAAGTCTCCATCCTCAAAAATCTACTCATTAAGCTTTTCAACTTTAGGTTTCCAAGCTTTCTTCTTAACGGTAGTGACATCATCTTTTATTTCTACAATTTTTCTTGGAACTAGTTGCACTAAAGTTTTCTGTCTCTTTCCTGGTCCAGTAGCAATTTCCTTTACTCTTTTGCTAGGTGTGCAGGAAGAGGATCTAGTGGATATCTTTGCTTCTTGGTCCTTCTCAATAACTTCCACTTTCACCTTCACTAGTGGTTCTTCCTGCTATACTACAATTGATGATAAAGGTGGAATAGCCAAAACTTCTTTCTGTCCACTCTCTCTAATTGTTGCTACTATTTTCTTCGCTATTACAAACTCATGTTCTGTCAACCCTGTATCTTTCAGAATTTTCTTTATAGTGCTCTCAACTCTCTTCTTAGACTGCTTCTCTTCAATTAAGGTCTTTGCAGAGTTGAAGTTCTCCTCAAAGGTTCCAAACCTGTTACACTGAGTGTCCAACTTACACTTAAGTAACCTGATAACATATTCTTCTATCTCTACCTCAAATATCTCATAGCCAAAAGGGTCTATGAACTTTGTTCTAGGCTCTACTACTTCAATATAGGTAAAGTTAGTATCAATCATGAAACATATGTCATCTTTATACTTCTCCACAAGAGAATGTGGGATCCTTGATTTGTTAGTTACCAATTTCTTAAATGTCTTCATTACCAACATTGCACTCTCATTTACTTTATCAATAACATGCCTCATATACACTTTATTAATCCTTTCCATTGTGGTCTCTCCATCATTCCAGTCACTTGCAATGGTGTAAGGAAATCTTTTCAATTGATCAAAAAACATGTAAGTGATCAAAGAGGAAAATCTAAATTGTGCATACTTTGTCTTTTAATGTTCTCCAAGTTTTCAAACAATTGAATTCTTAGAATTTCACACATATCAACTTGCACTTTGTCAACACACATTAGATAAGCTACATGTATCATTCCATCTGCCATGTCATCCTCGCTTGAGTTTGCACAAAACTTAGTGGTTAGGATCTTGCATAAGTATCTTACATCATCTTGTTTGATCTTACTAATCAAAATTCCTCTATCATTATAGGATGAATCTATGTTATCAATGACTATTTTCCTCATGTTTTTCTCATTTAAAGGAACAGCTCTAGTTTTAGATAATCCAGTGACTTCATGAATCAAATCAGCTATAATATCTATCACTCTATCTTCTAACCAAAACTTTCCATTATGAATTCTGCTCAAGATAATCTTAGTACATTCTTCATTATCAAATTCATACTGTAATGCATACTTAACAATTTCATTGTCTTTCAAATGTTCAAAACCTTGTTTCAATGTCATATCCTAATTGTAAATCTTTTGGTATTCATTTGTGAAATCACTATCACTGAATGCCTCTAGTTTGCATCCAAGATAACTTCTGACATTCTCTAAATGCAAAACTCCATCTAGTACAGATGATAAAGCTAACCTAGGATCATCTTCCAAGGGTTCTACTGGTTCCCTTTTCAATTTAGGTCTATTCTTATCTCTGACATTGTGTATTAAAGAAACATCCATGATTCCTTCTAATTCCTTCACTGATTTAAAGATCTGTCAAGTAAAATACCTTGATTTTGTGATTTTAGGGCTTGCGTAGATTCAGCACAAAATTCTTCTCCAAATCCTTGCAAAATGCTTCCAATCACTACTCTTTGATCTCCTTAACACTTGTATTCACTTTGATGATTAGACAATACTAATCATGACCTTTTATTAATTCAATCTCACTTAGATTTGACATCGTATTCAATTCTTTTGCCACTTCTTTCCAAAAAGTTGTTTCTGCTAACCTGCAAAACTTAAAACTTCTTGCGATCTCGCAAAACATAATATTTTCCTTTGTGATCTTGACCATAGCATTAAAACATCATAAACTACCTTGCATTAACTACAGAAGACTCAATTCATCATATATCTACTTCTACACTAATCTAAGTTCCTAATCTATTGTAATTTTCATAAATTAAGTGCTTTAAGATAGGTCAGGTAAGGATTCATTCTTACCACTTGATACTTCACCTTTCTGATTACCTTCAATGTTGAATATGTCTCCTTGATCTATGCTTTTAACAAACTTCACTTCATCTAAATTACTAAAGCATCCTTTATGTCTATTACTTGCATCTTCATTTCTTCTTGCATGATTTCTAGGGTTAGGGTTAGGATGAAAAACTCCATTGTTCATTCTGCAAAACCTTGTTGTATGTCCAATCTTGTTGCATATTTGACAAATAATTCCATTGTCTCCATATCTTGGTCCAGGTGGATTGATCTGTGATCTGTAGTTTCTAGCAATGTGTCCAACCTTGTTGCATCTATAACATATTACTCCATTTCTTCTGTTCATATCTTCAGTAGGTTTCTTATCTGCATTGTTAGTATTTCTAAATATTCTACTATTATTTTCATTCTCAACAAATTTAGGTTTCCTACATTCAATAGCTCTATGTCCAAATCCATGACAATTATAACAATAACCATTAAGAGGTTTGAATTTCTTACCTGTGCAATCTCTCTTCATATGACCAATAGTATTACAAGTAAAACATCTACCTTTGAATTATCTTTGCATACCTTTGGGTGATTCCTCTTGCTTCGGTGATTCTTCTCCTTTAGGTGTATCTTCAGATATGTTCATCTCATCAGACTTCTTCTCATCTATGCTTTCAAATATTTTCAGATCTGGTTCCTTGCTTTCATCATTTTCTTTAAGAGTGTTGAATCCAAGACCAGTCTTATCATAGAATGGTTTTTGAAAACATGCTTGTTCATCAATCTTCTCACTAGTTGAATATAGCCTTTCAAATTGTTTTTTGGATTGAGTCAGTTCACCTTTCACAATTGTATTGTATTTCTCAAGTTCAGCATACTACAAATTAACTTTCTCAAGTTCAGATGTTACTTTTCCAAGTTTAGATTTTAGTCCTTCATTTTCAGTCTTTAGGCTTTCATTCTTAGATTTTAGATTTGCTTCATTCTTTCCATTTCCATCTTTCAAACTAAGCTTCAAATTTTCTATCTTTAGTTCATGCTTAAGGATCTCATTTTCTTTTTCTAAATTGTCATCACAATCTTCAATAAGAACTTCGGATTCCTTTTCAAATTTCATATCTTCCAACTTGTTTTTAAGTTTCTTAATGAGGTTCTTTGCATCATCATATTTCCTTTTCAGAGTGTCTCTTTAATTAGTAAGCATATCAATTTGTTCAATATTTTCTTCAAGATTCTTCTGTAGTTGATCCATATCCATAGAGATCTTACTCAAGCTGCTAGGCTTTCCTTGAATGATTCTTTTCTGAGTAACTAAGCTCTAATGCCAATTGTTAGAACTAGGGAATACTGAGAGGGGGGGGTGAATCAGTATTCTAAAAACTTTATCTTTTTCCCAATTATCGATATAATAGATTATCTTTATAAATGCATAACATAAGAAGCTAAACAACATGCATATCAATAAAACTAAAGAACTCATAACACATGATTTGTTCTTGAGGAAACCCTGGCCAAGGGAAAACCCCGATGGGGATGGTACCCACAAAGATCCACTAATAAAAAGTATCCTATTAAGGATGTTGACCCTATTAGGAATCTATTACAAGCATATAGTGTATCAGTCCTAATTAAGGGACTATAGGCCTTATTAGAAGCCTCAACCCTGTTAGGAGTTGGTAGTACAAAATGTGATTACCAGATGAGCCCACTACCTAAAAAAGTAATGTACAATATACACTGATTACAAAAGTAGATTAAGGTACATAACCTTATACTTCTTGCATCAATATCTCTTCATTTCTCTTTCACAATCGCTATTATATATGCATCATATATTTCGCATCATATCACTGCTTCATTACATCTCTTGTCAACTATTAACAACTATGTCTTTTCTTACAATTAAAATTACATTTATACAAATAACTTTATCCAAGAGTAAACATCTAGGATGTCATCCCTTTATATTCTTAAGTCATTATTTTGATAAACAAAATAATCCCTTAACTCTTTACTAATTCTATCTCCATATTCTATCCTGTCGGCTTCACACTATCTTGGGTAAAACTATCGTAACTTCTTCCGTACATGTCGTACTAACTTGCACTCTAAGATGGGTGTCCAATAGACATCATAGAGTCTATGTTCAATTGCACAAGCACTAAACTTACTCCAATCAATGTCGCAAACAAAAACTATGTCCAGGTGCACTGATGAAAATATTGTCTCACACTTAGACAAATTTGCAATGTGCTCTATCATACTCGCTCTTTGACCTGTGCAATCTTCATGTGGATCATATGTTGCCATAATGACAACATCTATGCAATCAACTCAGCCAAATTGCCAACATAAACATTTTGTCAGCTCTACTATGCACGCAATACATTTTGGCACCTGTCCAATAAGATAATTGTAGATGCACGCTACACACTATCGACTCTACCAAAACAACTATATCTTTCTCCTCAAGCTGATTTAATTCATGCACTCTTAATAAAACATCAATAACTCTTCTCTAAGCTTAAATCCAAGGGTGCATACCCACATGATAGGCACAACTTCCGAACCAATAAAATCTCTATCGGCTCTTCTGAATAAACATAGGAAACTGCTGCTAGTGAATAGCGACTGCATAACTTCACTTCTACTAAATATCAGACTATGCATCCATAACTGAAACATCACTAACATGTCTTCAACATATATCCTAGAGTGCAAGGCTCCATGATAACTATATTGACAACACCTTGAAATCATATTAGAGAAACTATAACAAACTTCAATAAACATTTTTTCAGCTCTACTATGCACGCAACATGTTCTGGGACCTGTTCAATAAGATAATTGCAGATGCACACTACACATTGTCAGCTCTACCAAAAAAACTATATCTTTCTCCTTAAGCTGATTTAATTGATGCACTCTTAACCAAACATCAATAACTCTTCTCTAAGCTTAAATCCAAGGGTCCATACCCCCATGATAGGTGCAACTTCTGAACCAATAAGATCTCTGTCAGCTCTTCTGAATAAACACAAGAAACTGCTACTGGCAAATAGTGACTACATAACTTCACTTCTATTGAATATAAGACTATGTGTCCATAACTAAAACATCACTAACATGTCTTCAACATATATCCAAGAGCTCAAGGCTCCATGATAATTGTATAGACAACCATACATAGAACATTGTTTGTTACTCTATCAGGAACACTGCTGACACAAGCTGCTATATAACTGTTTGTACTAACAGTTAACCTATGCACCCATGATATCATGTTGATATCATGTCCATGCTACAAATATTGAAATCTTATTGCATAAGACTTCCACACATGCTAATTTCCATATGTTGTCATCAATGACAAACATACAGTCAGTACTAGCCTGGTAGCAAATCTCCAACAATGATGTACCCCTGCTCTATCAAATGATGACCCCCCTCCTCTACCCTGAGAATCTAGATAGTCAAAATAATTTGGCACCTCCTTGTGTAAAACATCGCAATAGATTTTCCTCAAGAAATATATACGAACTTCATAATTGTTACATGTAGGGGAATCAAAGACCATTTACCATCTCTCCCAAAAGTTTTTTTTAATGTCTTCATTTAAGCACCAATGAATTGGGAACCTCCTTGCTGTAGTTCTAAGATTATCTATGTCCCCTGATTTTTTAAAGAGTTTGCAAATGTCATCTTTTTTTATTTTTATTTTATATCCGCATAAGATAATTTATTTGCATAATATTGTTTTTGTTCTTCTCTTTTATCCTGCCATAAATTTATTTGCCCACTAACCGAGCCTACGTGGGTCAAGATTGCTTCCAATGATTTTGTAAGTATTTCCCTTTCAGGATTTGTACCAATAGAATATTTTAACCTCCTAATTAAAGATTCTAATTCTTTTTTCCCTATTTCAATTTGGTTGATCAAATTTTCTTGTGTTCTAGGAGCAGGTTTCTCAATTGGTGGAGGCGGTTGAGGTTCATTTTCTTGGTTATTTTCTTCATTTGTAACTTCATTCATTTTTTCATGAGGAGATAGAGGGTTTGGTTGAGGGTTTTGTTCAGGGAGATCATTTCTTCATGGAAATTAAAAAAACTAGATTTTAAAATCTTAATTACACATAAAATCTAAGAAAATAAATTTTAACAAAACAAATTTTAAGAAAACAAATTTTAATAAAACAAATTTTAACAAAACAAATTTCTTCAACACTAAAATTTTAATACAAATAAGAGGCATGGGCTATAAAAACACTTACCTCTTCTTCTGGATCGATCTTGACAATGTCACGAAGCCATTCTATATGAAAATTCATGGATTAATGAAAAGAAATGAAATGAAATGGATTGAACAAGCAAATGGATTCTGCGTACGCACTTGGGAAGCCCTTTTTAGCTGAAAACATGGGTTTGTGGAAAGAAAATGGGCTTTCCCAAATGCAGAAAATACTTTGTAGTGTTTTTACAGTGTGTGTGCCCTATAGGGTGCACACGCTATGGTTTAGTATTTTTACAAAGCGCATGCACCCTATAGGGTGCACACACTACGGTTTAGATTGCCTAAGCCTAAGGCTTGGGAAACCCAAGCCATAGCATGTGCACCCTATAGGGTGCACATGATTTAGTGCATACACACTATGGTTGATGGGGGACCAAAAACCAAAGTGGCACCTTTTTGCTCCCCTATCTTTGTGCATATACCCCTAGGCTCACTACCCAAAGAAGGTTATGACCACCTTTAGAACTCATTGTTCGCAACACAAGTGTATATAAGGGAAATACACAATCCTTGTGAACTGTTTGATAGAAACTATCTTTTCTTGATCATTTTTGATGAATTATATGTCAATTTCTTCTCTAAATCTAGCAGATACAAGCTCGCAACTTCCACAATCTTCTTTCACATTCCATCCATACTACATTTTCTCAAAATAAAATATCTTACATTTATACCCTAATACAAATAAATGATCAGGTCATCCAAGTAGGATTTCCTATTATACAAATAATAATATAATCCCTTACTAAGATACACATGGTATCTAAAAAAAGTATACAAAAATTACAATTCAATAATTATGATCCAATATCTGCAATCCATGCTCGCAATCCATAATACATGCTACAATTTTGAAGTCGGCCCTAGAAAGGTCTCCTACATAACATACACAATAGCTAACCTCATCATGCATGCCATGACTTTCTAAGATCAAAGAACATTCCTTAGTTTGTTATCTGGCATCTCTTAAGTTCACATATACTAGATCCACATCGATTGTGAGATATACTCAAAAATCAAAGACTTACTCTAATAACTTCCACTATCATAGTCCAATAACTAGTCTTCACCAAATCTTCTATAACTCAAACAATATGCACTATTACATCATGCAATCTTAGATATAAGATCACAACACCTTCCTGTACACACATATGTGTTCACACATTATGAATCATCCGTATGGAATCCATGCATTGTAATAACCAGTCTATTTTCTTCATAGAATCATATGTTGACATCAGTGACAAAAAATGAATGAAAACAACATTGATAATGTAGTGATTAAACATATTAAATGCATTAGCAATACCCTATAGTTTCATGGTGGAAACTTCCAACACATGTTTTGAGGCAGTAGAACCTAGAACTTTTGGGCTACTCCTATGGGCTATGAAGTTGATTATACTATTCTAGAGCTTCATATCCAACATGTCTTACATTCCTCTAAAGACTCCAATATTCCAACATGTGGTACATATGAAGAAAATTATACAACAATTAAGAAAGAATTGGTAAAAGGGAGAAGGGAGAAGAAGGTTAAATCATTCGTTGACAAAATAGAAAATCAACATGGGTTATCCAAAGAAGAAATAAAAATTGTTAGAGAAAATGTGGAAGAACTTGGGGAGAAATACAATATTCCCCCTCCTCAAACTAACATTAAAGCACCTCAAGTAGTAGAGGTTGAGGAAGAAGAAAAAGAAAAAGAAAAAGATGACACTCCTACACCTACTAGGATAACTTCGCAGAGGCAAGCTGCAAGAGAAGCTACACAAGGCCAAACACCTCATAAAGCCATACCTAAGGCCATGGCTAGTGGGCCAGGAAAGAAGAGGAAAATACTAGATACCCCTCCATCTTTGCATGGGAAGGACAAGCAACAAAATACTTCACAAGAAGAAGAACAAAATAATGAAGCCGAAATGATGGACATAGAAAAACTAAGAAACAAAAGAAGAAGGAACAAGAAGAAGAAAAGGACAAAAAGATTTAAGAAGAAAATCTAAGGGAACTTGAAGGAGATAAAAGGAAAGCAGAAGAAGCTAAAAAAAAGTAAGGTCAAGAAAAATAAAGGAACCTTTTTAAGCCATACTTAAAGGTTCTACAAAAGAGAGAATTAAATGATCGTAAGCTCTCTTCTATTGAAAAATATTTTGATAGATATGATTAAGAAGAGAAAATCAAGATAGAAGATATAGTTGTGGATCACACGCTAACTTTTAAAAATAATTTAACTGAAATAGAGGGTCAAATAAGTAAGGATCTATTTGAAAGATTAGAAGGAAGGAAGAAAAGAGCTCTTGATGAGGATAACAAGATGAGACATGATATTATTTTACATAATATGCCTACTATTACAGGAAATGAGATGGGAGATTGGCTTGAGAAGCTAAGGCCAAAGCTAAGAACTAAAACTAGAATTATTAAGTTCATGGCCTGAAAATATGAAGAGGTTCAATAGGAAAACATGACAAGGTTGGACACCTACTCCTAGAGGAGAGACTTGATCTTGGTAAGTCTACAAGGACCCCAACTCTAGTGATAATCTACATAGAGCCTACAGTTACCAAAATTGCAAAAAGGGTTGAAGATACAAAGGAGACAGAGGTAGTTGATACCACCTTACCTGATTTCTTCATTTAAAATGTTGGGATTTCACTTGATACAAAGATAGATATATCTAATTCATTTCAAAGAAGTGATAAATTAACCAACATTGATAAAATAGTAAAGAATATTGAGCTTCCCAAGATTGCTCAAGAAGAATCAGCTAAGAAAATGCAACACGAGGAGGGATAGGTATTAAAAAAAAAAGAGATGAAGAAAAATAAATAGAAAAAGAAAAGGAATAGGAAAAAGAAAAAGAAATAGAAAAGGAAGAGGAACAAGAAAGAGAAGAGGAATAGACAAAAGGATTTCCTATCACTCCTTTTTCTACACCTAGTTTGTTGGTAAGTGTATCTCAATCACTTCCAACTAACTTAGAGGACATGGATGTTATAGATCTGATGCAATGGTCAATACTTGCTTTTGCCAAAGCCAAAGAAAAATTAGAGAAAAAAGACTAACAAGACCTTAAAGACAATCGACCAAGAAACACAAGTATTGAGTAAATTTTTGACTACACCTCTTGTACATAATGAAGATCCCATAAGTAGTCTAGAAAATGTTCTAAGTATAGTAGAACAAAATTTTGATACATTAGAAGAAGAAACAAGAATAAAAAGTAGTAGACGATTTCAAAAGGTTAAGTATGAAAGATACTCTTGATGAGATCAAGAGTGATCTTAATACATTGATTTCCACTGAAAGGGAAATCAAATCTTGTCTTAAAGATGGACAAGATCTATATAAACTCTTCATGACTTTTCACAAGCATGTAAAGAGCATATCCAATATCATAACTTAGGATGAAGAGGTTTTGGTAAAACTCGTTGAGGATTTTTTAAAGAAGAAATTCTAGATATTAATAAGGAAACAAATAGGATCATGGAAAAAATCCATACCCTCCAGTCAGAAAAAGATAGAGTTCAGAGAATATTTTCATAACTAAGAAGCATTTTTACTCCCAACATCAATGTCTTGGAGAGTACTCATGAGGACCTTCAGCTTGGTCTCAAAACATTTTAGGAATTAATACCTAAGGATGTAGAGGAGGCACAAAAGATTCATTTGGTCTAAATGGGCTAATTTAGGTTGTAGAGGAAATTAATGTCACTTGTGATGTAGACATACAGATCATGAAGACCAACTAGTGAGATATATTGTAGATAGTTCAGTTGTGACTTTGTACTCTTCCAATTTTCTTGTTTTGGTAGCTATAACAAAGCAGGTATTTTTGGAACCCTTTGACATTGATGTCAAAGGGGGAGAGATAGAGAAAAAAATGTAATTAAATGTAAAGTGAAAATATAAATAAAAGAAAATTCTCTCTAAAGGATATGTGTCAAATTTTTATGTGTTTCATTTATGTCAATATATTTCCTTTTACATTTTTGTCTTGATGTTGCACTTAGTCATTTTTTCACTAAGTGTTTCCATCAATGCCAAAGGGGGAGATTTTTTGCAAGTGGTCAGCACATGCATATGCACATGTAGGCACATGCACATATATGGAATATTGTCATTTATGGAAACACTTAATAGTTTTATGATTATACATATTGGATATCAGGAATATGTTTGAATGTAGTTGATGAAGGAAAAATGCCTAAGTCCACGGATTGTTCCTATAACCCAGTCTAACAGAAAACCTTAGTGAACTTCATAGGAGTTTCATAAAGCCATGCAATCTTAGTTACATTCTTTTAGGATGCTAATGAATACATGTGTAAGGTCTCACATGTTAATATTGAGGTATCAGAGAGATATGTTAAGTTGATTCAATGTGAAGACAATAAATAGAGTATAACATGTTAGCAATCACTAAGGCCTACTTTGTGATTGATTGGAAAGCTATTCTTGAATGATATCTTAGATCTAAGGCTGACTAAGGCTATTAATAAAGTGTGAAAATATGCATTACATAATATGTGTTAGGAATAGTCCCAAGAGATAACTGAGAGGGGGGGTGAATTAGTTGTCTACAAGTTTCAATTCTTTATCCAATTAAGTATACTTAAACATAAAGCATAAACAAAATGAAAGAACATATGAACACAACACCAATATTTTGGTTACGGGGAAACCCAAATGGGTAAAAACCCTGATGGGACTTGATACCCACTAATATTCTGCACTATTGTATAATGATCCTCGCTAGAAGATCCTTTACCTTGTTAGGATTAGCTTTACAATATATGAAGTATAGTAGACCTGGTTAAGGGTCAAACCCTGTTAGGATTCTTTTACAATTGTCCCTGTTAGGGGAGAGGATGCACTGTCCAAGAGCTCACTGCTCAAAGGGGTGAAGGCTACAACCTTCTGAATAATAGATACACACTATATCTGGATCTTGGTGAACTATGCTTTGACCTACTATCTAGATCAGTTCCAATGTATAGCCCAAATACTCTACTTGGTCACATTGACCTTCTTCTGATGGTTCCACAACTCGCACACTATGCTCTGCTCTTAATCAACCATGAACCACACTCAAGCAATCACAAATGACTTCCTATAAATATCTTTCCTCTAAATGATATAATCAAGTCAGCCTATTAGAACCATGTTGAAATCATAAAAGAGAAACCATAATAAACTCCAATAAACATTTTTTTAGCTCCACTATACACGCAACATATTTTGGGACCTGTCTAAATAAGATAAATGTAGACACACGCTACACACTATTGGCTCTACCAAAATAACTAGATCTTTCTCTACAAGATGAATTAACTCATGCACTCTTAACCGAACATCAAAAACTCATCTCTAAGCTTAACTCTAAGGGTGCATACCCTCAATATGGGTGCAACTCTAGAACTAATAAAATCTTTATTAGCTCTATTGAACAAACATAGGAAACTGTTACTGGCAAATAGCGGTTGCATAACTTTACTTGCATTCATCATCAAATCATGTGTCCATGAACTTAACATCACTGACATGTCTATAACATATATCCAAGGGTGCATGCCCATAGGACAATTGTACGGACAACCATACATAGAACACTATATGTAACTCTATCAAGAACACTACTAACACAAGCTTCTATATAACTGTCTACGCTCACATTCAACCTCTGAACCCATGATATCATGTTGATACCATGTCCATGCAACATATATAGAAGGCTTACTATATAAGACTTCCACACATTCTACTTTCCATATGTTTTCATCAATGACAAACATATAGTTAGTACTGGCCTGCTGGCAAATCTCCAACAATCTCCCCCTTTGGCATTGATGGCAACATGTGGAATGAAAAACCACCATCAACCCAAATGAACATTTCTTTTATAACATTCTCCATTTTTTCTTCAAAACTCCCCCAAAGATGAATCCTTCATCTGCTGCAATATTTTTTAACATTCTCCATTTCCTCAACTAAACTATTGTCGCAACTGAATAATGCTCCCCCTTAGAATATTACTCCATCTATTTTTCATGACTCTGTATACTACTCCCCCTTTGACATCAATGAAAAAGGGAACCATACATTTTAAGCATCGGTACTACTCCTAAGGTAGAGTAGTCAACCTTCCATCAGTCCTAGAGGACTGATGCCTTTCCTTCTTTCTTCTAAGTAGAATCAGGGAAGGGAATTACTCCCAACTTCTCCCTGAGATACTCAAAAGTATCCTTAGGAAATGGCTTTGTGAATATGTCTACCAACTGTTCCTTAGTATTCACATAGTCCAACTTAACTTCTTTCTCTGCCACTTTCTCTCCTAGGAAGTGAGACTTAATCTCAATGTGCTTTGTCTTTGCATGCATCACAGGGTTCTTAGACATATTGATAGTGCTAGTGTTATCATAGTGAATAACAATAGGATAATCAATCTGAATTCCAAAATCTTTTATCATCAGCTTGATCCACACAATTTTAGAGAAATTAAAGGCTGCTACAAGATACTCCACTTCTGTTTTTGACTGAGAAATACAATTTTTTTTCTTGCTTGTCCAAGTGACATGTCTATCACTAAGAAACACTGCTCCTCTTGATGTACTCTTTCTATCATCAACATAGCCTGCCCAATCTGCATCAGTGTATACATGAAGCTCAACATTTTTAGAATTGGGATACCATAAACCATAGTCTATAGTGCCTTGTAAGTATCTGAATATCCTTTTTACTACCACGAGGTGACTTTGTTTAGGCTCTATTGCAAATCTCCCAACTATGCCAACTACGTTTGAAATATCAGGACTAGTCTATGTAAGATAAATCAATTTACCAATCATTGACTTGTATAATGTTATATCAACTACTGGTGATTCATCTTCCTTTGTAAGCTTGCATCTAGTAATCATAGGGGTTCCTACTAGCTTGCAATCATCCATCTTGAATTTCTTTAATATTTCTTTCACATACTTAGACTGATTAATGAATATACCTTTCTCTATCTGCTACACATTCAATCTTAAAAAGTATTTGATAGTACCAATCATACTCATCTCAAATTCATTCTACATCTCCTTAGCAAATTCAGCACTAAGTTTGTCATTACCTCCAAAGATAATGTCATCAACAAATATAGCTACAAGTAACAAACCTTTAGATGTCTCTCTAATGAATAGATTACAATCTGTTGCTCCTTTCTTGAATCCAATCTTTGTTAAGTATCCATCTAGTCTCTCATACCATGCTCTAGGGGCTTGTTTAAGTCCACAGAGGGCCTTCTTTAGTCTGCATACCATATCAGGTCTATCTAATAAGGTGAATCCTTCTAGCTGCTCAATGTATACTTCTTCTTTCAGATCTCCATTCAAGAATGCTGACTTAACATCCATCTGATAAACTTGGAATTTTTTTACTATAGCATAAGCTAGAAATAACTTAATAGCTTCTAATCTACTCACAAGTGCAAATGTGTCTGAATAATCAATACCTTCTCTTTGCACATAACCTTTACATACTAATATTTCTTTGTTCCTTACTACTGTACCATCTTCATTCATCTTATTTCTAAATATCCACTTAGTACCAATCACATTCTTATCAATAGGTCTTGGGACCAGTTCCCAAGTGTCATTCTTAATGATCTGATCAAGTTCTTCTTTCATAGCATCATGCCAATCTAAATCTTTACATGCATCTTCAACACTTAAGGGTTCAATCTAAGATAATAAACATACCACATCATTGCTAGCTGAGTTCTTTGCTTGTGATTTTGTCAAGACTTTGGTGCTCTAATCTCCAATGATGTCCTTCTTGGAATGATTTCCAGATGTAAACTTTGGAACCTTAGCTATTACTGACTCATTAGCATTAGGAGTCTCTTCATCACTTGTCTCAGGGTCATTGAATAACATATCAATGTTGTCAAACATTTCTTCAATAACTGTCTCACTTGTAGAGGATCTAGGTTCTTCCTCAATCATGGGTGAGTAATCATGATATCTTTCTTCATCACTTCTTGCATCAAACTTGCCTATTGCTTCATTCCTCTTGATGTAGCACTTGCTTCCAAAGATTCTGAAGTATTTTACTATGGGAACATTAGTAAACCATAGCTCATAAGGTGTTTTGTCAGTGCTTGGCCTTAGCTAAATTCTATTCATTGTGTAGACTGTTGTATTGACCGCATCTCTCCAATAGGAGTGGGAAACCTTTCCTACTATCATAATGGTGTGTGCTATATTTGGAATGATCATATTCCTTCTTTCTACAATTCGATTCTACTGAGGTGTTCTAGGTGCACTTAATTGTCTCTTTATGCCATGTTCTTCACAGTACTCATAAAATCTGTCATAGGTGAATTCTCCTCCTCTATCCAATCTCAAACATTTTATTTTTAATCCAGATTCATTCTCAACCTTAGATTTGAATATTTTGAACTTATCAAATGCTTCTAACTTATCTTTCAAGAATGCAACCCACATTATCCTAGTATAATCATCAACAAATAAAATGAAATACCTTTCACCATAGTATAATCTTGTTTGAGTTGGTCCACATAGGTCTGTATGAATCAGATCTAGCTTGTTTTCTGCTCAATTGTGCTTGCTCCTAAATGAATTCCTAACATGCTTTCCCATCACACATTCCATGCATATAGTATCAACTAGCTTTTCTATGCTAGGTAGATCTCTTACTACCTTAACATTGATTATCTTCACTATGTTATCAAAATTGATATGACATAGTCTTTTATGCCACAACCAACTGTCATCAACTTTAGCAACAAAACAACTTGCTTCTGAATTGAGTTGAAAAACATTACCTCTTGTGTTTGAGCCTGATGCAATCATAACACCATCCTTGTTTTTAATGATGCATTTGTCATTTTTGAACTCCAATTGATATCATTTTCCAAGTAACTATCCAACACTGAGAAGGTTATGTTTCAAACCATCAACATAGAGAACATCATCAATATTGTTCTCTCCATCCAGAGTGACAGCTTCTCTACCAACTATTGGTTTAGGAGTGTTGTCTCCAAATCTAACCATACCACCATTTTATTTCTCTAGAAGAACAAATCTACCTTTATCACCTATCATGTGATGTGAACAACCACTGTCTATAATCCAGTCTGTCCTTATGTCTACTTGGGAAATCAATGCTAGCTCTTGATTTACTTTCTCATCTTTAGGAACTGACTTATTATTCATTTTGTCTATAATAGCAATGAATCCAATTTATTCTTCACCTGATTCATCATTTGAAACTCCATCTCCAGCAAAGTAACATTCCTTAGAGTACTTAGGCTTGTAATCCTTTTTGAACTTTCTAACTCTAGTAGGAGATTTACATGCAAAGTGACCTATCTTATTACATGAAAAGAACTTGAAAGACAATTGACCTTCATATTTTCCTTTTCCTTTCTTTTCTCTTTTAGCAACCATAGCAATAAAATCATCTAAATTTTTCTCTTCATCATCATCATCAAAATTACCAGAAGTGTTTGCAGATTTCTTACCATGAATTGTTGCTTTGAAGGTTGTCTCACTTTTAGGTTTTGTCTTCAATCTTGAAATCTCAAAGGCTGAGATTTTGTTGATCAAGTTCTCTCTCTTGAAATTAGATGTAAGTTGCATGGTCTCATCAGGGATATTGATCTTGCTTTCATATTCTAGAGTGAGAGTAGTCATCAACTTGTCCATAATATCTTCTTCTGAGATTTGTCCACCATTGTTCCTGATTCCAGCAACTGCTTCATTGATTCTTTGATTATAAGCTCTGATTTTTTCATCAAGAAGCATCTCTAATGCATTGAATCTTTCCTTCCATGTCTTTTTGCACTCATCCTTTGCTTGCTTGTCTCCTTCAAATATGTCTGCAAGGTCCTTCCATATCTTGTGGGTGGTGTCTACCTTCTTTATCTCTGAAAACTCACTATCAGATAGTGCACTGATAAGGTCTTCTTTATCTATAGCATTATGATGAAACAATTGCTTTTCAGTGTTAGTAGCATCATCTTATTCAAGGTCTTCTAAAGTAGGAATCTTGGCTACTTTGATAGTTACATTGAAAATTTCATAAGCAATACACTACAAATGAGTCATCATCTTGTTCTTCCAATCAAGATAATTTTCTCCATCAAACTTAGGACTCTCTTTCATGAAGTATGCCATCTGATCAACCTCAAGCTATTAAACTTCTCTCCGAGGCACTTGGCTCTGATACCAATTGTTAGGAATAGTCCCATTAGATAACTGAGAGGGGGGGGGGGTGAATCAGTTATCTACAAGTTTCAATTCTTTATCCAATTAAGTATACTTAAACATAAAGTATAAACATAATGAAAGAACATATGAACACAACACCAATATTTTGGTTACGAGGAAACCCAAATAGGTAAAAACCCCAGTGGGACTTGATACCCACTAATATTCTATACTAGTGTATAATGATCCTTGCTTGAAGATCCTTTACCCTGTTAGGAGTAGCTTTACAATATATGAAGTACAATAAACTTGGTTAAGGGTCCAACCCTATTAGGAGGCTTTTAAAATTGTCCTTGTTAGGGGAGAGGATGCACTATCCGAGAGCTCACTGCTCAAAGGGGTGAAGGCTACAACCTTCTAAATAATGGATACTCACTATATCTGGATCTTGGTGAGCTGTGCTTTGACCTACTTTTTGGATCAGTTCCAATGTATAAAAAAAATACTCTACTTGGTCACATTGACCTTCTTTTGATGGTTCCACAACTCGCACACTCTGCTCTTCTCTTAATCAACCATGAACCACACTCAAGCAATCACAAATGATTACCTATAAATATCTTTTGTCTAAATGATATAATCAAGTTAGCTTGCTAGAACCACCTTGAAATCACAAAAGAGAAACCATAATAAACTCCAAAAAACATTATGTTGGCTCCATTATGCACACAACATATTCTGGGACCTGTCTAAATAAGATAAATGTAGATGCACGCTACACACTGTCGGCTCTACCAAAATAGCTGGATATTTCTCTACAAGCTGAATTAACTCATGTGCTCTTAACCAAACATCAAAAACTCATCTCTAAGATTAAATCCAAGGGCACATACCCTCAAGATGGGTGCAACTCTAGAACCAATAAAATCTTTGTCGGCTATGCTAAACAAACACAGGAAACTGTTACTGGCGAATGGCGACTACATAACTTCACTTGTGTTCATCATCAGATCATGCGTCCATGAACTTAACATCACTAACATGTTTGAAACATATATCCAAGGGCACATGCCCATAGGACAATTGTACAAACAACCATACACAGAACACTATCTGTAACTCTATTAGGAACACTGCTGACACAAGCTACTATATAACTGTATTCGCTCACACTAAACCTCTACACCCATGGTATCATGCTGATATCATGTCCATGCAACATATATAGAAGGATTATAGTATAAGACTTCCACATATGCTACTTTCCATATGTTGTCATCAATGACAAACATATAGTCAGTACTGGCCTGCTGGCAAATCTCCAACAATATGTTGTTTAGCTAGAGTAATGTTGACTAGCTCTTGTAAATATATGTCTAACAAGGTATAAGTATAAAAACACTTTTCTATAAGTGTGTAATGGAGAGAAAGATATAATAGATGGATATGAACTGTAAAGGCATCTAAGAGGAAAAGTAGAGATCAAGAGAAAGAAGAACAAGACGTGTTCTTCAAGGAATACTTTGTTAACTCTTTGTATTCAGGATAATAGATTGGTTGTAAGTGTTGTTGCACCTATTGTACACCCATAAAAGGGTTTGATTTCCTCTAACAGGATTGGACTTCTAGAAGGGTTGATTCCTTAATTGGGATCTCATTGTAAAGTCCCCTAAGAAGGTCTTTCCTCTAACTAGGACCAGCCTATTGTAATACTCAGCTCTTAATAGGTGCAGAACTCCTAACAGGGTTATTACACTTATAGTACAAATATTTGTGGGTACTATCCCCATCGAGGTTTTTCCCTTAATAGGGTTTCCTCAAAAACAAATATGGTGTATTGAGTTCTTCAATATTTTTCTATTTTGCATGGTTATTTATTTTATGCTATATATTTATATGTTATCTGGAGAATATCAAGAAGTTTAAGAATTCAGTAAAGTACCATAACACCGATTCACCCCCCCTCTTAGTGTTACCAAATCCTAACATATAGAGGGTCTTTATGAATGGATTGTAACACCTTTTGGTCTATCCAATTCCTTAAGTACATTTATGAGGCTTATGAATGAAGTCTTGAAACCTTTTCTTAACATGTCTGTTGTGGTGTACCTTGATGACATTCTAATTTTTAGCAGGGATAAGGATGACCATCTTGAGCATTTAGACATGGTTTTCAAGAAATTTCATGAGGATTAGTTGAAATTTAACTTGGAGAAGTGTTTTTTCCTTCAAGAAGAACTTGTGTTCTTAGGATTTGTGATATCAAAGAACACTCTCAAGATGGATCTTTCCAATGTTGAATCTATCCTCAATTAGAAACCACATACTACAACATCTGAGGTAAAGAGTTTCCATGGTTTATGTAGTTTCTATAGGAAATTTATTAGAAACTTTAGTGGTATATGTACTCCTATCATTAATACCATTAAATGAGGAAGGAAATGTTCTTTTATGTGGACTAATGATGCTAATGAGTCATTTAAGTTTTTGAAGAAGAAGATTCCAGAGAAACCCATCCTAGTTCTACCAAATTTTCACAAGGTGTTCACAGTGGAATGTGATGCAAGCAATAAGGCTATTGGTGGGGTTTTAAGCCAAGAAGGGAGACCAATTTCCTTCTTTAGTGAGAATTTGAATGAAGCTAAGAAAAAGTATTCAATTTATGATCTTGAACTCTATGCCATGGTTCAATCACTTATAAATTGGATCCATTACTTGTTTCCTAAGGAGTTAATTGTTTTTACTAATAATTATGCTCTTAGTTTCATAAATAGGCAGGAGAAGCTTCACCATAGACATGTCAAGTGGATGGAGTTCCTAAGATCTTACACTTTCACCATTAAACAGAAGAAAGGAGTTGTGAATAAGGTTGTTGATTCTCTCAATAGAAGGAACTTGACCATTCAAACCATTATGTTAGAAATTATTGGAGTTCATGCCATGAAGAATATGTATGCCATAGATGAGCACTTTAAGGAGGCCTATCAAGTTTGTGTAGACATGACAGAGAGATATCATACTAAATTCTCAAAATATATTGTGAAATATGGATTACTTTTCAACGGAAGTTAGCTTTGTGTGCCTAAAGGATCCATAAGAGAGAACATTATCAAAGAGAAGCTCTCTGGAAGCTTGGCAAGGTAGTTTGGTATTGATAAGGCACTAGAAATTGTAAGGATATTCTAGCACTGGTCCAAGTTGTAGACAAATGTTAGGAAGTATGTGGAGAGTTACATGGTTTGTCAGAAAGAAAAGGGTCACACATCCAATGAAGGGTTGTACACTCCATTGTCTATCCCTTCTAAGCCTTGGGATTCAATAAGTATGGATTTTGTCTTAGGTCTACGTAAAAGAAACACTAGATTTGATAGTGTTTATGTGGTAGTTCTCGGGTCCTTGGCAATCCTCTATCACCAAAAACATATTTGAGTTTGTCTGTGTTTCTCGGTTCCTGCTTTGACTTAGTTGGTTTGGTGTTGCTCAGTTTCCTTTATTCACCAGTGTTGGTCAGTTATCTCTCTCATGCTCGATGAATTTCCCTGGTGCTCAGTGATTCTTGTCTGGGGCTCGGTTTCCTTTCTTACCAAGTTGTTTATTTTGGATTTCTCTTGAGGCCAACTTGTGAATTTAATTTGGGTCATGGCTTTAATGTTGGTATCCATCATTGGGAAGCATGTCGAACTAGATCTGGTCATCCCTTTCATTGATTGTGGATCTAAAGGTTGACTTGGCTTGGTAGCCTCTTGTATAAATGTAGTTATTGGGTTAGAGTTTAGGAGGTCAGTTTGGGAGAGAAGATAGAAAATTAAAAATTGTTGGCAAATCCTCACATGTTGGAGGATTTTTGTACTTGATTATAATATCTGGCCTAAACCGAGAAGGCCTTACAACTTGGTGTTAATCTCTATCGAGCATTTAAGGTTGTCATTAGTATCAAAGGATAGTAAACAGGTCAGTTAGTTACTTATATCAGAATCGGTAGGTAACTAGAAGTAAGACAGAGCAGTCGGTAAACTCTTTACACTGAGCATCACATAGTTAACCAAGCACTACTGACACTGACACTGATGGTCAGTAAACACTAAGCATCATAGTATACACCAAGCAGATTATATAGTGTTTATCGATGATCATAGAAAATGGCATAGTAATCTGAAATGGCACATTCTTCTAGGCAAACGGTTACAATAGATTGTAAAATGGTTTACCAAGATCAAGGAGCATTTATTGTAAATAGATACTCATTAAATGTAATGTTTATCTTATTGTAATAGTTGATCTAGGTTATTTTGCACCGTAGATCTTAGGGTTATGATTATTTTTGTAACCTAATTTTTTCTAAGGCAGCAAAAATAGAACACTATATTTTTTTTTTGTTCGCACCATTTTAAGGTTGGGTGAACTAATATATATGAATCACGGAGTACTTGAAGAAATTACCTATCTTCAAGACAATCAGTATACTGAGCAGAACAGAGCACAGAGGATATCAGATTGAGCAGAATCAGAGAAGGCTGCCGAGAAAAATAGAGTAGAAAACCATCACAGATAAGGTGATATTTTGATGAGCACTTATAGATCTGTTTCAGACAATTGAGTTGTCAACTAGCAGATAATTGCCTATTACTTTATGACAATTGTGATAGAGTTTTTGATAAATCTCTTAACAGAGTAGACTTAACAGTCTTATGTAAATCTCTTAACTAAGTACACACTTCATTAGTGTTATTTAAATCCTATAACTAGGTAGATCTATTTTTTCTAACATGTTACTCCTAATAGGGTAAGATCACCAGAAGTGATCAAAACTTGTAGCCTTAACAGGCAAACCTTTTCTATCTACAGTAGTGAAGAATTTGTGGGTGTCATCCCCACCATAGTTTTTACCTTCTTACAAGGGTTTTTGTGTTACCAAAATACTTGTGTTATGTGATTGTCATAATGATTTCATGTTTTTTACTTTCTTAAGTTAACTAGATGATTGATTTACACAATTATATTCAAGTTATTTTGATCAGTTATCACAAGTATTTAGTTATAGATCTAAAAGGTTTTGCAAGTAAATTTTTGAAGGCACTGATTCACCATCTCCTCTTAGTAGCTATCTCTCCTAATTCCAACAATTTTTATCAAAGCTTAGTTCTCTTGTTGAACAGTCTAACCACTGAAGGGTAAAGATCTAAGTCATGGAGAGATACAAGTTTGACAAGACTATTGAGAATCAGAAGATAAAAATACAGATGTTTGTGGAACAATATAAACAAGCCAAGGAAGAACTGAAGAAATTATTGGTTAAAAGGAAGAACCTTGCAATTTAGCTAAATGAAATCAGTTATCACGAAGAACCTATTGATGAAATATTTGATCATATTGGATCAAGCTCTGGAAGCATCTTTGATGGATCCAAAAGCATAATCTCTAATTTATTTGAAAAGAATCAGCATCTATCTGAGCAAGTGAAAGCACTTCAAATTGGTCATGAATCTCAAATGGTGAGAATGGTGGAAATCATGAACAATGCTAGACAAGCTGAACAAGATCGAAATCTAGCTATTGAAGACCGAAGACTGATGATTGAACAACTTCAAGCAAAACAAAGTAAAATATAGAGACTCACTGATCGTCACTTCCAAGTATCAAATCAGATGATGACAGTTAATCAAGAAATGAACTGAGTAAATGGAGAATTATCAAGAAGACTTGAAGATGTTACAATACTCAGACAAGATAATGAAAAATAGAGAAATTAAATAAAGACACAAAAGCAACACAATGAAATGATGAAGATAGCTGAGGATGGCTCTAAAAAGATTGATGATTTCCTAACTAATCAGAGGAGATTTGGAAGCAGAACCGGCATAGGCTACACCAGTGAAGGAGAATCATCACAATAAGCTGAAAAAGTCAACAACAATCAAAGTCTGAAATCTAAAGTGATGACATGTTACCACTGTGGAAAACTAGGACATACATCTAATGTTTGCAGAAGCAAAGCACAAGGTAAACCTCCTGTCATTCCTAAATTCAATGGATATTGTTATTACTGTGTTAAGTTTGGACATCTAGCTTATGAATGTAGAGCTAAGAAGAATGACATTGCTAATAATAGTACTAAGGAGAAAATATGATATACATGTAATAAGCATGGAGAAATTGCAAGGGACTGCAAGGTGAAAATGAAACAAGTTTGGACACCTAAAGAGAAACTACAATGAAAGCCATATCAACCAAAGAGACAAGGTAACTCATATGTTTTGGATTATAATACATGGACTAACTATATTTTATGTGGTCGGTATGGACATATTGCAGCAAACTGTTATAGAAAGAGTCAGATTGGACAATCAAGAAACTAGACAAATGCAGGAATGGCATGTACGCACTGTCACAAGGTCGGTCATGTAAGTAAGAAGTGCAGAGACCGAGCACCTGATGAAAACCATATATTTGAGAGTGGATATAACATTGTAGATATTACGAAGTTAAGGAACACAATGTGGAAGAAGGCATCTAATGAGGATGCTGAGTCAAGTAACATTGTCGGTGAAACCTCATCCACTGGATTGGGTGACATCGGTACCTCCACTTAAGATGACAAAGGTATGTATGGAACTGACATTTTTAATGATCACATTTTGCATACAATTCCTTATATATGATGTACAAATACCAAATGTAGATGAATAAAGATGCACTATGGTTTATGTGTTATAAGTTTACAAATGTCACATAGTCGGTAAAAGAAGAAATGTGAGTTGGTTACCCATCGGTAATCACTATACAAGGTTAACCGACAACAGTGCAAATCGATGAAGAAATTCTATGTTAACCAAGAAAAAGAAATTGTAGACATTACTAAACTGACAGTTGTTTTGTATCAGAAGTTAGGTCACGCATTTAATGCACCAAAGTTTGAGAGGGAATATCGAAAAAAAGTCTATAAATATGAGGAAACAGAGTTCATTGTTACATTGTGATTTTGAAGAATAGAGATCTTACAAAGAAGAGTTCAAGCTAAAGATTTTTAGAAAAGATTCAAAGCTACTATAGATCGAACCGATGACAATTCTTTGATGATAATGAGTAAGTTCATCTGCCTACTAAACACTAGTTATCTATTATTTTTCGAAACCCTAGAACCAATTTATGGCATCAACATCAACTGTAAGAAAATCACAAAACATTGAGGAGGAAGTAGAATTAATTCTAAGGGCACATTTTGCCGAGGAGAAATTCAAACCTCGTCCCAAGGTCACAACACAAATAGATGATATGGGTGCATTTTCTAGTATTCCAGATAGGGTTTTGTTAACAGAAGACGTTAGGGCCTATATTCACTATAAAATTTTTGAGGTATGTGATTTTGAGACCATTGTTGCTTATCAACAAGTTTGTGGATTGGATGGAAAGATTAAAGCTGAATACAAGAAAATTGTGGAGTTAGGGTTACGGTGTTTTACATACTTCCCGCAATCCTTCCAAAATGACTGGATAAGAATCATGCTACACAGATTTCATGATGGAAAATTTTGGTTAGATAAACCTATTGAGGTCATGAAGAAGATTATCAATAGGGCTACTGGGTACCCTACAACCGACAAAGCCAAAGCCTTTCAAATTTGGTCTCATCCCAATGTTGAAAAGAACACTGGAGCTCAATGGGATGGAAGGGCACTGAAAATCTCAACTATCAAAGATCCAGCAGTAAAATTCATAGCTCATGTCATTAGGTACAAGATATTCCAATCTAGCAGACCAAATAGTGTACCCTGCAATGCTGTGGACATGGCATATAAAATTGTGAAGAAAGATCACTAGGTAGATCTTGTAGAACTGCTACTACACCAATTGCATGACAATATGAAGACAATAAAAGAAAAGAAGTCTAATACATGTAAGTATGGATCACTACTTGTCTATACATTTTTCTATCTACAAAAATATGTACCGGGTATCGGTAAAGTAAATTGGCAATCAAACAAACTGATAACTGCACAAATCGGTGAAATGATGAAAAGTCTAGGAGATAATCTGAATAAGGAAGTCAATGCATATTTCAAAGAATTTTAGGCAAAAATACAACAAAGGAGTAGAATTCCAAGGGAATTAGTAAGTAAATTTGAAGATGACATATGTTTTGTAGTCAGCATAGACCACTCAATGATAAAGGTAGTAGAACCGAGAACAAAATGGCTAGCACCGATGGGATATGAAATGAATCATGATTTCACTTTGAAATCTATCAATGCATTGCTGGCATCACCGATAGACATCACTGCCAGTAGGATTGGCGTGTATGAGGAAGCTAAGTCTTAAATCACAATAGACATAGAGATCGAAAAAATGTCTAGAAGAGTGAAGAAAATGAGAAAAAATCTCACAGCAAAATATGGAAATGCATCTGACTCAACTAAGGAGTCACCAGTTAAAGAAGCAACTGAAGGTTAGTTACAGTTGGCTGACAAGCCCTATGATAGTGAGGAAACCAAGTCAGACAAAGAAAAGGATCACACACCGGTTCCTCCCACCAATGATGAACAAGAAATGTAGCTACCAGAACCTGAATGAATGAAGACACATTCGTCAACTGTTGCACAATCCACTGAGCAAGTAGAAGTAGTAAAAGTAGCAAAAAGAAGAGCAGCTACACCGACACAAAAATATGTTAAGAGAAAGACCAAGATAGTAGCTGAGACACCGAAAAAAAATTGGAAATATATAAGAAGTAAAGAAGATATAGAGGAGACAGACACTGAAAATGATCCTGATCAGTTCAACTTAGTTCATAACAGGGAAAGTACAATAGAAGAAATAATTGAAGATATAATTGAGAATGGAAATCTTACCGATCCAGGCATAGGCAAATTTGACAAAATATCAATTGAGGACAAGACAAAGCTAGAACATGCTATCATCCAGATGATGATTAAATTCAAGAGAGTATCGATGGAATTCGCATGTCAATTGCCGAAGGAACTTGATGACAAAATAAGTGAGAGATGGGCTATTGCACTAGATACAGAGAAAAGGAAAAGAGAATGGTCACTAAGTCATGCATCCTCACACTTTAGCTATGATGTGGTAAGTGAATACATGACAAAGTATCAGGCTAGATTTCTAGTCAAGAATAGAGCTATGCAGATCATGGATAAGAATGTGGATGATATGGATGTCATATGTGATTCTCTATGGACATCAATTTTGAAAGTAGAAGAGAAAGCTGAATAGGAAGCATTCCTAAAACTGTCTAAGAAGAGACACAGTTCAAAAGGTAAAGGTATTTTCATTGATGATAACAAAGGAAAGAAAATAGATGACATTGGTATATTAGTTACCAAGGTAATTGATATCACTGAACAAAAGGAAGAAATCAAAATTTCATAGGATGCACCGGATCAAGTAAAGATCCACTTGCAAAAGAAAACTGATGACAATGCACTCATTAAGGACATCACTAACAGTGATCCTGATGATGAGGATGATGAAGATGTGACAATTGCACCATACAAAGATGAAGCACTAGACATTGATAGTGTTTTCACATCTCTACTAGGTGAACTACCTGTACTTGCAGAGGTAGTTGAAATAATTTCACAAGTACAACCTGATGCTTCTCATCCTGAGTCAAATAAAGATACAACTCAGATACAACCACCTGAGAAACCTACAAATATAAATGAGCCTAACAAAATAGAGGCACAGTCTACAGAAATAGAGGAACTAGAAGAAACAAAGTCAACCGAAGTGAACCCACCTGACACTACAACTGAGACTCCCACACCATCTATCGAGGAGCAAAAGAAGGATGATATAGTGTCAATTGGGAAAGATACTTGAAAAGTGAAGAAAAAGCTATTGTTATAAGTGAGAAGAAGTCACCTCTTGTACAAAAGAAGAAGAAGAAGAAGAAAGCCAAAGGGCTGGTCACCATTGATGAAGTTATTATTATACCAGAATGTGACCTAGGAACCCTAAGCCCTAAGGAACTAAGTAGATATGGGGAATTATGTTCAAGGAAAGCGGCACAAGAAAATTTAAGGCAATACCACAAACATAAAGAAGTGTTAAATGATGTGAGGGATATTCTGCAACAGATAGTACCGGAGACAAATATTGATGAGAATAGTCCCATCTTAGATCAACTTGCTACACTCACCAACAAAATCAATGCCCCTGATATAGATGCAGACAAAAGAATAGAAGAAAGGGTAGAATAAAAGATTCAAAACAAATTGGTAGCAAGGATTAGCATAGAAGTGGCATTGAACAAGGTAAAATTATCTGAGGTCATTACCGAGGTAAAATCTATCACCCAGATAATCTGTCAACTTCTAATCAAGCTTTGTACTTTAGACACCTTCACTATAGAAGTCAGTGAAAAGATAAAAGGTTTCGAAGCAGAGATATAGTTGAGTATACAAGCAGCTATCGCCAAGCCAAATGCTTTCTTAAAGCATATTAACTGAGTTCAGGAACTCTGATGACTGATAGCAGATTTAAGGAAATAAGAAGCACACATCACCGATCAGGTTACAGAGTTACAAAAAGAACTCACTCCTTACCTGAAAATTTTTTAAGCACACATTGTCAAAGCTGAACAACTTGTAGCAACACCAGAGATTTTAGTGTTGGATAATATCTTTGACATGCATGCACAATTTGGTCTTGAGCATATTGCTCTTACCAACTTGAAAGAGGAATGGGACAACCTTTTGGAGTCTGTAAAGAAAACCCATCCACACATTTTTGATAAGATGTAAGTATACATTATATTTTATTTTTTTGCATTTGGCATTATTATCAAAAAGGGGGAAACCATGTATATGCCAAATAAGTATACTTTGATATGTATATTACATACTACCAGGAGCATGCACCGAGGGGGAGTACTTTGTACTTAGAAACTTTTGTGGATATGTATATGGAAAAGACATAAGGAATATATAGAAATATTTTGTCTATATACATTCAAAGTTTTGATACTAATGCCAAAGGGGGAGATTGTTAATCTCTATTGAGCATTTAAGGTTGTCATTAGTATCAAAGGATAGTAAACAGGTCAGTCGGTTACTTATATCAGAGTCGGTAGGTAACCAAAAGTAAGATAGAGCAGTCAATAAACTCTTTACACCAAGCATCACACAGTTAACCGAGCACCAGCGACACCAACAATGACGGTCAGTAAACACCGAGCATCACAGTATACACCAAGTAGATTATATATTGTTTACCGATGATCACAAAAAATGGCATAGTAATCTGAAATGGCACATTCTTCTATGCAAATGGTTTACCAAGATCGAGGAGCAATTATTGTAAATAGATACTCATTAAATGTAATGTTTATCTTATTGTAATAGTTGATCTAGGTTATTTTGCACCGTAGATCTTAGGGTTATGATTATTTTTGTAACCTAATTTTTGCTAAGGCGGCAAAAATAGAACACTATATATTTTGTTTGTTCACACCATTTTAAGGTTGGGTGAACTAATAGATATGAATCACGGAGCACTTGAAGAAATTTCCTATCTTCAAGACAATTAGTTTATCGAGTAGAACATAGCACAAAGGATATCAGATTGAGTAGAATCAAAGAAGGCTACCAAGTAGAACAGAGTAGAAAACCATCACAGATAAGGTGATATTTTGATAAGCACTTATAGATCTATTTTAGACAATTGAGTTGTCAACTAGTAGATAATTGCCTATTACTTTATGACAATTGTGATAGAGTTTTTGATAAATCTCTTAACAGAGTAGACTTAACAATCTTATGTAAATCTCTTAACCAAGTACACACTTCATCAGTGTTGTTTAAATCCTATAACTAGGTAGATCTAGCTGATCTAACATGTTACTCCTAACAGGGTAAGATCACCAGAAGTGATAAAACTTGTAGCCTTAACAGGCAAACCTTTTCTATCTATAGTAGTGAAGAATTTGTGGGTGTCATCCCCATCATAGTTTTTACCTTCTTACAAGGTTTTTTGCGTTACCAAAATACTTGTGTTATGTGATTTTCATATTGATTTCATGTTTTTTACTTTCTTAAGTTAACTAGATGATTGATTTAAACAATTATATTCAAGTTATTTTGATCAGTTATCACAAGTATTTAGTTATAGATCTGAAAGGTTTTGCAAGTAAATTTTTTGAAGGCACTGATTCACCCCTCCCCTCTTAGTACCTATCTCTCCTAATTCCAACACCTAGCATGTATGAATCAATTTGAAGATAATATATCAAAGTACCTGCATTCTCTCTCTCACTATTTGTGTGTTGTTGCTTCCACATGTTGTTCTGCAAGGTGGATCTAGTTAGGGTGTGCCTTTGGTCCCTCTCCACAACCTTCTTTACATCAGGTGGTATCAGAGTGAGGTTAGATCTAGATCTAGGTTTGTGAATATACATTTGAAGGTTCTTTCTTGAGAATCTCTAGTGGAATTTGTTTTGGGGAAGAAGATTACAATCTGACCTACAATTGTAGAGGGTTTTCAAGATGGTCCATGGGAGGCGAGATGTGGATCTAGGATTGGCAAACATGTTGACACAACTTGATGCTAGATTTGAAGCCGTTGAAACATACTAGAGAAGAGGAAGATATCTTGAAGATGTTAGTGATGATGAAATTGAGGTAGCACAAGGTGATGTAGAACATGTACCTGTGATGGATCAGGGTGAGGGAAGATTCTTGAAGGCTTTGACAATTTTGAAGTCTACACCACACCTTAATCCTCCTGAGTATAGTAGAAAATTGGCTTCTGATGAATTGGTGGACTGGATCACTGAGATGGAAAAGTAATTTGAGTATGAAAATGTACCTGAGGAAAAGAAGGTGAAAATTGCAAGCACAAAGTTGAAAAGTCATGCATCCTTGTGGTGGGAACATCTGCAGCTGGATAGAAAGAGGAAAGACAAAGAAAAAATCAAGGTATGGAGTAAAATGGTGAATAAATTGAAAGGAAATTTCTTACCTTGTGATTATCAGATTAACCTAGTTAGGCGAATGCAAAGTTTAAGGCAAAAAGATAGATTGATAAAAGAATATACTAAGGAATTCTATAGATTCGATATTAGATCTAGACATGATGAAGATGATGTGGAAAGAATTGCTAGATAAATTAATGGTTTGAGAGTTTCCATCCAAGAAGAAATCAGTTTGCTCAAATTGGAGAACATTGAAGGGGCTTATCAATTTGCATTAAAATATGAGGAGAAATTGAACAAGAGACATGAGCAGAGAAAAAGAGGTAGAGGTGGTAGATTCCCTAGAGGAAGAGGTAGATCTCAAGGTGAAAATAGTAGATCTGAACTTGAAAAGTCAACTCTAGATAAAGGAAAGACTGCATGGAAAGGTGAAAGTTCATCTAGAGGTAGAGGCAGTAACTATCGAGGTGGTTATAATAGAGTTGGTTTCTGAGGAACTTGTTACAATTGTGGAGAAGAAGGACATAGATTGTTTGAGTGTACACATGCAAGTAAGAATGCTGGTAGTAGTAGAAATGCTTTGGTGCAAGAAGAGTCACCGAATGAACCTGAGAAGGAAAATAACTTGATGGTAAGGAGAGCACTTTGGAATGAAGGTAAAAATGAAGATCCAGTAAGGAAAAGTTTTTTCAAGACCAGATGTAGAGTTTTTGACAAATTTTGGAAGGTAATCATTGACAGTGGTAGCTCAGAGAATCTGGCATCTGAGGAGATGGTCACAAAGTTGTAGTTGAAAAGGTTGGAACATTTGAAGCCCTATCAGATTTCATGGATCAAAGATGAGCATACACTCTTGGTAAGTGAAAATATGTTATGTGAATTTAAAAATTGGAAAGTATTATGATAAGGTGCTATGTGATATCATGCCTATGGATTGTTGTCATATTTTGTTGGCTAGACCTTGGCAATATGATATGCATGCTATATATGATGGGAGATTGCATAAATATACTATTTCGGCTGATGGGAGAAGACAAATCTTGTTACCTTTGATGGCAAAACCTGTTAATAATGTTTTCACATTTGTGAAAGTTTTCTTGATGGAAGGAAGAAAGTTTTTTAAGGATTTAAAGAAGAATGATGTATTTTTTTTGTGATTCCTAACAAACCAAGTAAGAAAATAGAGGATAATGTCCCTGAGGAGATTGATAAGTTACTCACCGAGTACAAAGATATCATTTTTGATAATGTACCTGATGGTTTTCCACCTAAGAGAAGCATTATTCATTGCATGGATCTTATCCTTGGAGCTAGTTTACTAAACAAGGCACCTCATCGGTTGACACCTATTGAGAATCAAGAATTGAACTGATTGATTCAAGAATTGTTGTATAAAGGTTTGATCAAAGAAAGTTAGAGTCCTTGTGTAGTACCTGATGTATTGGCACCTAAGAAGAATGGAGAATGGTGAATCTATACTGATTCCAGAGAAATTAATAAAATAACAATGAAATATAGGTTTCCTATACCAAGAATGGATTATATAATGGACAGTTTGACTGGAGCAAAGTATTTTACCAAAATTGATTTGAAAAGTGGGTATCATCATATCTGAATCAAAGAAGATGATGAATGGAAGACTACTTTCAAGACAAAATAAGGTTTGTATGAGTGGTTGGTTATGCCTTTTGGTTTAACTAATGCACTGAGTACTTTTATGAGATTGATGAATGAAGTTTTGAAGAAATTATTGGGTAAGTTTTTTATTGTAAATCTTGATGATATTATAATATTTAGTAAGACCAGAGAAGAAAATTTGTTGCATGTTAGACAAGTTTTGCAGAGATTGAAAGAAGAAAAGTTGATGATAAATCTAAAAAAGTGTTCATTCATGAAAGAGGAGATTGTGTATTTGGGATTTGTGATTTTAGCTGATGGTTTGAAAATGGATCCTAAAAAGGTTGAAGCTATTTTGAATTAGCCTACACCTGAGAATGCTAGTGAGGTGAGATCATTTCATGGTTTGGCAAGTTTTTACCAAAATTTCATTAGGAATTTCAGTTCAATTTGTAATGCTATGATTGAGACTATGAGAGGAGACAAAAGAGAATTCAAGTGGACACATGGAGCTGATAAAAGTTTTGAGACTCTGAAGCAGAAGGTTGCTAAATTGCCTATTTTGGCATTACCTAATTTCAATAAAGTATTTGAAGTGGAATGAGATGCAAGTGGAAGTTCAATTGGAGCTGTGTTGAGTCTAGAAGGTAAACCTATTGCTTTCTTTAGTGAAAATTTCAATAATGCAAAAAGGAAATATTATGTGTATGATCAAGAATTCTATGCTATTGTTCAAGCACTGAAGAAATAGAAACATTATTTGATGCTAAGTGAATTTTTGTTATATACCGATCATAAGGCTTTCTAATATTTGGGTAGTCAGAATAACTTGAATCAGAGACATATGAAATGGGTTGACTATTTGCAGAGTTATACATTTGTGATAAAGCATAAGACTAGAGTCACTAACTGAGTTGCAGATGCATTGAGTACAAGGAGATCTTTGATGATCGAGATGACAATTGAAGTTCTAGTCTTTAATGACATGAGAAATTGTTATGAATTTGATCCTGATTTTTTTTATTTTTGTATACCGAGAGGACCAATGAGAACTAATTTGATAAAGGAGAAACATAGTAGTGGTTTGGCTGGACATTTTGGTGTTGATAAGACATTGAATCTACTTAAGGAGAAATACTTTTGGCCATAGTTGTATAAATATGTTCATAAATTTATGAAAAGTTGTGAAGTTTGTCAAGTTGCAAAAGGAGTAAGTCAGAATATTGGATTGTATACACTGATTGTTGTACCTGAGAAACCTTGGATTGACATAAGTATGGATTTTGTTCTTGGCTTACCAAAAAAAGTAAGAGGTAATGATTCTATATATGTTGTGGATAGATTTTCTAAAATGGCACATTTTATACCTTGTAGAAAGACATCAGATGCAATACATGTAGTAGATCTTTTCTTTAATGAAATTGTTAGATTACATGGATTACCGAGGAGTATTATCTCTGATCAAGATAGTAAATTTGTTGGATACTTTTGGAAGACTCTTTGGATAAATTTTGGTACTGAGTTGAAATAGAGTTCTACATTTTACCCAACTGATGGACAAACAGAAGTTGTGAATAGAATTTTGGGTAATCTTTTGAGATGTTTTGTTTGAGACACACCAAGTAATTGGAATTTTGTGTTGGCACAAGAAGAGTTTGCATACAATAATTCAGTGAATAGGAGTACTGGAAAAATACCTTTTGAGATTGTAAATGGCATACAACCAAGAGGTATATCTGATTTGAGAGATATTGCTGATGAAAGAAAGAAAAGTCTTGAAGGACTAAAATTTGTTTAGTACATGAAGACATTACATGAAGATGTGAAGTATAAGCTGGAAAATAGTAATCAAAAATACAAAGATAGAGATGATAGATCATGAAGACATAAGACTTTTGATGTTGGTGATGAAGTGATGGTTCATTTGAAGAAAAGAAGATTTCCTGTTGGAACATATGGGAAGCTAAAGATGAAGAAGTTTGGACCTTACAAGATTTTGAGAAAATTTGACAGTGGAAATGCATATGAGATTGAGTTACCTGGTGACATGGATATATCACCTATATTCAACATTGCTAATTTGTATGAGTTTCATGAACTTGATCAAGACATGATAGTATCAATGGATTTTCTTAAGAAGCAGAATGAAGAAGTTGAAAAGATTTTGGAGAAAAAAGTTGGCAGAAGTACAAGAGGAAAATAGTGTATGGAATATCTGGTAAAGTTGAAGAATAGACCAATCAAAGATAGTTCATGGATTTCATAGTCTAAGTTGGATGCAACTTGGATCCTACCTATTTTGTGATTCAGAGAATCATTTCAAATAACCCCAAGTGTCTGATGTGGGAGCATCTCGAGTCCTTGGCAATCCTATGTCACCAAAAATATATTTGATTTTTTCTGTGTTGCTCGGTTCCTTCTTTGATTGAGTTGGTTTGGTGTTGCTCGGTTTCCTTTATTTTTTGATGTTGGTCAATTATCTCTCTGGTGCTCGGTGAATTTCCCTAGCACTCGGTGAAGCTTGTCTGGCACTTGGTTTCCTTGCTTACCGAGTTTTTTGTTTTGAATTTCTTTTGAGGCCAACTTGTGCATTTAATTTGGGTCATGGATTTAATGTTGGTATCCATCATTGGGAAGTGTGTGGACCTAGATCTAGTCATACCTTCTCTTGATTATGGATCTGAAGGCCGACTTGACTTAGTAGCCTCTTGTATAAATGTAGTTGTTGGGTTAGAGTTTAGGAGGTCAATTCAGGAGAGAAGATATAAAATTAGAGATTGTTGGAAGATCCTTGCATGTTGGAGGACTTCTATACTTGATTGTAATAGCTGACCTAAACCAGGAAAGCCTTACAACCTAGCATGTATGAATAGATTTGAAGATAATATACCAAAGTATCTACATTCTCTCTCTCACTGTTTGTGTGTTGTTGCTTCCGCATGTAGTTCTGCAAGGTGGATCTGGTTAGGGTGTGTCTTTGGCCCCTCTCCCCATCCTCCTTTGCATTAGTAGTAGACATATTTTCCAAAATGGTGCAATTCATACCATGGAAAACCATTCTTGATACCTCCTACATACCAGAATTGTTCTTCAAGGAAGTTGTTAGACTCCATGGATTACCCTTGTCAATTGTATCTGATAGAGATCCTAAGTTTTACGGACACTTTTGGAGAAGATTATGGAAAAATCTTGTAACCAATGTGTCTCTTTCCTCTTCATATCACCCAAATTTTGATGGTTAGAAAAATGTCATTAATAGGTCCCTTGGTAATCTTTTGAGCTAGCTAGCTCAATAATATGGAGCTACTTGGGATTCTATTCTAGCCCAAGAAAAATTTTCTTACAATGACTCTATCAATTAGAGTACTGGAATGACTCCTTTTCAAATTGTATATGGTGTTCACCCTAGCGATGTATTAGAACTCAAAGATGTAAAGGATATAGAGAAGAGTATTTCTTCAGCTAAAGAGTTTGTTGAGGTTATGAAGGATATTCATAGCATGTGAAGACAAATTTACAACATACCTCTGATAAGTATAAACAACATGTAGATAAGAAGAAAAGAGATTTACAATTCAAGGTGGGAGATATGGTGATGATTCATCTCAAGAAAGAGAGGCTACCTAAGGATAATTATACTAGGCTTATGATGAAGAAACTTGGTCCTTTCAAAATCCTAAAGAAGTGTGGAAACAATGCTTTCAAGATTGAATTGCTTTCTCATATTGATTTATCTCCTATTTTCAATGTTGCTGACATATATGCATATAAAGGTCCTATTAGTGATGTTTGTGTTGTATGTGATCAAGATATTAAATAGGACAATGAGATGAAAGACTTGCCCACACCATCCATTCATTAGATTGAGTGCATTCTAGATGTGAGGCCCATCATAGACCATCTTAGCTTTATTTTTATATTTCCCATGTTTATGTTTTTCAGTTGTTACTATCGAGACTCTTGGATACTTGGATACATATGTTATTTTTGAGGATCTATAAGATCCCAAACAATGTTATTATACTTTATGTTGATGTGAAACTGTTTTGGTGATATCCTATGGTTAATTATGTAGTTATCTTTATGACTTAGTTGAATGATGCATTGTAAGAAATATACATGTTAGGATATAACAGAATGTAGATGTTAGTGGTGTGAGTGTTGCATTATGTATTATGTTTTGTTACATGTGATTTATTGGACCTATTGATGTGTGTAAGGAGTGTGCAGGTGGTTGACCATGGTATTAAATTTGGGGTTTCTAAAACTAACTTATGTATATCCAGTGTGTGCTAAGGTCGTGTCTGTGAAGAGACATAGACCTTGTTGTTATGTATTTTATTCGTGAATGTATGTAGTATGATTATATTTAAATTAGTTTTGTTAAAAGTTAAATGGGTCATGCCTAATGTAATTTTGTGTGTCACTTGACACCTATGTCCTTATGTGTTGGCATTTCTCGTAAATGTAACTAAGGTGGACCTAGTCATGACCCAAGGGTTACCTAGTGTAGTACCAATGCATACCCTAGAGTTTATGAAGATTAGATTAGGTCAAGGAAGTTGAAATTCAGAGATTAACTTCAATTAGAGTTTATGAGGACCAAATACACTTCCAAAAGGTAGTTAGGCTTAGTTTTGACCACCCTACTTGGTACCTTATAGGTTAGGGGTCATTTTCAACCCATTAAGAGCCTTGAAACTCATTTATGACACCCCTAAAATATCTCCTCTTCAAATTGGCAAAAATTGAAGAGTTTGAGAATTTTGGGCAAAGTACTCAGTCCTTCCCTTATGAGCCATTCATTCCATTTATTAGGACCTTGACTTAGGAAGGAAGGGAAAGACTCTAGAGGATTCCTCATTGATGCGAGAATCAAATATTCCTAGGCTACATCCTTTAGAGGGAGATTTGGAAAGGAAAGTGAGGTTGTTCACCCACTCTCTACTCTTAGAGACTACTAGTTTTGGAGGAGGAAAGAGACATAAAGAGGAGAAAGCTTCACAAATTCATCATTTCACCTTAAGCTTGGACTTGTGGTTGGAATTTCTTTAGAACTTGTAGTGTAATTTATTTTTCATGCTTGTAAAAGCTTAAGGTAGATTAATGGAGTTTTATGTTATCTGTTTTCAACTCCATGGGTTTCCATGGAGATATGGAAGTGTTGTTCTTAATTTGTACTGAATATTTATTTGTGGGAATCGTCAAGGTACACTCACCCTTGGGAGGGAAGAGTAACCTTGATGGGATGAAGGTTTAGAGGCTGCCATGTTGTGCAAAGTCTCCCATGTGTGGAGGAAAGAACATGGGTGAGTATGTCCCCATGATGCCAACTATGCCAAGGGAATTTGGGGTTATAAGGAGTAGTTTGATGGTTTTTGATCCATGAATATGTATTTGTATGTTTTGTGAAATTGGTTTGAGTACCCATGTGTGGCCTACTCCAAGTTTTGCAATATTTTATGGGTTGGCTATCTCCATATGTGTGAACCCTCTTCACCCCTTGTTTTAGGTCCTATTATGAGGCCTAGTAAAATTGGTTGGGAGTTGTCTTGTGAGTGTAATCATTTTTCTTTGTATCTGAACTTTGAACTTGTTATCTTTCTAAAAACCCTAGCTTGGGGGTGGCCTAGAAAGGACTAGATTGGGTGGTGAACTCCTTGGTCAATCTACCAAGTTATTATTGTAGGTTTTTGTAGATCTTGGAGGACCAATCATGTTTAGGGAAAAATGGTTTCCTTATGTAATTCATAATGTCTTCCTTGAAAATCCTTGAGGAAAGTTGTAAATATCCCTATTTTTGTGAAAGAAAAGAAAGTTGCATCTCAAAGTTCAAAATTTGTAAACCTCAAAGTTGTAATTGAAAAGCCCTTTTTTATATATATTGGAAAGAAAGTTATCGTGTATATAATTTTATTTTTGTTAAATCTTCCTTATGTAGGGATTTGTTAAATTACCTCATTTTATGAAAGGATGTTTGCACTTAATTTTACAATCTTAATAAAGTTTAAAAGGTTAATATTACTTTTAAGATAATCGTAGAAATTTCTATTAAATATCAAACTTAGCTAAATTACATTCTAAAGTTTGAAGTTAATAGGAATTAAATTGATAAAATTCCAAGGGATATTAATCTTAATGTTGTTATGGATTCATTAGATTCATTTTTATTTTCATAGATCTTAATGAGTTAGAAAATAATTCCTGCATTTAAACATTAAGAAAATTTAGAAAAAATTCAATAAATCTTTTAATAGATTTTAAAAGTTTACCCTTTAGTAATACTTATGTTTTTAAATGTTAAATTATTAAACCTAGTATATGGAAATAAACATAGTAGAAAACTTATATATAAGAATATAAAAACTTGAGTGTTTATATATATATATATATATATATATATATATATATATATATATATATATATATATATATATATATATATATATATATATATATATATATATATATATATATATATATATATATATATATATATATATATATATATTCTTCAGTTTAAAAGGAAAATTTTGAATTTTATATGAGAATATATAATTATAATTCCTTGTAGAAAACTATATATAAAATTATATATAGTTATATAAATACATAGGTATTTATATAACTATATGTTTGTATATAAAAAAAAATATTTTTTTTTTTATTATCTCTGGTTTTTAAACAAAGAATTTTATATTTATTTAGCTCTGTATTCTTTTTTCCAAAAAATAGAGTGTGTCTGTGTTTGTGTCTGTGTCTATGTGTGTGTGTGTGTATGTGTGTGTGTGTGTGTGTGTGATTTGTATTAATGAATCCTTTAAAAAATGTATGTTTTAAAAACTTTAAAAAACAAAAATTACAATTGAGTCAAAGATTATGCTAGCAAATCTTCATGTGGCCCTACGCACGTAGGGGTGGGACGGGGGCTGAATCTCTCCCCGTCCCCACCCACGGTGTGTGGGTGTTGTGGGAACCACATGCTCCATTCACTATGGTAACATAGTGGGAGTGACCAAAGTCAGCCCACTATGTTACCACAGTGGGTTGAGAGCTTGCCACCGCTGCTACCCGACCCACAGCACGCACCTCCCTTCCATATTCTGTTAGAAAGTAAAGTCCACAAAGATAACTGAGAGGGGGGGTGAATTAGTTATCTAATAAAAACAAATTTTATTAACCTTATTAAATATGAAACATGTAATCAACATAAACAACAACCATAGAAAGATAATCATACACAATGACACTGAATTTGTTAACTAGGGAACCTCTTGATCAGAGAGTAAACCCCAGTAGGGATGGTACCCGCAAAAGATGTACTAATATGAAATTTCCTTGTGAGAGGATGGACTCTGTAAGGAGTCTTATGAATTACATTTAGTACATATCAGTCCCTATTAGGAGACTTTGAATCCCTGTGAGAAGATCCTAACCCTGTTAGGAGTTAAGGAAGGTAGAAGGACCCATTCTCCAAACAACTTCATGGGAAAGATCATTGAACACACTATCCAACTAATATCTATATTATATGAATATAATAATAGAAACAATTAATGATCTCAAAAACTTATCTTCTCTCCTCCGTCTATTAGAAATAGGAAATATTGAGAGGGGGGGTGAATCAGTATTTCACAAACTTTTACTTTTTCCTAGTTATGGATATATGAAATTAACTTATAGCTTGCATAAGATACTAAACTAAATTAACTAAATATAACAAACATAACTATAAACTAAAATAACTCATAACACCATATTTTTCTCAAGGAAACCCTGGCCATGGAAAACCCTGTTGGGGATGATACCTACAAATGATCCACTATTCAAAAGTATGTAGTTAGAGAAATTGACCTTATTAGGATTCTATTACATTTGTATATGGTCTTTGTCCTTGTTAGAAGCCTCAACCCTATTAGGATTTGGTATTACAAAATAATAATGTATGCAAGATGAGCTCACTTCCCAAACATGCAATATACAATGATAATCTTGAATACAAAAGGTAGAATACACAAACCTTTTACTGATGTTGAATATCTTCAATATTCTGATCTAGCTTTGTAGTCTCTTCACAAAAACTTGTTATCAAATCACACTGATCTTATCATATATCAGATTTCGCATAATACATCAATATACATCAATAAAATACTTACAACTTTGAAATACAAGTTTTTTCCTTTATACAAGCTATTACAAAATAACCTTTATGTCGGCCTTCAATTCATTACACACTTCCCAAAACATAAAATTGCTTCTTTCTACCTTAGGCTTAACATATAGGATGTCATCCCTAATTGTTCAAGTCATTATTTTGATAAACAAAATAATCCCTTAACTCAATAATATAATCAATTACTGATCACTGCTATGTTCTGGTCGACTCAACACTGTCTCTGTAAAACATTGATATCTTTGTTTATACATGTCGTACAATCTTGTGCTCTTATATGTAGCTTTAATATACCTTGTATAATCTTTGTTCAAGTGCACATGCACTCAATTTACTTCCATGAACTCTGCTAATCAAAATAGTCTCTGTGTAGATAGATAAACACTTTTATTCTTAGATAATTTTCATAGGTTCTCATCTAGAACCTCCTCCTTAGATCATGTTATCTTAACACTGAATATATGTTTCCATAATGAAAACATCATGATATAGTACTCAACCAAATTTCCAAAAATCTCCCCCTTTGTCATTGGTGGCAACATATGGGAAAATTGGCTAAGTCCAAAAAACTTACAACAAAATTTCAAAAAAAAAATTGTAACATTGTGTTCCATGGCCATTAAAAGATTTGAAAAGTCTATCGATCATACATATATACTTATTTCTCCATAGGGATACTCCCCCTTTGATTATACTCCATACTATTTCTCATATCTATATCTTATAAATACAAACAATTTTCTCATATTATACTACTCCCCCTTTGACAACAATGAAAAAGGTGTAAAATATATGTATATACGAGTCAAAATTTTGATATACCTTCTTGTCTTCAATTCTATAATACTGGAAGACTTGAAATGCAATCTGTAAAGTTCACCTTTTTATTTTTAATTTCCTTGTCCCATGTCTTCTTAATAGAATCAGATACACTAAGTAGTGCACATAGCCCATAGGATACTATTTCAACTACTCTAAGATTTGGGTAGGCAAATTTACCATATGATGTCTTTGATGAAAGAAATTCTTCCATTTGATTCTGCATATTACTGATTTTAAGGGTTAGGTGGTCTCTAAGTAATTCAAACCTCTTCAATTTTATTTCCTTCTCATTTTCTAGTAGTCTTATTTCATCTTAAATTTTACTTACTTTCTTCTCAATATTAGTGATCTTCATGCTAGGATTTTGTAGCTCATTCACTGTTATTTGCAATTCTTCTTCTTTGTTCTTTAACCTCTTTGAAATGTCTGAGATGTGTTTGTGTGACAAAGAAAATTGATAACGAAGGAAACACAATTAACCATTTCTCCCAAATTTCCAACATCCTCTCCTTGATCTTCAAAAGGATTCTCTTCTCTATCAACGGTAATGTTGGCACCTTCTACATGCATTGATTCATCATCAATATGAATGGTTGGTGGTGGAACTGGTGTTTCTTTTGTTTGTGAATCCACTTCTACTATTTGAGTGTCTTGTTCTGATTCACTCAATGTTTCTCCTCGTACAGATGTCATTACCTTCACAACTGCTTCCTTAATTTCATTATTTACTTCCTCATAATTTCCTCTCATGATTAGAACTATTCTTCTTTTTCTTCTCAGATGGGTTCTAAGACTATTCATAATTTCTTTGAAATTATTTTCATCTTTTATTACACATAATTTTCTTACAAATCTTTCTCTAATTCCATTATCCTCTTCTATTTCTCTTTATTCATGTTGACCAATTTGTCATAGAGATCACTAGGTATCTTATCTCTAATGTCCTCAAATTTCTTGTCAACAAGAATCATATGCCTAACAATTGTATTCTCAAGATTCAGTTTGTCAAAGTTATTATACATGTGATAATATTTGCTTAGCTTAGTGAAGTCTCCTTCATTTATGATCAAAGGATTCACTTTCTCAATTTTGGGCTTCCACTGTTTCTTTTTGTTATTTCTTGCCTCTTCTTCTCCTTGTGATTGAATTGAAATTTAACCTCTCATTTTATTGCTAGGTGGTGATTCTTCTTCTTGTGTCCTTATCCTTTCTACTAGAGAAAAGATAGTCTTTGGTCTTGTACCTAGTCCACTAGCCATCTCTTTTACTCTCTTAGCTGGTGTAGTGGAGGTGGATCTAGTAGATTTTCTTATAAATTTCAGCTTGTCCAATGACACACTCAAATTAGTAGGCTTAGCAATATGCTCATCAATATTTGTAACATGTTCAATAGGGATTGCTTTAGATGCCAAAGGTGGAACTATCAACACTTCTTTCTGTCCAATATCTCTTATTACTATTGCAGTCTATTTCACAATGTTGAATTCATGTCTATTCATACCTGTATCCTTTAGTATCTTCTTTATTGTATTGTCGACTCTTTTCTTTGATAACTTCTACACTTGTGATTCCTGTGTTGTATTGAAAATTTCCTCAAATGTCCCAAATGTAGGACTTTTAGAATCTAGTCTACACTTCAACATTCTTCTTACATATCCTTCAGCTTCCTCTTCAGATATTTCATACTATAGATGGCCTATAAATTCAGTCCTTGGTTCTACTGCTTCAACATATGTAAAATATGTGTCAACTAAGAAACAAATCTCATTCTTATACTTCTCAACTAGTGAAGGTGGAATTCTTGACCTTTTCTTCATCTCATTCTGAAAAGTTTTGATTACAAGTGTAGCACTCTCATTTACTTTGTCAATTGGGTGTCTGAGATACACCTTATTAATTATTTCTATTGAACTTCTATAATCATTCCAATCAGCTCCTATAGTATAAGGAAATCTTATCAAAAGATGGAAAAACATATATGTGATCAGGGATGAGAATCTGAATTGGGAATTCCTTAATGTTTTCTTAATCTTCTCAAGATTTTCAATTAATTGGATTCTCATAATTTCACTCATGTCCACTTCAACTTTGTCAACACACATAAGGTAGGCTACATGCACCATACCTTCTACCATATCATCTTCCCTAGAGCTGGCACAAAAATTTGTAGTCATTATCTTGCACACATACCTCACGTCATTCTGCTCAATCTTACTAATTACAATGCCTCTTCCATTATATAAAGATTTGGTGTTGTCTAGCACTATTTTCTTCACATTCTTTTCATTTAATGGAATTGCATCTTTGTTAGATAGTCTTGTTACCTCATGTATCAAATCAGCTATAATTTATATTACTCTATCATCCAACCAAAACTCCCATCATGAATTATGCTTAAAATTATCTTAGTCCATTCTTCATTCTAAAATTCATAGTGAAACATGTATCTAATAATGCCCAGTTGACCTAAATGTTCATATCCTTCCTTATAGTTTATAAATTGTTTGTATATCTTTTCATACTCCTCAGTCATACTAATGTCTCCTATAGTCTCAAATTTACATTTCAAATATCCTCTTACATCTTCCAAATGCAAGACACAGTCTGGTATAGCTGATAAAGCTAAACTAGGGTCTTCTTCAGAGGGTTGTATTGATTCCTTTCTTACCTTAGGTCTAGGTGTGACCTTAATGTTATGAACTAGGGATACATCCATGATTGCACTAAAATGTAACTACTTTACAATAAACACTTAGTGAAATACCTCAGAATCATGATATAGGGATTCAACGTAGATCTGGCAAAAATCTATCTCCAAATCTTGCAAACTGCTTTCCATCTCCACTGGTTAGCTCTCTAAGACTCTTGTAAATACATGAATGATCAAATAATGTCAATAATCCTCTTTTATCTATCAAATCCTTCATGACATTTTCATCACATTAATTGCATAAGTATATACATGCTAAAAAGTTTTCCTGGTTACCTGCCAAACTTCTTTCTCTTCATGTGATCGCATACATTCTCATAAATCCATGTGCTATTAACCATAGCTTCCTTATATCACTTACTAGCTTATATTAACTTTGCAAGGCTTGATTCAATTTCTTCTAAGCTCTATGCTATTCTGATGCTTCTTCTGATGCATAATTCATGAAATTTGATGCTTAATTAATTTGAGATGGGTTCAAAATTGATTCAATCTTACTCTCAAACACTTTACCTGACTGACTTACTGATATTGTAGATGCACTTGCTTGATCTGTAGCTTTGACAAATATAACTTCTTCTATGTTATTTCTATTTCCCTTTTTACTATTGTTTCTATCCATATTTCTTCTGGTATAGTTCACATTTCTTCTAGGATTAGGATTTCTAATGTTGTTCATTCTACAATATCTCGATGTGTGACCCATGTTATTACAAATATAACAAACTATAACATTGTTTCCATATCTCAATCTTGACTAACTAATTTGTGATCTGTAATTCCTAGGAATATATCCAAAATTGTTGCATCGATAAAACAAAACTCCATTTATTATATTGTTTGTTTCTCTAATAGGTCTTTTGTCTGCAGGATTAGTATTTCTAAACATTCTACTATTATTTTTATCATTAGATCTAGGTTTCTTACAATCAATAGCTCTATGTCCAAAACCATGACAATTATAAAAATAACTAGAGATAGGTTTGAATTGTTTACCTATACAATCTATTTTCATGTGACCAAATGAATTTCATGAATAGCATTTACCTTTGAATTCACTTCAGATTTCTTTAGGTGATTCATTTTTCTTAGGTTGATTAGGTACATCTTCTGATTTCTTAGAATCATCTTTGTTTTTTTTTTCTTCTTCTTTGTTCTCGAGTTGTTGAATTTCTGGATCTGGTTCTTTACATTCTTCAATCTTCTTTGAGAATTTTTCTTCAAAATATCCAAGACCAGTTTTATCATAAGAAGGTTTTTGATAAGAAATCTGCTCATCAATTTGTTCACTCCTGGAATACAGTTTCTCAAGATGTTTTTTAGATTGATTTAGTGTTAGGAATGGGAACACTGAGAGGGGGGGGGTGAATCAGTTTTCTATAATTAATTTATAATTCTTGAAACTTAACTCAATTACTTAAATACTGAAATGAATAGTAAAGAAAATGAAGTATTCAACCATAACACATAACACAAGATATGTTTATGGGGAAACCTTGGCCAGAGGAAAACCCCTGTGGGAATTAGTACCCACTATAATTGTACTTTGTATTATGAACTTGTTAATGTTCCTTTTTCCTATTAGGAGCAGCCATTACAATGTTGAGTACAATGACTAGGTTAAGATTCTATAAGTAAAAAATCCTATTAGGGGTGGATGGCTCATTGCCAGAGCTCACTGCTCAATGAAGAAGGCTACAACCTCTTGGTTATCAGATACACACTATATCTGCAAGGTGAACTGCTTCTTTGACACTATTGTCTGATCAGTTACTTTTGTGCATTGATGCTTTAACCTCTTTTAAAGCTCTATATCATTCTTACTACTCTAATACATACTTCGCATACTTCTTCTCTTCTCTATATGCCATTCATACTCAAATACAAAAGTGCATGTCACATATATACATGTTGAATAGACGCAACCAAAACTAACTACTAGGTCAGCCTATAACGTAACACATACAACACTTCCAAGTTAATTGGATCAATCATGTTTACATACAATGATATTAACATGTTTATAAAAAAATTACAATAGGTGCATAGCCTTTACAAAATAAAATGATATACGCTAATCAAAATACTATCTATCGGCTCCATGCTCTGTTATGTTATGCTGCTTACTGACTGTGTCACTTAGACTTGTTACATAACTTCTTCATGTTGTCATATTTGACCATGTGTTCTTAGACTTAGCATATTAACATACTCAAAAGCTTATATCTAAGGGTGCAATCCAAAACTTGATCATACACACGTGCGCTGATGCTCTGATCATCAGGTGCTTTACTATCTACTTTGTCTTCTATACTGAGCCAAATTCTGATATTCCAAGTGAGTGCATTGACTACAAAACTTCATATGACTTTTTTTCCATAATGAAAACATTAAACTTAGTCATATATACTAGTAAAGTCAACTTTCCAACAATCTCCCCCTTTGTCATTAATGGAAACAAAGGAATGTGGTGAAGTTGCTAAACTTAACTTATACAAAAAACCTCCTAACAAATTGTACATCATCTTCTTCTCTATACACTACTATCTCCTTTATATCATATACACTACCCCCCCTTTGACATTAATGACAAAGGTGCACAAAAAAGGAAAAATTTCAAGTACTTACAAAGAAAATACATCTGGGTATGCAATATGAAGGTTTTTCATTTCTTGTTGCTAGAAAACCTTGAGTGCATCAACTTTCTAAACATGGGTGCATAATGAATATGTTAGGTTATCCATCTTTTCCAAATCTATGCAGGGACCTTGATCATATGTTACAATTGTGGCATCTATCTACTTCATGTTCTGATTCAACACATCTAGAGAGGGCACTAGTGCATGTCTTAGTTGAGTTTGTCTAGCGCTTATCTTTGCCATCTCTTTTTCTGCCTTCTCAATTTTATCCAACTATCCTTGATAAACATTATTGCACATGTTAATATCTTGACATGGATCTTCCACTGATTTTCTTACTACTTCCATCATAGATTTTGCTTCTTGAATCTTTTTAGATAGGTCTCAAGTGTGTTTATCTTTGTTCATGCAATCAACAATTATCTTCCTTTTTTTGCTAACTCTTTCAGCATTTCTTGACCAATCTTAAGTGAATTAAGGTCAAGTGATAAATTGCCTATTAATTAATTTATCCTTTTCTTGAGATATTTCTCTTCTGCAATTTTTTATGTTGATTCTTCTAGACTTGAAAAATTTACTTTGAAGTTTGATAGGATACTGCTAACATCATCCACTGAATGAACACTTATCACTTTCTTATCCTCAGGCAGTAAATTGTTCAGTATGCTAACTGATTCTACAAATAATGGATTTATCATTACTTGTTTTTCTTTTCCTTTCTCCGTAGCTAATACACTTATCTTCATCAAATCTTCTTCTCCCCATGAGTCTAAACTAGTTGTATCGGGAGTCAAACTTCACAACAATGAAATTGAGGACTTAGGAGTAAGGAGTGTGCTATTCGTAATCTCACTCTTTACCTTCACTGAAATTTCAGCAGAGGGCTCTTCTTTAGGTTCATCTTCCTTCTCTTCTTCCTATCCTATTAAGTCTTCAATTTATACTTCTTCTTGTTTCTTAGGTGATTCTTCACCGCATAGAATCTCAAATTCCTTAGTGCTCACAAAGGCTTCTTCAAATTTGTCTAGAGTCTTATCTATTGCTGCCATGGATATTTTAAAATTTTCAATCACAATAGTGTCATCTTTTGTCTCCATTGTTTCAGTAGGTGTTGTCACTGTGGGCGTAGAATCTTGTGGACCTTTCACAGGTGCATCAGGGATCTTAGATTCTTTTTCTTTCTCCTAGGGAACTTGGGTTGCAGGCACAGAGGGTGGATATATGTGTCTATCCAAGAATACTTTTTCAAATGCCTTCTCTATTTCCTTCACAACCAACTCATAATCCTTATTCATTATTTGTAGAGTTTTAATTTTAATTCTTAGATGAGGCTTTACCAAATCCAACAACAATGTTTTATCTTCAAATGACCAAACTAGGAGGTTGTCATCAAGTGTCTTTTCTCTTATTCTCATGTCCTTTCCAATGGCTTGTCTTTTAATAGAGTCATGTATATTCCATACTTGATCAAGAATAACTGTCTTAAGTTCCAATACAAACTTTTTGAACTTAATCATGTGCTTGATAATCATAGAATGGATTTATGATTTATCAATCTCATGATACTTATCATAGAAGTTTTTTATTTGATCTATCCTTCCTTCATCAATTACTCAAGTTCTCTACACTTCTAGATTCCGTCTGAATCCTACCTCAGGAGGTGCTTGAGTGTTTCTTCATTTTCTTCTTGTTGACCTTGAGGATGGATGGCTTGCGGTGGTCTGTTTCTTCCTTCTAGACATTTTTCTTGGCTTAGGAGATGGAGTGGACTCCAGATTAATTGAAGTTGTGGGCGTGGAAATGTTTTCTTCTATCTTTTTCTTCTTCTCCTTAGGATCATCTGATTTTTCTATTTTGACTTCAAATGAGGGTGTGCTCTCAAGTTGCATTGCAATCTTGGCTTCCCTTGCTTTATCCAAGTCTTCTTGGGTAACACCATGAATTTTAAGAATGTCTGAAGTAATTCTAGATGCTTTTCTCTTTTTTGCAGCACTATATAAGACAGAGTCTACTTGTCTTGTCTTCTTTTCATAAGTTCCCCATCTAGGTTCATCGGGATGCTTAGGAATTGATAGGAGGACCTATGCATAATCTTCCAAAATGTGTTCCTCTACTTCATATCCAAGTGGATGAATTCACTTTTTCCTAGGCTCAACTACTTCCATGCATGTAATGTCTATTTCCACCATGAAACATATAGTGTCTTTGTACTTCTCTACAATCTTCTCAGGTATCTTGTACCTTCTCTACATCTTTATTTTGAATTCTTTGATTTCAAGATCCATGAAATCCTTCAAGGTACTCTTTGATATTGCCTTAAATGAGATTTGAGGCAATATAGGTATGCTCTTATCTAGATAGAGATCAAAGACCTTACCGGCTATATGAAAGTACATGTAGATAATCAGTGAACCAAATCTAAATACCTTACTCTTATCATGTTTTATGGCTCTTATGTTGTCTAATGACTATGTGCGTAGAATCTAACAGAGATTAAACTCTCCATTTTCCTTCACTATCCTTATAGATGCTAGAATAGTTGTTGCTAATACACTGTTCACTCTGTTAGCATGCTTAAACTTGTATTGAAGGATCATAGCCATGAGTTTGATATCCTTCTCCTCTATGGTCTCAATTTTCATCCCGCGCTTATCACTTCTGGACTTACAAGCTTGCTCAACTTGTTTTTTGACATTTTTACTAGTAGGAAGAATGGCGCCAGTCTTAGAAAGTTTGATCATCTCATGAATGAGATTTTTTTTATGCGAACAAGAACTTCTCCAATCTAAAATAGATCATCATGAATTCTTCTTAGAAGGGTCTTGATCCATTCTAACTCATAGAATTCATATGCAATCGCATATTCAATTATAGGGTGATTTGTGAAGTTGATGAATTCATCCTTGAATGTCATGTTTGGATTACCCATTGTTTCTATGTGCGACCTTATCCTTTCTAATCCTATAGGTTCCTTCTTACAATAGATGTAGGCATGAATATCTTCAATGTGCATAACTCCCATCAGAGTTCTAGAAAATTATCCTTCTAGGTCATCTAGGACTGACTTAAATGGATGCTTCTTGAATACATATCTCTTCATGTTTGTTACATCAAATACTACTGGAGTTTCCATTACTTACTTGTTTCAATGCTTAAGTAGGGTTCCAAAGGGTTTCTGAAATGATGCATCTAAACTAGGGTTCCACAACAATTTTAACACTTCCTTGCTAATGAAAACAACTTCAATCCTTCAATACTTGCTGCTATGATCTCATGTGCTCTCCAAAGGCTTGATCTCGAATGAAAAAGTGAGGATAATAGATTTTTAGTGACTAATAAATCAATTTCCTGCAATTAATGCTTGCCGCCATAACACACATTGTAACAGTGAATTCCAATCTTCATTCCTCCTGACAATCAAGTCGTGCAATCTTGTATACTACATCAACTAGTAACTAAACAACTAAAACCAAAGGTGCATACTTTGATGGTGAGTATACTAGCTACACAGGGGTCTAGAGCTTATCTAGCTCCCCCTATGACCATGAGGGTCATTTATCTAGAAGTATAAGGTGCATCCATTGAGGATACATCTACTACTATGGAATTGACATTATCTTTCTTTACTTCCATCCAAATCTTGCTTGCATCTTCTATAGCTTTCACAAACTTTACTTCTCCAGATTCATCCAATATTGATCCTTGAGACTTATCAGATCTTTCTTGTCTTTGCGCTTGTGATCTGCAAAACTTTGAGATGTGTCCAACCTTCTTACAAGAGTAACAAATAATTGGAGGCCTTGTATTCTTCAGCACACTGATGTGAGTTATTATATTGCATTGTCATGTTGTGTGACCATTGTAATTGTATATCTGACATGTAATATTCAGAGGACTTCTAACACTTTGCTTAGGTTGACTTCTCTAATTATATTATGTCTGACTTCTTTGATTTGATCTAAAATTCATAGCTTTATGACCAAATTTATTACATGAATAACAATAACCATTGAAAGGTCTTACCTCTTTACAATCGCTTGCTATATGTCCATGCTTGTTACAAGCATAACAAGTTCTATTTACTGGCTTGCATTCATCTTTAGATGATTTTGTTTTAGCTTCAGGTTGATTTTTAGACTTCTTATCTTATGTAGATTCTTCTGGTGCTTTCATTCTTTCTCGCATTGCATTGATTTGATTTTGTGCTTCATTGAATCCAATACCACTAGAATCTCCTTTTATCCTTTTTGCATATAACTGAAAATCTAATAGATCAGTACTTGTGTGCAATTTGTGAATATGGTTCCTTGCTTCTGTCAGCTCAGATTCCATCTTTTTCTTGATGTTTTCTAACTCCAAGATTTTCATGTTTTCTTGCCTAAGTTCTTCATCCAACTATTTGTTTTCTTTGATCTGTTCTTCATAGGCTTCTTGATTATTAGTTAGAATTTCAACCAAATCTTCAATTTGATCCCTCAAATATGTGTTTTCTTCATTCATCTTTTTGACCATTTTTCCCAAATCATTTGTTGAATAAACTTTCAAATATTTTCTCAGTTTCTTGATGAATACTTGTGAACCACTGACCTTCAATTTCAGTTCTTCAATTTCTTTTTCAGATCTGTCAAGATCTTCAAGAGCTGCTTCAAGATTATTCTTCGAATGTTTTACTTCTTCCAAAACCATGATCTTCTCAAGTGGTTAAACTTATCTTTAGAGGACCAAAGCTCTGATACAAATTGTTAGGAATAGGAACACTGAGAGCAAGAGGGGTGAATTAGTGTTCTATAATTAATTTTTGATTCTTGAAACTTAACTCAACTAATTAAATACTGAAATGAATAGTAAAGCAAATGAAGTATTCAACCATAACACATAAAAAAAGATATGTTTATGGGGAAACCTTGGCCAAAGGAAAACCCTGGTGGGAATTAGTACCCACTATAATTGTACTTTGTATTATGAACCTGTTAATGTTCCTTTGCCCTATTATGAGCAGTCATTACAATACTGAGTACAATGACTCGATTAAGAGTCTATAAGTAACAAACCCTATTAGAGGTGGATGGCACACTACTAGATCTCACTGCTCAATGAAGAAGGCTACAACCTCCTGGTTATCATATACACACTATATCTGCAAGGTGAACTGCTACTTTGACACTATTGTCTGATCAGTTTCTTTTGTGCACTGATGCTTTAACCTCTTGTAAAGCTCTATATCATTCTTAATTCTCAAATACATAATTTTCATACTTCTTCTCTTCTTTATATGCCATTCATACTCAAATACAAAACCACATGTCACATATATACATAATGAATAGACGCAACCAAAACTAACTACTAGGTCAGCCTATAACTTAACACATACAATGCTTCCAAGTTAATTGGCTCAAGTGTGTTTACATATAATGATATTAACATGTTTATAACACAATTACAATAGGTGCATAGCCTTTACAAAACAAAATGATATACGCTAATCAAAATACTATCTGTCGGCTCCATGCTCTGTTATGTTCTGCCACTTACTGACTGTGTCACTTAAACTTGTTGTAACTTATTCATGTTGTCATATCTGACCATGCATTCTTAGACTTAGAATAGTAACATATTCAAAATATTATATCTAATGGTGCATACCAAAACTTAATCATACACACGTGTGCTAATGCTCTGATCATCAGCTGCTTTACTGTCTGCTCTATCTTCTATACTTAGCCAAATTGATGCAGGAGCATCCTGGGTGTAAGAGCAATCTTGCATCACCCAAAAATATTTCTATTTTTATATTCAATAAGGGCTATTTTGTGCAGAGCTACTATTTATGGAAAGTTACTATTTTTGGTAATTTTCGTATGTGCTCAGAATGATCTGATTTCTTTCTTGGAGGTTCATTTTGGTCATATAAGTCTGCCAGTAAAGTTTCATGGCTAGATCAGGTGTAGTTTTGAAGATATTGAAGATTTTCGGTATTGGCAGCAGGGTACAGAAACTTTGAACTCAGTTTTGAAGGCTTTAGAGGCCTCGAATGAGGTCAAAAATTTAGGTGACAGGCGCTTGCACAAGTCAAGCCTGTAGAGCGATTCGTGGCATTTCCGAAATGGGGTTATAATAGCCGATCGGGTCAACTGGTGATGACTTATGGTCTTCGGAAGTTGGGCCACCCGAAATGGCAGAAAATAATTTTCTTCAAAATTTTTGTTCGGGTTTCAAAGGTTATCTTGAGCCGACTATGATGTAATAAAATGTAAAATAAAATAATTCTAAGTTTGGTCGGCCTTATTGGCTAAAATTCTGGAACCTTCCCAGGCGGTGGAAAATTGCCTATATAAGGAAGGCTGTATTATTGTCTTAGGCAGTTCAGAATAGTTCTGGGTAGTAGATCTGGGTAATAGCTCGAGGCTTTGTCCTACAGAATATTGTAAGGGAATGCCCATGTGGCTTTGCATATTGTAATTCTGAAAGTTTGTAATTCCACATTTGTGGAGATAATAAGAAGCCAATTTTTTGTTCTTGCATATTGTTGTTGTTTCTCTATTTCTGTTATGTGTTTGTGGTATTAAGGGGAGCACCCTTCATCACAAATTTTGATCTTCCAAGTTAGTGTGCTGACTACAAAACTTCATATGACTTTGTTTCCATAATGACAACATAAAGCTTAGTCATATGTACTAGTAAAGTGAACTTTCCAACAATTAGTTCTCCTTTCACAATTGTATTATATTTCTCAAGCTCAGCATATTGCAACTTTGTAGTTTCAAATTCAGATGTTACTCTGGTAAGTTTAGATCTCATATCTCTATTTTTTGACTTTAGATTTGATTCAACTTTGTTGTTGTCATCTTTTAGACTTAACTTTAGGTCTACAATCTTTAGTTCATGCTTTAGGATCTCATTCTCCTTTTTCAGTTTTAAAACTTCATCACTATCTTTAATTTGAATTGTAGGTTCTTTCTTTGATTTCACATCTTCTATCTTGTCTTTTAGTTTCTCAATGTAGTCTTTTGCACTATCATATTTATTCTTTAGATTATCTCTTTCCTTAGTAAGAACATCAATTTGTTCAAGAGCTTCATAAATCTTTTTTTGCAACTGTTCCATATCCATAAAGATCTTAATCAAGTTATTAGACCTTCTCCAAGTAACTATTCTCTAATACCAATTGTTAGAAATAGGAAATACTAAGAGGGGCGGTGAGTAAGTATTTCACAAACGTTTACTTTTTCCCACTTATGGATATATGAAATTAACTTATAACTTGCATAAGAAAATAAAGTGAATAAACTAAATAATAAACAGAACCATAAACTAAAAGAACTCATAACATAATATTTGTTCTCGAGGAAACCCTGGCCAAGGGAAAACCCTGGTGGGGATGATACCCACAAATGATCCACTAATAAAAAGTCTATGGTTATAGATATTAACCCTATTAGGAGTCTATTACATCCGTGTAGTGTCTATGTCCTTGTTAGAGGACTTTAGGCCTTGTTAGAAGCCTCAACCCTATTAGGAGTTGGTATTACAAAATAAGAATGTATGCAAGCTGAGCTCACTGCCCAAACATGAAATATACAATGATAATCTTCAATACAAAAGGTAGAATACAAAAACCTTTTAATCACACTAATCTGATCAGATATCATATTTCTCATAATACATCAATATACATCAATACAGTACTTACTTACAACTTTGCAATACAAATTTCTTTCCTTTATACAAGCTATTACAAAAATAACCTTTCTATCGGCCTTTAATTTATTACACACTTCCCAAAACATAAAATTACTTCTTTTTCCTTAGGTTTAACATCTAGGATGTCATCCCTAATTAGTCAAGTCATTATTTTGATAAACAAAATAATCCCTTAACTTAATATAATCAATTATTGATCATTGCTCTATTCTGGTCGGCTCAACACTATCTCTGTAAAATGTTGATATCACTATCTGTACATGTCATACAATCTTGCACTCTTAGATGTAGCTTTAATATACCTTTTATAATCTTTTTCCAAGTGCACATATACTAAAAGTACTTTTGTGAACCTCATTGATCAAAACAGTCTCTGTATAGATAGATAAACATTGTTGTACTTAGACATTTTTCATAGGTTCTCATCAAGAAATTCCTACTTAGATCATGTTGTATTAACACTAAATATATGTTTCCATAATGACAACATCATGATATCCTACTCAGCCCAATTGCCAACACTGTTTGTGCCAAAACCACACCAAATCTCACCACCAGATCTTCTCACTTTGCATCAATCACTACTTCACCTTTGTATCATATACTTCACAATTCACATATATTACTCTTCAATTAAGGAAAACATTCCTTCCTTTATACTATGCACAATATTGTAAGGAAACTCAGGTGCGGAAATAGCTTCCTACGCTAATCTCTATAGGAGAGTTTTGTGCAAATTCTTTTAAATCCTTACAATTCCAGATTCATTAACTACTTTAACAAAGATATTGCAACCACATACCATACATATAGAAAAATAGAGAATGACACAATGATATACCCTGGGGAAACCTTTCGGTAAAAACCCAGCACTCCAAAACCTGCACAATGTATTGATCAAAACTATTACAGCTTACAATACACTTGCAATGCAAGTTCTTTCAGAAGATTTCTCAACCCTTGAAGACAAATCACAGCAACATAAAATGTTCCAACAATACACTCACATCCCTTCTCTTCGCAACCCTAAAAAATCTTATATCATGCGCTTCACTTTTTAGGGCTACTCCCAAAGATAACCATATTAGGGTTTTACCATTCTCCGAGAAAATAGGAACCCCAAAAAAAATTTCAGGGTGATGCCCCGAACCCCACAATTGGGGAAGAGTGTACATACTCAAATTTATCAATTGCCACATGTCTTCACCTTTCATTGAATCTTCCTAACATAGCTCTTACGTATCATAGGAATCCGTCATAACCATTTTAGCCATGATCTCCTTACACACAATTCAAGATGCTGACACATAAACATTATTTGCAAGAAATACATTTTACAAAACAAATAATAAGATAGGAATTATCCAAGGTTGAGACACCTTATTCCTAACAAATATTTCATAATTAAGTTGGCCAATTAGGATTAACCAATTACAAAATATAAAACATAATACGTTACATAATATTTCCATAACCATATATAATTATCGGTTCACAAACTTAATAAATCTTCACATGTGCAACCTCTGACTATGCTGACTCATCCAAGTCACCTTCGTAATGTCTTCAACCTCTGTATAACTTTGTTTGTCTAGATTATATCCTAGTGAGGAGATATAATTAGATTATTACAAGCTACTTCTTAGGAACATTGACAGAATATAATTTCCACTTAGAGATTATTCATAATTGGCAGAAATAATTGAATTTTCATATGTGATCTTAATCATGATATCAAGATACCATAAAAAATATGTCCTCAACTCCACATAACTTGATCTAAAATTCTCCATGTGCGCTAATTCAAACATTGTCTGCTTCTCTGGTAATCTCCAGTATAATCAGTATGTTGACATCAATAACAAATACAGTCATGAATGCAAGATGTAACTACTAGAATAATCCCCCATAGAACATATTCAACATTCATTCTTCACAATATCCCCCATTGGAATTGATGGCAACATAGATGAAAAACATCCAAGTTCCATGAATACCAAAGTGCAATTCTGTTGTTCTACATTATCTTTCCAAAGCCTCTTCATCAATCATCAAATGTATCCTTCTCCAAAAGAATTTACTATTTCAAATCCTCTTCATCAATCATCAAATTTTTTTCATGTATCCTTCTCCCCCATTGACATCAATGATAAAGAAAACATTATTATGTCAATCCAATACAAGCTCAAATGTCCAAAGACACTATTCAAAAATACCTTTTACCAAAGAGTCCTTCACAACTCAGATCAAAAATAAAAATACTCCCCCATAGAGGAAGCATCAACATATAGTCTAGAAAAGATAGTGCTCTATATCACTGGACTGATGCAACTTTCTTCATCACTACTCAAAAGTAGGTTGGGGCATAACCCCAAGCATACCTCTCAAATACTCAAATGTATCTTTAGGTAAGGGATTTTTAAATATATCTGCAATCTGCTCTTTCATACTGATATACTCAAGTCTAACTTCTTTCTCTACAACTTTCTCTCTTACAACATGATACTTGATCTCTATATGTTTTTTTTTAGAATGTAACACAGGATTATTAGACATACTTACTGTACTAGTGTTATCACAGTGTATGATAACGGGCTTATTGAACATGATTCCAATATCCTTCAACATTTGTTTCATCCATATTATCTTATTAAAATTATTTGTGGCTCTCACATATCCTTCTTTTGATGTACTTTATGAGATACAATTTTGTTTCTTGCTTAGCCAAGAAACCAATTTTCCTCCAAGAAAAAATGTTCCACCACTTGTACTCTTTTTTTCATCCACACTACCTCCCTAATCTGCATATGTATATGCACATAGGGTAAAATCATTTGATTTATCATACCACAACCCATAATTAGTTGTACCTTTCAAATAGCAAAATATTATTTTTAGTGTTGCATTATGTGACTCTTTAGGATCATATTGAAATCTTACAACAATGCCAACTACATGTGATATATTTGGTCTTGTATGAGTTAAATATTGCAATCCTCCAATCATAGATATGTACTTCATTTTTTCAACTACAGGAGTCTCATCTGTGATAGATAACTTATGGCCAATTACCATAGGTGTACCAATAGGCTTACAATTTTTGAAACCAAATATTTGCAATAAGTCTTTTAGATACTTAGTCTTAGATAAGAAGAGACCATCACTATTTTGCACAATCTGTAATCCTAGAAAAAATTTCATTTCTCCAATCATGCTTATCTCAAATTTTGTCTTCATTTCATCAGGAAAATTTATCACTCGCTTCATCTTCACCTCCAAAGATTATATTATCAATAAAAATAACTACAATCAAGAAACCATTCTCTATTTCTTTCAGATACAAATTACTATCTAGGGTGCATTTAGTAAATCCCAATTTTACTAAATATTTGTCCAATCTTGCATACCAGGTTCTAGGTGCTTGTTTTAGTCCATATAAATCTTTGTTCAATTTTCATACCATGTCTCCCTCTTGATTCAAATGAAAAATGATCAGGTTGCTCAATGTAGACTTATTCTTCCAATCCTCCATTCAAAAATATTGACTTCACATCCATCCAATACACTTTGAATTTCTTATAAGCTGCATAGGCCAAAAACATTCTTAGTGCTTCAATTCTTGCAACAGGTGCAAATGTTTCTTCATAATCAATACCTTTTGTTGTGAGTATCCCTTACATACCAATATTTCTTTATTTCTTACAACTTCTCCTTGTCCATTCATCTTATTTCTAAAAACCCATTTAGTTCCTATAACATTTTTGTCCTTAGGTCTAGGGACCAATTTCTAAGTATTCTTCTTTTCAATCTGTTCTAATTCTTCCTTCATTGATTGAATCCAATTGTTATCTTTAAAAGATTGATCAGTACTCTTAGGTTCAATTTGAGAAATCAAACATAGTTCTTCTTTTACATTATTTCTTTTCATAACTCCCTTTTCTTTGCTCCTAATAAACTGATCAGTAGGATGATTCCTAATCAAATTCTTATTAGGTGTTACTATCTCAATTCTTGCTTCAACTCTAGATTATGGTCTCGGTTCTTCTCTTGATTCCTCAACATGAATCTCATTTTGAAAATCATTGTGAGTTTCATAAAACAACTCAATATTTTCTTGATCAACTTTAGGATAGACTTCTTCATCTGAATCATAATCAAGTTTTCTTTCCTGAATTCTAAACTTTTCATGCACTTTAACATTTGCACTCTCAACAATAGTCTTGGTTATCTTATTAAAACATCTATAAGCTTTTATTTTGAATGAATAACCAAGAAACATGCCTTCATCACTTCTCAGATCAAACTTACCAATGTCATCATCTCTCTTAATATAACACCTACTTCCAAAAATTATGAAATAGTTTACTCATGGTGCATGTCCAAACCATAATTCATAAGGAGCCTTGTCTGTATCTTCTTTGATCTATACTCTATTCATTGTATACATTTTTGTATTCATTACTTCTCTCCAGAATGTCTTCACTACATCATTGGCAAACAACATAGCTCTTTCTGCCTCAGTTACTGATATGTTTCTTCTTTCAGCAATACCATTTTGCTCAGGTCTTCTAGGGGCTGAAATTTGTCTCTTAATGCCATTCACTTCACAAAAAGTATCAAATTATTTTGAAGTAAATTCTCCACATCTATCATATCTTAAACATTTAATCTTCATTCCTAATTCATTCTCAACTTTGTTCTTAAGCAATCTAAGTTTATCAAATGCTTATAATTTTTCTTTAAGAAATGCTACCCACATCATTCTAGTAAAATCATCAACAAGAATCATCAAATAAATTTCACCAAAGAATCCTCTAGTCCTTGTGGGACCACTTAGATCTATATGAACAATCTCCAATTTTTCTATTATGGAGAACTTCTTACTCGAAAAAGAGCTTCTTTTTTGCTTTGCCATAACACATTCTTTGCATACCATGTTAGTAGGTTTTAGAATTTTAGGCAAATCTTTTACTGCAAATGTGGTACTTTCTTTCACAATGTTATCAAAGTTCATGTGACAACACCTTTTGTGCCATAACCAGCTGTCATTAATTTTAGTAATCAAACATGTCATCTCAATAGGATTCAATTGAAATACATTACCTCTAGTTCTTGCTCATGTTCCAATCATCTTACCATTCTTATCCATGATCACACAAGTCTTCTCAGTAAACCAAACTTGATATCCCTTGTCAACTAACTATCCAACACTTAAAAGATTATGTTTCAATCCATCCACAAAGTAAGCATCACCAGTGTTAGTCTTTCCATCAAGAGGAATAGATCCTATTCCTTTTATTTGGCAAGGTGCATTGTTTCCAAATCTATCATAACTATTAAAATTTATAAAACAATTCATATCACCAGTCATATGATGTGAACAACCATTGTCTATGATCTAATTAGTTTTCTTTTCAACTTGAGATACTAAATCTTTGTCTTCTCTAACTTCAGTTTCAAAGTCTTCTTCTTTTATTGCAACAAATCCTAGTACATGTTATCACTTTCATTATCAATTTCACTTAAGAATTTCTCAATGCTAGCTTCAAATCCTTCATCATTAGAATAATAACATTATTTAGGTCTTCTAGGCTTAAATTTCTTCTTATATTTCTTCACTCTGTTAGGACATTTAGATGTAAAATGACCATATTCTTGACATGTCCAACATTTAAAGATTTTCTTACCTTCTGGTTCTCTTTTTACAAGAAAGGAAATTCCTTCTTCAATCTTTCTATCTTCTTCAGCCTTAGATCTGCTACTACTAGCATAATCTCCACTGACACTTGCAATTCTTGACAAATTAGGGAGAACACTAAGTGCGCTGAATGTAGTTTCAATTTTTGAGAAATCTCCAGATTGTCTCAAACCTATCTCCATTGCTTCTAATCTTCCAAGAAGAGTTTTTCTGGTGAATTTCTCAGTACAAGGTATAACTTGTTCAATCATATGCATTGCTTGATTAAGCACTGATGTCAGATTTTTTAAGATCTTCCAAATGATTTCATCTTTAGTTTTGTTTCCTTCACAAGCCTTGATACCTACAACAATCTCTAATATTCTACCAATATAACTTCTAACAGATTCATCCTCCATCATCTTTGCTTCTTGAAATAAACATATCCAATTTTGTAATTTGATTCTCTTAACATGTTTATCATCTTCAAAAGTAGATTCCAAAGCTAACCAAATTTTGACAAAGAGGAAGAAGTTGGAGATTCCCTAGAGGAAGAGGTAGAGATTATGGTGAAAACAATAGATCTGATTGGGAAAGAAAATCTAGATAAAGGAAAGATTGAGTGGAAAGGTGAAAGTTCATCTAGAGGAAGAAGTAATAACTTCTGAGGTGGTTATAAAAGAGGTGGATTCTGAAGAACTTGTTACAATTGATGAGAAGAAGGACATAGATCATTTGAGTGTACACATGCAAGTAAGAAGGTTGGTAGCAGTAGAAATGCTTTGGTGCAAGAAAATTCACCTAGTGAACCTGAGAAAGAAAAGAACTTGATGGTTTGGAGATCACTTTGGAGTGAGAGTAATAAGGAAGATCCAGTAAGGTAAATTTTGTTCAAGACTAGATTTAGATTTTTTGATGAAGTGTGGAAGGTAATTATTGATAGTGGAAGCTCGGAGAATTTGGCATCTAAGGAAATGGTTGCAAAGTTGCAGTTGGAAAGGTTGGAACACCCAAAGCCCTATCAAATTTCATGGATCAAGGATGAGCATACACTCTTGGTAAGTGAATAATGTTATGTGCATTTTAAAATTGGAAAGTATTATGAAAAGGTGTTGTGTGATATCATGCCTATGGATTGTTGTCATATTTTGTTGGGTAGACCTTGGCAATATGATAGAAATCCTATATATGATGGGAGATTGCGTAAATATACTATTTGGATTAATGGGAGAAGACAAATCTTGTTACCTTTGATTGAAGAACCTGTTAGTAGTTTTTGTACATCTTTGAAATTTTTCTTAATGGAAGGAAGAAATTTTGTTAAGGATTTGAAGAAGAATGATGTATATTTTGCTGTGATTCCTAACAAAATGAGTAAGAAAACATAGGATAGCATCCCTGAAGAGATTGATAAGATACTCACCAAGTACAAGAAAATCATTTTTGATAATATACATGATGGTTTGCCACCAAAGAGAAGTATTTATCATTGCATGGATTTAATCCCTGGAGCTAGTTTACCAAATAAGGCACCACACCGGTTGACACCTACCTAGAATCAAGAATTGAACCGACAGAGTCAAGAATTGTTGCAGAAAGGTTTGATGTGAGAAAATTTGAGTCCTTGTGTAGTACCACTTGTATTGGAACCTAAGAAGAGTTTAGAATGGTGAATGTGTACGGATTCCAGAGAAATCAATAAGATAATAGTGAAATATAGGTTTCCTATACCGAGAATGGATGACATAATGGATAGTTTGACTGTAGAAAAGTATTTTACCAGAATTGTTTTGAAAAGTGGATATCATCATATCAAAATCAGAGAAGGTGATGAGTGGAAGACTTCTTTTAAGACAAGAGAAGGTTTGTATGAGTGGTTGGTTATGCCTTTTGGTTTAACTAAAGCACCAAGTACTTTTATGAGATTGATGAATGAAGTTTTGAAGAAATGTTTGGGCAAATTTGTGATTGTATACCTAGATGACATTATGATATTCAGTAAGACCAAAGAAGAGCATTTTTTTCATGTTAAACAAGTATTGTATAGATTGAAAGAAGAAAATTTGTTGATTAACCTAAAAAAGTGTTCTTTCACGAAAGAGGAGATTGTGTATTTGGGATTTGTGATTTCAGCTGATGGTTTGAAAATGAATCACGAAAAGGTTGAAGCTATTTTGAATTGGCCTACACCTAAGAATGCTAGAGAGGTAAGATCATTTCATGGGTTAGCAATTTTTTACCAAAATTTCATTAGGAATTTCAATTCAATTTGTAATGCTATGACTGAGACTATGAGAGGAGATAAAAGAGAATTCAAGTGGACACAAGGAGCTGATAAAATTTTTGAGACTCTGAAATAGAAGGTTGTTCAATTACGTGTGTTAGCATTGCCTGATTTCAATAAGGTATTTCAAGTTGAATGTGATGCAAGTGGTAGTACAATAGGAGTTGTGTTGAGTCAAGAAGGTAAACCTATTGCTTTCTTTAGTGAGAACTTGAATGATACAAAAAGGAAATATTTTATGTATGATCAAGAATTCTATGCTATTGTTCAAGCCCTGAAGAAATGGAGACATTATTTGATATCGAGTGAATTTGTGTTGTATACGAATCATAAGGATTTATAGTATTTGGGTAGTCAGAATAAGTTGAATCAGAGACATATGAAATGGGTTGAATATTTGCAGAGTTATACATTTGTGATAAAACATAAGAGTGGAGTCACTAACTGAGTTGCTGATGCATTGAGTAGAAGAAGATCTTTGATGACCGAGATGAGAATTGAAGTTCTTGGTTTTGATGATATGAAAGTATTGTATGAAAATTATCCTAATTTTTCTGAGCCATGGAGAAAGTGCAGAGCACCTATTCAAGATCAACCAAGTACTAATTGGGAAGACTATTTCATTCAAGAAGGTATGTTGTTTAAAGGTATTTAGTTGTGTATACCGAGAGGATCAATGAGAACTAATTTGATAAAGGAGAAACATAGTATTGGTTTGGCTAGACATTTTGGCATTAATAAAACATTGAATTTTCTTAAGGAGAAATACTTTTGGCCGTAGGTGTATAAGGATGTTCAGAAATTTGTGAAAAGTTGTGGAATTTTTTAAGTTACAAAGGGAGTAAGTCAGAATACTAGATTGTATATACCAATTTATGTTCCTTGGAAACCTTGGATTAACATCAGTATGGATTTTGTTCTTGGATTACCGAAGACAGTGAGAGGTATTGACTCTATATTTATTTTTATGGATAGATTTTCTAAGATGGCACATTTTATACCCTATAGAAACACATTAGATGCAGTGCATATAGAAGATCTTTTCTTTAAGGAAATTTTTAGATTCCATGGATTACCAAGGAGTACCATCTCTGACCAAGACAGTAAATTTTTTGGATACTTTTGGAAGACTCTTTGGACAAAGTTGGGCACTGAGTTGAGGTATAGTTCTACATTTCACCCATAGACTCATGGAGAAAAAGAGGTTGTGAATAGAAGCTTGGGTAATATTTTGAGATTTTTAGTTGGAGATACACCTAGTAATTGGGATTCTATGTTGGCACAAGAAGAGTTTGCATACAATAATTCAATGAATATGAGTACTGGAAAAACATCTTTTGATATTGTAAATGGCATACAACCGAGAGGTATATTAGATTTGACGGATATTGCTGGTGAAGAAAAGAGAAGTGTTGAAGGAGTAAAGTTTTTTGAGTTCATGAAGACATTACATGAAGAAGTGAAACATAAATTAGAGAAATGAAATAAAAAATACAAAGATAGAGTAGATAGATCAAGAAGACATAAGACTTTTTGCAATTGGAGATGAAGTAATGGTACACTTAAAGAAAGGCAAATTTCTTGTTGGAACATATGGGACACTGAAAATGAATAAATTTGGTCCTTACAGGATATTAAGTAGATTTGATAGTGGAAATGCTTATGAGATTGAATTACCTGATGACATGGATATATCACCTATATTCAACATTGCAGATCTGTATGAGTATCATGAATTGGATGAAGAAATGAAAGTACCGAATGATTATCCTAAGAGATAGAAAGAAGAAGTTGAGAAGATTTTGGATCAAAGAGTTGGTAGAAGCACAAGAGAAAGACAATATATGGAATATCTAGTAAAGTGGAAGAACAGACTGAGTGAAGACAGTTTGTGGATTTCACAATCTGATTTGCATTCAGCTTGGGTTGTAATTGTTACATGATTCTGAGAATCATTTCAAACAACCCTAGGTGTCTGATACAGGAGCATCTCGGGTCCTTGGCAATCCTGTATCACCAAAAATAAGTTTGAGTTTTTTGTGTTGCTCGGTTCCTCCTTTGACTGAGTTGGCTCGGTAGTTGCTTGAGTTCCTTCTTTAACCAAGTTGGTTGGTTAATTCCCTGACGCTCGATTAACCTTACTTACCGAGTTGTTTCTTTTGGTTTTCTATTGATGCTGACTTGTCTATTTAATTGCGGTCATAGATTTAATGTTGGTATCGATCATTGGGAAGCCTATGGACCTAGATCCGATCAGTCCTTCCGTTAATGGTGGATCTTAAGACCAAATTATTTTGGTAGCCTCTTGTATATAATGTAGTTGTTGGTTGTAGTTTTAGGAGATAAGCTTAGAGATAGAAGATTAATGGTATCAGATTAGAATTTTGAAGGTAGTTCTAAATCCTCGTACGTTGGATGACTATTGTAATTGAATTTTTATATTTGGCCCTAACCGGGAAGGCCTTACAGCTCAACATGTATGAATCTATTTCATGAATAAAAGGATCTATTTTACATTCTCTCTCTCACTTGTTGTGTAAATGCTTCCATGTATGATCTCTGCAAGCTAGATTTGGATTAGGATGTCTCTTTGACCACTCATCCACCCCTCCCTTGCATCAATAACTTTTCATGTCAAGATTCTATCCGAGATAGGAGATATAATCCGATTATTACAAGCCGCTTTTGAAGAACACTGATGGAATACAGTTTCCACTAGATTATTCATAACTAACACAACTAATTGAATTCTTGTACGCTCTCTTAACCATGATATCAGGACACCATCATAAATATGTCCTCAACTCCGCATAACTTGATTTGAAATTCTCCATGTGCACTAAATCAAACATTGTCTTCTTCTCTGCTAATCTCCAGTATAATCAGTATGTTGACATCAATGACAAACACAGCCATGAATGCAACATGCAACTACTACATAACTACTAGAATACTCCCCCATAGGACATATTCAGCATTCATCCTTAACATATTCGGCCCTCTGCTTAAAAAAAGAAACCCTAGCTTGGGTCAATCAACCAAAAAAATAGAGATTCATATTATTATTAATTTAATAAATATTTTGAAAATGGAATTTAGGGTTAGTATAGAATTAATAAAGAGGAAGAAAATTAAATAAATAAACTAAACTAAGAAAACCATAAACTATTCCTATGGGAATTAAACCCGAGTTTTCTTCATAGCTTATAGAGGTATATATAGGATTGTCTAGAAATTTTTTAAATGAAAAATAGTGGATGGACTCCAAAAATATTAAATTTTTTACCATAGTGCATTTGTTTGACCTTGAGTCAATAATCTAGAAGTTTTAAATTGTTCTAATCTAGTTAAAATATTTATTAGATGCATTTGTTGAACATTATAGAAAATTCTAGAAGTTTGAGACTTCTAGGATTTTCTAAAAGAATTTAATTTAAGATTTGATTTATTTAATTAGAATTGTTTAGAACATAGTAAGTATTAGTTTTTTAATGTTTTGTAAAGTTTAGGTTAAAGGTCAAATATTAGAGATTTGATTAAATTTATAATTTATTCGATTTAATGATTTAATTAAATTGGCTAGAAGCTATTTAATTAAACATCTTTAATTGGAGATTTATAGTGTACTTTTTATTCAAACCTTATTATTATAAAATGAATGTAATATTATTGATAAGATTGTAATCAACTTCTTAATGTTACACTTAGAGTTATAAAAGTCGTATAGGTATCGTTGGCTGAATTTTGGCCCTATTGACTTTTGGTCAACCCTTGGTCAAACCTAAGATGAATGCCTTGATTTTTGTGCATAGGCATTCCCTATCATTTTAAGAACCCTTTTTACCTAGTTTCATGTTTATCAATGCATAGTTGACTTTTTGGTCAAACTTTGGTTGACTTTAGTCAACTACCTCATTTTGGGTGTCGGTTGAAGCATGCGACCTAGGGATCCCTGAAGGATGGTTCAAATGCAACTCTACATAGTTTGACTTTTAGTCAAACTTGGTCAAACATGGTCAACCTTCTTCTGGTTGGACCTTTGTGGTGTTTTGGACACTTAAACTAAATCGGTAGAATGTTTTCCTCTGCCTCATTTACGTGAACATATAAACTTGTGCCAGTTTGTATTAGACTCTAGCTAACATAGTTGCTTTTGTGTGTGTGCTTATTGTTAAATAGTAGGTATTAGGAAAAAAAAATTATAGTTGTGTTTTTCTCTAATTTTGGGCATTACATTTTGGTATCAGAGCCAGGTTTAGTAAACTTTGGGAACCTAACCCATTGCATAGATACTTAACATTGTATTTATGTGTGTAGGATGCCTGCTCTCACTCAACTAGCCCATGGATGTGGACATGGATGTAGGTGTATCTCCTTATCTTGAGAAGAGGTACAACCATAGGCATGAGTTTGAGGAAGGGACCAGGGTCCACCTCCTGAACCACCTCCTAATTCAAATGCAAAACTACTACAAGCCTTCAAGAACCTAGCTAGACTTATCCTAGACCATATGCCTCCTGTCATACCAAAAAATGTACAGGAGTGTATGGAAAGATATGGGTCCTTAGCTAGGGAGTGAATTAGGAGTCCCCCTCCTAGATTCGTAGAGAGACAGGAGGAGCATGAAGTTGGGTCCAGTAGGGGACTAGATGGTCCACCTAGGATTGAGGTTCATAGATTTGAGAGACCACCTCTTGATGTAGGTGATCATAACAAAGAGCTGATACGGCTTCAGCCGCCACTTTTGATGGGATCTACTGACGGGACAAAGGCTAAGTCTTGGCTTCTGAGCCTTAAGCGATATTTTGAGTTGCGCCCTTATGCGAGGAACCTTATAGTATGCTTTTCTATAAATCTTCTCAGAGGAGGAGCCTCCACATGGTGGAAAAATGAGGAGTTCAAGGGACATCTGGTTATAGACACCCTAACATGGAAAACCTTTCTAGAGATCTTTAGGGCCAAGTATCTCTCTGAGTAGTTTAAACAACATCGCTTAGATGAATTTCATGACCTGCAGAAGGGAGGACTTTCAATGGCCCAATATGAGGGAAATTTCATAGACCTCCTCCCTTATGTTGAGTATATGAGACACAAGAAATTATAGGTTAATCAGTCTATCCAAGGTTTGAACCTATCTATAGCTAACATGGTATGAATGGTACCACCAAGAGACTTACGATTCACCAATGATAGGGCCTTAGTTGTGAAAGAGATTGTTAAGGGATCTCAGTATCAAAATCCCACACCACATAAATCAAGCTATCAGAATCCCCCTTGGAAAGGGAATCAAATGAACTCATCGAGGTCTTTCATAGCCCTATAGCATTAGTAATAGCATCAGCCTTAAATAGTCTCAGCAAAACCAAACACAGAAACCACCTCAGGGTCAGCAGGGCTCAAAGCCCAAATAGTGGCAGTCTCAGGGTCCTGAGAAGGGCTAGAAATCTCACACCCCTTATACACCCCAAACAAAGACATAATAGACCTATAAAGGGGGATATAGAGGGACTACCAGGATAGGAGGATCTCAGAATTCTCAACCTCAGGGTGTTCAGATTCAGTCATGAGGACCATGCTATACTTGTGGTGCCATGGGGAACATAGATAGGGAATATCCTAAGGGAGGCAGTCAATGAGCATTAATGTCTGAACCTATAGTTGGGGACATGGGAAATTCCCACAGAGTATTTGCATTGGTTGACAACCACCAAGAAGAGCATTAGGTCAATGTCATTGAGGCCATAGGTACGATTGAAGGTAGTGCAGTTTCTATCCTATTTGATACTAGATCTACTAATGCCTTTGTTTCTTCATTGGTTGTGGAGCATTGTAGGCTAGTGGCAACTAGGCAAGACATTAGGTGGGATGTTGAGTTAGCTTGAGGAGCTAGAGTATTTTTTACCTTGATAGTTAGAGTGTCTGATCCAAATTGGTAGATTAACCACCATAGAAGACCTCAGAGTTACACTTCTTAGATCTTACAGACTAGTTCTTGGTATGGATTGGCTATATGCTCACAAGGCCAAGCTAGATTGTTGTAAGAAGTTGATCAAATTCTTGGATGATGATGGAAATTCTACTATGATTTTTGGAATCTAGAGGCCTATATCCCTCCGTGTGATTTCCACTATACAGCTTAAGTGAATCATGCAGAAGGGATGCCAGTTGTTTTCTATTACCATCAACAATATAGAGGATGAGGCAAAATAAGTAGTCTCACTAGATGACCATCCTATTTTGTAGAAATATGCAGATGTGTTTCCTTCAGAGCTACCTAGTATGTCTCCTCTAAGGATGGTATACTTTCACATATATCTTGTACCAGGAGTAGAACCAATTTCTAGAGCACCTTAAAGGATGACCACTAATGAGCTTAATGAGCTCAAGTTGTAGCTTGAGGAACTATTAGAGAAAGGACACATTCATCCTAGTGTTTCTCCTTGGGGTACACCTATTATATTCATGAAGAAGAAAGATGGATTTCTTAAGTTGTGTATGGACTACATCCAGTTTAACAAAGTAACGATCAAGAATTGGTATCCACTTCCTAGGATTGATGACTTGTTTGATCAGCTTTAGGGTACCCGAGTGTTCCCCAAGATAGACCTCATGTCAGGATATCACCAATTAAGGATAGTGGTTGGATAGTGATATTCACAAGACCACATTTTGTATGAGATATGGCTACTATGAATTCATGGTTGTTCCATTTTGTCTTACAAATGCTTTACCTATATTCATGAGTCTTATGAATGGAATATTTCATACATTCCTTGACAAGTTTGTGGTGGTATTCCTTGATGATATCTTAATTTATTCAAAAGATGAGAGACAACATAAAAAGAACTTGAGACAAGTTTTGTAGTTCCTTAGACATGATCAACTTTATGGCAACTTGTCAAAGTGTTCTTTCTTCATATCAGAGGTCAAGTATTTGGGTCATGTGATATCTTGTGATGGGATCTCAGTAGATCATTCAAATATTGATACCATTATGAATTGGCCAGCACCTACCATAGTAACTGAGGTAAGAAGTTTCATGGGTCTATCTAGTTATTAAAGGCAATTTTTTGAGGGGTTTTATCAAGTAGAAAACCCTATTACTTCTCTTTAGTGAAAGGGAAAGAAGTTTGAGTGGACTAAGAAGTGTGATAGAGATTTTTAGGATCTCAAGAGAGCATTGACCATTGCACCCATTCTTATTGTGCTAGAGCCTTCAAAAGACTTTTTTGTATGCACAGGTACCTCCTTAGATGGTTTAGGGGTGGTTCTTATGTAGGATAGAAGAGCTATAGCCTACGAGTCCAAAAAACTAAAGACTCACGAGCTCAACTACCCTACCCATGATCTCAAACTTGCAACAGTAGTACATCCTTTTGTGAGATGGTGACACTTCCTATTATGACATCAGTTTTAACTTCATTCAAACCATTAGAGTCCACAATACATGTTCACATAGCCAAACCTTAATGCTAGGCAATGAAGATGGATGGATTTCTTGTGCGAATATGATTTTGATGTTCACTACAACAAGGGGAAATAAAATGTTGTCACAAATTCTTTGAGTAGGAGACAGCATGAGCTTGCTTCTATGTCTACTAGCATAGATTTGAGAGATCACATTCTTTATCACTTACATTTAGATGAGTTATATGTAGAAGTGAGTGATTTTATTCGATCTCAAAGACCCCTTAAGGGTAAGTGTGCAAATTTTACCATAGAGTTGGATGGACTCTTACATTATAGATGACACGTCTACATACCTTCTTCCAGAGGATTGTGAGAGTTTGTCATGCTTGAGGCCCATAGAGCCCCTTATACAATACATCTTGAAGTGAAAAAGAAGCAGGCCAACTTGAGACAGTTATATCATTCCTAGCATGAGAATGCAGATTGCTAAGTTGGTAGCTAGGTGCCTAGAATGCTAGAGGGTGAAGGCATAACACCAATATCTAGGTGGTTTAATTTAGCCTCATGAGATACTAGTGTGGAAGTGGGACACCATATCTATGGACTTCATTTTTGGTCTTCCTATGTCATCTCACTATCATGATGTCATCATGGTGACAATTGACAAGGTGGCTCACTTTTCACCAGTGCATACTACATTTACTGCCCTATTAGTGGCATAGGTGTTCTTGCAAGATATAGTCAAATTGCATGGCATACCTCATAAGATGATATTAGATAGAGATTCTCTCTTCACATCATCCTTTTGGAAATAACAGTAGGCAGCAATGGGTACTAGACTCAATTTTAGTATGGCCTATCACTCCAAGATAGATGGACATACCAAAAGTGTCAATCAGGTGTTAGAAGACATGCTTTGCATGTATCTTATATACCATTAGACCCGGTGGGAGGAATACCTACATTTAGTGGAGTTTTCTTATAACAATGGGCATCATACATCCTTTGGTATGCCTCCATACCAGGATCTCTATGGTAGACCTTGTAGGGCACCACTCAGTTGGCATAGGAATGAGGACATATTTTCCATTGGTCCTGAGATTGTCAGAGATATGGAGCATTAGCTAACCTTGATTAGGCAGTGTCTTAGAGAGGCTCATGATAAATAGAATAAGTATGCTAATGCAAAGAGGATAGATCAAGCCTACTTAGTGGGAGACAGGGTCTTTTTGAGATTGCAACCACATAAGAGTCCAATTCTTTTTCAAAAGGGATCTGAGCTAGCACCTCATTTTGTTGGACCTTTTGAGATCCTTGAGAGGATAGGACCAATTTCATACCATTTTTCTTTTCCACCTAGCCTATTATGCATCCATGATGTGTTTCATGTTTTAATTTTTAGAAAGTATGTTTATGATGATAATCATGTGACAGATTTGGATGCCTTGTAGGTAGATTCAGACATACAGATGGATTTGGATCCCATTCATATATTGGCCCAATGGACCCTAGCAATTCAAGGAAGGGTGCTGGACTAGGTTAGGGTCCAGTGGGATTGTTATGACGAGGTCACAACTTCATGGGAAGATGCAATACATATGAGATCTCAGTTCCCTCATCTCTTCGATGAACTCCAGGAAGATTTTCATGCCTATAGGGGTGGATGTGATGCCCATCACATACCATCATAGCTTAGTTTTATATTTTCCATGTTTATGTTTTTCAGTTGTTACTATTGAGACTCTTGGATACTTGGATACATATGCTATTTTTGAGGATTTATAAGATCCTAAACCATTTTATTATACTTTTTGTTGATGTGAACCTATTTAGGTGATATCATATGGCTAATTATGTAGTTATCTTTAAGACTTAGTTGAATGATCAATTGTAAGAAATATACATGTTAGGATATATCAGAATCTAGATATTGTTTAAATTTTCCATGTGTAAAGGAATCCAGATGTTAGTGGTGTGAGTGTTACATTTTGTATTTTGTTATGTTATATATGATTTATTGGACCTACTGATGTGTGCAATGAGTGTGCAGGTGGTTGACCATGGTATTAAATTCATCATTTCAGAAACTAACATATATATATCCACTGTGATGCTAAGGTCCTATCTGTGAAGAGACATGGACCCCATTGTTATGTATTTTATTTGTGAATGTATGTAGTATGATTGTATTTAAATTAGTATTGTTAAAAGTTAAATGGGTCGTGCTTAATGTAATTTTATGTATCACTTGACACCTATGTCCTTATGTGTTGGCATGGCTAGTAAATGTAACTAAGGTAGACCTAGTCATGACCAAAGGGTTACCAAGAATAGTACCCATGCATACCCTAGAGTTTAGGAAGATTAGATTGGGTCAAGGGAGTTGAAATTAGGAGGTTAACTTCAAGTAGAGTTTAAGAGGACCAAATAGGCTTCCAGAAGGTAATTAGGGATATTTTTAACCAACCTACTTGGTACCGTATATGTTAGGGGTCATTTTCAACCCACTAAGAGCCTTGAAAATAATTTATGACACCCCTAAAATATCTCCTCTTCAAAGTGGCGAAAATTAAAGAGTTTGAGAATTTTGGGCAAAGTACTCAATCCTTCCCTTGTGATCCATTAATGTCATTTATTAGGACCTTGACTTAGGAAGGAAGGGAAAGACTCTAGAGGCTTCCTCATTAATACAGGAATCAAATATTCCTAGGCTAGAGCCTTTTTAGGAATATTTGGAGCGGAAAGTGAGGTTGTTCACCCAATCTCTACTCTTAGAGACCACTAGTTTTGGAGGAGGAAAGAGACATAAAGAGGAGAAACCTTCACAAATTCATCATTTAACCTTAAGCTTGGACTTGAGGTTGGAATTTATTTAGAACTTATAGTGTAATTTATTTTTTATGCTTGTAAAAGATTAAGGTAGATTAATGGAGTTTTATGTTATCTGTTTTCAATTCCATGGGTTTCCATGGAGATATGCAAGTGTTGTTCTTAATTTGTATTGCATATTTCTTTGATGGATTCATCAAGGCACACTCACGCTTGGGAGGGAAGAGTAACCTTGATGGGGTGATGGTTTAAAGGTTGCCATGTTGTGCAGAGTCTCCCATGTGTAGAGGGAAGAACATGGGTGAGTATATCCCCATAATGCCAACCATGCCAAGGGCCTTTGGACTTATAAGGATTAGTTTGATGGTTTTTGATCCATAAATATGTATTTTTATGTTTTGTGAAATTGTTTTGAGTTCCCATGTGTAACCTATTCCAAGTTTTGCATTATTTTATGGATTGGCTATCTCCACATGTGTGAGACCTCGTCACCCCTTGTTTTAGGTCCTATTATGAGGCCTAGTAAAGTAGGTTGGGAGTTGTTTTGTGAGTGTATTCATGTTTCTTTGTATCTAAAATTTGAACCTATTAGATTTCTGAAACCCCTAGCTCGGGGGTGGCCTAAAAAGGCCTAGGTTGGGTTATTCATAATGGCTTCCTTGAAAATCCTTGGAGGAAAGTTGTAAATATTCCTATTTTTGTGAAAGAAAAGAAAGTTGCATCTCAAAGATGAAAATTTATAAATCTCAAAGTTGTAATTGAAACTTGCCTTTCTCTATATATATTGGAAATAAAGTTGTCATGTATATAATTAGCTTTTCGTTAAACCTTCCTTATGTATGGATTTGTTAAATTACCTCATTTTATGAAAGGATATTTGCACTTAATTTTACATTCTTAATGGAGTTTAAAAGGTTAATATTACTTTTAACATAATAGTAGAAATTTCTATTAAATGTCAAAATTAGCTAAATTACATTCTAAAGTTTGAAGTTAATAGGAATTAAATTGATAAAATTCCAAGAGATATTAATCTTAATGTTGTCATGGATTCATTAGATTCATTTTTATTTTCATAGCTACTAATGACTTTGAAAATAATTCCTTCATTTATACATTAAGAAAATTTAGAAAGATTTCAATAAATATTTTAATAGATTTTAAAAATTTACCCTTTAGTAATACTTATGTTTTTAAATGTTAAATTATTAAACCTAATATATGGAAATAAACGTAGTAGAAAACTTATATATAAAATATATATAAGAATAAACAGTTGAGTGTTTTTATAAATATATACGTGCTTAAGTTTAAAAGACTAATTTTGAATTTTGCATGAGAATATATAATTATAGTTCCTTGTACATATCTATATACATAATTATATATAGATATATAAATAGATAGGTATTTATATAACAATATATTTTCATATATATAAAAATAATAATTAGTATCTCTAGTTTTTAAATAAAGAATTTCATATTTATTTATCACTGTATTCTTTTTTCAAAAAATACAATATATATATATATATAGAAACCGGCCCACTGTGTTACCACAGTGGATTGAGGGCTTGACGTTGTCGTCGCCCAACCCACTCCGTGCACGCCTCCCTTCCATATTTGGCCCTCTGCTTAAAAAAGGAAACCCTAGCTTGGGTCAATCAACCAAAAAAAATAGAGATGCATATTATTATTAATTTAATAAATATTTCAAAAATGGAATTTAGGGTTAGTATAGAGTTAATAAAGAGGAAGAAAATTAAATAAATAAACTAAACTAAGAAAACCATAAACTGTTCCTATGGGAATTAAACCCAAGTTTTCTTCATAGCTTATAGAGGTATATATAGGATTGTCTAGAAATTTTTTATACGAAAAATAGTGGATGGACTCCAAAAATATTAAATTTGTTACCATAGTGTATTTATTTGACCTTGAGTCAATAATCTAGAAGTTTGAAATTGTTCTAATCTAATTAAAATATTTATTAGATGCATTTGTTGAATATTATAGAAAATTCTAGAACTCTGAGACTTCTAGGATTTTATAGAACAATTTGATTTAGGATTTGATTTATTTAATTAGAATTGTTTAGAACATAGTAAGTATTATTTTTTTAAAGTTTTGTAAAGTTTAGGTTAAAGGTCAAATATTAGAGATTTGATTAAATTTGGAATTTATTCAATTTAACGATTTAATTAAATTGTCTAGAGGCTATTTAATTAAACATCTTTAATTGGAGATTTATAGCATAATTTGTAATCAAACCTTATTATTATAAAACAAACGTAATTTTATCGGTAAGATTGTAATCAACTTCTTAACGTTACGTTTAGAGTTTTAAAAGTCTTATAAGTATCATTGGCCAAATTCTAGCCCTGTTGACTTTTGGTCAACCCTTAGTCAAACCAAAGCCGAATGCCTCGATTTTCATGTATAGGCATTCCCTATCAATTTATGAACCCTTTTTACCTAGTTTCATGTTTATCGATGCATAGTTGACTTTTTGGTCAAACTCTGGTGGACTTTAGTCAACTGCCTCATTTTGAGTGTCGGTCAAAGCATGCGACCTAGGGATCGATGTAGGATGGTGCAAAAGAAACTCTACATAGTTTGACTTTTTGTCAAACTTGGTCAAACATGGTCAACCTTCTTCTAGTTGGACCTTTGTGGTGTTTTGGACACTTAGACTAAATCGGTAGAATGTTTCCCTCTACCTTGTATGAGTGAACAGAGAAACTTGTGCTAGTTTGTATTAGACACTAGCTAACATAGTTTCTTTTGTGTGTGTGCTTGTTAAATAGTAGGTTTTTGAAATAAAAAATTTGTAGTTGTGTTTTTCTCTACTTTTGGGCATTACACTAGACAAGAAGGTGAGTAAACAAACAAGGAGAACTACCTACTATGATTTTTTTATCAAATGGAAACATCATCCTCTGGAAGATGCCACTTTGAATGACCCCTGAAGCTATTCATAAGGCTAGATTCAAACTTGAAGATATCCCAACTCAAGAAACTTGAGTTCATTTTGTCTTGAAGAGTATGATTCAGGACACCTAGGGCATTTGATGTATTTGAGTAACATCTAGAATGTTCCTTATGTTTTTTCCTTGTAATAAAGGGATGGATCCTTGAGATTATTCTTCAATTGTTTGGATCCACCTTGTGTGTTCAAGCATCCCTAAGGTACATCTATAAACCTTCGGATACCTTAGTCCACTTGGATTTTGAGTCTAAATTTAATAGGTGTGATTAGTGTTTTAGGAGTTTTAGTTCTGTTCCCTATGATTTTGGATCATTTTAGTCATATTTGATCAGGTATAGGTGATAATAATTAATTCCAAGTCATTTGGGTTTGAAAAGTTACAAAAATGCAAAATTCTCATTGTTGCTCAAGCAACTTTTTGAAAAGTTGCTCGAGAGGTTCAAATTTGGTTGCCAATGGTCATAACCACCCATGGATCAATTAGATCCATGTAATGAAGGTATTTGAGCATGTTCAATCCTCTCCAAGAGGTTACAAAATGTATGATGATGTTTTGATGCAATTTTGAATCAAAACCACCACATTTCCACCACATTTCCTTAGCATTTATTGATGGTAGGGACGTGTACGGACTGATAAGACTAAACTATTGCTATGGTCAGATAGAATTGTGAATCTACTTTCTAAAGCATTTGATTTAGTCTCATTTGGACCTGATTTGTAGAATTTATAAGCAAATTAGTGGAGAGAGTCCAAGGAAGAGCCTAATCCATGCTTGTTGCACAAATGGAGCCATAACTTGACATTTCACTGGTGGAATTTCAGGACCACTTGGGAAATTCTAGTTAGGGATGTAATTTTAATAATTCTAGAGGCCTAGACTGATATTTGGTGTTTTGGTGGTTTTGGCATCAAGTCCAAGGCTAAATATCCCTATGTATTTAGCGAGTCAAGTATGTGAAGTTGTGTGCAGACAATCAAACTGATTGGAGGGACCAAATAGATGGTTGACTTGGATCATTTGGAGATAGGAGAAGGCTTAACAAACTCTACACAAATTATGTCAACCCATCCTTAACCACTTCCTTTGTAATCCAAGCTTAATCTAGCTAAGTAGGTATGTGAGCATTGTGAGGGATGAGTGCTACTAGAGTGGAGTTGGTCTCTATGACTTTGGGGATCTTTAAGAAATCCAAAAGGGTCCTTGAATCTATCCTTAGTTTATCTGGTCCGTTCCATAGTTGCAAGTTGCAAAAGAAAAACCTCTTGAAGAGACCTAATAGGATTCATTGGTCAAGTAGAGTGTATATGGTTGTGAGGGTTGTAGAATCAACTTTTTGGGTGATTCCTTGTCCATAAAACCTAAGTAAGATTTTCCAACCCTCATATTGGTTGGTTGAATCCACTGGTGAATATTTCCACATTTTGGCATAGTTTAAGGAAAGTGTCCCTAAGTCACTGTTTGAGAAGCACTTGAACAAAAACCTTGGGTGTTGAAGTGGGGTATGAAAGGTGTCAAAACCTCATAAATTATTGGTATCCATATTATTGCAAGGTTGGTGGATTTGGATTGGACCAAGCCTAAGATTGAAGAGTTGTGGATGAGATTGAAGATCTCTTTGTCTTCTCATTGTGCTCTTTGCATCAAGTTTTCTTTGTGTGCCTAAAGGATACATAAGAGAGAATATAATCAAAGAGAATAATTATGGTAGCTTGGAAAGGCACTTTGGTGTTGATAAGACACTAGAACTTGTCATGAGATTCTACTACTGGCCCAAAATGCAGATAGATGTGAGGAAGTATATGGATATTTGTTTAGTTTTCCAGAAAGCTAAGGGTCACACATCCAATGTAGGGTTGTACACTCAATTTCCAATCCCTCCAAGCCTTGGGATTCTGTAAGTATGGACTTTGTGTTAGGTCTTTCTAAAACCAAAATTAGATTTGACAGTGTCTATGCAGTGGTGGATATATTTTCTCAAATGGTGCATTTCATACAATGTAAAACAATTCATGATGCCTCCCACATAGAAGGTTTGTTCTTCAAGGAAGTTGTTCAACTCCATGGACTACCCTTTTCAATTCTATTTGATAGAGATTCTAAGTTTTTGGGATTCTTTTGCAGAACATTATGGAGGAATCTTGAAACTAATGTGTCTATGTCCTATGTATATCACTCACATTTTGATGGCCACAGAGAAGTCATTAATAGGTCCCTTGGTAATCTTGTGAGGTGTCTAACTCAAGAGTATGGAGTCACTTGGGATTCTATTCTCACCCAAGCTAAATTTTCTTATAATGATTATGTCAACAAGAGTGCTAGTTTGACTCCTTTTCAAATTGTGTATGGTGTTCACCCCAAAGGTGTATTGTGACTTAGCGATATCAGGGATATGTAGAAGAGGAGTGCCTTGGATAAAGAATTTGATAAAGTGATGAAGGATATTCATGAATAGGTGAAGACAAAGTTGTAGCATAATTCTAATAAGTATAAGCACTAGGCATATAAGAAGATAAGAGACTTACAATTTAAGGTGGTAGATATGGTGATGATTCATCTCAAGAAAGAGAGGTTACCTAAGAATAATTATACTAAGCTCATGATGAAGAAACTTGGTCCTTTCAAAATCCTAAAGAAGTATGGAAACAATGCCTATAAGATTTACTTGCCTTCTAATATTGGTTTATCTCCTATTTTTAATGTTGCTGACATTTATGCATATAAGGGTCTTGTTAGTGATGTTTGTGCAGTGGGTGATCAAGATCCTCAACAAACCAATGTGATGAAAGACTTGATTACACCATCCATTCCTAAGATTTATTGCATTTTAGACAAGAGGGTGAGTAAAAAAACAAGGAGACATACTTACTATGAGTTTTTCATCAAATGGAAATATCATCCTCTGGAAGATGCCACTTGGATGACCCCTGAAGCCATTCAATAGGTGGGATTCAAGCTTGAAGATATTCCAACTTGAGAGACTTGAGTTCTCTTTTGTCTTCAGGAGTATGGTGCAGGGTACCTGTTGGTGCTCTCAAATTTGGCTCAAATTTTGAGTGACCAATTGAATGCTTTCTCTAAGACAAAATGAGTATTCCTAAAAAAATTTGTGACAAGGCACATTTTGAGCATGTAAAGGGAAGCTAGCATGTGATGGAGGAATGTTTTAAAGAAGGGAGGATGCTAGACCATTGCTCAGAAAAGATGAATCAATGGATTTTGCATACACTGATTTGTAGAAGATAGAAACATAGTCATATTGAGAGGGGCATAACTTTTTATTCAACCATTAGATCAAGCTTGTTTTTGGATATGTTGTCGCAAACCTAGTTATCTAAATTCTCACTGGAGTGATTTTAAAAATTCATCCTGGTTCATGAGATACAGTCATCTAAGTGTGGCACTATCAAAACTGCCCAGAAAATTTTCATAGCATTTATCCCACATTCACCCCAGATTGTGAAAATATAATGTTTATATGCAATGCTCCAAACATATGAAATAAATCAAAGTGCTAGAAGCTATGCTTTCCTAGGCTTGTGCGTCCACCTCATTTTTTGCACCAGTGGGCCTAGAAGAATTTTTGCAGAAAAGGGGACACGTGTCAAGAGGTATCTAAGTCTCACAAAGGAAAAAGCTCATTCTAAGATTTGGAGACTTAGTCTCCAAATCTCCAAGTCTCCAGATCTCTAGATAATTATTCTGAGATTTGGAGACTTAGTCTCCAAATCTCCAAGTCTCTAGATCTCTAGATAATTATTCTAAGATTTGGAGACTTAGTCTCCAAATCTCCAAGTCTCCAGATCTCTAGATAATTATTCTGAGATTTGGAGACTTAGTCTCCAAATCTCCAAGTCTCCAGATCTCTAGATAATTATTCAGAGACTTGGAGACTTAGTCTCCAAATCTCTAAGTCTCCAAATCTCCAGATAATTATTCAGAGATCTAGAGACTAAAGGAAGTCTCCAAATCTCATAAAGAAACATGAAGGGAGGAAATCATTATGAGATTTTGAGACTAATCTCCAAATCTCTAGATGACTATTCAGAGATCTAGAGACTAAAGGGATTTTTCCAAGTCTCTAAATGAAACCATGGTTAAGAAAATGCTTCTGAGACTTAGAGATTCGTGTAGTCTCCAGATCTCTAGATGGACTAAGGTTAAAGGTGAGTTTGTTTGAGCATCAAATGAAATGGTGACAAGTGGCAAGTTCTAGTGGCATGTGCAGATTTTAAGGTTTAAAAGATTTAAAAAGTTATAGAGTTTAGACTTTGGAGAAATTTTGAAATTTTTTAATGACAGAGCTGTTCACAGGAAAATGCCTGGGAGATTCATTTTTTATCAAAATATGGGAGTATAATATGTTTTCAAAAATGCCAGAAGATGATGGATGCAATGATGGTAGTTAGAATTAGATTAGATCAAGTTGCTAAGAGTATTAAAGGCTTTTAATCCGCGACCAGATTTTGGGGAGATTTTTCTTCTTCCAAAATTGATTGATTTTGCAAATTCGGCAGAGGAATGAATCAGAATTGCATGGTGATAGGAAAAGAGGGTACAGAGGACTAAATTGCATTTCAAGGAAGAGCAAAGGATAAATTAATTAGATTTCCATGTAGATGAGCAGATTTTATGCAAAAAGGATAGATGTTTTCAGATTTTGGAGGTGCCCGAGAAGATTAGATTTTCAGAGAAAAGAGAAGGCTGTGAGATTAGATTGCAGAATGGACAAGTGTTGGTCAAGTACAGATTTTAGGGTTTCTTCTTCTTCTCCTTATTCTCTTCTCTTCTCAGTTGTAAGGGTTCTTGGTTCGTATTCTCTTTTTGGTTCCAATTCCTGTGGTTGCTCTGTTGTGAATAGACCACTAAATGGTGAATATTGAATATCTTGTTGTAGAACAAATTTCCCAGTCTTGTGTCTAAATTCCAGAAATTTTAAGCTTTGTATGTATTGAGACAGGCTCTTTTTCAATAAGATACAGTGCAATTTCTATCCTACATGGTTATTGTCTCTTGGCTTTGTGTTCTATTCTTGTATGTTTCATTTGTAAGGCATTTAAAACATACTAGTTGTAAGGAAACTAATCTAATTTCCTGTTAGTTTCTTTCAAGGAAAGGATTAAATCCTCATATGCAATTTCAAAGAGTAGACATATGTGTTAGGATTTTGATGATAGCAACATAGGATTGACAAGATAGTTTGTAAGGCATCCTATCTAGATTGCATGTAGTTTGTAAGGCATTCTACTGTATTTCCTTGAGATCTTCTTGTGAATTTATATTCAAACTCTTCTACCCAATGGAATAGGCACTGGTTGGTTGTTTGTGATGAAGTTATCTTTAAGTCATCAAACACTAAATTTCATTACCAGTTCATTTCTATTTTTAAGTTTCATGCATACTGTGAAAAGGTTGCATCCAGGTGATACAGTTCACATTTGTTGATTCCTTGGAGAGAGAATTAGAGGTTAACCTTCCTTGAGTTTTACTCAAAAAAAGAAGAAGGATTCACTTCCTTATTCCATTTTCTATGCTATTACATTTTATAGTTTCTATTGTCAAGCTCTGTATCAGGACATTCTCAGCTGTTTGCAGAGTGATCTTTTGTTGAAATAATTGGAAGCACAATAGCATAGCAGTGAAGACCTTATCCACTAATCAAAAGTTTACTTGAAATATAGTAACCTATTTATAGGCATTACCAGCCTGAGTCATGTGGAGCTCGAAGGAGAAGGAGGATCTTATCCAATCCTCATTAATTAGGCTTTTCTTGCAAACTTGGAGCCCCTTTTAACTGAGAATCTAGCCTATATTTTTGTCAAGTTTGACCCTATAAGAAAAATCCCTAACAAATTGGTGACTCTGCTGGGGATATGTTGCAGTGAAGATAGAATAACATGGGTACAAGTAGAGCTAGACTCCTAGCCAGCTTATTCATTTATCCAGTGGTCTCGATTGAAGTGTGTAAGAGTCAGTTTTCAAAATTTTTAAATCATCTCACCAAGTTGTGAGTGGTGGCTCTGAAGTTCTTTGTTTGATCAGTGCATAATGACATATTTTCAGTCCTGATAAACAACATATGTACCCTGTTGAAGTTGATGTGTTGGTGGAGAAAGAGATCTCAGTTTATGGCAAATCTTTTCCTCTACAGAGAGTTGGCAGCTCTACAAAGTTCTTGAAGGTGATTTGGAGGTGACTTCAAGATCACAAAATATTTTGTAGCTCCCCCAATACATCTAGGTATTTTAAAGTTTTAAATGCTTTCCTTATCAAGTGATCAAAGCACTAAGGAAAAAGGAAATAAGGTGTGAAAAGAGGTTTGCATGTTTCAAAGATTTTAGTTGCATTTCTACAAAATCTGAAGTGAAATATGTACCAGAAAGATACAGGCAATTTATAGTTTCTCCACCTGCTAAGATGGCACAACTTTTTAAGAATAAGTTGTTTGGGGCAATAAATTTTGAAGGTATCCCTGGATACCCAAATCATATCCCAGAAGTGGTTAGAGATTGTTTACCAAAATTCACTGGTTTTGGTGAGCAATCAGCTGAAGATCATTTACAAAAGTTTTCTAACCTGATAGATGATCACAATATCACACATGAGGATGTATTGATGAAACTCTTTGCAATATCTCTAATTGAGATTGCAAGGAATTGGTTTAGAGAACTACCTCATGGCTCAATAGGATCTATGGCAGCATTGGAGGATTGTTTTATTAGAAAGTATGCTGATATTGAGCAATATAATGATATGGAACATAGTGATGAACAAGACATATCTGAATCAAAGGATCCTGTACCAAAGCTTGAAGTTCTTCAAAAAGAAATAGAAATGTTAACACAAAGGTTGTAGGAAAGTGTGGTGTTACATTTAAAAGAGAACATGAGCAGAGAGGAGGGTGAGTCACAACATGATTTCTTCCAAAAGTTTACTGATAAGATCAAGGAGTTTGACATTCCTTTTTTTCCTCAAGATTTTGTATGGGAAAACTTATTTTTTAAAATTTTTTTTCCTCATACACTTAGTTTACCAATCCCTCAAAGGGTAGAATGTATTCAGAAAACTATGCAATGGATGAAACATGTAGAAAAATTTTCTTCCAAAGATGTGTCTATGGCCGAATACAGTGATGTTGAATCTGAAAATCCTGAATATGCCAATATTGGAAGTGATAATGAATATGAAACTAGTTATGCTGATGAATCTGATTTTAGTGATTATGATGATGAGTCCACTTGTGCTAAACATTTTTCTAATGATAGTGTTGATAATGAACTTTGTGAATAGCAAAACAATGAAAATGTTTTGTGTGGATAGCAGGATGATAACTATGATGCAGATATGAGTGTTTGTAGTGATTTCTTTACACAAGATGATATGCTCCGACAAATCTCACTCCATGATTCTAATGAGGAAAAAATTTATAGCATCAAGCAAGATGATAGTTGGGATAAATCAGAGTGTCATTCCTTGCCAAATTGTGAGAAATTTTCAAATCTTCAAAACTATGTATCAGAAAATGATTTCCAAACTTCATGCATTATGGATATAATTTTTGATGATAACATTGCTAGGGGTGTGGAAAATGATCATGAAGTTTTTGATTGTGAAATTATATCAGAGACGAGTATGAATGATGATAGTTGTTCACTTCATAGTGAATAAATTTCAGAATTTTTATCTTCTGAATATCTCAGACATTCAGGAAAGGATAGCATTGAAACTTCATGCCCAACATACATTAAATTTGATAAAGAATATGAATTAGTGGATCCTAATTTTAACACTTATGTTTCTGATTTTCCTTGCACTCCCATATCACTAGACCATGATCATATTCAGTATGGTTTATCAGATGATGAAGTCATCAATGTTGTTTCAGATTCAATGGATGTGGAGACTCCAGACATAATGTTGAGTATTGACTAGGATAGTAGTGTGGATTTTGAATCCCGTTCAAATTCTGAATTTTCCATTCAACCATTAAAATATGATCCTTTAATAGGTCAAGTTTCATGTGCAGATAATGAATATACTAGTATTTTCCCTCCTACCCACCAACAAGTTCTGGATTTGTATCATGCTAATACTTTGCAGGTAGATATTGAAGATGATTCAGATAATGTCCCTGATTCTTTGCAGACAGATTTTTGTTTAAAAGGTTTATATTTTAGTTTGCAAATTGCTGATGTGAGAAAGTTATGTTTTGTGGTACAAACAAATGATCAGAATGATGTTTTCAGCTTTGAGAGAGAGCCATAATGTTTTCTTTTTTCAGCTTGTCAGCAATGGTCAGGGGTGTGATGTTTTGATATCACATAATGATCAGCATTCATAGTATTTTAGTGACTTTGTTTTACCAAGTGATGGTGACTTTGCTGATTGTTTTTTGTTTGATGTGTTAAAGGTGAATGGCGGTGTTTTTCATCAAACACATGGAAGCAATAATTTTAGTTTACCTCTAGTTCATGGAGATGAGAATCATCTATTTGACAGAGGTAAAGATTCATTTTACTTTTGGGGCTTTGAGCCTTTGTAAATAAGCTTCATGTTTGTACAGTTGCTTTATTTCCCTTCCATTGTGTGTTGTCCCTGCTTTCAATAAAGGGTTTCCAATTTTTGAAGAGAGAGGCTCCCGGTTCAGAGTTTTGAGATGTTGCTAAAAAATGGAAAGTCTAATTTCATTTTGTCAGTGGTCTGCTTCTACCATGAGATTCTAAAGGTTCTCTGCATACCTGCATGGGGCATACATCCACAGTCAGAGTCACTATTGGTGCTCTCAAATTTCTCTCAAATTTTGAGTGACCAATTGAATGTTTTCTCTAAGACAAAATGAGTATTCCTAAAAAAATTTGTGGGAAGGCACATTTTGAGCATGTAAAGGGAAGCTAGCATGTGATGGAGGAATTTTTTAAAGAAGGGAGGATGCTAGACCATTGCTCAAAAAAGATGAATCAATGGATTTTGCATACACAGATTTGCAGAAGACAGAAACATAGTCATATTGCGAGGGGCATAACTTTTTTTTCAACCATTGGATCAAGCTTGTTTTCGGATATGTTGTCGCAAACCTAGTTATCTAAATTCTCACTAGAGAGATTTTAAACATTCATCCTGGTTCATGAGATACAATCATCTAAGTGCAGCACTGTCAAAACTACACAGAAAATTTTCATAGCATTTATCCCACATTCACCCCAGATTGTGAAAATATAATGTTTATATGCAATGCTCCAAACATATGAAATAAATCAAAGTGCTAGAAGCTATGCTTGCCCAAGCTTGTGCATCCACCTCAGTTTCTATGCCAGCGGCCCTGGAAGAAATTTTGCAGAAAAGGGGACACTTGTCAAGAGGTCTCTAAGTCTCATAAAGGAAAAAGCTCATTCTGAGATTTGGAGACTTAGTCTCCAAATCTCCAAGTCTCCAGATCTCTAGATAATTATTCTGAGATTTGGAGACATAGTCTCCAAATCTCTAAGTCTCCAGATCTCTAGATAATTATTCTGAGATTTGGAGACTTAGTCTCCAAATCTCCAAGTCTCTAGATCTCTAGATAATTATTCAGAGACTTGGAGACTTAGTCTCCAAATCTCCAAGTCTCCAAATCTCTAGATAATTATTCTGAGATTTGGAGACTTAGTCTCCAAATCTCCAAGTCTCCAGATCTCTAGATAATTATTCAGAGACTTGGAGACTTAGTCTCCAAATCTCCAAGTCTCCAGATCTCCAGATAATTATTCAGAGATCTAGAGACTAAAGGAAGTCTCCAAATCTCATAAAGAAATATGAAGAGAGGAAATCATTATGAGATTTGGAGACTAATCTCCAAATCTCCAGATGACTATTCAGAGATCTAGAGACTAAAGGGATTTCTCCAAGTCTCTAAATGAAACCATGGTTAAGGAAATGCTTCTGAGACTTAGAGATTCATGTAGTCTCCAGATCTCCAAATGGACTGAGGTTAAAGGTGAGTTTGTCTGAGCATAAAATGAAATGGTGACAAGTGGCAAGTTCCTGTGGCATGTGCAGATTTTAAAGGTTTAAAAGATTTAAAAAGTTATAAAGTTTAGACTTTGGAGAAATTTTGAAATTTTTTAATGACAGAGCTGTTCACGGGAAAATGCCTGGGAGATTCATTTTTTATCAGAATATGGCAATATAATATGTTTTCAAAAACACCAGAAAATGAAGGATCCAATGCTGGCAATTAGAATCAGATTAGATCAAGTTGCTAAGAGTAGTAAAGGCTTTTAATCCGTGATCAGATTTTGGGGAGATTTTTCTTCTTCCAAAATTGATTGATTTTGCAAACCTGGCAGAGGAATGAATCAGAATTGCATGGTGATAGGAAAAGAGGGTAAAGAGGACTAAATCACATTTCAAGGAAGAGCAAAGGACAAATTAATCAGATTTCCATGTAGATGAGTAGATTTTATGCAAAAAGGATAGATGTTTTCAGATTTTGGAGGTGCCCAAGAAGATCAGATTTTTAGAGAAAAAAGAAGGCTATGAGATTAGATTGCAGAATGGACAAGTGTTGGTCAAGTACAGATTTTAGGGTTTCTTCTTCTTCTTTTTATTCTCTTCTCTTCTCAGTTGTAAGGGTTCTTGGTTCCTGTTCTTTTTTTGGTTCCAGTTCCTGTGGTTGTTCTATTGTGAGCAGACCCCTAAATGGTGAATATTGAATATCTTGCTGTAGAGCAAATTTCCCAGTCCTGTGTCTAAATTCCAAAAATTTCAAGCTTTGTATGTATTGAGACAGGCTCATTTTCAATAAGATACAGTGCAATTTCTATCCTACATGGTTATTATCTCTTGGCTTTGTGTTCTATTCTTGTATGTTTCATTTGTAAGGCATTTAAAACATACTAGTTGTAAGGCAACTAATCTAATTGCCTGTGAGTTTCTTTCAAGGAAAGGATTAAATCCTCATATGAAATTTCAGAGAGTAGACATATGTGTTAGGATTTTGATGATAGCAACATAGGATTGACAGGATAGTTTGTAGGGCATCCTATCCAGATTGCATGTAGTTTGTAAGGCATTCTATTGTATTTCCTTGAGATCTTCCTGTTGATTTATATTCAGACTCTTCTGCCCAATGGAATAGGCACTGGTTGGTTATTTGTGATGCAGTTATCTTTAAGTCATCAAACACTAAATTTCATTACCAGTTCATTTCTATTTTTAAGTTTCATGCATACTGTGAAAGGGTTGCATCCAGGTGATACAGTTCACATTTGTTGATTCCTTGGAGAGAGAATCAGAGGTTAACCTTCCTTGAGTTGTGCTCACAAAAAGAAGAAGGAATCACTTCTTTATTCCATTGTCTATGCTATTACATTTTATAGTTTCTATTGTCAAGCTCTGTATCAGGACATTCTTAGCTGTTTACAGAGTGATCTTTTGTTGAAATAATCAAAAGCACAATAGCATAGCAGTGAAGACCTTATCCACTAATCAAAAGCTTACTTGAAATATAGTAACCTATTTATAGGCAATACCCACCTGAGTCCTATGGAGCTCGAAGCAGAAGGAGGATCTTATCCAATCCTCATTAATTAGGCTTTTCTTGCAAACTTGGAGCCCCTTTTAACTAAGAATCTAGCCTATATTTTTGTCAAGTTTGACCCTACAAGAAAAATCCCTAACACTACCTAGTACATTTGTATAATATCTAGGATGTTCATTTCATTTTAATAAAGGGATGGATCCTTTGGATCATCCTCCATGTGTTTTATTCCACTTTGTGTGGTCAAGGGTCTCTGACATAGTGCAAAATGGAGGATCCAAGAATGGATAGTCCAAACCTTATACTCACAGCAATAATATAATGGAAACACACAAAAAAAACTTCTCAAATAGAATCATACTATTTTCATTTAACATTCCTAGCTATAAGGCCTTTCGGGTTATGGACAAATACAAACAATTACAACAGTAATTCTGCAAGACCTCGCAAGATCAAACTCCAAGCTAACTAGATCTATAACACATCAATCTAGTAGAAACATCCAACAAGAGCTAAACCTATTCTCTCAAGCCACCAAGTGATCTCCTTGTTCATCAACCAAATGCATATACAAGTCAGCCAACTAAATCTCCAAGAACTCCATTTGGTAAGCCAGACTACGAAGTGATAGTAAAACTACCGAGAAATCTAGGCATCACCAAGAAAGCGCATCGACCGAGCTCCATAATCATCACTGAGCATAGGCTCTATCGAGCACTAAAAGTTTTATTGAGCTCCTTTAGCAACTGAGTCCCATTAGTGACTAAGTCCCTTTAGTGACCAAGCCCCTTCAGTGACTGAGTCCCTTTAGCGACTGAGCCCCTTCAGTGACCAAGTCCCTCAGTCAACACTACCACCAAGCAACACTAAGGTCAAAACACTCCAACATGTAGGATTTCTATCTTCCCCAGGATGCTCATTCATCAAACACCTCAGGTGCAAAAAGATATTCTTAACGGCTGGAAGAACATCTTACAGGATTCAACACATAAACCCTGAACTGGTTCTTCACATACATCCCCTCCAAGTGTTCAACACTCTTATCCTAGATCCACTTCTATTTTATTTTCCTTCTCAAGTCTTTCCTTGACAATTCACATGTTTTTTTTCCACACTGATCTCTAACCCTTCGAGGATCCTTCAACTCAACTCGAAGCCCAAAGTTCATGTTCCTCCTATCAAGTTTTGTATCTAGCAAAAGAATTAGGAAAAAATTCCTTCCACCCTTCTCAACAATAAACACATTCTTGACATAGTCATGCACAACCCTGTAATCATACTGCCAAGGTCTACCAAGCAATATGTGACAACTACTCATGGCCACAATAGCATACAAAACTTGATCCTTATACTAGCCAATCTAAAAATCAACAAGACATTGCTCGCTCACTTCCAAAGTATGAACATCTTGCAACCAGCCAATCCTATCAGGACAAGGATGTCTCACTCTCTTCAAACCAAGTTTCTGAACCATCTCCTCAAGTAGAAGATTATTGGTACTACCACCATCCATGATCACATTATAGATTTTACCTCCTGACTTGCACATAGTTCTTAACAAATTAATCCTCTAAAAAGGTTCCACCTTATTACCAATCAATGTTCTTTGAGCCAACTAGTTTTCTGACTCCACCTCAGGTTCATTTAGTATGTTCTCATTCACCATAGTAGTTCTTCAATCACCAATCTTCTGGGAATATTCATAATATCTATGTCCTTCTTCACCACAATGAAAATAAGTACCCTTAAAGGTAACCTTACCTATCCTCTTCCTCGACTCAACAGGTTTTGGTTCATCTTTAGTAGTTTGTTTATCCTTCACCAAGTGATCCTATTTCTCCTTCCCTCGGGAATTACCATGGTGTGTCCTCTTAAACTTATCTTCTTCCTTCAGGGTATACGGATAAGCATCCTAAACCAACTCAATCTTTAGCATACCAAGCTCATCTTGAATATTGAATCTCAAACCATTCACATATCGAGGTACCTTTTCCTTACTGAGTTCTCTATGTCCATATCAAATAGTAAGTTTGTAGAACTCCTCGGTATAGTCTTCAACAATCAATTTTTTCTGCTTCAAATTCTACAATTTCTTAAACAACTCAAGCTCATAGTTGACAAGTATGAACTTAGCCTTCAATTTATCCACCATCAACCTCCACCAATTGATCTTCATTTCACCTTCATCTTCTCTTTCTCTCTGCAATTCTTTCCATCAAAGAGTAGCATGTCCTTTCAGCTTTGTCTGCACCAACCTCACTCTAAGAGGATCTTCAATTTCTTCAAGCTCAAAGAACTCTTCTAACTCACCAATCCAATCAATCAAGTCCTCAAGTCTCAAACTACCAAAGAAGTTAGAAAATTACATTTAATAACTAGTACTTAATCGGGCTCTAGATCTCGACAACCAACAACTTCTATCTTTTCTAGATCTATCTCTATGATCAGTTCTATCATCTCCACTAGATCCAGTAGCCTCGAAGTCTTTAGCAGCTTCCTCATAACCATCCTTAGTGCCCACATTTTGAGGTACACCTACCATATCCCTTATAATCTCAGTGATCATGTCATTCTTCATCAATTCTATCTTGGATCTAAAATCAACTTTAACCTTCTCTATAATCCTTGACTCCACAGTATCATAGAGATCTACAATTGCCCTAGCATCCAATCTTCTTGGATGCATCTTCAAATATCTTCAAAAACCTAAGGTGACAAATCACCAACCCAAGGTCCTGGTCTAAACTACCTCACCTTTGGTGATCTATCCACACACCCAAGAACTTCAAGCTCTGATACCACCTAATGTAGTGAAAAATGGATGATCCAAGAATGGATAGTCCAAACCTTACACTCATAGAAACAACACAACAGAAAAACAATAAAAAAACTTCTCAAATAGAATCATACTATTTTCATTTAACATGCTCGACTGTAAGGCCTTCCGGGTTACAACCAAATACAAAAAATTACAATAGTAATTCGAAAAGACCTCACAAGATCCAACTCCAATCTAGCCATATCTTTAACACATTAATTTAGTAGAAACACCCAACAAGATCTAAACTTGTGCTCTCAACCTACCAAGTGATCTCCTTGTTCCTAAGCCTCAGCCACTAGCTCTGCTTACAAATGCACAATTTTAGATTCCACACTTGAATCTCTCTACTCCATCATTTCCTCCTCCAAATCTACCCAGACCCTTCTTAAATAAAATTCTTCAACTACAAGACATATGGAAGAAAGAAATAACTCCTAAGCCTAAGTCGGCTCCTAAAAGAAACAAATATTAAATGCAATACAAGTTGACCAACCAAATCTCCAAGAACTCCTATCGATAAGACAGACTACCGTGTGATAGTAAAATTACCAATCAAGGAAGGCATCATCAAGAAAGCACATCGACCAAGCTCCACAAGCATCACCAAGCATAGGTTCTATTGAGGACCAAAAGTTTTACTGAGCTCCTTCAGTGACCAAGTCCCTTCAGTGCCCAAGTCCCTTTAGTGATCGAGTCCCTTCAATGACCGAGCCCCTTCAGTGACCAAGTCCCTTGATCAACACTTCCACTGAGCAACACTAAGATCGAAACACTCCAACAAGCAAGATTTCTATCTTCCCTAGGATTCTCTTGGATTAGTTAGTAAGGTACATCTATAAACCTTGGGACACCTTAGTCCACTTGGATCTTGAGTAGCATTTATTAGGTGTGGTTAGATCTTTTAGGTGTTTTAGGAGTTGGTTTTTGTTTCCAATGATTTTGGATCATTTTGGTCATCTTTTATCATGTCAAGCTGATAGGAATCTATTGCAAGTCATTTGGGTTCTAAATGTTGCAAAATGCAAAAAGTTTCAAAATTGTCAGAATGTTGCTTGAGAAACTTTTACCAAAAAGTTTCTCGAGAAGTTCAAATTGGTTGCAAATGGTCATAACCATCCATGGTTCAGTTGGAACCATTAGATGGAGGTATTTAAACATGTTGAATCCTGTCCAACAAGGTTGGAAAATATGTATTGAGTTTTGATGCATTTTAAAATAAAAGTAACCAATTTTCCTAAGCATTTATTAACTATATGAATGTGTAGGGATTTTTGGGGCTGAATAATTTCCATGAATAGATAGCCTGGTGAATCTAGTTTCCAAAACATTTGATTTTGTCTCATTTGGTATAGATTGGTGGAAGTTATAAACAAATTAGTGGATACAGTCCAGGAAAGCACAACATTCAAACCTTTTGCATAAATGGAGCCCTAACTTGGCATTTAACAAATGGATATCCATGGCCACTTGTTAAATGCAACTTACAGATGTACTTGTAATGATTCCAAAGGCTCATGTCAAGATTTGGTGTTTTGGTATTTTTGGCATCAAGCCCTAGGCTAAATATCTCAATGTATTCAATTGGTCAAGTATGTAAAGTTATGTGCAGGAGAGAAGATTGATTATGGGGACCAAGTAGATGGTTGTTTTGAACCATTTTGGGTTAGGAGAAGCCTTCCAAAGAATTGTATCAATTCTTTGAACCCATCGTTAACCACTTGTTGTGTAACCTAAGACTAATCTCGCCAATTAGGTCTGTCAGCATTGTGAGGGTTTAGTGTTTCTGAAGTGGAGTTGGTCTTTGAAGCTTTGGGTATTTTAAGAAAATCCAAAAGGTTCCTTGAAACCATCCTTAATTCATTCATTCTCTTCCATAGTCAAAATTTTTTCAAGGAACACCTCTTTGGGAGACCTAGTAGGATCCATAGGTCAAGAGGAGTTACTATTATTGTGAGTGTTGAGGAATCAAATTGGTGATTGGTTCCCTATGCACATAGCCTAAGTAAGGTGCCCCAACCCTTTGATAGGTTTTTTGAAGCCATTGGTGAATATTTCTATATTTTGGCTTAGTTTAGGGAAGGTGTCCATAAGTCCCAATTTGGGAAAGTCTTGAACAATACCTTTGGGTGTCAAGTAGGGTAAGGAAAGTGTCAAACCCTCATAGATAGTTGGTAATCCATATTTCTACAAGGATTGGTGGACTTGGATTGGAATAAAATCTGTTACAAGTAGTGGTTGTTGTTGCACCAAAAGATCGACCTGTTAATGCCCGATACAACCACTAGACTTATAGAAGACACAGGAGGTGGTTAAACCATGTCACAAATCTTGAGCGGAGTGCTGACCATTTTTCCAACAATCTCCCCCTCAGCATTACCCTAGGGGATTCAAACCTGTGACCAAGCTCTGATACCACTTGTTACAAGTAGTGGTTGTCATTGCACCAAAAGATCAACCTATTAATGCCCGATACAACCACTAGACTTATAGAAGACACAGGAGGTGGTTAAACCATGTCATGAATCTTGAGGGGAGTGCTAACCATTTTTCCAACAAAATCAAAGTTGAGGAGTTGAGGAAGTGATAGCCCATGTGATTGCCTTCTTTTTGTGCTCTCTACATCAGAGAGAGAGACAAAGAGAGAGAGAGAGAGAGAATTATATACTAAAACCTCAAAATTAAGTACAACCTATGTATTACCACTCTACAAAAGTTAAAATATTTGTACACATAGTATTCATGCATGCACATGATAGCACAAAGGAGGACAAAAAGGTTATAAGAGAGTATCACTTCTATATCACTGATGATCATACACATTCCTTAGAGTGTGTGCAAGGATGCTTTAAATTTTTCTATGATAGTTTAAGGGAAAGAGGTATAAGATACAACAAAAACTTAATATGGTCAATGACGCAGACCAAGGTAGGGAGGATCCATTCAAGGACAATCCAACCTTGTAGCTTCAAAACAACACAATGGAATAATACAACACAACAATTATTTCAAATCAAATTTTCCATTAACATGTCTGGCTGTAAGGCCTTCCGGGTTAGGGCTAATTACAATTAGAAACAATTCTGCAAGATCTTCAAGATCCAATACAATTCTAGCTAGTTTAGTCCTGAAAATTATAAGCAACTAATGGAAACCCTAAGGTAGATCTGAACTTGAGATTGCAACCCTCCAAGCAATCTCCTTGTCTATAATTAAGCAACCACTAGCTCTGCAAATACAAACTATTAGATAACAAACTGATCTACAACATCTCACAGGATCTTTTCCACAAATTCACTTATCTAGTTCTCCTAGATCAGCTCTCAAAACTTCCTATCTGATGCCTAAACAACTACCCCAAACACCCCTTAATTAATAATCATCAATGAAAAGTCAGCCAAATGACACCCTTAACTCCTACAAACAAATATTAAATGCAATACAAGTCGGCTCCCAAATAGCCTTACAAACATTTAATTCAACATGGCATCCTATAACAACAACTACCAACAATAAATGCACCAAGTCGGCCCAACAAATCACACAGAACTCTAGTCAGTAAAACAAACTACCAAGCACCAAAGAAACAACTGAGTGACAATGAAACAACTAACCATGCTAACCAACACCGAGCAATGCAGGCATTACTGAGCACTAGTTCCATCAAGCACTAGAGGTTCCACCAAGTTCCTTCAGTGACTAAGCTCCCTTCAATGACCGAGATCATCGATCAAAGCTACAACCAAAAACTAAAGAACCAAAATGACACACCACCATGTAGATTCACCGAGGACCAAGAATGCCCTTGCATCAGACACCCTAGGTTTGAAAATATGTTCATATGTGAGAAGAACATCTTCCAAGATTCAGCACATAAATCCTGAACTAGATCTTCACATACAAGTCCTCCATCTTCTCATTTTGCATACTCTTCCACTTTAGCTTCCTCTATCTTTTCAAGTCTTTTCTTGACAACACACGGACTTGTTCTTCACACTGATCATCTATACCTTCAGGATCCACCAACTCAACTCAGCTACCAATACTCAAGTTTTTCCTATTGAGTGTTGTATCCAGCAAAGACATCAGGGAAAATTTGTTGGCATCCTTCTCAATAGTAAACACATTCTTCACACAATCATACATAGCTCTACAATCATATTGCCAAGGTCTATCGAGAAATATATGACAACTATTCATCTTCACAAGATCCTTATACTGACCAATCTGAACATCAACAAAGCATTGTTCTCTCACCTCCAGAGCATGATCATCTTGCAACCAGCCAATCCTATAAGGACAAGGATGCTTCATTCTAATCAAACCAAGTTTCTAAACCATGTCCTCAGCAACAAGGTTATCATTAATACCACTATCAACAATTACATCACAAAGTTTACCTCCAAACTTGCATCAAGTTCTAAACAAGTTACTCCTCTCACAAGGTTCCTCCTTTGTATCGAGCAATGTTTGTCAAGCTAGCAAGTTCTCAAATTCAAGTTCATTCTAAATGTTCTCATTTACCATAGGAGTTCATTGGTCACCAAGCTTCTTCTATGTACACTCAAAAGAATGATGTCCTTCTTCTCCACAGTTATAGCAAGTACCCTTAAAGATAACTCTACATATCTTCTTATTCAGTTCTACAAGTTTATGTTCATCTTTTGCATCAGTCAATTTATCCTTCACCGAGTGATCAATCTTTTCCTTCCCTTGGGAGTTACTATGTTGTTTCCTCTTTAACTTATCTTCTAGCTTTAGAGCATATTGATAAGCATCTTCAACAGAATCAATCTTCAGCATACCAAGCTCATCCTGAATATTGAATCTCAAACCATCCACATACCGAGCTACCTTTTCCTTACCAAGTTCTCTATGTCCAAACCGAATAGTAAGTTTGTAGAAATCCTCAGTATAATCTTCAACAGAAAAATCCTTCTGCTTTAGATTCTGCAACTTCTTAAACAAGTCAACCTCATAGTCAGCAAGTATGAACTTGGCTTTCAATTTAGTCACCATCAACCTCCACCTATTGATCTTCATTTCACCTTCATCTTCTCTATCTCTTTGTAATTCTTTCCACCAAAGACTAGCATTTCCTTTCAACTTAGTCTATGCCAATCTTACCCAAAGAGTATCTTCAATTTCTTCTAGTTCAAAGAAATCTTCAAGTTCACCAATCCAATCAATCAAGTTCTCTGGTTTCAGGGTACGATAGAAAGTAGAAACTTCCATTCGATAACAATTACTTAATCAAGCTCCAAATATATGCAACTGACTAGTTCTATCTTCACTAGATCTTTCTCTTAGGTCATCACCACTAGATCTAGCAGCTTCAAATTCTTCAACACCTTCTTCATAACCTTCCTCAATACCAACATTTTGAGGTACACCAGTAACAACTCTCATGATCTCAACAACCATGTCATTCTTCATCAACTCCATCTCAGATCTGAAATCTGATTTCACCTTCTCTATAATCCTAGATTCCATAGTATCACAAAGATCAACAATTACTCTAGGGTCCAATCTTCTCAGAGGCATCCTTAAAGATTAAGAGAAACCCTCTACAACAAACCCTACACCGACCACCTTGTGATAATCTCCAAGTTGCATGCAAGTCAAATCGTAATCTACCACCTTGTAAACAACTAGGGAAATATTTCACAAGTTCAGTGCCATGGATCTACAACTTAGATCATATGATCTCTTCACCAACAAGATCAATTTTGTAGGATTAGCCCTCACAAGATCAATCTTCGCTCCACAAGATCAACTCAGCTTTGATACCACCTGACGTAGACCAAGGTAGGGAGGATCCAATTAAGGAAAATTCAACCTTGCATCTTCAGAACAACATAGCAAAATAACACAACATAATAATTATTTCAAATCAAATTTTCCATTAACATGTCCGGTTGTAAGGCCTTCTAGGTTAGGGCCAATTACAATCAAAAAAAATTCCACAAGATCTTCAAGATCTAATACAATTCTAGCTAGTTCAGTCCTAAAATCTATCAGCAACTGATGGAAACCCTAAGGAAGATCTGAACTTGAGCTTGCAAGCCTCCAAGCAATCTCCTTATCTCCAAGTAAGCAACCACTAGCTCTACAAATACAAACTATCAAATAACAATCTAATCTACAAGATCTTGCAGGATCTTTTCCACAACTTCACTTATCCAGTTCTCCTAGATCAGCTCTTAGAACTTCCTATCTAATGCCTAAACAACTACCCCAAACACCCCTTAAATACTAATCATAAACCACAAGTCAACTAGATGACACCCTTAACTCCTGCAAACAAATATTAAATGCAATACAAGTCGGCTCCCAAACAGCCTTACAAACATTTAATTCAACATGTTGGCCTATAACAATAGCTACAAAAAATAAATGCACCAAGTCAGCCCAACAAATCACACAAAAATCTAGTCGATAAGACCAACTACCGAGCGCCAGAGAAATAACTGAGTGATAGTGAAACAACTAACCATGCTAAGCAACACCAAGCAACATAGACATTACCGAGCACCAGACTGAGCATGAGATGTTCCAATGAGTTCCTTCAGTGACTGAGCTCCCTTCAATGACTGAGACCTTCAGTCAAAGCTGCAACTGAATACCAAAGAACCAAAATGACACACCACCATGCAGATTCACCAAGGACCAAGAATGCCCCTTCATTAGTCATAAAATTGTACCTCACATTTGAAGAATTCAAGGATGTTCTACTAGTTGACTAGGATGCATGTGATAAGTGGTGTGCAACATTTTTGGAATTTCACTTAGGTGGTTCATGGAAAGGTAGATCATGATAGTACAGGAGCATGTGTGAAAAGAGCTCTTACCAAAGAGGAATTGAAGTATGAAGGTGGTGCAGTATTAATAGATGGAGAAACAATTATGCAATGGTGTAATTCTACGATGGGACTAGGTACTACAGGTAAGTCTATGGTAACCATATTTATTTGGTTAATATGTGAATCTAACATTGAAAACTATTTAGATTTTTGTACACTTACAGAATCAAGTGGCATGCATTCATTTATAAGTTCAAATACAACATCATTAGTTATTTATACTAGACTGATTGCATGCATTTTCTCTTTGTGTATACATTTTTGTGTGATGAATCTAAATCAAAAGAGTGGGTTGACCAATGGTCTTGTAGACTTTTGCAAACCCTAGATACATATCAACTTCCTTGAGCACTACAACTGAACTAGATGGAAGCGTCAGTGGATTTTGACCATTTATCTAACCTAGTTGAACTGGATAATTTATCAATTTATTACTTAGCAAATTCTTTTTCTCATCTTGTATACATTTTAAGGTTAATTTATTAGTTCTTTATGTTAATTTTGGTATTAACTTATAGCCTTCTACTAAATGCAAGTCATGTATATGCAGCCATTACAAATTGGACTAATGATGAAGGAACAAATTACTCTTTGTGTTGTTGTATTGAGGCCAAAAAGAAATTGACAACTACAATCACTATTGGAGAGAGTATTGAGTACCCAATAGGTTCCATTGTTGTGATACACACATGACTTAGAAGGTACCATTGTTGTGTCAAGTTGTATTTTGACTTCTTAAACTCAATTTATTACACTTTATATTGATATTGGTATTAACTTATTTTTATAATAAAATGCAGGTACCCTATCAAGAATTATAATACCTGGTTGTTTGAGGACTTTGAGACACTTAGACGTATTCTTCATTACTCTAACCTTTTTGTTGCAATAAATATTCAATTGATTAAAGATCATGGTAGACCTCTTAACAAGAATTTGTGGAAAGTTCATGAATTTGACCACGAGGAAATACATGACATAATAACGGTTAGAGGTTATCTAGAAGGCTCACTTGATTGATTTTGGGCCATAAAGATGAATGATTCTACAATATGGTAGAAATGATTTTGACAATTTGTATATGATGCTATGTGCATATGAGCTATAATGTGCATATTTAGATGCCAAATTTTATATATAAAAACAACAATAAACTGTAATGTACATATTTAGATGTAAAATTTTGTATATATAAACAATAATGAGCTTCATCATGCATATTAGATGCAAAATTTGAAATATTAAATTTCCCGTGGGGCTGATTTACAAATATTAAGAGCCCACATTTTGTATATCCTAATTTGTACCATTTGATTATAAATACATATTGAATTTTGTATCCTTATATTTGTATCATCTTAATTTCATGTAAAGTGCAAATGTTTTTGTCTTAATTTCTTTATACACATTAGATTTCAATTTTAATGTCTAATGATCCACCATGTTACTGAGTGCAGGAGCACCTAAGGGTTCAAGGAGACCTCAAATGATGACCATGTAGTGTTTTGGTAAATGGTGCATGTTTAGTCTAAATAGGCTTTAGTAAGATCATTTTGATCATTTGATGATGTAATAAAATGTTTGAAGGTCAAATGATGTAATACTTGGAGTCATTGAGTCAAAATTGGTTAAATGTGTCCAAAGTAAAATGGTGATTCCCTAGGGTGAAGGGATAGTGTTGAAGGATTGCATCCTAGCACCAAACCATCAGTGCCATTAGCTCCCATTGGGTGGGTAAACACTAGTGACAACCCTATTCCACCCACAGAGTCACTAAAACATTCACGACCATACCAGACCAAAGTGTCCCCAAGGTGCACTAACCATGATTGGGAAATGATCATTTGAGGCTCGTATCTTGGACCTGATGAGAGGTATTAGAAAACCATTAGATGCTACATGAACGTGTTTCTCATGCCTACAATAAGATCTCATTTTTCTGGGAGATTCGACTTTTCTTGAATTTGGCATGGCAATCTCACTTGATGCCAAAACTTGTAGTAAGGCTTAGTTGAAATTTGTACAACTGGGTATCTTCCAAACCGTTCATCCTGGTACCAAACAGTTTGCACCATTAGCTCCCTTTGGGTAGGTAAACACTAGTGACAACCTCGTTCCATCCACAGAGTCACCAAAATGTTCACAACCATGCCAGACCAAAGTGTCCCCAAGGTGCACTAAGCATGATTAGGCAACGATCTATCAAGGATCATATCTCATACCTCATGAAAGGTATCGACAAACCATTAGATATTATAGGATCATGTTTCTGAGACCTACAATAACCTCTCTCTATACTAGGATATTCAACTTTGTTTGACTTTGGCATGGCAATCTCACTTGATGACAAAACTAGTAGTGAGGCTCAATTGAAAGTTGCACCACTGGGTATCTTCCAAGCTATTCATTCTGGCACCAAATGGTCTATTCCATTATCTCCCATTGAGTGGTTAAACACTATTGAAAACCCCATTCTTCCCATGGAGTCACTAAAACATTCACAACCATGCCAGACCAAAGTGTCCCCAAGGTGCACTAAGCACAATTGGGCAGTGATCTTTCGAGGCTCGTATCTCAGACCTTGTGAGAGGTATTGGTGAACCATAAAATTCTATGAGACCATGTTTCTAATGCTACAATAACCTCTCTTTGTTCTTGGATATTCAACTTTGTTTGAATTTTGCATGGATATCTCGTTTGATGTCAAAACTTGCAGTGAGGATGAGTTGAAAGTTGCACCACTGGGTATCTTTGAGACCATTCATCCTTGCACCAAATAGTCATGCCATTAGCTCCTATTGGGTGGGTAAATTCTAGTGACAACACCATTCCAGCCATAGAGTCACTAAAATCTTCACGACCATGCTGAACCAAAGTGTCCCCCAAGTGCACTAAGCATGATTGGGCAATGATCTTTCGAGGCTTGTATCTCAAGCCTCGTGAGATGTATCAGAAAACTATCAGATCCTATATGAACATGTTTTTGAGGCCTACAATAATCTCTCTTGATTCTAGGATATTTGACTATGTTTGAATTTTTCACGGTAGTCTCGCTTGATGCCAAAACTTGCAATGAGGCTCAGTTAAAAGTTGCACCACTGGGTATCTTCCAAAACGTTCATCTTGGCACTAAACGGTCATCATCATTAGATCCTGTTGGGTGATTAAATTTCATTGACAACCCCATTCCACCCATGGATTCAATAGAACATTTGCGACCATGCCGAACCAAAGTGTCCCCAAAATGCACTAAGCATGATTGGGCAGCGATATTTTGAGGCTCATATCTCTGACCTCATGAGAAGTATTGACAAGTCATCAAATGCAAAAAGACTTTGTTTCTAAGGCCTAAAATAACCTCTCTTCATTTTTGGATATTCAACTTTGTTTAAATTTGGCACATGGCAATCTCACTTGATGCCAAAACTTGCAGTGAGGCTGAGTTGAAAGTTGCACCACTAGGTATCTTCCAAACCATTCATCTTGGCATCAAACAGTCTGCACCAATATCTCTCAATGGGTGGGTAAATTCTAGTGACAACCCCATTCTTCCTACACATTCACTAAAACATTCATGACCATGACAAACCAAAGTGTCCCCACAGTGCACTAAGAATGATTGGGAAGTGATCTTTGGAGGATCATCTCTGGGACCTCCTGAGAGGTATTGATAAACCATCAAATTCTACAGGACCATATTTTTGAGGCCTACAATAACCTCTCTCCATTCTAGGAGACTCAAATTTGTTTGAATTTGGCATGGAAATCTTGCTTGGTGCCAAAATTTGCAATGAGGCTTAGTTGAAAGTTGCACCACTAGTTATCTTCCAAACCGTTCATCCTAGCATTGAACGGTCTGGGCCATTAGCTCCCATTGGGGAGGTAAATGCTAGTGAGAACCCCATTTTTCCCATAGAGTCACTAGAAAATTTGTGACCATGCCAGACCAAAGTGTCCCCAAGGTGCACTAAGCACCATTGGGTATGTCGGTGAGCATTCTGGTGTGTTGAGAAGCAAAGTGGGACCATTCCTAGGGTAAACCTAGACAACTAGACATGATGGAAGTGTCGGTTTATGCCCACAATGAATATATGTTGCTACTCCAAGTTGGTTATATAAGGGACATCATCGGTAGGGTAGCTCGAGTCTTATGTGTCCTAAATGTGTTAGGGTCCTATGGACCATTTTGGTTTGTAATAAAAACTACATGTTCAAATCTAGTCGAAGTGTCAATAATAGACTACTAATTGATGTTTTGAGTTCTCAAGATGATCACATTTAAAGAAAACCTTCAAAGTATGAAGGGTACCCACAAATACATGTAAGGTATGGATCATAGAAAAAAACACTTGTAATCTACATGATTATAGTCATGAATGTATGCAAGGCATGAATTCCAATACACATAAGGTAGTGATCATATTCTCAAGGCATGAATCACACATTTAGATATCCATACACATTATTTGTATACACTTATGAAGCGTGAATGTAAATAATGCATAAATCATGATTTTTCTTTAGCCAAACAAAATACTTGTAACATATGAAGGATACACATGAATTGTTTCCTATTAATCTTAATTCAATGATTTATTTTTGAGACCAAATTATATTGATATATTTTCAAGAATTGTCAACATCTCATACTTTCATATTGTGTGATATGGAGGGTATCATTTTATACCAGCAATTCACATGGCATATCAATATCTTTCCTCAAGTAAAAGCATAACCAACATTCCATCATTCATTGTGATTGGAGATTTAGTGACCTTGCATATACAATTGTTGTGATTCCATGGAGATATTCTTATTAGTAATATTGGATGTAACATTGAGTAGCATACCAGAGATATCTTGTAGTCCATCAACAACCACATATTATTGGCAATAATTCATGAGACCATTTACTCAGTGAGAACTATTGATTACTAGAAAATATCTACTAAAAATTACCATCTCAAAATTTATCAGTATTGATAGAGACCATATTGTAACTCATCAACAATGACATAAATATCTATTGTGATTTCCATCAGCAATCACCTTGTAATTTATAGCAACAAAATTATGGCCATGTACATATACGGTATCATACATTGCATACTCAATGATAAATATCAGAGCCACTACATCAATAATAGAAATCTCAAATTTAGTAGAAACATATATAGGTAAGATTAGTGATATCTAAATTGCACATCATAGTGTTATCATACTTGTGCAAGAGAAGCATCCTAAAACCACTAGGATAGACACACCAACACCAACATATCTGAATTTTAGACATCTAAACCTCAATAATATCTAGATATGATTTTGGAACATAGTACAATCGATATATCATTCATATAGATATCATTACTCCATAAATCCTAATGTGAATAATCATTAGAAGGCTAAGGTTGAAGGGTTCTCGATTCATATATATGTTGAAATAGTAGTTATAATTGTTTTAATATAATTGAAATCTTAGACTAGTAGTATATCATTTCATTTTTATCTATTTTTGTTCTCATATCTTGTTTGGGATATTGCAGTGGTATCAAAACCTTGACCCTACCATCCAATTGGGTTGAGAAACTAATACAAAAGAAGAGACAAGAATACATAGTTTATTAAAGGAGAAGGCATCACTCCTTTGATATAATGGGGATGCACATGAAAATATGATGACCATCTTTAGATATTTGGCAAGAGGACAAATGGATTATTGACGAGGCTCTCAATCACTTGGTAGAAGTAAGATGAATTGAGTTAATATAGAGAACAATATCCATGGACATAATTTAATAAATGGGAGATGACACACACAACAGTCCAATACAAGGTCAATGATGTCAACCTTCTTCTTAAGGACCAAGAAGGAAGATAATTATTTTCCCTCATTAGTTATGTTTGTTGTCACTTAGGATTGCACCCGCAACTAGCTATGTGTGAAACTTAGAAATCTTGTGAAACATGGGACTACTTTCAGGTTGTGGGTGACCTATAATGAAAGTAGACCTTCAGGTTAAGGGCCATCTTCCCTTGAATCACCTTGAAAAACAAATTAAACCTTAGGAGGGAAAGGGAAGAGAATGCAAATAACATAAACTAAACTTTAAACTAAGGTGATTCACCAAAATTGAAACATCTATAGATTGCAAACATACTCACAATGTGACTTAAATAATAACTTTGAACTTCACAACTTCACCCTATTTATAATGTTGCCCTTAGGAATAATAAGTTTTTGATTGTAGATAGGAAGGGAAATGAGTTCCACAACCTAAAATACTTGTAAATGCACACAAATTAGGACTTTAAGAAAAAAAAATTGTTTCTAAACATTTAAATGAACAATATACCAAGTAAAGGATCAATTTTAATCACAATAACCCTGACACAAAACTCATCAAATAACTTAGAAATCAATAGGGAAAAGAAGGACAACTATTATGCATTCAATCAAAAGGAGCCAAGACACAATCTGCTTCTCCAAGAGATACAAACATACATATCTCAGAGTGAGATAGGATGTAAGAACTCTCTCTATCACAAAATGTGAGAGGTATAAATAGGTGAGGGGGTAGAAAACTACATCTCCAAGAAATTTGGAATCCCATGACTGCCTCCACCAAATCCGGGACTGAAAAGGAGCAAAATCTGTATTTAGTTCCATGGGATATGTTGTCCAAAATTAGATGACTTAACCTCCCCTAAAGGCACTGGTGAAAATGGGATATTTTCATAATTTATGCCTTTAAAAACTTTCTCTTTCAAAATCAAATCTCTCCTAATTCCCCTAATCATGCCTTGGTAGGTAATATATGAACAAGGTGATTTATAAAACCTCACTTGCCAAATATTTTCCAATTAGAAATATGCATGATTTCACATTAAAATATCCCATTTAATAATGACCCCCAATAAGACTTGATAAGAAATATATTATCAAATACCAAAACTTAGGTATCTATGGATCATGCTTACATTTTTAATCTTTCCTATAAAAATGACTTTCATTAAAATATTCTCAATTTTCTTTAATGAAAGCATTTATTTCCTTCTTAATTTCCCCTTTCTCTTAAGAAATATTTTTAAAAAATATTTAAATCATATACTTATGAAATATGCCCCCTTATGTTTATAAAATAAACATTCTAAAAAAAATTCCCCATTGTAATATATTTAAAAGTTACTAAAATCAGTTTGCTTTTCTTTTTAAACTTCCTCTCCTCAAAAAACTTGATCCTTTTGGGGAATTTAGAATGGCAGGAAACTTTTTCATTTAGGAGCCCTTTTCTTTGAGAGATACACATGCAAATGTATCATATTTTTCTACTTTGATTCTTGAAAATACTAATTTCTGAGATGTGCATCCAAATTTTGTCTTTGATTTTATTTAGATTCATATGAAAATGTTGTTTTGATTAAGATATATGCATATTTTTCTACCACTTTCTTTGTCTTGTAGCAATGATTTATTTCTCTTTATTATGGAATCAATGAAGATGACCATCTCACACTTCTCATTGTGATATTGGTCTCTAGATAGTGCCCTTTTACATCTTGTGTGCATTTATAGATCATTGCTTTGTAAGAGTAAAGAAGATTAGTATTATGCACTTGTGATTGTACCTTCTCTTATCATGGTGGAATGATGCATCTACATGATTATCTTGGATGCTTGATCTTAATGCAAAATCATATTGTATTAGATTTATCATGTTTGTTTTTATCATATTCTTGCCTCTGGCTCCTTTATGCATGAGTTATAGTTTATGATGCATGCCTTCTTGCTCTCCTGAATGTTCTATTGAGTACTTCTTCTCCATCTTCATAAGTGTTTTTTTCTCAGACACAATTGTCCTTCAAAGGTGACTTGTGGTAGCTTCCCTTGAAGACTTCATGTGTCTAACCAATGCCATTTATTTCAAATCAATGCAATGTCATAGCTTCTTCTATACTTGCACATGGAATAAACAAGTTAAGAAAACATGGTGCCTCTCCTTCATGCATCTTTTGAGTTTACACCTTTGAGCATGGTTTACTTTGATAGCTTATGACCATACATGTACATGCATAACTATAGATATAGATAGGTCATTCAAAATTAGTTATTGCTTAGATTTTCTAGATCTAACCCATCTTCATCATACAGGCTCTGGAGAAAGTCGGGAGTTGGTGTGGGCTAAACATTCTTCTTTCAATTAGACAATGACTTCTACCCCATTATCTATTTGTATTTAATTATGTAGGGTATATGTAGTCATATATTATTGAAGGCTATGCTGATGACCTATGTGAGCTCACATGATTTTCTTTTCTTTCCTTTCTACACTTACTTTCGATTCATATTTAGATTCTAGATATCATTAGCATATGTATGTCATTGCATTCCATTAGATAGCTTCTTTTCCTTTCTTTCCTTTTCATGCACTTTCAATTCAGATAAATAAATGAACTCAAATCTAATCTAGATTATTAATAATTACAAATGAGGGTATCTTAGAAAGCTCACCTAGTAAATAGGATAACAAAAATTAACCAATTGAATGAACATAAAAACTGGTAACAGTGTTGTAACATCATTTCAAGTAGGATTGGCTTGATGGATGGTTCAAACTAGACATGTCTCTCAAAGAATACATACACCTGAAGATGAGATATCTATCCACCAGGGGTATTAGACCTTACAAAAATGATCTAAGATAGAATAATTTCAAGCTGAACCTCCCCTTGTTTTATGGATCTAGAAGATTAATGGCATGATCTTGGGTGCAAAAGACAAACACATATGTTTTAGCCTAATTATTTGCCTTACGATGAAGCAATCAATTATGAAACATTACACCTTTATGAGATTATTCATGAGTGGTGGAACCAATATGAGATGGTTATACTAGGGCATGATCAAATCACTTCCTATGCCAAATTCAAGGAGAGACACATTGAATAATTTGATGGGAAGGGCCTAGAACTCAACATCAAGGAGTTGGTGCAACTAAGGCGGTGGAGATCCATGGATAGCTATATTGCCAAGTTCTAGAGGCTCTCTATTTTAGTGACTAACATTTTAAGAGAGGCTATTGATAGAAATTTTCATGGATGGATTATTGGATCCCTCCAGGGGTTAGGTCAAGGCACTAAGACCTAGCACACTCAAAAAGGAAATCAAGAAGTCTCGTTATGTGTCTAAATAAATCCCATGAATACAATGTAGCACATAAAGCTTGAATTCACTTAAATGATGAATTACACATGTGAACACACGTAGCACATAAAGCATGCACATAAATTTTCTTAAGTCATGAATCATACATGTAGCACATAGATTATGAAGCATACACATGAATTCACTTAAGTCATGCACATAGCCCATACAAATGAATTTAGGTTATGAAGAATGTACTTGAATAAACATGAATATATTTAAGGCATAAATCCTACACATGAGTACATACACACAAGCATATTTACATACTAACGATAAATAAATGAACACACAATGAACAAATTGGATTGAATACCAAGTTTCATATATATCAAAATGAACAATAATTGTGTATATATAAAAATATGGCATACATGCCAAATCAGTAATAGAGTTACAAAAATGTGGCATTGACTATGTCAAGGTTGATATATACAATAAAAATGTCAAATATATATAAAAATTGGTCATTCAATAACCAAAACTAGATCGGTATATCTCTATCAATATCTACGACTCTACTAGATCATCAAAATTGAGCCTCTTCAAAGCAGTAGGTGGCTTTTTAGGTGTCTGCACAAGAATAATTCAAATGATAAATTAGGTATCTTTTCTCAAAATAACATCAAAATAACTAAATACTAGATTGTAATTTGTTTGCAATTGAATTGTTGGTTACCTCATCTCTTTCATCTACAATTGGGTCATTCTCTAAAGTTGATGATCCCCATCTTGTGTTAGCTGGACACCTAACAAAATGTAAAGGCAAAGGATCCATGGAAAGTTTTGAAGAGGATTGTAACAAGTAAAATAAAATCAATACAAGTTAATAACATATATGTGAGGAAACACTAAAAAAATAAAAATGCATGTACTCGTATCTAAATGCATATGTTTAACATGTATATAGAAAAAATGCATATCAAAACCTCAGATAGCTCTCTTATACTCTTAGGAGGCATCACTACTGATGAGGGAGCTATGACTAATTCTTGTATGAACAATCATAACATATGTCATAGTCATAGAGAAAGGATTTCTAAGAGATTTAGAACAATCAAGAATGCAATTGAAAGTAAATATAAAAATGTTACCTCTTCTCTCTACTAAACATCAATGACATCATGTGCATTCATTAATTCTATAAAACCCAATTATTTATATATATAGAAAAAATAAGTCAGGTGCATTCATCAATATAGACTACAAGTACATGTTTAATCATGAATAATATATTTCAACAAATAAACTTAAATTGTATTGAATTACCTTTTTTCATTTAGGTGTCCTCAAGGATTTTTTTCTCTTTTCCAGTGTCCTCAAGTCGGGCGGTGTACCCTAGAAAAAAAAATTAACATAAGAGAAACAAATATGATACCACATGGGTTCAAGTAAAACTGTAAACAAGAGATGTGCAAAATATTATACAACAAATCTTTCAAACCCAAAGTCAATGGCAGAAAGTGTGATATCATCAACTTCATAAATCTGAGCAATTGACAGGCCCTATAAAACACCAAATAAATATGCATATATTAAAAACATATATTTTGAAACATACAGATCATTCTATTTTTATGAATATTTTTAAAAAATTACCTTAGGTGTCAAAGCTACACATGTACATGATCTCAAATGAACACTCTATGGTGTGCTCGTATCACCTGTTGCACCTTGCAATGCATATTATTCATGTATCAATTTAAATTATTCTCTAAATAAAAAATTATTTAATTTTATAGTATTTAGGTGATTAATTAATAACATTTTAAAAATAAATAAACAAACATGTCTTTGCTCTCTAGAAATACCATCATCATCAAGTCATCTATGAGGGTTGCATCCTCAGCAGTGAATGCATGGTATCTACCCTCGCAATCTGTACATGAATGGGATGTCGAACCATCCTCATTTGCATCAGTATCCACCCCAATACATATTCCATGACAATTGGGGCACATATGATCAATGGGTTGGGCTAATCCAATGGTGCATCTGATAACGATGGAGGTAGAGCAAGTGCTAATCCACCCTTTTCTCTGACAAACTATGTGCCATTCTCAATAATGACATCAGTCAATGATGTGGCTGCATGAAGAGTCTATAAATCTATAGACTTCTTCAAAACTATTGGAATTGCAACATGAACCATGGGTTTTTTAGCTAGAGGCCTCCTATGTTGTATTTGTACCACCCTGCAGGTCCCAGGTCTATCATGCGCAAAGCCTCTCCCTCTACCCTAGAACTATCAGATGTAAAAGTAATTTGTCTTCTCACCGAGGATAAACTCACAATATAGTTTTCTCAAAAAATATAGAGGCACAAGTCCCAATTATTACAGGTTGCTTGGTCAAAGACCATAGACCATCTATCCCAAAAAGATTCTTTCATCCTAGTGTGAACACACCAATATATAACAAATTGAGTCATCTTTTTTTCTAGGGTGTTACTAGTACTAGGATCAGTGGAAAGAGAACATATGTCACTTTTAAGTATGGCATTATTTTTTCACTTCATCATATGAGAACTCATCTGCATAAAATTCTCAACATCTATCCCTTCATGAACCCCATTTGGTAACCTCACTAGAAATCTCATTTTCACTATTGGCCATTCTTTCTAGCATCAAGGTGAGGGTTGAGTGGTCATCAAGCCTAGAGGACCTCAACCTATTGACCAATATAGAAATTTGGGCACTATTTTTTGTAAGGCGTTTGATGAGATCATCTTGTGTGGCATCTTCATGATCTAATGGAGGATGTGGAGGGGCTACGGGTGGTGGTGGTGGTTGTTGAGGAGAATTATTTTGAGTTTGTGGAGGAGTATTTTTTCATTGTAGAGGAGGATTGTGCATATGTTTCTCTTGTTCAATTATTTCAGGGTTTTCTTCTCTTGTTTGTTCATGAGGTCTTTGTTTTCTTTTTCATTGTGGGAAATTCTTTGTAGAATCTGACATCAAAATTTAAAAAAAATATAAATCAATTAACAAACCCTACTTCAAATAAAATACAAATAAAAAAATCAAAACACTAAAATCTTAGCTTTCCAAAGTGGTGCCATTGTTGCAAATTGATGACAAATGAAAATGGAAGCAAAATGCGCTCGGGCTATGATGAATTTTTGCTTCTCCAATTGACTATTCCTTCATTGCCGGTGTTGGAAATGGTCCAAATCTACAAGTTTTTGGGAATATAATGTTCCTCAAAACTCATACAGGTTTTGAGGATCTATTGGCTTTTTTTATTATTTTTTGGCTAGGCTTGGTAAAACCAAGCCTAGCACAATTTTGAATTTTACAGAACCCGCACAGGTTATGGAAAATTTCATTTTTTTTAATGTGGCCACTAAAATGTCCACCATCTTGGTGCACTCACCCACAAGTATGTCCCTTTTCTCTTTAAATATTTTTTGTATTTTCATTTTGTTATCCTTAGGAATTCTTCATTATTCTTGGACATTATTCTCTTGGATGGTTGGACTTTGCAATATTGCTTGGACCCTTCGTATTTCCACCTTCATTATTTGGAATTCTTTTGTTTCCTTCAAAATTGATCATTGTGGCAATCCATTGAACACATTAACATCTTCCTTGGCATATTAAATCTCCCTCAATCTATTTCCTTGCATGATTCAATCACAACCAAGTTCACTCCCTTGATGGGAATCTTTTCCTTGAATTCTTTCTTTCTTTATACCTCAAACTTATCCTTATGTCCTTGTCCATGTTCCAATGCTAACTTTTGTGTTAGAATCATCCTCAAAAATTCCTTGGTGTACTTTCTTGATCCTTATGAAAAATTGATGTGAATAGGATCAAATTGATCTCCTCGTAAGATAGTCCTTATTCTTCAAGCATCTAATCAAATGGAAAGTTTCCTTGCATAGGGACATACAAATGTCATTGTATTGAATCCTTGAACTTGTCCATGAAATTCTTTAAATTTGGACTTGTCCCATGCCATTTCTTGATGAAGGATTGATCTTGAGATAATTATTTCATCTCGATCCTTGAATTTTTTGTTCTTTGTCCCATATTTGAAGTGCATTATCTTGAAGTATTGTCCTCCTTTGATCTTGAACTCTTTATCTTAGTCCTCTTTCATTTCTATCCTAGGTCCTAAGCTTGAACTTGTCTTCCATCTTCCTTTATTCAATTCCTTGTAAATTGTTAGATAACTGAGGTGGGGAGTGAATCAGTTAATTCTAGCTATCCTATAGTCCCAAAACTCCTAGATGTGTATATTAAAAATTTTTAATCAAATTATAAATTTGGTAAGCTATCAATAATAACTTTCTCTTCATCTACCGATTGAAAGTCAATTCAATATTGTATTTACTAATCTGACTAGTTATGAAATGTGTAAAGTGAAATAACATTCCAATCACATCAAATACACATAACACATAGATTTTTAACGTTGAAAATCTATTAGGGGAAAAACCACCTAGGACCGGTAACCCAAAATAATTCACTCTTCTGAAGTGAGCTCGGTTAGGAGCCAACCCTTTCAAAGGTTGCAAAACACACTGTAAGGTGTGACCTTGTTAGAGGATTTATCACTAAGAGTTATCCCTTAACCAACATTTACTATGGAGTCAACAAGAAAACCAACAACATTCATTGAATGTCATATTGAAATACAAAAAGACGGTTAAGTCCACTCGGTTAAGAGATTTTTCTATAACAATGGTTAAACTAATACACTAGTGATCTGATTCAAATACAACTAAGATTTTCATATTTTCAAATCTATACTAAACTCAAAATACCTCCTTTGATCAATATTCAATCCAATCCTCCATATCCTCCAACGTATTCAACTCAGTGAATAATTCCCCAACACTCAGTAATGTCTACAGTTTAGCTTAATTCTTTCTTTAACTAGTTTGATCAGCAGTGCATGAAAATAGTCCTTTCACGCAAATTATCCCACAGTGTCAATAATCCTAGACTTAATAATGAATCTTATGTCTCTTTAAATAGACTTCATATACTATTTTCTTATCATCCATTAGATTTTGCCTCTTAATCTCCATCATTCATTTTGTCGCTTCAAGCTTCCTCAATAGTTGTGTCTATAAAATGTTTCATCCTTCTTCATCTGATTAATCTTTAATTTTGTCATCAGTTAGATCATCCTAACAAACTTTATCTTTTACCTTAGAATCATAAGTAATTGTCCATCACATCAATTCAGTCAGTTGTTATAAACTTTATTTGTTTCTTTCACTCAGTTAATACCAGAATGTGTCGGTGAATACTTGCTCATTTAATACTGTACTCGCTATACACTACACTAGCTCGGTGTATACATAAATATTTAATTACTGACCACCTAAACTTGTTTATTTAGGATCTTAATACATAACAAATTCATGTAATACAATCAAGTCAACCACATGATGCCATAGACACATCAATAAGTTACCCAATGTATACCATAGCCATATCTTTCATATCCATCTCATCTTCACGTAGATATCTCATTCCTTTACCATTTTCTTCTTCAAATGTTTGTAACCATCATGATAAGTATAGTCAAAACTAGTTGACATCAATGACAATACATTGACTAATTTAATTCCCTTACATATCACTTTAGTAGCTCGGTGACCTCTAATCACTGTCTTTTACTTGTTCATTCATTCCATCAAGATATTCAATCAGTTGTAGATTATTACTCTTCCTTTGGAATTTATGGAAACACAATATGAAATATGCCAAAGAATACCAAACATCTATTCTACAACTTTATAAGTAAATGTTGTAGCTCTGTAAGCTCTCCCTAGCTTTCTCATTTAATATGTTTAATCACTACACAACATTCCATGTAGACTCTCCCTATGGATTTGATCTTCTTCTTCCTATGATTCTTCTCTCCCTATGGATAAATATTTCATTGATTTTTTCTTTCCCTTTGAAAGAAATTCCAAAAAGAACAAACAACTCTGTAGTAGCCAAAATATTATCTCTAGTGTTCGGTTTAGATCAAGTACCTTCATGTACTAATATGCAATGTTTTTGTTCTATCTTACACAACCTTAGGAAACCTAAAGTGTGAACAATATGTATCAACATCATTTGATATTATGATAAAGTATAGGCTGATGCAACCTCCTGATCACCTTAGTGACTAATAGATGGGGGATGGACCCCTAGTCTAGTCCTCAAGTACTCAAATATATACTTAGGTAAGGGTTTGGTAAATATATCTACAAGTTATTCTTTTGATTTTACAAACTCCAGTTTAACTTTCTTTTCTTGTACTTGATTCCTCAAGTAGTGATACTTAATAGATAAGTACTTGGTCTTTGCATGCATGATTGGATTCTTAGAAATGTTTATATCACTTGTGTTGTCACAATATATTATCACTGGACTAGTTATCTCTTCATTCATCCCTTTCAAGAGTTGTTTTATCCATGCAATGTTTCAACAATTAGCAGTAACAACAATATATTATGCTTCAATAGTGGATTGAGAAATGCATCCTTGTTTCTTTCTTATCCAAGTAAATAATCTTTCTCCCAAGAAGAATGCTCCACCGGTAGTGCTCTTTCGATCATCAATGTTTCCAGCCCAATCTGCATCGGTGTAAACTTGTAGTTCAAAATTTCCCTCTTTCTTGTACCATAAACCATAATTCTTTGTGTTTTTCAAGTATCTCAGACTCCTCTACATAACAGTCATATGTGATTCTTTAGGATTAGCTGAAAATCTTGCTACAATCTCAGTTGCATGTGCAATATCCAGTCTACTATGCACAACATACATCAGTTTTCCAATCATTGATTTGTATAGTGTTTGATTTACCTCAGTTGACTAATCATCCTTTGTCAATTTGCATCCTCTGACCATCAGTGTACCAACCAATTTTGAATCTTCCATTCCAAAGGTCTTCAACACTTCTTTGATGTACTTTGATTGTGTAATGAATATACCTTCACTTTGTTGTATAATTTTCTAACCAAGAAAGAATTTAATCTCTCAAAACATTGACATTTCAAATTCCTTTCTCATTTCATCAAAAAATGATTTGTATAGATTATCATGTCCTCCAAATATGATATCATCAACAAAAAATTTAGCAATAAAAATTTTGTCATCGGTTTCACCTTTCAAATATAAATTATTGTTGTCACTTGTTCTAACAAATCCAATGCTAATAAGATATGAATGCAGTCTCTCATACCATGCTCTCAGTGCTTGTTTCAGTCCATACAATGCTTTTTGTAGCTTACATACCCTATTTTTTTATGATTAGGATCAACAAAACTTTCAAGTTGTTCAATGCATACCTCTTCCTCAAGAATTCCATTCAAAAATGCAGATTTGACATCCATTTGATATACTTTAAATATTTTGTAGGAAGCATATGCAAGTAATATTCTAACTCCTTCAAGTCTTGCAACTAGTGCAAAAGTCTCACCATAATCAATACCTTCTTCTTGTGCATACCCTTTACATACACGTCTTGCCTTGTTCCTAGTGACTTCACCATTTTCACTCAACTATTTTTGAATATCCATTTGGTTCCAATAACATTTTTATCATTCAGTCTTGTCAGCAATGTCCATATTTTTTTCTTCAGTATTTTCTCAATTTCCTCATTCATTTCTTCAATCCTTTCATCATTCTCAATTACATCCTTAACATTTTTTATTTTCAAATTCACAAACTAAAAATGTGGTATTTCTCAACTTACTTCGTGTCATCATGCCAACTTGCTTGTCACCAATAATTTGATTCTATGGATGGTGTCTTCTCACAAATTTTGCTAACACTTTCTCTCTTCTTTGTTCATCATTTGATGTAGGATCAAGATCTTCCTCAGTAACTATTTCCTGATTCTTAGTCTCTATAGGCTAATGCTCAGTGTCATTATCTTGTTTCTCGGTAACTTTAGCCTGTGGCTCGGGTAGAATGTCAAGTTTCTCTATATATGTGAATCTACCATAGTCTTCTGGTTCCTTTTTTCTTTCTTCATCATTTTTCTCAACAAACTCATCCACTTTCACATTTGCACTTTCAATCATTTTATTAGAAACTTTATTCAAACATTTGTAAGCTTTTCTTTTAGTAGAGTATCCTAAGAATATTCCTTCATCACCTTTTGAATCAAATTTTTCATTTCTATCATCTTTCAGAATGTAACATATACTTCCAAATATTTTGAAATAACTTACATTTGGTGTGTACCCATACCATAATTCATAGGGTGTCTTGTTTGAATCTTTCTTCAATTGTACTCAATTCAATGTGTATACAATAGTGCTAACAAATTCTCTCCAGTACGTTTGTGCAACATCCTTATCAATCATCAATGTTCCAGTACAATCAACAATGGATCTATTCCTCCTTTCACAAATTCCATTCTATTGTGGTGTTCTCAGTGCATAAACTCTTATTTTAATTCTATGCTCATTAGAAAAGTTAGTGAACTCATAAGAAATAAACTCACTGCCTCTATCCAATCTTAATCATTTTAACTCTTTTCCACTTTCTTTTTCCACTTTATCTTTGTACCATTCAAACATCTTCAAGGCTTCATATTTTTCTTTCAAAAACATAACAGTCATCATCCTAGAGTATTCATCAAAAAATAAAATAAAGTATTTGTCACCATAATAACTCTGAGTTCTCATAGGACCACACAAGTTGGTGTGAACCAAATCCAAAATAGCTTTAAATGAATAGGTCTTGCTCTTGAAACTAGATTTTGAAATTTTTCCCATTTGACATTTGACACAGCCAAGGGATGGTGGATCCAATTAAGGACAGTCCAAACCTTACAGCTTTAGAATTACATAGCAGAAAACTCAACACAATAATTATTTCAAAGTAATTTTCATTAACATGCCCGGTTGTAAGGCCTTCTTGGTTAGGGCCAATTACAATCAAAAATAATTTTGCAAGATCACAAGATCTAATACAACCTTAACCAGTTTAGCTCTGAAACAATTAGTAGCTGATGGAAACTCTAAGGCAGATCTAAACTTGAGCTCACAAGCCTCCAAGAAATCTCCTTGTCTCCAAGTGTGCAAACCACTAGCTCTTCTATCAAAAACTACCAAATAAAAATCTAATCTACAAGATCATGCAACATCTTTTCCATAACTTTTCCAAATCCATCTTTCCAGCACACCCAAATTGGTATTCTAGATCTGCCAAGTGTGTCTCCCTCAAACATCTACCCAAACACTCCTTGTATACTAATCATCAGCCACAAGTCAACTGGATGAAACCCTTAACTCCTACAAACAAATATTAAATGCCATACAATTCAGCTTAAAAATTGCCTGGCAAACATTTAATTCAACATGTCGGCCTGTAAAAACAACTACCAACAATAAATGCACCAAGTCAGCCCAACAAATCACACAGAACTCTAGTCGATAAGCTAGAACTACCAAGAAACGGTGAATTAACTAAGCAGGCCAGGCATTTCCAAGCACCAGTGTTGACCGAGCACCACAAGCATCATCGAGTAACACTTCACCAAGCACCAAAGATTACCGAGTTCCTTCAATGACTGAGCTTCCTTCAATGACCGACGCCATCGGTCAAGGCTGCAACCGAGTAACACCAGCCAAATAACAAACCACCCATGGAGTTTTACCGAGGAACAAGAATGTCCCTACCTCAACCAAGAATGCCCCTACATTAGATACCCTAGGTTCCAAAAGATTTTCATATGTGAGAAGAACATCTTTTGGGATTTAGCACATAAACCCCAAACTGGTTCTTTACATACAAGTCCTCCATCTTCTCACTTTGCATACTCTTCCACTTCAGCTTCCTCTATCTCTTCAAGTCTTTTCTTGACAACACACAAGTCTGTTCTCCAAACTAATCATTCATTTTCTTTGGATCCACCAACTCAACTTGGCTACCGATACTCAGACTTCTCCTACCGAGCATTGTATCCATCAAAGGCATCAGGGAAAACTTATTGTCATCCTTCTCAATAGTAAACATATTCTTCACACAGTCATAAATAGCTCTGTAATCATATTGCCAAGGTCTATCGAGCAATATATGACAACTATTCATCTTCACAATGTCACATAACACAAGATCCTTATACTGGCTAATCTGAACATCAATGAAGCATTGTTCTCTAACTTCCAGAGCATTATCATCTTGTAACCAGCCAATCCTATAAGGATGTGGATGTCTCATTCTATTCAAACCAAGTTTCTGAACCATGTCCTCAGCAAAAAGGTTATCGGTACAACCACTATCAAAAATAACATCACAGAGTTTACCTCCAGACTTGCATCGGGTCCTAAAAAATTTATTCCTCTAACAAGGTTCCTCCTTTGTACCGAACAATGTTCGCTGAAGTAGCAAGTTCTCTATCTCATTCACCACAGTATTTTGTTGGTCACCAAGCTTCTTCTGTGTACACTCAAAAGAACAGTGTCATTCCTCTCCATAGTTATAGCAAGTACCTTTAAAGATAACTCTACATGTCTTCTTCTTTGGTTCTATAGATTTTTGTTCATCTTCTGACTTAGTTGGTTTATCCCTCATCGAGTGATCAATCTTCTCCTTCCCTTGGGAGTTCCTAGGTTGTTTCCTTTTCAACCTCTCTTTTGCCTTCAAAGTATATTGATAAGCATCTTTAGTAGAATCAATCTTCAGCATACCAAGCTCATCTTGAATATTGAATCTCAGACCATTCACATACCAAGCTACCTTTTCCTTACCAAGTTCTCTCTGTCCAAACTAAATAGTAAGTTTTTAGAACTCCTCGGTATAATCTTCAATAGACAAATCCTTATGCTTCAAATTCTACAACTTCTTAAACAAGTCAAGCTCATAGTCAGTAGGTATAAACTTAGCTTTCAACTTTGTCACCATCAACCTCCACCGATTGATCTTCATTTCACCTTCATCTTCTCTATCTCTTTGTAGTTCTTTCCACCAAAGAGCAGCATATCCTTTCAACTTAGTCTGTGCCAATCTCACCCGAAGAGGATCTTCAATTTCTTCCAGCTCAAAGAAATCTTCAAGTGCTCCAATCTAATCAATCAAGTTGTCGGGTTTCAAGGTACCAGAGAAAGTAGAAACTTCCAATCGGTAACTATTACTTAACCGAGCTCCAAATCTATGCAACCGAGCAGTTCTATCTTCACCATATTTATCCCTTTGGTCTTCACCACTAGATTCAGTAGCTTCAAATTCTTCAACAACTTCTTCATAACCATCCTCAGTACCAACATTCTGAGGTACACTAGTAACAACTCTCATGATCTCGGTGACCATGTCATTCTTCATCAGTTCCATCTTAGATTTGAAATCTAATTTCACCTTCTCTATGATCTAGGATTCCATAGTATCACAAAGATCAAAAATAACTTTAGGGTCCAATCTTCTTAGAGGCATCCTTAAAGATATGCAAAAACCCTAACAAACCCTCACCGACCACCTTGTGACAATCTCCAAGTTGTGTACAAGTCAGATCACAACCGGCAATCTTACAAACAACTAGGGCATGATTCCACAAGTTCGGTGCCATAGATCTGCAACTAAGATCATATGATCTCTTCACCAACAAGATCAACTTTGCAAGATCAGCCTTGCTAGGTCAACCTTCACTCCATAAGATCAACTCTGCTTTGATGCCACCTAACGTAGCCAAGGGATGGTGGATCCAATTAAGGACAGTCCAAACCTTGCAGCTTTAGAATTATGTAGTGGAAAACTCAACACAATAATTATTTTAAAGTAATTTTCATTAACACGCCCGACTGTAAGACCTTACGGGTTAGGGCCAATTACAATCAAAAATAATGCAGCAAGATGACAAGATCCAATACAACCTTAGCCAGTTCAGCTCTGAAACAATTAGTAGCTGATGGAAACCCTAAGGCAGATCTAAACTTGAGCTCGCAAGCCTCCAAGAAATCTCCTTTTCTCCAAGTGTGCAAGCCACTAGCTCTGCTATCACAAACTACCAGATAACAATCTGATCTACAAGATCAAGCAAGATCTTTTCCACAACTTTTCCAACTCCATCTTTCTAGCACACCTAAACTGGTATTCCAAATCTGCCAAGTGTGTCTCCCTCAAGCATCTACCAAAACACTCCTTAAATACTAATCATCAGCCACAAGTCAGCTAGACGAAACCCTTAACTCCTACAAACAAATATTAAATGCCATACAAGTCAGCTTACAAATTGTCTTACAAACATTTAATTCAACATGTCAGCCTGTAACAACAGCTACCAACAATAAATGCACCAAGTCAGCCCAACAAATCACACAGAACGCTAGTCGGTAAGCCAAAACTACCAAGCAATAGTGAATTAATTGAGAAGGCCAGGCATCACCGAGCACCGTAGGCATCACTGAGTAACACTTCACCGAGCACTAGAGATTACCAATTTCCTTCAACGACCAAGCTTCCTTCAATGATTGAGGCCGTTGGTCAAGGATGCAACTAAGTAACACCAGCCAAATAACAAACCACCCATGCAGTTTCACCGAGGACCAAGAATGTCCCTACCTCAACCAAGAATGCCCCTGCATCAACATTATTTACACATGACATGGTCAAGTTTAGATAAGCTCGGTAAGCCTCTAAATTTTCTTTTCTTACTGATTTTAACCATGTTTTCAAAATTCACATGACATAACCTTTTGTGCCATAACCACACATCTTCAGTTCTTGCCAATAAACAAGAATTTTAGCATTGTCAAGATAGAATATATTACCTTTTGATTGTTCACTAGTACCAACCAACTTTCTAGTCTCATCATAGATTTTCACCTTTCTACATTCAAATTCAACTTGGTGACCTAAATTATTCGGTTGTGCTACATTCAATAGATTTTAATTAACTCCCTTAACCCAATATGCATTCTCACGTCTAATCTTATTGTTTAACAAGAGAGATCCTTTTCTGTTTACTAGACAAGGTGTATCATTTCCCATTTTAAGAAATCCACCATTATAATATTCAAGGTATTAAAATTTTTCTTCATCACCAGTCATAGGATGTGTACAGCCACTATCAATAATCCATGTAGCATTCTTGCTAACTTTAGAAATAAGTGTTGTTTCAGCATACCTCTCTTCTTCTTCTGAATCTTCTTTCAAAGTTATGAATACAACCTCAATGTCTTCATCAGTGTTGGTGTCGGTGTCATCATCATCTTCAACAAGGTAACATGCTTTCTTGCCTTTATCTTTGTAGTCTCGGTTACTTCTTCTATCATATTGTTGGTTGCCTTTGTGATCTCAGTTATCTCTCCTATCAAACTTTCTATCACCAGATGGTTCATTTTCTTTGTCATCATCTTTCTAGTTAGGACATCTAGCTACAATGTGACCAATCTCTTTATACTTAAAACATACCAAAGGTAATTTCCCTTTGTATCTTCCTTTACCCTTTTGCAGACTCCTAGCCATTAATGCTTCAAGTTAATCAAGTTAATCCTCATCCCTATCACTATCACTATCACTATCATTCTCATTTCTTATCATGTATTTACTGCTTGATTTACCAATTTTCAAGGATGAAATAAATGCAAATTCAACATTTGGAACAATACTATTATCATAGTTATTCAACTCAAAAGTAGTCAGTTTACCGATCAGGCTATCAAGTGTAAGAGTGTTTCCTAGGGCTGATCTTATTTCATGAATTACAGAGATTCTAATAGCATATATAGGCATCAATGTTCTAATAATTTTACTCACAATAGTGTCTTCATCAATAATACCTCCTGCTCCTCAGATAGCATTGAGAATATCCTTACTTCAGTTATTGTACTGTGAAATGTTTTCTCCTTCTTTCATCTTCATATCATCAAATTTTCCTCTAAGACTCTCATCTCTTGCCCTCAGTACATTCTCATCTCCTCCATGAAATAGTGCAAGTTTTTCCCACATTCCTTTAACAGTAATAGATGTCTTGACATCTTCAAATTCAACATCTAATAAGGTAGAAGTAATTTCTATTATTGTCATATTATGTTCATGTCTATCTCTCAACTGATGAACAGTCAAAGGTCAACTCGGTTGTATGTAATCATTTCTCAAGTAGAATACTACAAATTCTCCAATTCCAAATATATGAAACTTCATTCTTCTTTTCCATGTTGAGAACTTGTCTTTGTTTAACTTTGGCACCTCTCTCTTATACATCTTGTGATCTTTAGTTGAAATCCTTTAAACTTTCCTTCCAAGCAACCAACGCTTTGATACCAATTGTTAGATAACTGAGAAGGGGGTGAATTAGTTAATTCCAGTTATCTTATAGTCCCAAAAATCCCAAATGTATATACTCAAACTTTTCAATCAAATTAACAATTCGATAAGCTATCAATAATAACATTCTCTTCATCTACCGATTGATAGTCAATTCAATACTGTATTTACTGATCTAACTAGTTATGAAATGTGTAAAGTGAAATAACATTCTGATCACATCAAATACACATAACACATAGATTTTTAACATGGAAACCCTGTTAGGGGAAAAACCACCTGGGACCGATAACCCAAAATAATTCACTCTTCTGAAGTGAGCTCGATTAGGAGCCAAGCTTGTCAAAGGTTACAAAACACATTGTAAGGTGTGACCTTGTTAGAGGATTTATAACTAACAATTCTCCCTTGACCAACATTCACTATGGGGTCAACAAGAAAACCAACAACATTCATTGAATGTTATATTAAAATACAAAAAGACTCTTAAGTCCACTCAGTTAAGATATTTTTCTATAACAATGATTAAACTGATACAGTAATGATCTGATTCAAATACAACTAAAATTTGTAGATTTGTAGATCTATGCTAAGCTCAAAATACCTCCTCTGATCAATATTCAATTCAATCCTTCATATCCTCCAACTTATTCAACTCGGTGAATAATTCCCTAATGCTCGGTAATGTCTGTAGTTCAGTTGGGTTCTGTCTTTAACCAGTTTGATCAGCGGTGCATGAAAATAGTCCTTTCATGTGAATTGTCTTGCGGTGTCAATAATCCCAAACTCAATAATGAATCTCATGTCTCTTTAAATAGAATTCATATACCATTTTATTATCATCTATTAGATTTTTCCTCTTAATCTCCATCGTTCATTTTGCCACTTCAAGCTTCCTCGACAGTTGTGTCTATAACGCATTTCATCCTTCTTCATCCAATTAATCTTGAATTTTTTCAGCCGTTAGATCATCATAACAAACTTTATCTTTTACCTCGAAATCATAAGTAATTGTCTAGCTCACCAATTTAGTCATCTGTTATAAAGTTTATTTGTTTCTTTCACTCGGTCAATACTAAAATGTGTCAGTGAATACCTACTCAATTAATACTGTACTCGGTATACACTACACTAGCTTGGTGTATACATAAATCTTTAATTTCTGACCACTTAAACTTGTTCAGTTCTGATGTTCAATACATAACAAAGTTATGTAATACAATCAAGTCAACAACATGATGCCATAGACTCATCAATAAGTTACCCGATGTATACCATAGCCATATCTTTCATATCCATCTCATCTTCATGTAGATATCTCATTCCTTTACCATTTTCTTCTTCAGATGTTTGTAACCATCATGATAAGTATAGTCAAAACTAGTTGACATCAATGACAATACATTGACTAGTTTAATTGCCTTACATATCACTTTAGTATCTTGCTGACCTCTAATCACTATCCTCTAGTGGCTTTCCAAGTTTCTTTCAACCTCCCTCCAAGGGTAGATATTACCTCCTTGCTAAGACTCTTACTACCCAATATTGAATCACTCCCACTTTTGGCCCTTTTCTTTAGATCTTCGTTTCCTCTACTATACTCTTCATAAAATATTTGTGGTTTTACCACTAGGCTATCATCTATATAAAGGAGTATAAGCTTGTTGTCCATCACCCACAAGAAATGTGGGATAAAAGAAAGTACCCCTTCTAGAAGCATATAACTTTATTTTATTAATTTCCCCCCATCTTACTTAATCAATAAAATAATGCCTAATAGTGGAAAATCGATCCATGTTAGGATTCTTAAATTTGGCTAAATCCAAGGCTTGTATGGATTTGCAACCAAGTCCAAACTCCAACTTCATTCATGCTAGGCAGGGAAAATCAATAAAAGTTTGGATAAAATCCACCTTATACTTGGAAAAAAAATTGATCTTGCTTTGCTATCAAAAGGGGGGGAAATCGACGCTAATATGGACAAATTTGACACTTAAAAAAATTCTGTGATTTTGTTCTCAGAGGGAAATTTGACCCTAGTCTGGATAGTTTTCATACTTAGAAAAATTTCCACATTCCAAACTTCTCTTGAGAGGAAAAACATGATATGTCCATACATCTTCAACACTTAGAAAACAATTACATTCCATACTTGGCTCCAAGAAAAAAATGACCCATGTCTGCACATTTTCTAGACTTAGGAAAATTTCCAATTTCTCAACTTTCTCCAAGGGAAAAACGATCCTAGTCTGGACAATTTCCAAACTTGGAAAATTTTCAAGCTCACCCTTGGGGGAAAAGCACCCCTGGTCTGGATTTTTCGAACAGTTAAAATTTTTTTGAGAAGAATTCATCCAAAGTGGTGGAAATTCATAGCATGCTTGGATTTTAATCCCAACACTTAGAATTTTGGAAAAAGCCAATTAATGAAGGGAAATTCATGTGGAGTGCAGATTTTGATCAAAAAGTGAATGGAAATTCATGTATAGTCCATATTTTGATCGAAATATAAAGGGAAATTCATGTGTAGTATGAATTTTTTGTATTTTTATAAAGAAGTATTGATTTTCTTTAGGATTTTGGCCATTTTGAATGTGAGAAATCAATTTTTTATAAGGATTTTAAGGCCCTTATGCATGGAATATGACTTTATATAGAATTTTGGGCTAATCGACTAGCCAAAATTTAAATACGCTTAGAATTTTACATTTAGCCTATTATAACATGGCCCCGACAGACTTTGATTTTAATGTTCCCACTTTAAGATCACAACTTTGCCACTTGATTTCTCCATTACCTCTCAGGATAAAATTACAAACTTGTGTCACTTTTATAAAGGAAAAGGTCAACAACACACAACTTGTTCAACTTTAACAACATAAAAGTGGCATTTATGTTTAGAATTTGAAGATGATGTAAATTGATGACATGTAAAGGATGAAGTTTATGTCTATAATTTTTTTTTTAAATTTGAAAATGAATTGATACATTTTTTTAATTTTTGAAGTATATGCAAATAATTTTTTTTTCCTCTGATTTCAAAATATGTTATAGATGACATGTATAGCTAGTGCATAAAAAAAGAAAGATTGGTTTTTGATGTATATTTTCTCTATTATGACTACTCAAAGTCAAACTTATCCAAAATTGATAGTTTTTGTCTCCCACCAAATTTTCCCTATCAAACCTACACCATTCAAAATACAAATTACATAGTATTGAAGACAACTCTCTCCTCTAGTATTAAATATAAATTTTATATTTTTTTGTTATGATTTACTATTTTTTTCATTTTTTGAAGAAGTGTCTTCTTGAATGTTAAAATACCTACTTATAGTATTTTGAAATTATAATACATTATCTCTAATCAAAATATTATAAAACTTATATGACAAAAGGGTATTTTTATTTTTTGAAGAAAGTTGTGTTTTGATGGAGAAATGAGTTGTAGAATCGAAAAGTTATTTAAATTTCTAATTTTTGCTTGTATGGCTGCCACATGGAATGCTACATAGGCAGTTTGGATTACAATTGGTTCGATCAGAACTAGATTGGCCAAACCAAGTTCGGCCAACCAAACACAGTCGCATGAGCTACCAAGCTCGTTAAACCTCATATAAAACACTTATTTTTTGAATTATAACATTAAAAAAATTGTTTTACACTTGTGAAATAATAAATGATTTTTTGAATAAAATCATTTATTCAAAGTTCTTGATCGTTATTTTTTTGCACTCAAAAGGCAATTACAAAGGACAATCATCAAGAAGGTATGTATTTTCTTCCAAGACATTTTTATACTTTATTTTTGCCTTTTTTTGTTTTATTTAATTTTTTAATTGAAATACTATTTTATGTAGTTTTTTAAATTAAAGTAATATTTTATTTAGTTTTTTAAATTAAATCATTATTTTATTTTGTTTTTTTAACTTAAAGCATTATTTTATTTGGTTTATTAATTAAAAAATTATACAATTAGTACTTGATTTATGAACTTATAAATATTGTTTCTAATTGTTTATTGGGTATATGGTTTTTTGTATGCATGTGAATTGAAGCTTTCAATTCAATGGAGAATAAAATGAATAGAACAAGAAAATATGATCGAATAAGAGATGCCAAAAGAAAAGGTCATACAAAACATAATGAATATCAACTTGCTGAAGTTCAGGAAGAACCTGTTGATATTCAAGAAGATGCAATTAAAGTAGGGGAACAAATTGGTAGTTTTCAACGTGGACACATACCATTTGGCATGAAGAATTTGATGGATATTAATGCAGGAGCATCTCGGGTCCTTGGCAATCCTGTATCACCAAAAATATATTTTGAGTTTGTTTGTGTTGCTCAATTCCTACTTTGACCGAGTTGGTTCGGTGTTGCTCAGTTTTCTTTGTTCACTGGTGTTGGTCGGTTATCTCTCTAGCGCTTGGTTATTTCCCTGGCACTCAGTGATGCTTGTCTGGTGCTCGGTTGGCTTTGCTTACCAACGGGTTTCTTTTGAGTTTTTGTTGAGACCGACTTGTGCATTTAATTTGGGTCACAGATTTAATGTTGGTATCCATCATTGTGAAGTGTGTGGACCTAGATCTCATCGTTCCTTCTATTAATTATGGATCTGAAGGCCAACTCAGTTCGGTAGCCTCTTCTATATATGTAGTTGTTTGGTTAGAGTTTAGGGGGTTAGTTTTTGGGGAAGTTTGGATAGAAGATAGAGTTAGAGATATTTGAAAAATCCTCGCATGTTTGAGGACTACTCTAATTCATTGTAATATCTGGCCAAAACTGGGAAGGCCTTACAGCCCGGCATGTATGAATCTATTTAAAGTAAATATATGAATGATCCTACATTTTCTACCTCCCATTGTATTGTTGTTTCTTCCGTGTGTTGTTGAGCAAGGTGGATCAGGTTGGGTGTGCCAATTGTTGGCCCCTCCTGTCTTCTACTTGCGTCAGGTGGTATCAAAGTGAGGTTAGATCTGAATCTAGGTTTGTGAATCTAGATTTGAAGGTTCCTTCTTGTGAAGCCCTAGTTGATTTGTTGTGGGGTGGCAGATTGTGACCTAACCTGCAGTTGCAGAGGGTTTTCAAGATGGTTTGTGGGAGGTGAGATGCGGATCCAAGATTGGACGACATGTTGAGACAACTTGCTCCTAGATTAGAAGTTGTTGAAATAGATGATAGAAGAGGAAGACATATTGAAGATGTTAGTGATGATGAAATTGAGGTAGAACAAGGTGATGTAGAACCTACACCTATGATGGATCAGGGTGAGGAAATATTCTTGAAGGCTTTGACAAGTCTGAAGTCTACACCACATTTTAATCCTCCTGAGAATGGTGGAAAATTGGATTCTAATGAATTGGTGGATTGGATCACTAAGATGGAAAAGTACTTTAAATATGAAAATGTACCTGAAGACAAGAAAGTGAAAATTGCAACCACAAAGTTGAAGAGTCATGCATCCTTATGGTGGGAACATCTGCAGCTGGACAGAAAGAGGAAAGGCAAAGACAAAATCAAGGTATGGAGTAAAATGGTGAATAAATTGAAAGGAAAGTTCTTACCTTGTGATTATCAAATTAACCTAGTTAGGCGAATGCAAAGTTTGAGGTACAAAGATAGCTCGGTAAAAGAATATACTGAGGAATTCTATAGATTAGATATCAGATCTGGACATGATGAAGATGATGTGGAAAGAATTGCTAGATACCTAAATGGTTTGAGAGTTTCCATCCAAGAGGAAACCAGTTTGGTCAAATTTGAGAACATTGAAGAGGCTTATCAATTTGCATTGAAAGCTGAGGAGAAATTGAACAAGAGACATGAACAAAGACAAAGAGGTAGAGGTGGTAGATTCTCTAGAGGAAGAGGTGGATCTAATGGTGAAAATAGTAGATTTGAACCAGAAAAGACAAATCTAGATATTAAAGGCAAGACTGAGTGGAAAGGTGAAAGTGCATCTAGAGGCATAGGCAGTAACTACCAAGGTGGTTATAATAGAGGAAGTTTTTGAGGAACTTGTTATAATTGTGGAGAAGAGGGACATAGATCATTTGAGTGTACACATGCAAGTAAGAAGGCTAGTAGCAGTAGGAATGGTTTGGTGCAAGAAGAGTCACTAAATGAACCTAAGAAGGAAAATAAATTGATGGTAAGAAGAGCACTTTGAAATGAAGGTAAAAAGGAAGATCCAATAAGGAAAAATTTGTTCAAGACCAGATGTAGAGTTTCTGATAAAGTTTGGAAGGTAATCATTGACAGTGGTAGCTCGGAGAATCTAGCATCTGAGGAAATGGTCACAAAGTTGTAGTTGAAAATATTGGAACATCTGAAGCCCTATTAGATTTGATGGATCCAAGATGAGCATACACTCTTGGTAAGTGAATAATGTTATGTGAATTTGAAAATTGGAAAGTACTATGATAAGGTGTTATGTGATATCATGCCTATGGATTGTTTTCATATTTTGTTGGGTAGACCTTGGAAATATGATAGACATGCTATATATGATGGGAGATTGCATAAATATACTATTTGGGCTGATGGAAGAAGACAAATCTTGTTACCTTTGATTGAAGAACTTGTTAGTAATGTTTGCACATTTGTGAAAGTTTTCTTGATGGAAGGAAGAAAGTTTGTTAAGGATTTGAAGAATAATGATGTATGTTTTGTTGTGATTCCTAACAAACTGAGTAAGAAAATAGAGGATAGTGTCCTTGAGGAGATTGATAAGTTACTCACTGAGTATAGTGAAATCATTTATGACAATGTACCTAATGGTTTTCCACCAAAGAGAAGAATTGATCATTGCATGGATTTACTCCCTGGAGCTAGTTTACCGAATAAGGAACCTCATCAATTGACACCTACTGAGAATCAGGAATTGAACTGACATATTCAAGAGTTGTTGGAAAAAGGTTTGATCAGAGAAATTCTAAGGTCCTTGTGTAGTACCTATTGTATTGGCACCTAAGAAGAATGGAGAATGGTGAATGTGTACTGATTCCAGAGCAATCAATAAGATAACAATGAAGTATAGGTTTCCTGTACCGAGAATGGATGACATAATAGATAGTTTGACTGGAGTGAAGTATTTTACCAAACTTGATTTAAAAAGTGGGTATCATCAGATCAAAATCAAAGAAGGTGATGAATGGAAGACTTCTCTTAAGACAAAAGAAGGTTTGTATGAGTGGTTGGTTATGCCTTTTGGTTTAACTAATGCACTGAGTACATTTATGAGGTTGATAAATGAAGTTTTGAAGAAATTCTTGGGTGAGTTTGTGATTATATATCTTGATGATATTATGATATTCAATAAGACTAGAGAAGAACATTTTTTGCATGTTAGACAAGTTTTGCAGAGATTGAAAGAAGAAAAGTTGCTAATAAATCTGAAAAAGTGTTCATTCATGAAAGAGGAGATTGTGTATTTTTGGGATTTGTGATTTCAGCTAATGGTTTGAAAATGGATCCTAAAAAGGTTGAAGCTATTTTGAATTGGCCTACACCTATGAATACTAGTGAGGTAAGATCATTTCATGGTTTGGCAAGTTTTTACCAAAAGTTCATTAGGAATTTCAGTTCAATTTGTAATGCTATGACTGAGACTATGAGAGGAGACAAAAGAGAATTCAAGTGGACACATGGAGCTGATAAAATTTTTGAGACTCTAAAGCAAAAGGTTGTTAAATTGCCTATTTTGGCATTACTTGATTTCAATAAGGTATTTCAAGTGGAATGTGATGCAACTGGTAGTGCAATTGGAGCTGTATTGAGTCAAGAAGATAAACATATTGCTTTCTTTAGTAAAAATTTGAATGATGCAAAAAGGAAATATTTTGTGTATGATCAAGAATTCTATGCTATTGTTCAAGCATTAAAGAAATGGAGACATTATTTGATTCCGAGTGAATTTGTGTTGTATACCAATCATAAGGCTTTACACTATTTGGGTAGTCAGAATAACTTGAATTAGAAACATATGAAATGAGTTGAGTATTTGCCGAGCTATACATTTGTGATAAAGCATAAGAGTGGAGTCACTAACTGAGTTGTTGATGCATTGAGTAGAAGAAGATCTTTGATGACCGAGATGAAAATTGAAGTTCTTGGCTTTGATGACATGAGAGATTCCTATGAAGTTGATCCTGATTTTTCTAAGTTGTGGAGAAAGTGTAGAGAACCTAATCAAAATCAACCGACTACCAAATGGTATGAATATTTTATTCAAGAAGGTATGTTGTTTAAAGGTATTCAGTTGTGTATACCAAAAGGACCAATGAGAACTAATTTGATAAAAGAGAAACATAGTAGTGATTTGGCTAGACATTTTGGTGTTGATAAAACATTGAATTTGCTTAAGGAGAAATACTTTTGGCCATAGTTGTATAAGGATGTTCATAAATTGGTGAAAAGTTGTGGATTTTGTCAAGTTGTAAAAGGAGTTAGTTAGAATACTAGATGGTATACACCGATTGTTGTACCTGAGAAACCTTGGAATGACATCAGTATGGATTTTGTTCTTGTCTTACCGAAGACAGTAAGAGGTAATGATTTTATATTTGTGATTTTGGATAGATTTTCTAAAATGGCACATTTTATACCTTGTAGAAAGACATCAGATGTAGTGCATGTAGCAGATCTTTTCTTTAAGGAAATTGTCAAATTGCATGGATTACCGAGGAGTATTATCTCTGACCGAGATAGTAAATTTGTTGGATACTTTTGGAAGACCCTTTGGAATAATTTTGGCATTGAGTTGAAATATAGTTCTACATTTCACCCACAAACTGATAGATAGACAGAAGTTGTGAATAGAAGTTTGGAAAATCTTTTGAGATGTTTAGTTGGAGACACACCAAGTAATTGGGATTCTATGTTAGTACAAGTAGACTTTGCATACAATAATTCAGTGAATAGGAGTACTGGGAAAATACCTTTTGAGATTATAAATGGAATACAACTGAGAGGTATATCAGATTTAAGAGACATTGCTGATGAAAGAAAGAGAAGTGCTGAAGGAGTAAAATTTGTTGAGTACATGAAGACATTGCATGAAGATGTGAAACACAAGCTGGAAAAGAGTAATCAAAAATAGAAAGACAAAGTTGATAGATCAAGAAGACATAAGACTTTTGATGTTGGTGATGCAGTAATGGTTCATTTGAAGAAAGGCAGATTTCCTATTGGAACATATGAGAATTTGAAAATGAAGAATTTTGGACCTTGCAATATTTTGAGGAAATTTGACAGTGGAAATGCATATGAGATTGAGTTGTCTGATGACATGGACATATCACCCATATTCAATATTGTTGATTTGTATGAGTATCATGATCCTGATGAAGACATGACAGTATCGACAGATTATTTGAAGAAGCAGATAGAAGAAGTTGAGGATATTTTGGAGCAAAGTGTTTGCAAAAGTACAAGAGGTAAACAATATATGGAATATCTGGTAAAGTGGAAGAACAGATCTATTAAAGATAGTTCATGGATTTCACAATCTGAGTTGGATACAACTCGGATCATACCTATTCAATGATTCAGAGAATCATTTCAAATAACCCCATGTGTCTGATGCAGGAGCATCTCGAGTCCTTGGCAATCCTGTGTCACCAAAAACATATTTGAGTTTGTTTGTGTTGCTCGGTTCCTGCTTTGACCGAGTTGGTTCAGTGTTGCTTGGTTTTCTTTGTTCACTGGTGTTGGTTAGTTATCTCTCTGGCACTCAGTTATTTCCCTAGCACTCGGTGATGAATGTCTGGCACTCGGTTGGCTTTGCTTACCGACGGGTTTCTTTTAAGTTTCTGTTGAGGTTGACTTGTGCATTTAATTTGGGTCACAAATTTAATGTTGGTATCCATCACTGGGAAGCATGTGGACCTAGATCTGGTCGTTCCTTCCATTAATTGGGGATTTGAAGGCCAACTCAGTTTGGTAGCCTCTTGTATATATGTAGTTGTTTAGTTAGAGTTTAGGGGGTTAATTTTTGGGGAAGTTTGGATAGAAGATAGAGTTAGAGATATTTGACATATCCTCACATGTTTGAGGACTTCTGTAATTCATTGTAATATTTGGCCGAAACTGGGAAGGCCTTACAGCCCAACATGTATGAATCTATTTGAAGTAAATATATGAATGATCTTGCATTTTCTCTCTCCCACTGTGTTTTTTTTGCTTCCCCATGTTTTTGAGCAAGGTGGATCAGGTTGGGTGTGCCAATTGTTGGCCCCTCCTATCTTCTGCTTGCGTCAGATATGAATAAGGACACACTTTTGAGTCAAGTTTCATCTAAACACATAGTATCTAAAAGTACAATTAAAAAGCATTGCAAAAAGTTTGGGATGAATATTTTGAAAATAAAAGCATGTTTGGAAGAGCATAATTATTTAGTAGGTTATTCAAAAAAAGAGAGATGACTCATGTTTTGGAGTTATTGGGTGTTGATAATAGGAAAATCTCTACAGATAATCTTAATCAAACAATAGCTGAAAATTTTCAATATGAGTTGAGAAACATTAAGAACACAACTCAAGGAACTGATTTAAATGGTGCATGTAGAGGGTTGATAGCTACAATATCTAGTAGGAAGTTGATAGGGAGAAAAAAAGTGTATGGAATTTCTAATTTAATGCAAGTATCTAAAAGAACTATTCAAAGATATATCAGGAGGAGAAATATGTTAAATGAGAATTGTTAGAATAACAATCTCCTAATCAAGTGAGAGGGGGGGTGAATTAGTTGATGCCAACTTTATGTTTCAACTTCAAAAAAAAATATTGAACTGAAAAGTAATTGCAGCAATAGTACACATACACATGATCACTAAGATTTGTTCTCATGGAAAAACTTGCTAAGGGAAAACCCCAGTGGGGATGGTACCCACAAATTTCTACACTATGATTATAATAACCCTATTAGGAGCCAATTATTACAATAAGTAGGTCCTGATTAAAGGATAGACCTTGTTAGGAGCCTTTACAATGTGATCCCAATTAAGGAATCAACCCTGTTAGGAGTCCAACCTTGTTAGAGGTAATTTCCTTGTTAGGGGTATCAACCTAATTAGAAGATTTGAGATTTAAGGTCACCCTTAGGTTCTCCAAACCTTACAATTTCAATACTAAGATAATTTTGTTCTGAAACTTCTTCCAGTACTCAACCGCTTCCAAGAAAGCTCCACCTTGTGCCTAAGCACACAACTAGTGTTCTTCAAATAGTATCCAATGCAACCTCAAGCTCACATTCACCTTTGCATCTTGCATATGCAATTATACCTTCTTTTTCACTCTTATTTTCCAAGGATTTCAATCCTTATATACAAGTTACAATAATCATATCCAAGTTGGCCTTTATAGAATAAATCCTATTTACAAATACAAATGGACCCATGAAAAGATGCACATTCAACACCTCTTACAATGTGAAAACATAATGATTACATCAATTTATCAGTTAGATCTATAAATTAATCTCGCATATCACATAACTTGAAACGAATAGGTCTTCACAATACACACGCCATTTCTGACATCACCTATGCAATCACAACTCCATAAGATCACAATAAGCTCTCAAGCTAGTTTCCAACATGAACCTATGTTCGTACATCATGAATTAAACAATCAAGAGTGTTATTTACAAAGTTATGTAATCAACTCTGTGAGAATCACAGTTTCTGTCTCCTAAGAAAAAGTTATCAATAAATGAGTCATAACTTTGTCTAATCAACTCATAATCATGTGAAATCATGAATGGTGACCCAAGACATCATGAAGAGTCTTCCTCTATGTTTGTACATGATAATTCTTAGTACTGTGTCTGTACAATTCTCTGCAACCTATCTACAGGCTTCTAAACAACCAGTCAATAGCATATGTTGAAAATAATGACAAATTTTTTCATGAATGCAATACACAGTCACTGTAAGATACCTCCATCATTACTAGGATACTCCCCCATATTAATACCATCAACATTCATGCTAACAATCTCCCCCTTTGGTGTTGATGGAAACATAGATGAAAAACATATAAGGTCCATGAATACCAAACATGCTTGGACTGCATCTGCATCAACATCTTTTCAAATCCTCTTCATTAATCATCAAATCCTCCAAAGGATGATCCTCATCATACTATTTTTCATGTGTCATTCACTCCCCCATTTACATCAATCTCAAAGGTATCATTATGTCTCCAAAAGTTCTCAATAACTCAGCTTAAATGCATATACTCCCCCATAGGAGAAGCCTCAAGCATTCAATCCACATTATGAAATAGTTTTCTGATATTTCTGGACTAATGTAATTTCTACATTAATTATTCAAGAGTAGGCTAGGGCATAACCCCTAGCATACCTCTTAAATACTTAAATGTATCATTCAACAAAGGTTTCATAAAAATGTCTACTATTTTCTCCTTTGTATTCACATATTCTAGCTTCACTTCTTTCTCTACTACCTTATCTCTTAAGAAACGGTACTTTATTGCTATATGTTTTGTCTTTGAATGCATAATAGGTTTCTTTGACATATTTACCATGCTAGTGTTGTCACAATAGATAGTAATTGAATCTTCAAGACATACTCCAATGTCCTTCAACATCTTCTTCATCTATATAATCTATGTATAATTCATTGTTGCTACAACATACTCTGATTCTACTGTAGACTGAGAAATGCAGTCCTTCTTCTTACTAAGCAAAGAAATCAACTTTTTACCAAGGAAGAATGCTCCTCCACTAGTACTCTTTCTATGATCTAGATTCCCTTCCCAATCAGCATTAGTGAAAGCATGAAATGTAAATTCATGTGATCTATCATACCATAGATGAAACTCAATTGTACACTTTAGATATCTGAATATTCTTTTTGCTACCATAAGGTGAGATTCTTTAGGATCTTCTTAAAATCTTGCAACAATTCCAACAACATTATCAATTTGAGGTCTAGTATGTGTTAGATACTAAATACCTCTAATCATTGATCTATACCTTGCCTGAGGTACATTCTTTGCTTCATCTTCCAAGGATAACTTAGTTCTAGTTATCATAGGGGTTCCAACAGGTTTACTATCATCCATGCCAAACATTTTCAATAGTTCTTTGAGATATTTGGTCTGAAATATGAATATCCCTTCTTTACATTGATTGATCTGCAGTCCAAGAAAGAATTTCATTTCCCCAATCATAGACATTTCAAATTCACTTTTCATTTCTTCTACAAACTTGTTACTCATTTCATCATTTCCTCCAAAAATAATATCATCAACAAAAACTTCAACAATAAAGATACCTTCCTCATTGATTCTTAAATATAAATTGTTGTCATCATTTCCCTTATTCAATCCCAAATGAATCAAATACTTATCAAATCTTGCATACCAAGCTCTTGGTGCTTGTTTTAGTCAATATAGAGCCCTCTTCAATCTGTAAACTGGATCGTTATTTCATGATAAAGGAAATCCATCAAGTTGCTCAATGTAAACTTCCTCTTCCAAGTCTCCATTAACAAAAGCTTATTTCACATCCATCTAATATACTTTGAAATATTTGTAAGCAGCATAAGCCAAGAATAATCTAACTGCCTCAATCCTAGCAACAAGTGCAAAAGTTTCTTCAAAATCAATTCCTTCTTGTTGTGAATACCCTTTACATACTAATCTAGTTTTGTTTCCAACAACAATGCCTTCTTCATTCATCTTGTTTATGTATACCCACTTGGTACCAATCACATTTTTGTCTTTAGGCCTTGGGACCAACTCCCATGTGTTGTTTTTCTCATTCTTTTGTAGTTCTTCTTTCATGACATTGATCCATGAATCATCTCTGTATGCATCATCTATGGACTCTGGTTCTACTTGCAAGATCAAGCAAATGGCATTTGTAGTTTGTGACCTCTCTTCTTTGTTCTGTACTCTTGTTCTAGTTCCCTTACTATTTTCACCAAAGATATGACCCTTAGGATGATTTCTCAAAAGATATTTGGGTGTTGTTTGTTCCCTCTACTCCACATGTATGGAATTGTCAATTTCCAAGATATTTTGAGATGCTTCATTTCTCTCAGTCTCTATTTTCTACATATTGTCCTGATTTATATTTATATTTTCAAAAGAAATCTCATAGGGGTTAAAGCCATGGTATTTTTCTCTAATTTGAAACTTTTCATCCACTCTCACATTAGCACTTTCAATCGGCTTCCTAGTTCTCACATTGTAACATCTATAAGCTTTGTGTGTAGTAGAATAGCCAAGGAATATGCCTTCATCACTTCTAGCATTAAATTTTCCTATACATTCATCTCTCTTGATGTAACATTTACTTCTAAAAATTCTAAAATAACTAACAGTAGGTGTTTTAGCATACCATAGCTCAAATGGTGTCTTGAATGTACCTTCTCTGATTTGTACTCTTTTCATGGTGTATACTATTGTATTGACTGATTCTCTCCAATGCATATGAGGAACTTTTCCTTCTATCAACATGGTTCTTGCAGCATCAAGAACTATTTTGTTTCTTCTTTCAGCTACTCCATTTTGTTGTGGTGTCCTACGTGCAGAAGTTTGCCTCATCATACCATGCTTCTCAGAAAAGGTATTGATTTGATGTGAAGTTAATTCTCCACCTTTGTTTGATCTCAAACACTTTATCTTCAATCATGTCTCATTCTCAACTTTTTCCTTATAAAACTTAAATGTTTCAAATGCTTCTGATTTTTCTCTAAAAAATTCAACCCACATCATTCTAGAGTAATCATTAGTGAATATGATAAAGTACTTGTCTCTGAAGTATGACCTGGTCTGTGTAGGTCCACAAAGATTTGTATGAATTAGTTCCAACTTTCCATTTGTTGAGCATCCTTTTATTGCAAAACTACTTCTTGTTTGTTTTCCCAAAACACACTCTCTACATGTAGTGTTAGTAGGTTTCACAATCTTAGGTAGATCTTTGATAGAATTATTGTTAGATGCTTTTACCATGTTATCAAAATTGATATGACAAAACCTTCTATTTTATAACCAACTGTCATCAATCTTTGCATAAAAACAACTAACCTCAGTAGAGTTTAACTAAAATATGTTATCTCTGACCTCTTAGTACCAGATGTGATCAGTTCTCCATTAGTTCCTCCAATAAAGAAATGACCATCCTTAAATTCTAAATGGTATCCCTTATCCACAAGTTGTACAACATTCAATAAATTATGTTTTAAGCCATCCACAAATAGTACATCATCAGTGTTAGTCTTTCCATCTAAATTAATTGATCCTTTACCAACAATCACTCTAGGAGTGTTATCACCAAATCTTACAACACCACCATCAAACTTCTTTAGCTGAATGAATCTATCCTTATCACTAGTCATGTGATGTGAACATCCACTATCAATTATCCAGTCAATTTTCCTATCAACATGAGAAACTAAGGATTTTTCTTCATAGACAAGATCCTCTTCTTTGATAGCAACAAAACCTAACACATCATTAAATTCATCATCTAAATCTTTAGATCCATCACTAGCATAATATAATTCCTTATCATTCCTGTATTTTCCATATTTAGGTGTATTCTTAGGTATTGTAGTTGGACATCTAGATGAAAAATGACCAACCTTATTGCAATTAAAACATTTCAAGGGTAATTTTCCTTCAAACTTACCTTTTCCTTTCATTTCTCTTCTAGCGATCAGGGCCATGATATTCTAGTCCACTTGATTGTCTACCCTCTAAATTTCCTCCCATTCCTCAGCATATTCTCCAAGATCTTCGCTATCCTTGTTGACTCTGCTAGATCCAGCTCTCTGAATAGTTTCCTTAAGTATTATCTCCACCTTAGGTAGTGCATATTTTAACTATGTGGTCTCAAAGGTAGTTAGCTTAGCCACTAACATTTCTCTGGTGAAATCTTTGTATTGCGGTATATTCTCCTCCAAAGAAAGAACTTTAGGTTTGTAGGCAGGAGCCACAGATATCAGAATATTTTATATGACTTCATCTTTGATGTAATTACCTCCATTTTTTCTAATTCCAATTACACATTTAGACACTCTTTGAACATACATTTTTATTGTTTCATCATCTTTCATTTGTATTATCTCCATCTTTGTCCTTCAATTCTACAATTTTTCTCGCTTAGTGTATTCATCTCCTTCATAGAGCGCAACTAATCTTATCTAGATCTCACTTGCCTTTGTTAGATCTTAAACCTCTATGAATTCACCATCATATAGTGCATTAACCAATGCTTCCTTTGAAACAACATTACACACAAACCTTTTCCTTTTTTCTTTAGTAGTAGTGTGTGTTTCAAGGTCTTCCTCCTTTATGATAAACACATCTTTCCAAGTAATGAGCCAATATTCCAATCTCATACACATCAAATGGTTCTTCATCTTCTCCTTCCATGTGTCAAAATTTTCTACATAAAACTTAGGACTCTCCTTTATGAATAAGGCCATCCTGATCTTTACCTCAAGCTGTTAGGATTTTCTTGACTCAGGACCAAATCTCTAATACAAATTGTTAGAATAACAATGTCCTAATCAACTAAGAGGGGGGATAAATCAGTTGATACCAACTTTATGTTTCAACTTCAAAAAAAATATTGAACTGTAAAGTAATTGTAGCAATAGTACACATAAACATGAACACCAAGATTTGTTCTCGAGGAAAACCCTATTAAGGGAAAAACCTCGGTGGGGATGGTAGCCACAAATTTTTTCACTATGAGTATAATAACCCTATTAGGAGTTCTGACCCTATTAGGAGCTGAGTATTACAATATGAAGGTTCTGATTAAAGGACAGACCCTGTCAGGAGCCTTTAAGGAGTCCAACCATGTTAGAGGCAATTTCCCTATTAGGGATATCAACTTGATCAGGAAAGATTTGAGAGTTAAGGCCACCCTCAGGTTCTCCAAACCTTACAATTTCAAGACTGAGATAATTTTGTTCTGAAACTACTTCCAGTACTCAACCACTTCCAAGAAAGCTCCACCTTGTGTTTAAGTGCACAACTATTGTTCTTTAAATAGTTTCCAATGTAGCCTCAAGCTTGCATTCACCTTTTCATCTCACATATGCAATTATACCTTCCTTTTAACTCTTATTTTCAAAGGATTTCAATCCTTATATACAAGTTACGCCAATCATATCCAAGTCATCCTTCATAAGATAAATCCTATTTACAAGATACAAATGAACCCATGCAAAGATCCACATGACACCTCTTACAATGTTACAACATAATGATTACATCAATTTATCATTTAGATCCATAAATTAATCTCTCATATCACATAACTTGAAACATGTTCCAAGTCGGCCTCCAAATAGGTCTTCGCCAATGCATGTGCCATTGTTGATGCCACATGTGTGATCACAACTCCATATGATTGCAATAAGATCTCAAGCCAGTTTCAAACATGAACCTATGTTCACACATCATGACTTAAACAACCAAGAGTGCTATTCACAAAGTTTTGTAATCAACTCTATGAGAATCACAGTTTCTGTCTCCTGAGAAATAGTTATCAGTAAATTAGTCATAACTTTATCCGATCAACTCATAATCATATGTAGTCATGAATGGTGACCTAAGAAATCATGAAGAGTCTTCCTCTAAGTTCACAAATGCTTGTTCTCAGTACTATGTCCGTGCAATTCTCTACAACCTGTCTGCAAGCTTCTAAACAACCAGTTAATAGCATATTGTTAGAATTTATAATCTTTCCTTGGTTTTATTATTTAAATAAGGATAAACCTATGTATCCTTCATGTACTTTTTTCCTCTAGTCCAAGTGGGAGGACAACTCATATTTTGTAATTCCTTAATAAGGAAACTAGTTTATTCCTCCATAAGAGGATATGGACACTTGTCGCACACACTTATGAATGGTGGCATTCATAGACTTGGGAGTTACATTCTAACTCCTCTCTCATCTCTATTTAAGAGATGCTCCTCTCCCTCATTTCTCATGATGAAGTTATTGTAAGTGAGAAACTCTCTCTCTCTCTCTCTCTCTCTCTCTCTCTCTCTCTCTCTCTCTCTCTCTCTCTCTCTCTCTCTCAATTTAGGTTATGGCCTCATTCATAATGTCAAAAGGGGTTTTCTTTTCTTTCCCCTTTCAAATCTCTTGGCTCTTTATTTGGATTCTTGGAGCATTCTCATGTTTTGGTGATCTTGAAACTTTATCTCATTCTTGGCTTATGGTAAAATTCCTTCTTGCACTTCACTTTCTTGGATTATTTAATTAACTTATTTTCATTCTTTTAATACTTCTAACATAGTATCAGAGCTAGCTAATCCTTGTTTGATTATTTGCATGAAGGTTCCATTTAGAGGATGTCTCATTTGATTAACTTTTGTTGCAGGTTTTTCAAAGATCTGACATTAGTTTCTAACTCTCTTTAGAAGGATTTGAATTTTTTTAGGGGTTTGTACGGTTCACCGCCAAACCTGATTTCTATTATTTTTTCAACTAGTTCTGGATGGCTTTCCACTAGATCTATGTCTCTCATGTTTCTTGCGTGGTTATTTTCTAATCATTTTTTTAACTAAGGATTATTGGTTCTTGCAGGTTTATTTATCTCTGTTTATATCTCTAATTTTTTTGTAGGGTTCAACAATCTAACTATTTCTTTATCTAACCTTTTTTTCAGATCTATTATACTCATATCTTTGTCTTTTGTTTATATTTTGTTTATTTTTATTTCATTTATCTTGCACAACTCTTTGTATTCTTTCTCATCTCTTTGTATTTATATTGTTTATATCTTGTTTTTATTTCTCTTTAATAAATCTACCCCTTATTGCCGATAATTTGACAGAGAATCTTCACTAGTAGAATTTGGCAAATAAATGACTAAGTGACTAAAACTTTTAGTCACGTGACTAAAAGTTTTGGTCACATGACCAAAACTGATCATATTTGGAAAATAAATGACTAAATAAATGACCAATTTGGTCATCGGGTAAAATCACAACTAAAATGACTAAATAAATGACCAACTTGGTCATCGAGTAAAATGACTAAATAAATGACCAATTTGGTCATCGGGTAAAATGACTAAATAAATAGTTTGAGGGGTTTTTCCTTTTTGGTTCCACAATTTCATTCATTTTATGAGAGCATGTTTTCATCAAACAAATTTTCAGTCATGGCTTACTATTTCGAATTGGTTTCCCATCTCATGTCTAAAAACAAATTTGACTTGCATCTACTATTAGATCTTCAAATCAAATTAGATTTTGGTTGCATGCATGAAATAGCACTACTCCAACTATCTGCAAACAAGAAATAAAATATAAATATTTTTTGTTTGATTGGTCTTATTATTTTAGGACTACTCCAACTCAAAAGAATATTTTAAAAATGTAAGATATTTAAGATAAAATTAACATGTTATCTTAAAAACCTAAATTATTATTTTAATTATCTTAAATTTAAAATTAAAATATTTTAATTGTCTTAAACTAAAAAATAAAGAAAAGATAAATTTAATGTTGTCTATGCATAACCTAAAATATATTATTTATTGTAATTAGTAATTAATAAAAAATAAATTATTAATTAAAAATAATAATTAATCACTCAAAAATTAAATAGAACAAATATAAGGTTTTCAATTAATTTTTCTCATAGCTATTACTTAAAGATAATCTATTCCAATGAACAATTGATGTTATCAAGTATAAATAAATAAATAAATAATGATTTTATATAGACCTTTACATAATTTTGAGTCATAATTTTAACTCATAATTTTACAATACTTAGCATCCTCATCATGTAAAATATATATGCAAGAACTTTTATATAATAAAAGGGCCACACGCTATAAACTTAATATAAATATAAGATTTTTATTAATTAATTAATATTAATGATAGTTAAATGGGGGTACTCATATTGGGCGTTTGGGTGTCGTATATCAATGGGAAAAAATTTTCATTTCATCTTGATTAAGGCATAAGACAAGATTGGCCGTATTATTTGGAAAAAATCATCTTCATTGCTTCAAATTTGACTACATTATTTGGAGAAATTCATCTTCATTGTTTAGAGGATTGGTGGCAAAGAGGAAAAATGAGGGTTCCATGCATTTTCATTTATGCAGGAGGAAGATTATCAATTTACATGGATTGTAGAAACATAATGTCTATAAAAGTAATTATTTCTAGAAGTAGTGCCTTAAAAATGTAAGGTAAAGTAGTTATTTTTATAAGCTATAAGACTCAATTAATTACATAGATTGTAGAAACACAATGGTCGAGGCTATTCAAAATAAAGGTAACTTCCTTAAAACTCCCCTTAAGTCATAACTGACGTACACGGGGCCTTAGCTGAAACCAAACTGCCCTAAACTTCTCAAAAACTCCCTCATTTGTCCCCCATAATATTTTTATTCACTTTTAGCACATTAGTTACTTTAATTTGACAAATCTCTAAAGACCAATACAATTATTTTGTATAAAAAATAATATCTATTAAGTGGTTGATTAAACTACCATATCACTTAATAGATATTTTTTACATTTAAACTTAAAATGTAAAAAAAATATTGCCCTTTCATGTGGGCTCCAAAATCGATGTAAAATTACCCTTAAATTCTTCTAAACTCTTCAAAAAATACATGACCAATGACCAAAACTATTTTATTATTTTTTTTACATTTAAAAATAATATTTAATAAAAAACAATTTATAAAATATTTTTCATTTAAGCAAATAAATAAATAAATTTAAAAAGCACCTAATTTTCTAGTTTTGGATCTAGACTTTACAATATTAAGTTCAATGCAAGGCTAAGAAAATTTGAAGAAGACATTAGTTGAATGCAAAGAAGAAATAAAAACAAATGAAAAAAATAAAACTCTTGGCGACCATTTTTGGGTAAGAAAGCCTAAACACTACCCACAACCTCTCACTTGTTTTTTTTCATTCTCTATTTGCTCTTGGCGCCTTCATAGTGGATCTGTGGAATGTTACACAAAAGTTTTTTTAAAATTTCCTGAGGATTTCTCCTTGCAGGTTGTGGCTCCTCATTTTGCAGGTACCCATGCTCTATTTCTCTGTAAAATAGGAAAAAATGTTTCAATTCCTTTAGGTATCTTGTGTTTGAACTCTATGTTTTTTGTTTTTTACATTATTTGTTGGCTAGATGCCTCCACGATGGAGATTTTGTGGTTCCATGAAGGTTTTGAAAGGTTTTGTCTTGTTTATCACATATCAAAATTTTAATACAATTTTATAACACATTTTTGAGGGTTTTTTTTTAACAAGGTAAATCAATAACAATAGATATGTGACTGCCCTGATGTACTTGCAATAGCAACATCATCTTCTTTGGGCATACCAACAAACCCTATAGAACTGCAAGATTCTCTTAAACCCTCATCCTCACCACATTGGTGAACGCCAGAATCTGCCTGCCCACATCCAAGTCCAGTTCCAACCACTACAGGTTGTGTCATATATTGATTTGCCATATATCTAAGAGCCTCTTCAGATGCTCGGTGTTGTGCTTCCTTCTTTGTTCTACCTATACCTGCTCCTACTTTTTCTCCACTAAACAAGACCTCAACAGTAAATTGGAGCTCCATTGTCTTATCCAAAAGTGAATTAAATTCCACCTTTGTTCCACATTTCATTGCAATTTCTTGTAAAACTCCCACAACATTTGAAGCATTGAGTATGTTACCTCCTCTTGGATTGCAATTAGTTGGCACTTTTTTCATGGAAGATTCTTCATCTTTTGAATGGGAAAATTAATCTGGAATCATATGATTATTTTTTACTCTATCGTCTCCAAAAAATCCCTCATTGGGAAGTTGCCTTTTAGGCTCACCTAGACACCTGTCAATTGCAGGAGAATTCTGTTGATGTGAGTTTTGTACCACTACATAACATATAGCAATTGAAATACTTGATACAGCGTACCAAACACTCAACCCTCTCTTGAAAAGTATATAAGAATACTCCAAGGTTCCTTACACCTGTGGATACTAACTCAGTTATAATGATGTGATTTGCTGGTAATCACTTCGGTGGGCTTACGTTGTTCATTCCAAGAAACTTGGTGGTGCTTTGCTTTTCAAACATTCTCAAATGATTTTCTATTTATATCACTTCCAACTTTGCTCTTCAAACTTTTCAAACTTCAACTTCTAAACTTCAACTACTAAGCTATTGATTACTTCTACTACTACTCCTATTGAATGGAAAGATTGGCAAATGGACGAAGATCAAACCGAATGAAAGCTTACCAACGGCACTACTTCCATCGATGCAATGATTCTAAGGGAATATTCTTAGGATTTTCACACTAACACCTATCTTCCAACCCAACTTGAAGTACAAGTGGAAAGATAAAATGCAAGTAGAACTTGGGAGCAATTGACTAGATTACCACACAAGGCTCCTTGACAAGCCGCCAAGATGCTAGTGGCCTAGTATAAGATCCTCATCAAACATTCACCAACATCACCATTACAACTAATCATCTACTTCTATTCTTACTTTAACAACATGAAATGAAATCCTACTTTAATTTGAGAGATGAGAAGAAACATGCAATACACCAAAATGATCATGTATATCCACCATGCAAACCACAACAATGAATAGAGAACAATTTTGATAGTATTTTGGCAACAATTCTTCAACATAACTCTCTTTACAAATGAGTACAAATGGCCTTATATAGAGGCTCAAAATTACGAGTGGCCAAGATTAAGAGGCAAAATCAAGGGCCAAGATTAAACCTTACAAACCCTAATTAGGGTTACCATCTTTCAACCAATTACATGAGGGCACCAACTTTGTGGGCCAATGAGAAAATTACAATAATCTGTCAACCAATGAGAACATAGGACACTTGGCATGATTTGATTTCATGCACATGAAATTGCCACCTCATCAACCTTATCTTATAAAGTTCATTAATCCTTGAGATGAGATGAAGCCTTGGATGCTTGAGCTTGTCCTTAGAAATTTTCTCACCACCACTTGAACTTGCTTGTACTTGATGTCCTGACCTCAAAAGGGTGAGGTCTCCATGCACTTGGGGTAATCTTGCCTTGACCTTGGTGGCTTGCCTGGATGTGAACCTTCTTGCAATTCGAGAGCCTTACTCTTGGCCACCGCCTTGAAATCAAACTTGACCTCTCTCAACCTTTCAATCACTTTCCTCCTTACTTCAATACTTTGCCATTTTTAACCTTCCTATTTGGATTTGATCTGCATGCATGCATCTTTGTTTCAATAACCTTGGGTTTTGGGGCACCTGCCCTCACCATATCTCCTTGATTGTTCCGCAATCCGCAATCCACCCATCACTGAGTTCATCAACTGCTTTCGTCAATGCCTTCCTCCTTGGTTAACCCTTGACTGTCTTCAACTGTTTGAACTGCCACAACCTTGCCCTTTTGGCATAAGTACTTGCCTCAACCATAGTGGTGTAATAGATCTCCCCAAGATTAGATTTGGTTTGACTGGCAAAGCATCACTAGTAGTCTTGCACCCAAATTGAAGAAGTAGGACCCCATGTAGATTTGCCCCCGATTTTGTACTATTTAAGTTGCAACTCTAAATTCATGCTAGTGATCCTAATCCAATCAATTTTCCTTAACCATTCTCAATCTCTTCAATAAAATAAAACATCCAAGGATCAAACTGTGTACCTTTAGCATAGCTTGGGATCCGACTGAGAAGCACGATGAAGCTGTTGCACTCTGACTTGCTGATCTGATCGGGTGAGCCTTGATGACTTGGTGTAACCAATTCTGTCGTATCATGTCTGCTGCTGGGGTAGACTGAACACTTCCTTGCACAAATCCATACTATTTGATCCTCTTTGCCACAGGTGACTGGCTGTCTCTCAACCTCTCTCTTAATTGAATCATATCAAAGGTACCAATGTTGGTGTCTCCAACGTATTTCAATTTTGAGCGGAAGTTGGAATTGGGTATCATGACTTCCTTGTCTCCTATTTCAACATTAATTCCTTTGGGTCACTTGCTTGCATTAACATCAACCATCCTAAACACTTATCACTCCCCGCCTTTTCTACAATGCTGGTGAAACTACACTTATCACTCCAATCTTCGCCTAGGGGTGGAATACTACACTTATCACTCCCCGCCGTTACCTTAAGATGGGCTACACTTATCACTCCAAATCTTCCCCTAAAATGCAATGCAATGATGCAAACTACACTTATCACTCCTCGCCTTTTCCTTAAAATGGACTACACTTATCACTCCAATCTTCGCCTAGGGGTGGAATACTACACTTATCACTCCCCGCCGTTACCTTAAGATGGGCTACACTTATCACTCCAAATCTTCGCCTAAGATGAAATGCAAGCGAGAACTTGAGGGAAAAAAGCCAATCAAGACAATCAAGTAATCTACTTAATATCCAAATACCTAACTCTACTCTTGAAATTAGTTTTCAACACCTAAACTAGCACCAATGAAATGAAAGCAATTAAAGGGAGAGGAAAAGATAGGCCACTCACCAACAAGGGCTAGGAATCCTTTGTCTAGGCAATTAGCTGGGCTTGATCTTCAAAATCTTCTATCTCCACAAGAAAAACTCCCCTTCTCCAATTCACTCTCAAAATCTGATTGCTATGAATCTTCTATCAATAAATTCTTCTATTACAAATCTGATTTGCCTCAACTCAAGCTTCTTCTCTTCATCAAACTCTCCAATTTTTGAATTTGCTTTTCGGACTGCTTTTTCGGACTGCTTTTTCGCTCTGCTTTTTCGCTTTGCTTTTTCGCTCTGCTTTTTCGGACTGCTTTTTCGGACTACTTTTTCGCTCTGCTTTTTCGCTCTGCTTTTTTCGCTTTGCTTTTTCGCTCTGCTTTTTCGGACTGCTTTTTCAGACTGCTTTTTCGCTCTGCTTTTTCGCTGCCAAGAGAAAAGGAGAGAAGTGAATGAGATGGTGAAATGAAGTGGGGGAGAGCTCCCCTTATATACCAAATTTTGCCTCCAAAAAAAGCAAGGCCGACTTTGTAGGAGGGAAAAACAAAAAAATTAAAATTGCCAAATTAAACATGAATTAAATGAAATAAATTGCCCAGCCCTAGGGGATTTTATTTTAATTTAAAATTGGGTCAGCCTAGTGCAAAATTATCGGTTTAAATTAGCCAAATCCGAAATTATCACAGGCCCTAAAATTGAAATTTTGAAAAAAGGTCATTTAGGCCTCCAATATAGCTTTAAACCCTCCCCATTGTGGACCCAATAACTTGCCTTGAATTTCACACCTCCTAGGCCTTAAAATACGTTGAATTTAACACACAAAGGGGCCCAATTTAAATTTCTAAATTACAAACACTTAGCCCAAAAAAAAATATGATTTTAATGCATTTAATCATGACAACCAAAATTAATTTTTTATTATTTTGCAACCCAAAAAATCATTTTGCAATTTAATTTCCATTTGGCAATTTTATCCTTTTTTATTTTTGCAATTTATTATCTCTAATTGGCAACTTTAAATTTATTCTTTAATTTCCATTTTTCTCCACCAAAAAAAATTTACAAGATTTTCCCAAAAATATCCAATTTCACAATTAAATTTTGAAAATCTCAAGTTATTCAATTTCATCAATTTTCAAAATTTAATCAAGTCCAAAAATTTTGCAAATTTGCCCTGCCAGATATTTTTCTAACAATCGAAATAAAATATTCCTATTGAATTTCGCTTGGCCTAAAGACAAAATCAACTGTTTAAGAAAATCAACGTTTCGCACAAGGTGAAAACAAGCAATACCCTCCCAAGCACTTCAAAAATATCCCAGGTGTAAAATTTTCATTTCAAAACCTCTGGATCGCCCAAAAATTCGCTAAGGCACCCAAATACCCGGATCTAGAAAAATCATCAAGGCTTGCTCAAAAAAAAATGGGGGTCCCCAAATTCTTTGGGGCGATGGTGTGAAAACCTCACAACAAATTCTCCACACCATGATTAAAAGAAGGCTATTGAATTTGTTTTTCTAAAGAAATAGAATCAGACTGAACAATTAGTCCTTGAGTTGGCCTTGTAAGTTGCCTGGAACTCATCTCTTCGTCTGCTCCAAGCCATCCACCAGGCACTTGATTTGGAGGTACTGAAATTTGCAACGGTCTAACAGATAGAGGAGGATCAACTAAATTATGATACCTAGTATCTTGGCCATGTTGTAGTATCAAAAGTCGCTTTCTTGTATCTGGATCCAGTTCTGATTCTGGGACTTCACCTTCTTCTCTAATTGGGGAACCTTGAATATTAGATTCAATGTTATTAAGGGTTTGAGGTACAAACGGTTTAACTGCTAGAATCCCATGGGAATATTCTTGAAAATGTTCAATTGGGGGATCTGTACGAGATGGCCATAGAGGAATAATAGACGGAGGTGCAATAGCAGGTTGTGTTCGATCGGGGAGGTGAGCTGTCATTTTAAAACCTTGATGGTCTACCCCATTAGATGTAGCCTCTGGTTGCAAAGGAGAATAAGATTCTTGTGGATTAAGTCTCCTTTCCACCTCACAATCAACCATTCCCTCTGGCAATGGTAGATCCCTATTCAAATTTGGATCATCATCTAACATCAAATAATTTCTGACATCAGGTGCAGCAGGAAGACTCTTTGTATCAGCTTCATAAAAAACTTCATTAATTTTTTGCAAAAGGCCATCATCGAAGTCCTTGAAAAACCCACCCTGTACATTACAAGAAACATTTCTTGCAACACATACTGGTACAGCTGAAGTAGCCTCTGCCTACGGAGCATAGTATGGTGCAAAAGCTGGAACAACATGAACCTGTTGTGAGGTTTCACACATTGCCCCAATTCTTGGGGACCCCTGTTTTGAACTTTGAGCCTTTGTCTTGCCTCCCGGTGTGCTGATGGTTTGATTTGCTAATTTGCAATTTGATTTGATTTGGAGTTTCGTGGTTGGAATGTGGACGTTAATGATTTTGAGGCATGATGGGTTTCAATTGCAAAATGATGATATAATTTTGAAGTCGATTTTACCTTGCAATTGAAATTCTATTTCTTGGATTTTGTTGTGCCTTGAGACTTAAAATTATAATGAGGATGAATCTCATGGTTGCCTTTTTTGAGTTTGAAAACATATATGATGATCTTGAAATCAAACTTGAACAAGAATTTCAAAATTGATTAACAGCCTTTATTGTTTCAAATGTGGATTGTATTTATTTGTTATTGGTCTTGATTTTGTCAACTAATTTCAAATTTCCGTTGGGCAATTAACAAATATGATTTTTATTTTTTTTTGGGACAATTTGCGAATTAATTGGACATTATTTTCGAAAATCCAAGAGGCTGTCATAATAGATAAATGAACAAAAATCTGAAATTCATTGCTATTTTCGAAAAAAATTATTAATGCATCAATTTTCGAATTTTCTTTGGGCAATTTAAAAACAATAATCTTGAGGCAGTTTCTAAGTGATAAAGAGCAATTTTCAATTTTTTTTCAATTGCTTTAATGGATGAATAAACATAAAATCTGGAATTTTCATGCCATTTTCAATTTTTACCATGTCTTGATTTTGAAAATCTAATTCGTAAGGGCCATTTAATTTTAATTTGGAGGATTATTGGATTTAGCAAATCAAAATTCAAACCTTATAAAGCAATTTAGGCCCGGCCCCATCATTATTTTTGAATTTGGAAGACATTTGTTTTAATTTTCGAAATGTTTTGGCCTTTAGGCCAAGTCGGCCCCAATAAGCCTCTAATTTATTTGTTTTTTTTTGGAAACTTGTAGGCCTAGGCCGGCCCTGAAATTAGGGCAGAGCGTGAGATATAAAAAGGGAGCGTCTCCCTTCATTTCAAACACAACAATTTGGTTCTCCAGCTCTGCTTATACAGCAAAAATTAGAGGGTGTTGTCAGCTGTTTTCTCACCACTTTGGCAACGATTTGGAGCATGTTTAGCAGAGATTTTCGAATGCAAAGAGGTCACGATTAATTTCAGACCCTTAGAGGGCCTCATTTCACATGTCTAGGCTCCCAAATTTTGGCTTTTTGAGACAGAATATTAGCATTTTGTCCTAGACCCAAAAATCAGACTTTGGCAGCGTTCTTTCTTCAAAATTTGGCGGCAGGCTTCTTCAATTCTGGGCAGCGATCTCAGTTGGATGGTGGATGTCATTATTTGGGGGCAGTTTGTAGGGCAGATTCAAGCCCTGGGATCACTGTTGTAGCAGGCAATCAGAATTGAATAGGGGGCGTCCTTGTTTTAGTAGCAGGCCTGGGTGTTTAGAGGCAGATTTGAAGATGTTTGAGGGCAGATTTAGGGCCCAAGATCAACATTCTCAGTCATGGAAAGAGCAGAGATATACAAGTGGTGATTTGAAGACCTCTTTCCATCCATTTTAGCATCCCAAAATCGAAATTCTAAGGGCATTTTTTTTTCAGAATTATTGCAGATCCGAAAATCAGTGGTTGTGATCTCATTTTCCAGAATTTGAGGTTTAGAGGCTTGGCAAGTTGACATATCATTTCTAGATCTGCTAGAAGATGGAGTTAATTGCTTAAGGCCTCATTGCAAGATTTTGAGAGGCAATTGAAGGGAAGATTTGATCTATTTGGGGGTGATTTTCTTGCTTGTGGAGTTAGAGAATTTTTTTTGAAGATCAAGCCAAGGCAATTGCATTAAGAAGGGATTCCAAGCTTTGTACTTGGGTGAGTGGCCTATCTTTTCCTCTCTCTTTAATTGCTTTCATTTCATTGGTGCTAGTCTAAGTGTTGAAAACTAATTTCAAGAGTAGAGTTAGGTGTTTGGTTAGTAGGTTGATTACTCGATTGTCTTGATTGGCTTTTTTCCCTTAAGTTCTTGCTTGCATTTCATCATTGCATTTCACCTTAGGAGGAAGATTTGGAGTGATAAGTGTAGTCCATCTTAAGGTAACGGCGAGGAGTGATAAGTGTAGTATTCCACCCCTAGGCGAAGATTGGAGTGATAAGTGTAGTCCATCTTAAGGCAAAGGCGGGGAGTGATAAGTGTAGATTGCATTATTGCATTTCATTTTAGGGAGAAGATTGGAGTGATAAGTGTAGTCCATCTTAAGGTATCGGCGGGGAGTGATAAGTGTAGTATTCCACCCCTAGGCAAAGATTGGAGTGATAAGTGTAGTTTCACCAGCATTGTAGAAAAGGTGGGGAGTGATAAGTGTTTAGGATGGCTGATGTTAATGCAAACAAGTGACCCAAAGGAATTAATGCTGAAATAGGAGACAAGGAAGTCATGATACCCAATTCCAACTTCTGCTCAAAATTGAAATACGTTGGAGACACCAACATTGGTACCCTTGACTTGATTCAGTTAAGACGAGAGGTTGAGAGACAACTAGTCCCCTGTGGCAAAGAAGATCAATCAATATGGATTTGTGCAAGGAAGTGTTCAGTCTACCCCAGCAGTAGACATGATACAACAGAATTGGTTACACCAAAACATCAAGGCTCACAAAGTCGGATTGCAAATCAGAGTGCAGCGACCTCATCGTGCTTCTCAGTCGGATCCCAAGCTATGCTAAAGGTACACAGTTTGATCCTTGGATGTTTTATTTTATTGAAGAGATTGAGAATGGTTAAGGAAAATTGATTGGATTAGGATCACTAGCATGAATTTAGAGTTGCAACTTAGATAGTGCAAAATCGGAAGCAAGTCTACATGGGGTCCTACTTCTTCAATTCGAATGCAAGACTATTAGTGATGCTTTGCCAGTCAAACCAAATCCAATTGGGGAGATGCACTGCACCACTATGGTTGAGGCAAGTACTTATGCCAAAAGGGCAAGGTTGTGGCAGTTCAAACAGTTGAAGGCAGTCAAGAGTTAACCAAGGAGGAAGGCATTGATGAAAGAAGTTGATGAACTCAGTGATGGGTGGATTGTGGAACAATCAAGGAGATATGGTGAGGGCAGATGCCTCAAAACCCAAGGTTATTGAAACAAAGATGCATGCATGCAGATTAAATCCAAATAGGAAGGTTAAAAATGGCAAAGTATTGAAGTAAGGAGGAAAGTGATTGAAAGGTTGAGGGAGGTCAAGTTTGATTTCAAGGCGGTGGCTAAGAGCAAGGCTCTTAAATTGCACAAGGTTCACATCCAGGCAAGCCACCAAGGTCAAGGCAAGATTACCCCAAGTGCATGGAGACCTCACCCTTTCGAGGTCAGGACATCAAGTACAAGCAAGTTCAAGTGGTGGTGAGAAAATTTCTAAGGAAAAGCTCAAGCATCCAAGGCTTCATCTCATCTTAAGGATTAATGAACTTTATAAGACAAGGTTGATGGGGTGGCAATTTCATGTGCATGCAATCAAATCATGCCAAGTGTCCTATGTTCTCATTGGTTGACAGATTATTGTAATTTTCTCATTGGCCCACAAAGTTGGTGCCCTCATGTAATTGGTTGAAAGATGGTAACCCTAATTAGGGTTTGTAAGGTTTAATCTTGGCCCTTGATTTTGCCTCTTAATCTTGGCCACTCGTTGTAATTTTGAGCCTCTATATAAGGCCATTTGTACTCATTTGTAGAGGGAGTTATGTTGGAGAAATTGTTGCCAAAATACTATCAAAATTGTTCTCTATTCATTGTTGTGGTTTGCATGGTGGATATACATGATCATTTTGGTGTATTTGCATGGTTCCTCTCATCTCTCAAATTAGAGTAGAATTTCATTTCATGTTGTTAGAATGGAAGTAAATGATTAGTTGTAATGGTGATGTTGGTGAATGTTTGATGAGGATCTTATACTAGGCCACTAGCATCTTGGCGGCTTGTCAAGGAGCCTTGTGTGGTAATCTAGTCAATTGCTCCCAAGTTCTACTTGCATTTTATCTTTCCGCTTGTACTTCAAGTTGGGTTGGAAGATAGGTGTTAGTGTGAAAATCCTAAGAATATCCCCTTAGAATCATTGCACCGATGGAGGTAGCGTCGCTGGCAAGCTTTCATTTGGTTTGATCCCCGTCCATTTGCCAATCTTTCCATTTAATAGGAGTAGTAGAAGTAATCAATAGCTTAGTAGTTGAAGTTTAGAAGTTGAAGTTTGAAAAGTTTGAAGAGCAAAGTTGGAAGTGATATAAATAGAAAATCATTTGAGAATGTTTGAAAAGCAAAGCACCACCAAGTTTCTTGGAATGAACAACGTAAGCCCGCCGAAGTGATTACCAGCAGATCACATTTTATAACTGAGTTAGTATCCACAAGTGTAAGGAACCTTGGAGTATCTTATATACTTTTCAAGAGAGGGTTGAGTGTTTGGTACGCTGTATCAAGTATTTCAATTGCTATATGTTATGTAGTGGTACAAAACTCACATCAACAGAACCCAAGGTTGATCTTTGTCCTCCCAAACCTTCAGTCAGTCATCAATTACCATAGCCATCTTAGGATGACAGATACCGTCATGAAAGACATTAATAAAGGACTTTCTTAACCCTGGCTTCACACAAAGTACATGATCAAGAAGCTCTGCGTGATTGATTAAGCGTGCCTCGCCATCAAGGAGCCTCCACATCTCTAATGCATAATCCCTTTCTGACATTGTGCAAATATAAACTTCAAAGTGTTTGTGTCCTATGAAAGTCAAATAGGTCCTAAGTTCATCCCACGCTGGTCGTAACCTAACAAGAACACTAGTATCTTGAACATTAGGATTAATTCATGTTAAGATCATATTTTTATCCTGCAAGGGGTCGAACAATAGGATGACCTTTGTCCGATTGTGGTGGTACCACCTCAGCTTCAGCTTTGACCAGCTTCCCATTATCAAAAACTTGATCAGTATCAACATATTGTTTCAAAATGACCTTATCTTCCTGGTATCGCTTTAACTCACTCATCATTCCATAGGCTCGTCGAGGATCCATCTCAACTGCAATCTTGCGGTAGAGAGAATCAATGCGGTCCTCAAAAGATCGCAATGTATTTGCCACTATAAGTGTTTCATCCAAATAAAAAACAATTACCAATCAACTTAGGTTTAGCATCCCAAGACACGAATTGAACATTGTTGAGGGCACATGATATCCCCAAAAACAAGGCAACTGATCACACCTAGTTTTTGACAGCATGGCCACTAAATGCAGCTCCCTTCCTCCGATTGGTACAATAGCAGTCTTTGCTTCTCTCAAGCATGTGGCATGGAGTTGTTTTAGAGGTGATTGGTCAAATTGAAGCTGTGGTTCCTTTACTTCGATTTTGATAAAAACCCCACAAGCTGTAATGGTGTGAAGTACAACAAAAGGAGTACATCTCTCCCTTCCAGGTGAAAGATGAGATATCCTAATCGACTCCTTCACTGAATCCAACAAATTCAAATCCTCATACTGAGGCCAAACGTTAACTTCTCCCAAACAGGTATCTCCATGGTAAAGGATGGAGTTAAATGACTCAATTGCCATTTTAAGTTTTAACAGAAGCCCAAAGCTGCCCAACTATCTCTCTAAGTTCACAGATCCAGAAAGAAGGAAATTGAATTCCCTCTAACCAATGTGGTGCACAAAACCAACAAGTACAATGTTAGTTCTACGCCTTTGCCAGTCCAGTCAAACATTATGTTCTTGACTTTCACATTAGCGTAGGCACCCAAACTTGTACATAGCATTTCCAAATGTGGTTAGCATAGCACAAAACCATGAAAATAAGTACACCTTATAATTTTCCTTCCAAATCAAGCCTCCCAGCATCACACCTGATCAGTACAAATATCAGTGACTTATTGTTTAAAGTGACAATACTTTGCATGGCATAAATCACCACCTTGCCCTAGAGGTAATGGGTAAAATTATTTGACCTATTTATTCTTCTAGGCTATATGACCCAAATGTTCCCTCTTCAAAGAGCAAGTTGGTTTTTTGCATTGGTCAAATAGTACACTTTCCCGATATGGAACTAACCAAAATATGGTCCACTTGAACAGACCTAAATTTCTAACAAAAGTGAGCCAACTTGTGCCAAGGATCACTTAGGTTTAAGAAAACCCTTCTTGACTTTTAATGTAGAATGCTGAAGTTCTTTTAATTGATACCTACTCCACCAGTTAAACTTAACAACATTTTACTTGGTGTGTCATTCATTGTGACCTGTAAGGCCTACAATACAATCTCCCTCCTGCAAGACAATGAATGTATGAAATTTAAAATAGTATCTCAACTAAATGCAATGCCCCTAGATTTCTTAAAAGGATTCCATCAAGTAGGAATTAGATGATATTGGGCTCCAAATTATATTTAATGAACTAGTACTGTGAACAAAATAAATACACATTGTATATATACATCTAGAGTTGCGAGAATTCATCACCAATCTAGAGTACCAGGCAAGGCACTATGAATAAAGTACATACACACTGTATATATACATCTAGACACCCATATAAATGATGGAATGATGGATTTTCATGGTTTGTGAACCCCATTTCAGAGATCATGCATTAGCTTCACACAGCCAGCATAGAATTATGAGCAGGCCCCCAAAAAAATTGTCTCTTCTTCTGCTACAAGCAACCATTTTTTCCTGGCATTTCATAACCCTACAGTCGAATCCGCCCTTCGAGAGCATTGTAAAGTTATGGGTGGTTCTTTGCAATCATGCATCTTGTATAAATTCCTTTGTCTTTTCCACTTTTCTTCTTTGTTTAATGAATTATAGTAATCCTTATTAGGGTTCTCTCTGCCCTAAAACAAACATGTAGCAGGCCTATCACATACATAACAGTGGCACTTTTCACAAAATTTCTCATGGGGAGTGTTTTTAAATGGAAACTTCACACAAAGATGATATGGGTAAGGAAATTCCCTACATGCAACTTCCCCTTTTTTTGCAGTTACTATCAAATCATCTGACTCGTCAGCCATAGGCCTTGGATCATGCAGTTTAATTAAAACATATCACCAATACATCAAAGAAAAAGTTTTGAATTAGCGAGGTTTGAGTTTATTTTGTATGAGACAATTCCTCTATATATTACTCATCCATAAATACATCTATACCATATTAGGACTAAGGGTGTATTTTAAACTTAGAGAAGTATGTAAGTCATCTTCTTCACTTCTTGCACAAATTTATCAACATGCGAATTTGCACTGTAACTTTTAATTTGAAGACAACTTTTGAGAGAGGGTGGAGCAAGAGAGGATTGAGTAATATCAAATATTGCACTATATTTCCTAAGAGAGAAATAGACTCTGTTTTCTTGTTTTCCTTTTCATCTGCATGTTTGAGGAAAGGTAAGGAATGTGAAATCAAGATTTAAGCAATGGAGTATTTCAACTTTCGTGAGAAAGATGTTTCTGCTCTGTAACTCTTGATTATTTTTATATATTTTTAATGTATGGGAGTGAGATATATTTATTGCAATATAGTATCCACTTTTGACTCTTGCATGCTCCATGTTTGTTTAGAATTGAATTCTGATTGCCCAACGTTTTAGCACTGGTATGAAGACAAGAAAATTGGGAGAGAGATAAATGTAAAGTGAGCCTGTGAATAGAGACTGGTGCACTAACTTTTGCAGCATGAGGAAATCTTAAATATGTACCATCTTCTATTTTTTAGCATCTTCTTCAAGTGAGCGGAAAGATTTTGGATAATCAGAATTCTCAGCTCCATCCCATTCCTTTAAACAAGGCAGGTTTTTCAGGGCTAAGGATGGAAGTTTTTATGTTAATGGTAAGAGTTCTTGGCTAAGCTCTGAATGGAGTGATGAAAAGCTCTATGTCATCCCTGAGAGACTTCATTTGTGTGTGATATTTTCAGGATCAAACCCTTAGGACTTGTAAACTAGGTAGGACTTGGTTGGTTTTGGATCTTGGAGTTTAATTAACTTAGATAAATGACTTTTATCTTCATGTTTATCAATGACTTTTGCTGCTACAAGGAGAGTTGTGTTAGAGGGCTATAGGTCTTGATGATGAAACTCCTAGGTCAAAGCCTCTTCTAAGTCATTCAACATACATCATTGTCAATATTGGCATTTGCTAGGATATCAAAATCCTCAAGATTAAATATTCCATCTTTCTGTATATTCATATGCACTCCAACCATTATGAAGAACATCAACACTCTTTAGGAACAATAGCAATAATTTTACAATAGTATAAGTTCACATTTCAATGGATCGATACATTAACTATAACTATGACTGTTATGACAGTTTGAGGATCAATACATCTTTTAATGGATCAATACATTATCAATACAAAATCAGGCATTATGATGCAAAGCATCCTACTCCAACACAAACTCCATTCAAGGTTCTTAATATCAGAAATGAGGCATCTAACAAGATTAAAAACTCTCTTCAATCTGACAGTTCACCATTATTTTACATTAAATGGTTGTTGTAGATGCATAGATACTTGTAGTCAAAGAAAAATCTAGTAACAAAATATACGTTGTAAGTTTTTTTAATTATAGTTGGGTGACCTATTATATGTTGTGTAACCTATGATTTGTGGTTTCATTATTTTACATTAAATGTTTGTTGTAGGATGCATAGGTACTTGCAGTCAAAGAAAAATCTGGTAACAAAATATAGTCTTTAAGTTTTTTGGCTTGCGCATGTGTGGTATGTGGATGAATCATGTGAGTCTTTAGAGTTATAGATATTAGTTGTAGGAGTTTGTTGTGATTATGAGAGGATATTTGAAACAATTAGATAATTAATTTATGAGGGATGTTAGAAGAGCTAAATTAATTATCAGTCAAACATTGGTCAACACAGACCAACTAACCCAATAACCCATGCCATTCACATTCTTGTCATGCCCTCTCATCCGTGGGCCATAAATGCTGCAACAAACTTTGGTCTGCAGTTTTTGCAAAATTTAATATGTATTTTTTGTATAAAGCATGAATTGGTAATACAAACTCATAGCTCATTTTATGGGTTTCTCCTCCGTGTCTTGATTTTTATCAAATAACGATGGGAGGCATTCTATTTGGTTTCAAGTGCTTTCAGTGTGCTATCTATCATTTCAAATTACCTGTGCATATATTAGAGTTATAGGAAGTTGTTTACCCACTATGCAATTATAAATATGTATTAGTTGCTTCTGAATGATAATCAACGAGCTCTTTAGCTTCTCCTTTCTGAGTGTTTTTTAATTCTCTATTTTATTCTGCTGCTGTTTATTTTCTCTGTTTGTGCTAGTACAACAAAAAGCTAAAACTCTGTAACAAATTTGTTTTAATTTCAATATATACAGCAACAATATTCACTGTAGCTGGGGCATTCTGTCCATACATCATTGGTGAGGACCACTAGCCCCAGGTCCACCACTTGGGAATCTTCTCTGCAAAGAAAAGGTCATGAAGATTATAATAATATGCTACAACCTTCTTCAGATACCTTGGAGATGCCCTTGACCTTTAATGCAGTACACATCTAAGAATGTAAACTTTAATGCAGGATATAACATAAAGTATGATTTGTAGGGAACTCCAGAGTGTTGTATGTATTTTATCATTTTCATTGCATGATTCCTGATGTTCTCATTGCCTTAGTCTTCCAGGCCCGCACCCAACTAGTAGTTAGTTGTTAGCAGTTGCCATGTCCACGCGAGAGGAATGAATCCTTGTATACCATTCACGTGCATCATGTTTTTTAAACCCTTTCATGTGATCAGGCTAGTTAGTATGTAAAATGATGCAGAGGTGGTAATGGTGGACTTATTCTGCAAGTTGATGAGGGACTTCACAAGTTCTTCCACACATTTCAACAAGGCTTCCCAAGGATCATTCCTTTTGGTCCATTACAACCTCCACCAAATCAAAGTGCACAAATGGTTTATGGTGCCACCAACCACTCTACATCTTTTAAAACATCTTTAGTGTCCTTCATTAGTTCATTGGATTCAACCAAAACACTTTACCAAGCCAAGATCCCAAACCGGGTGCTAAACTAGGCTTATTCTCCTAGTAGCCCTGCCTGGACGGTTTTTCAAGGTTTACACATATTTTCTCCAAAGAAATTTGAAAACTAAAACTATATTTGGATACCCTTTTGGAAGTTTTATAACATAATCCAAAATAAAATATTACTTCTTTGGACCAAGTGTCCAAACAATTGCTGGTGTATCACCATTAGCCCTCTAATTAGGCCTCCAAATACAAAGCAAGTACTAATTGCACACATCCCCAAATATTATAAACCAAAAACAGAGTTGAGTTACCATCCCAAACAAATTATTTTCATATTTAAAGGATATTCCATGAGGTTCTACTCACCCAACCACCAAACCCTCCTTTTAAGGTACTCTAACCAAGGGTTTTCTCAAACAAGCACCTCTACGCATTTTCAAACCATACAAGTGGGTCTAACACCATTATAATAACATATTATGACCATACAAGTCATAAAAAGTAGTCCTCTAAGGGACTAATCTCCTAGACCATGATTGGTCCCATCACATGTGACCCTTCAATCAACACTTTGTTACCATTTGAGACCTCCAAGTCTTTACCCCTATTTAACCCTGCAACCAACACATAAGGAAACATACATATAACATAATTACATTCCATCCACAACCCATTACATCCATGGGAGTGTGGGATCATACACAATCACTTATGTCTCAAAGAAGATGACTGTTGTTTCCTTGACTGTACAGGAACAGTCATTCCAAAGCAGGGTCTAATCACCTTTGAACTTCACCAAAGCCATTCAAATCCATAAATAAATGAACAAACACATTAAATACATCCTTTCCCAATACGTTTTCAAAGAAAGAATAATTTTAAAGCATCCAATATGTGGACTGTACCCTCACGGGCAGAGACAAGGGACTTACAACAAATTTACATTTTTATTGATCAAAAAGTATAATACATTTCTTCCCTTGATCTGAAATTGACCATCAACCGTCCCTTACTCTCCCTGCTCTCAAAAAATCACGCCTATCTCCATCTATAAGCCTTACTAAGGCCGGTTACCCAAAGCAAACCGCTGGCAGTCAGTTATTTAACTGTTACAGTTAGTTTTTTGTTTATGTTTTGTTGTCTAGTTGACAACTTGTTGTCAACTTCGACAACCACTTACCTCTTAGGACTTTATATCATTTCTATTACCTTGTTTGCAAAGTGTTCGACAAAATGTCAAACATCCAAAATTGAATAAAACAAATCAGATGAGCAAGGGTTCCTACAGTGGTATCAGAGCATTGAACCCGCCATCCTATTGGGTAGATTCAGTGGTTTGTATTTGTGGCCAGTAAGTTAGATAATTATGGGAAAGATACCTAGCATGGAAAAGATCATGATGGATTATGCTCAAACATAGTGAGATAAAAGGGAAGAAGTACTTAGCTTGTTTAAGGATTATGATACCCTACCTACACATGTTAAGAGAGATCTACCCTTCATTGATTACATGGATTGTCATCCAAGGCTACATCACAAGACTATTCTGGCAAAGAAACAATACCTTAATCTTATAAAGAAATTAGAATCTTTGAAGCCATAAAGTTTAACTAATTTCTGAAGACAAAGTATGAGGACGTAATCTGCAGACTAAGTATGCAACCATGTGTGACCAGACTTCAAAAATTTGCAAGCATATCCTTAAATGACAAAAAACAGACCTTGTTATGAAAGTATTAGTTCTAATTTTCTGAGGACTGAGTATGGTAAGTCTGAAAACATCATTAAAACAGTCTTAATACCCTGTTAGTTTCATTTTATTTCATGATCCAATGTTTTAATATGAATAATAAATTAAATTACAAGCCAAACATCAAGATAGATCAACTTTCACCATTATAAAGAATTCTAATTTCTAAGGACAAATCTGAAACTTGCCCTTTTCCGAATGAGATTTTACTCTTTAAGTTTGGTGCCTTTTGTGCAAGAATACCCCCCAAACACTCAGCAACAACTCTTACAATGATTAGGTAAGATGGAGAATTAAAGGAATTTTTCTAAAAGTTGCCCCTGTTTAGATATTTTCAGACTTAAGTTTGAAGACAAGCATTATTTTAGACCCATCTTGGCCTCGAAATTGCCATTTTAACTCTCCAATAAGTGTAAAATAAAGATTAATCAGTCTTGGGGACATAATAAACTCATGTATTTTGCCAAAATATCGAACCTCGTGGTAGAATTTTCAGACTTAGTCTGAAAACTTACAAGTTACAGCCTCTTTGATGTCTCAGATTAGTCCTAAAAATCAGGCTTTAACCTTGTAATCAATCTGCAACCAAGTTTGGAATGATTTAAAAGCTTGGGGATTTTCTATGATTTTTCCAAAAGCAGTGCCCCATATGGAGAAATTCTCAGATTTTGGTCTAAGGACACACACAGCCCTTTGATGCCACAAAAATGGTGTTGAAACAGCAGTGCTATTACATTTGCAACGATCTTAAACTTAACATGGTTCTTCAACTCATAGTTCAGGGAGATCCCAATGTTTTAAAACAATATCTGCGCCTCGTAGTTTGAACATGCCATCCACACCCCAGTTACATCTTACTTCCAAACATATGGTGGGCATGAATAGTATTTGTTTTAGTTGTATTTGAAGTTATTAATTTCATCAATTTTATATTTCAGCAATTGTTCATTTTTATGGTATGTGTTCTCATAATAACTGAATTTTGTGCTTATGTTGTCTATTTTTGTTTTGTGCTTTATGTTATTTTCAGGTTATTCCTGTTGCATTAACAACATTATCCCAATACTTAAACCGTATGGTGCAGGATTTTTCACATGATGGTCAGAATGATTCATGTTCACTATTAAATTTTCTCTAGTTCTATAAAGTGATGATAAACAGCCATAAAACTTAATTAATATGTTTAGTTACTTGATGGCTTATATTTTGCTTTCACTTTTACAGGATATGAGAGTCAGCCCCATTCTTTTACCTCAAGTATAGGATCAGAGAACCAGACAGCTGCTTCAGGGATGCCATCATTTTCCAGAGGGTTGCGAAGGCCTACTGCCTTAGGCAGCCTTGTTCGACACACATAACTACTTCTTAGTGGTCCTGCTCGAAATGCATTTTCTGTAAGTTTTCTCATAAAAAATTAGTTGGCAACAAAATAGTGGTGACCTATAAGATTACCAGGTCAAACACAAATTTGGTGGATGTAAAACTTAATGTGGAACTCCCTTAGTATGTTTTTAAAATTGCATAGCTTTATGCTTTGATCTCCCAAACAACCTCAGTGATTAACTCCTTGCTAATTTACCTATAACTTTGGTAGTTCAGTGTTCTAGTAACTTATAAATGGAATAATGTAATTTGGGTTCAGATGCTAATATTATCCATTTTTTCAACATGGGACGAAATCCAATCTCTAGTTGATAATACATAGTACAAGCCATGAAATGAGTATATTTTACTAGTTAATTTTGCATTTAAAGATAGCACTGTACAGACTGTTGCCATTTGGCTCATGAAAAACCCTTGTGGGAACTGCAAATTACAAAATTTCAGCCTCTACAACCATAGAAGCATTGAAGGCTATCCAATGATATATTCTAGCATATCATATGAAGGATTTTTCAAGAAAAAAAATCAACATCTCCTTCATATGGTGTGCTGAATATATGTCTGGGTAGATATCGTCAATAGCAGCCAATGTCCACTGTCAAAAAATCCCTACTAAAAATAGGAGCAACAGTGGTCTTCTGAGGGTGTCTCAAATAGTATAGAGATATTATCAATGTGGAACCAAATCATACAATTGTTTCAAACATTTTCTCTCTTTTTGTTCCACAAGATGTTGGAGGTCATGAGAGGGACCTCCTCCCTGTTAACATATTCAACTCAGAACTTAGACCTTTGTAAGCTTTTTCCAAATTTTGGATCATTAACGTTCTAAGAAGTGCAAGTTTGAATCCCAATATATGAAATGGTAATGATAACCACAGAGTGAGCCAGAGGATGAGATTATAGTTCATACAATCTTCAATAGTGTTTTTGGTTTCCTTTTGTAGTTGATGACCAAGTAGGATTGTTATGAATTTCTTTCCATGGTATCAGCTGAGGAAATGAGACTTTGTTTATTTAGTATTATTAATTTAGTCAAACCAAATCCCCTTTTGAAGAGTCATCATATACTTTGATTTCATAATTTCTTTTGGTAAACACCAACAATGTTGACTTGGTAAGCAACACTTATCTATGCCCCAAACCATATTTGGTAAAAGATAAAAGTAAATAGTATTAAAAGAGTTGGGATCGGTTCCAACCACCCAAAAAATTCTTCCAAGATTATTTAAACATGATTCCATCATGGAAAACGTATGGGGAAACTTCTGCATGTAATAAAAATCAAAGAATAATGAAATCAATGTAATTTTCTGTACCTTCCCTATGTTTTTCTTATAACAGTCATCTTGTTTCCACACCTTTGGATTGATCATGGATTTAGATCAATAATATTTGATAATTTTGAGAGTCTAGAGTATTGAAAAGGTGATTTGGTGTAATTACATTGAGTTCTGAAAAAGTTATAACCAGGTTTCTGAAGCCTGCCCTGTCACATGCTAGGATAAACAATACACATCAAAATTTGCATATCTTCCTCTCCAACCATTGGAAAAGGCCAAAATTTGGTAAGTTGATCTATTTTGAGGTATTCTTTCATAATCTAAAGTCTCAAGGTTAAATTTCAAGACTTGCATTGGTTGTTCTGATGCCCTAGTAGACTGTTTAAGAAGTTTCAGACTGAAATTGACAGTGAACAATAATGGTTTGATAAATAAGTAAGGATTTTTATGTTAAAGGATCCAACCTATGGATAGGTGCTAATTATGTTGTCTTCTAACCCATAGATTTTAGAGGAGAGGCTTAGAACAAGGCATCCAAGGAGTTGACTGTATAAGAATTTATATTTGTACTACAAACTTTGGAACATAGTGATAGTAATGTCTATTTGAGTTTATCTATTGTAAATCAATACTTGTCATGAGTATGGTCATTGGTATCTGTCATAAGAGTTAATATTTGACTCCCTTACAAGTCTTATGTATGGAGAAATGGTTGAAGGAAATCCACATCATTAGTGTATCTTCAGGGGAATATGTATTTTGTCTTTATCTCTATTTAAATGAATGTTGATCAGATAGTGATAGTCACAATGTGAAGAATTTTCCTTTTATTAAAAATTACTTCCTTCCTTGATCATTGGTTGTTGGTATTTTATGATTCATATTGGAAAACTGATGGTAGAATTATCTCGGATTCAATTCTTTGATTACTTTTGCAGGAGCAGAAACATATGGAAAAGAAAATGGTCTATTTTTCATGGAAACATCAACAAAGGCAGCACAAAATGTCAATGAACTTCTCTATGAAATTGGGAACTCTAACTATCATGCTAAAGATTAAGACTATTATTTTTAAGGTTCTATCATGCATAATTAGCATCCGTTTCTGTCTTTGACTTATCAAGCTTTCCTAACGTTTTCTTTTTCCAAATAAAAAGGTTTTTTTTCCTTTGCATGTATGATTGATCTTGGCGTTTCTTTTGTTTAAATTTATTTCATTTCTTTCAACAACTATATGGTTGATGTTTTATAATTTTAACTATTGTGTTTTACCATCTTGGATTGCACGCACTTACCTAGCTCTTGGTATTTTCATTACTATCATATATATCTGCATTCTTTAGTTGCAGAAAAGATTGTTTGTGATTTTTTATTAATTTTCATGGCTGCAAAAATCTTCAACTACCCCAAACATTAAATGAATCTCATATGGAGTCTCCAGATCCTCAACCTAGCACACAATAAATTAGAACTTGAACACAAATTTCATACTATAATTTATAAGCTTGTTGAGCATGGACTTTGATCTCTTGCAGTTGCATATCAGGTTAGTAAGTGAAGCCTTGTGTTTTTTGTTTTACTTTCCTTAAATTAGTATTTTCTATCTTATCATTTTTCTTACAGTAATTTTAAACTTTTCCAGAAAGTCCCTAACAGTAAGAAGGAATGACCGGGAGGACCTTGGTAGTTTCTTGGTCTTATGTTCTTTGATCCTCCATGCCATGATAGTTCAAACATAATCAAAAGGGCTCTTAACTTGGGTGTCAACATTAAAATGATTACAAGTATGACTATCATATTTTTTTGGGCAGCCTACAAGACATTTATTTCCAGTAAATATAAACTCCTATGTAGTTTTCAAATCTCAAAATTATTGAACTTGTTTATGTTGATATAGGCGAACTTTGTAGGAGATGGATTTATACCAGCCAATTGCATTTGTATTGAATGTTTCATACCCCTTTTCAATTTTATACAGCCATAAATTACTTCATTCCATTAAGTATGTCCTCTCTTTGAGGCATTTTAAACAATTCGTTTGCTTCCTATGTGTAAGCATGCCATTCCAAATACAATATTGAGTGCAAAACCTCCACGGTGACAAAAAAAAACCAAATAGAACTCACCGAAAATTGATTATCATGCTGGTCTGCATCAAAAACTTGTGTCTTTTGACTATCCAGAAGGACAAACGTAATGGACGCCATTCTCCATAACCACCACTCTCTTCAAATCAACATCATCGATGTTCATTACCATCGAACAATAGTTGCTCCAAGTGTTTTGCATTGAGGTTAGATGTCATTGGGAATGACACATTGAATAACCTCACCATTGAGTTTAAAGTATCACTAGTCAGCCTCCCCTTAAGCTTTGCTACCCTTGAACGATAGATGGAAAAACTTGAAATTATGTTTAGTGGAAAGTACTAGTATACATGGTATGATTATTCTTTAAAGGGTACTAGCTCAATGGAAGAACACCTACTTTATAAGTAGGAGGATGATGGTTCGATTCGATCGTGCCTTAATATAATTAAATTAATGACTAAATATATGACTAAATATATGACTAAATAAATGACCAAATAAACGATCAAATAAACGACCAAATAAATGATTAAATAAACGATCAAATAAATGACCAAATAAACTACCAAATGACCAAACAAATTACCAAATGGTCAAATAAATGATCAAATAAACTACTAAATGACCAAATAAACGACCAAATAAATGACTAAATATATGGCCAAATCAATGACTAAAATAGTTTAGTCATAAATTTAGTCATGAGATAAATGACCGGCAATAAACTACCACTGGTCATATGACCAAATTTGGTCATTTATCTACAATTTTTGGTAGTTTATTTGGTCATATATTGTTATTTTTGTACTAGTGCTTGATGCTAATCCTCATATGGTAGCTATGTTACTATTTTGTCTTGATTATAAAGATTCTGCAAATCTCACACAACCAAAGTTTATGATAATAAAGATATTTTATATTGATAATAAAGATTTTTTTGTTTTTAAATGTTGTTTCAGTCGTATTTCTCTGGCATCTTTCAGATGCTTGAATTTGTGTGCTCATACTTGTAGCTTGCTCTGGAACCCTTACTTGGTTTCTTTTCATAGTGTTTACATATTCTATTTAATAATCTTCTCTCTTCTCTCATTCTTCCTTTCCATATTGTAATGAGATTTGAGCTCCATTTCTCTCTTCTTTCTTAGGCTTTGAGCCCATTCATAATTCACAAGGGGTTTTTCTTTATTTTTTTCCTTTCAAAAATTTTTAAGTTCTTGTTGTTCTTGGAGTACTTTGTTGATCTTGTGGCTTGATTCTTTGAAGCATTTCCTCCCTCTCTCTCTTGGTGATCTTGGTAATTTTTTTTCATGCACTCACACTTGGGTTCTTTCTTTTGCTCTACTATTATTATTATTATTATTTCAAACATGGTATCAGATCACTGATACCATTTGCACTGGGATGCACTTAATTGTTTCATTTGTAAGTTGCACTAGGATGCACTTGTTCCATTTATAAGTTGCACTAGGATGCACTTAATTGTTTCATTTTTAAGTTGCACTGGGGTGCACTTACTTGTTCCATTTATAAGTTGCACTGGGATGCACTTGATTGTTCCATTTGTAAGTTGCACTAAGATGCACTTATTTGTTCCATTTATAAGTTGCACTAGGATGCACTTGATTGTTCCATTTGTAAGTGGCATGGGGATGCACTTATTTGTTCCATTTATAAGTTTCATTGGGATGCACTTAATTGTTCCATTTGTTAGTGGCACAGGGATGCACTTACTTCATTTGATGTTTATCAACTTGTTCCATTATTTTTTTTCCTGATGGTGAGGATGCTGCTCTTGAAATATCTCCTGAAGTTTTTGGATATCTCTTACATTTGGAAGGCAATATGTTTTACACACTCACAATCCTTAGTTCAAATTATTATTTAGCATATGTCAATATTTGTTTTGTTAATGTTGGTTTAGATTCTTATCCTCTTGATGGTACCTTGATTATGGTACTTATTTGCAAACATGTCTGGCATTTCAGTTCACAAGTTGATTTGATGTTTGAGTCTCTTGCTCTATTGTTTTATATTTTTCTCTCTCACATTTATTTTATATACTATTGCGATAGTGTACTGCATTCATCATTTCTTAGATCGTGAGTCATGTAGGTGGTGGTTTCTAGGCCCATTCACTTGTAGTGGGCTGTCTATATCGATGTGATTGATGCAATGTTGATGCAGGTCTGATTAGTTGGCCTTTTCTATGGTCATTTATGCATTAGTATGTTTCTTTTATAAGAGCATTGATAGTGTTTATTATAACTCACTTTGAGAATTTGATATCATGTTAAGCTTCTTTGTACCTTTTATGATTGCTCATGACTTATCTCATTCTAAAGTTTCAATGATTCTCTAAAGTTGAATTATTTTATGACACATATTATAAGTTTCTTTTCAAAGTGTACTAATTTTTATCAAGTGTAGATCCCTAGTATGGAAAATCTACTTGTGGTTTTTCTATGTTCTATGTTTCAGGTGATCCATCAAGGGAAATTTAGGACATCAATTCATTTACACAAATCCTATGAATCATAAGACTACTTGAAGATATGGTTATACTTCCACTTGAATACATTTAAAGGACCCATCCACTTCTCTTGGCTCTACAAAAGATGCATGTTCAACATACAAATGACTTCTTGCACACTTGAAGACAACACTGTATTTCCTTATATTGAAGATCAAGTTGCAGATTGTTGTATTTTTGGGTTTAATACCCCTTGATGTAAACACCCCAAGTAAAGATTAAAGGGGGGTGTTAGAATTTATAATCTTTCTTTGGTTGTATTATTTAAATAAGGATAAACCTAGGTATCTTTCATGTACTTTTTTCCTCTAGTCTAAGTGGGAGGACAACTCATATTTTGTAATTCTTTAATAAGGAAACTAGTTTATTCCTCCATAAGAAGATATGGACACTTGTCGCACACACTTATGAATGGCGGCATACATAGAATTGGGAGTTACATTCTAACTTCTCTCTCATCTCTATTTAAGAGATGCTCCTCTCTCTCATTTCTCATGATGAATTTATTGTAAGTGAGCAACTCTCTCTCTCTCTCTCTCTCTCTCTCTCTCAGTCTCAGTTTAGGCTATGGCCTCATTCATAATGTCACAAGAGGTTTTCTTTGCTTTCCCCTTTCAAATCTCTTGGCTCTTTTTTTGGATTTTTGGAGCATTCTCATGTTTTGGTGATCTTGAAACTTTATCTCATTCTTGGCTTATGGTAAAATTCCTTCTCGCACTTCACTTTCTTGGATTATTTAATTATCTTATTTTCATTCTTTTAATACTTCTAACACATAGGTTGACATCAATGAGAAATTATGTCATGAATGCAATACATAGTCACTGTAACATGCCTCCATCATTACTAGGATACTCCCCCATAGGAATACCATTAGCATTCATACTAACAAAATATTAAAAATAATTGGGTAAATATTTGTAGACATCCTTAAAAAGACAAAATTTATGAAGATGTAAAAAGATAGGTCATTGAATATTGGACTACTTGCTCCCATTTTTCTTCCAATAGAAGAGATACTATATAAATTAAAGATGAAGAGATAGGTATGAAATATGAACATCCAAAGTATTTTATGAATATAACACAAAGTGAACTGTTTCAAGCATTCAAACACGATTTTTCAAATGTGAAACTATGTGAGAGAATATTTGAGAGGTTGTGTCCTTTCTTTGTACGCATAAATAAGGTGTGAAAAAATTATTGTTGTTGAAATCATGTTGAATTTCATCTATACTTGCAATCAAATAAAATAGCTATTGCAATACTTAATCCAAATATGGTTATCCTTGGAAGTACGACACAATTTGTGAAGTCTATTTTATGTGATACATTAGAAGATTTAGATGAGTTCAAAGTACAATGTATAAAAAATACATGCAATGATTGTGGAGATTTGCATGAATTTCTATTACAAATTGAGAATATTGATGTTTCAACACCATTTTGTGGAAGAGATTTGAATATGAGACATACCAAACTAAGACAAGAGATGATTCCAAAAAACTTTCATTAAAGGAGAGTGAATTGTCCTACCTTGAGTTTATGACCAGATTTCATACTATCATATATCCACATATCCAACATTGTCATGGTGCACGATGGAAAGCTAAACAGTTTCGTGATTCCAAATATTGTTTTCCACCTAGTTGTATTCTTTCAATACTAGATTTCTCTGAGAACTATACATTTTCCCCTCAATTAGAGCTTCAAGCTCAATATTATCATTTTGAATAAGTTGTGATATTTGTGCAAGTGATCTATAGACATGCAAAATTTGATTTGGATGAGATATTTGATTTGGATGAGATAGAAAGTATTGATCAAAATGAACACATTATCATCGAGAAGGTTCATTTCTATATCAGTGATGATAGAGTTCATGATAGGAGCTATGTGGCTCAATGTTTTGTAATATTTTTTTAAGATCTTGTGAATCGTGGGATAAGGCTTCATAGTACTACATTTGGTATGATGGTTGTGTAGGTAAGTACACGCATTGCAATTCATTTTCATTCTTATCTTTAAGTTGTTAAATTTACATTATTATCTAAGTTATTTAATTTGAGTCTGATTAATGTTATATTTATTGATCTTATATATACATATGTATGACTTTATCAAGCAGGACAATCTAAATATGCAAAAGCCTCTAATTGACTAGCCATGCACCATACTAGATACAACATTAAGTTTCTATGGTACTTATTTGAAAGTGGACATGGAAAAGGGGAGAACGATGGAGAAAGAGCATGTGTAAAGTGGGCACTTCACCAATATAAACTTGTAGGTATACAAATAGTGTTCAAGTATTATGATGTCAAAAGAAGCTTCTAGATCCATTTGCTTTAAACTAATAATTCATAAATATATAGGTAACATGATAGAGAATGCGAAGAAAAATGTGGAATGGTGTCAAGGTCATTTTTCTAGTTGAGACACCCAATACAACAAAATTTATTTTTGGGAAGTGAAAGGTAAAACATTTTGTTCAAATTCTTTTAAAATTTTGAATCATGTGCTTTTCACTTTTATCATAATTGTTGATCTAAAAATGTATAAATTTCATTTCATATTCGCAACAAATATAGATCAATCCAATCCTTACAATTGTGAAATAATTGGTGGTATCATAATTTTACATCAAGTGATGACTACAGGATAATGCAGTCCTCCATTGATTAAAGTAAGAGAAAAATCATGCTTTTGTGCTGACTATGTTGAGGACAATCCAATGAGTCAATGTGATAATATTGCAAATAGATATGTTTCACAAGGGATATGAAGGAGTTGATCAAAATGCCTCCTTATGAAGATGATGACATTGACATAAACAATCATGATCCTATATATTCAACTGATTTTGAACATGTTTCTGATTTAGTTGTTACAAGTGTGTGCCAATACATGTTCTTTTGATTAATTTTAATTTATCACAAGTGGTGACCAAATTAAATGTCTTTTTTTTTTTTTAATTTTTAAATTACATCCATTTATACAGATGTGATATTTTTGTTGTGGTTGTGGATCCTGACAATGCGAAAAGTGTAGATTAGCATCTACTAAGATGCATGAAAGAAAAATAAAAGTTGCCAAAATTAATTGTAGATGGTGATGGACAGTCATATGTTATGGTTATTTTATGATGGTAGTCCATATGTTAGGATGTTATTTACATTTATGGTTTCACTAACCCTATACTTGCATGTGTATGGTTGGCATGTATGTTTTATATTTCTATCTGATGTGCTTGATGTGGTTGAGGGACGAAGTCGTACTTGCTTATGAGATTCACATGATCGGTCAATCCCCACCATTGTCTATTATATATTTATACATTTATGTACATGCTTGTCTTTTATGCAGGATTTCAGGTACCAGGCATCGACTTCCCTAAACTGTCACGATGAACGTGCCCTATCTCAATATCTCAAATGGTAAGAGAGGGGAGATAACATATAGGTCCAAATTCCAACCCAAGCCAATAATTGTCTTAAATTAAGGGACAAGTTTCCGATTGAGTTTCCTATCTAAACGTGTCAAGGTGATGTGAATTCATGAACCCTTCCTTGGTGTTTTCTTGTTATGGAGTTAGTTGATTTTTGGGTTTTGGGAGTCAAGTAGTTTTGCTTGTGCAAATTATTTGATTTAAATAATTAAATAAGGAGTAATTATGGAATTTGAATAGTTATATTTTATGATGTGGAAATACTAGATATAGAGAATATTTAATTATTAAGGTTGATTAAATACCTTTGTTAATTAAAATTTTAAATTAAGAATAAAAGGGGTTTAATTAATTATTAAATTCAATCATGAAATTTAAGGCATAGTTGATTTATTTAATATTTAATTTATCATTTTGCATAGTTAATTATGTGCTAAAGTATTTATTGAGTGATTAAATAATTAAAATACAAATTTAAGTTGCACATTCGGTATAGTGAAAATTAAATTAGAATTTAAAGTTAAAGTTGAATTAGGAATTAAAATTAAAAAGTGCATTCTTTTATTATGGTAATTAAAATTAATCGTGCATCATAAATTAATAAAAGAAAGAGTTGAGAGTTGAGTTCTATTTTTTTTATTTAGAGTTGCATGTTGAGTTCTTTTTCTTGATTGGAGTTGCATGTAGGGTTTTGTTTGGGGGATTTTCTTTACTAGAGATTCTTTTAGTCATTCTACACACAGGTTTTTGGGAGGCTAGATTTTGGAGAAAATTGTGTGGATTGTTTGAAGGATTATTTTCAAAGCTTAGGAGTGTTTTGGATTTGTAGAGCCTTCATTTTGATCCTTGTTGTTTCAGATTCTTTTCACAGATTTCAAGTAGGGTTTGAACAACCCATATTGATTTTCATTTGAAAATATTGTCTGCATTATATTTGGTATGCTTGTTGAATGTTGTTTTTTGTTATTGGTGAAATTTTATATTATTTGGTTTGAATTGGGTGATAAGATCTTATGTGGGAATTTTGAGAGAAAACCCAGATCCAGAGTATTTTATGTTTTAAAATTTAGAAAATTTATGCATGTTGAAACCCTAGGCGTTCTTGGTAAAATTTTACATGTAATGTTTCACAAAATTGTAGTCTAGTTTGGATTAAGGAAAATTCAATAGTCTACTCAGTTAGGGTTTCTTTTGAAATAAAACTTAGGAAACCTTGGAATTTAATTCAATGAAAGGAATTAGTTATTTCATCTGAGTTCTTGGTTTTTAATTAGAAAATAAATTTTCATGTTTGTAAGAAATCAGATTATATTTAAATCAATTGGGCGTTTAGCCACGATCAAAAAATGAAGTTCTATTTCAACTAATAAAAAAAAATAATAATAATAATAGAATTTATGTTCTCTATTTTTTTTGGCATCAGAATTTACTAACAAATATTTTTAAAAAAAAAAAAATATATATATATATATATATATATATTTAAAAATATTATAAGTTTTTTGTTTATTAAATCAAATTGTAGATGGTGGGGCTATCACCCCCCTTGCGGCCCGTAAGCTTGCGAAGACTGCAAGGCTTGTGGCCTACTGCAATGCACTTACGACCTACCACAAGGTGCGGGGAGGGTCAAGCCCCCCCACATGCAAGGCATGTTTTTTTTTGTTTTTATTAAAATTAAAATTAAAATATTTATTTTTAATTAATTTAATTAATAGTTATGTTAATGCTTTTATTATTTTTATTTAATTTTATATATATATATATATATATATATATATATATATATATATATATATATATATATATATATATATATATATATATATATATATATATATATATATATATATATATATGTTATTATTATTTAAATATTTTATTTTCTCAAATACATTGATTTATATGCACTTGGAGTCAAATTATTAGGCTTTCTTTTAAATATTGAAATTGTGTTGATTTAGACTTAAACCTAGTTGTGTTAATTTGTTTACTGGGGGTTTTAGTTGAATTTCTGGAAACGTATACCAGAGCCTCGAGGTATGTATTTTCTATGATGTTATGTATGCTTCATAGTCCTGATTTTGTTTACTCGACAATGGTTATGTAACAGGTCTAAGTGGATACTTGGAGAGTGATTTTGTGATATTATGATTAGAAATCCAGTGCATGTTCATTGTGCTTTTGTGGGATAGTTTTTGAGGGCCATTATTATTACCATTTGTTGTTATTTAGATTGTGAACATCGGTAGGTTAGCTAAGTGTATAGGTGGGAAGTGGCTTGCAATAGGCATTGAGGCTGACAAGTGGCTTATAGGATAACTTATTGCAAGTGACTTAATTAAGTGATAATTAAATGATATTGAGAGTTTAAAATGAATTAATAATACATTGTGTCACTCGCCCATGCCTGAGTTCCTGATTGAGTTTTGACAAGGATGGGAGTGGGAAGATGCTTGTCACCTACGTGGACTGGATATAACATAGTTGGTACCTTGTCTACACGAGAAGTTACCGATATCGCATAGAGTCACTAAGACGTCGGGGTCTTGAGAGACTACCAGGATAACCTTAGAGTTGGAACATGTGATGACACTTCCCTTTATGCATCTTAGGTTGCCTACAAGTGTTGGTTACCTTTGGTTGAGTATGTGTTACCTTGTTATCCTATTGTACCTTTTGAGTTAGAAAGCTTTCACGATCTCTTCCTTAGCTTGTACTGTTGAGCATCATTTTTACATGAGACAACGGCCAGGAATTTACACGAGCAAATTCCCCTCTTGGAAGAATGATATTAGTCAATCTCAAGGTTCCTTCTGGGTTGGGTCTCAACCGCTTGGATAGCTCAACTGAAGATAAATGTGAATCTATTCACGAGGAGGCCTTTGTTGGTTCACATCTCGAAAGGGCTGCAAAACAAATGTTAAAAATGACAATACTTTCTTTTGGAGATTTTTAGATCTTTTAAATGCAAATAATATTAATCTAATTAATCTATCGTAACTAATATGCAAAAGACATAAGAGGTAGGGTAATGAGGATTTGAAAGAAACTTGCTAAAGAAACTAATGGACATAAACCAATATCACATTACTTCATGAATTAAAATACTAAGAAGATGAGAAAATCCACAAAATAAAGATCTGATGAAATCACTATCTCAGCTAGGAAGATGCGATCATCAATGGAAATAAATGTAGACATATGATAAGTCAAAACTCATCGAATCACAAAGCCACCACAGATGTGCACACACATGAGACTAGTTTATCTTATAAGCACCAAAAAAGAGAGAGATTTTATCAATAATGTGTCACAACAAAGCAATACAGTAGAGGTAAACACCAAACTAAAGAATCACATATCTAAATCACCACAAAATCAACGAGTTCTTTGAAATAAACAAATGAGAAATTCACACATTCATAAATTTCACAAAGGCAATAGAATAATCACACCACGATTGAAGCACCAACTGTACGTATTATATTAAGGATAAAATCCAACCCTAATTACATTGAGTTCATATAATTTATAGAGTTGTGCTCTCAATTTCTCAGCTAGGGTTTTAGTTGGATGAAACTCGAAAGTAAATCTAAACTAGAGATTACATGAAAGAAACTAAGCCTAGAACAAGTTTAAACTACCCTAGCACAGAATTAAACCCCGTGCATTACAAATCTAGAGCAGATCATGCATAAAATAACTTGACAATAGAGTCTGGAACTTGTGCATGTTCTTCATGAAACTTTGTGATCCTGCTCTTTATTCTCTATTATGGGCCTCCCACATGGACTAAACTAGAAGAGGCCCTCAAATCATACAGAAATGACCCTCTAGATGTGATCTCTCTGACTGAAAAAATCAATTTTGAGATGACTGTACTTAGACAGTGGTCATGCCCATAAATTTTGGATCCTGACTGTTGCCCTGAAAAAATGAAGCTCTAGAATTGACTAAGTGTGGAGGTGACCTTTTCCCAATCTTTTTAACTTTCGGAGGCCGAAAATATTTTAGGGCCAAAATGCAAAAAGTATAGGTCTTAAAAAATGGCTAAGTGTGAAAAATATTTTTTCCCTGTACAAAATTTGACTAAGTCAAAACTGGGTGCCTATCAACTTAGGAGGACTTCTGGGTGAGCTTTGCAAAACCTATCCACAATCTCTTGCACCTCTTCAAAGTCAATCATTTTGACTCCTTTAAGGAGTTCTTGTTGTTCTCTCATAAAGTGATCAATCCAACTACAAGCCCTTGTATTTCCTCTTCCCGAGATAACATTTTCTTAATTTCTTCTTTCTGATAGAACATCTACTGGAGGTCTTCTTTTATACAAATTCCTCCGAAGATATCCAGATATTGATTTACGATGACATTTATGGGATGCATCATTTTCTCATCATCTTCTTCATACAAGTATGGGTCCAACCCTTCAAAGAACTTATGCATTTCCTATACAACAAGTAAACTTTCATCTCTCATTTTATTCATTCTTTTTAGCACCTTCTCAAAAATGGTCAATGCGTCGGTGATATCTCAGATCCACACTTCAAAACTATCCAATTCTGGCCCCTCATACACGTTAACCAAAACTTGGATGTGCCGCTTCCTTATTACCATGAGATCCTCTAGTGCTTTTTTCCATTTCAAGGTCTTCTCTTCAAAGCCATCCTCCTCACTCATAATCTCGACTAAAGATGTGATTCCTTAAAGAATACTTCAGAAAGGCCTTAAAATCTTCCTGAGATATGACTTAGCAAACTCCTCAAAATATGTCTTCCAATCTGTACATTCTTGAACAAAAGAATGCGGGATGTCTGCAATTATATTTACATCACCCCTTTTCTCCAAAATAGCCTGTAATGAGGCCTCAGGGTTACTAGGGTCAATGGGACCCGCTTTTTTAAGAATGAATTTCTTGATTGCCTCATTTTGTTCCATTAATGCCTTGATCTTCTTTTAATCCTTGTCCATGAAGCATAAGGAATGTTTCAGCCCTAGTAGAGCCAGAGTTTTACTTCCTTCTCTAGTTGGATCTCCTAGGTCTACCTCTTCCAGCACATAATCATCTGGAGTGACTTCCGCCATACTAGAATTCATTGTGGGGATAGCCACCTGAGCCTTCCATCTGCCCGCTTGATCCTGTGTGACATATGAAAGAGTTCTTTCTCGAGTACTGGATCTTGTCTGATGGAATGCTTGCCCCAGTGCCACCATATCTATATCATCATCGTCTATGTATGCCCTTACCCTTGGTTTAATCTCCTTGGTGAACCAAGTGGGCTTTGAAAAGGCATTAAGGGGCTCATAAGGGGAAGCTAGAGTTGAGGTAGTAGTTGGGTGCTCTATTTCCATCTTTTGACTCTCCTCCTCTCCTCCTTTTGTTTCTTTCTCTTCCATCACATTCAGCTCCTCTCCCACATTTGTCTGTTCTTCATCTTCAACTTGTTTCTTTGATCCATCTTGTCCTTCTGAGAGAATTTCACCGACTGCCTCTATTTCTTTCTCTGGCTCCTAAGGACCTTGCACCAATGTTTCAGTGTGGATTAGTAGTGGAATGGGAGCTTGGGAAGGAGGATTATATATGGGAGGAGTAGCAGCGGTAGGAGGAGTGGGTGAAGGCATTGGCGGAGGAACATGAGTAGGCAGAGGTTGTGGTGGCAATGGAGTAGTTTGAACCGGAGGTAGAATTGTAGTGGTAGATGGTGTTGGATGCAGAGGTGGAGGTGGAGTTTGATGCATAGGTGGAGGTGGAGGTGGAACTAAGTGTGAAACCCAAGGAATTTGTGATGCTATATTTTCCTTAGAGGTGACACCTACAGAAGAATCTCTTCCTGACTCTGCAGTCTCCTTCTGAATTTTAGTCGCAACCTCCTCAACTAATTTTTGAGAGTTTTGTGTAATTTCCTCTCCCACATTGCCAAGAGGACTAGTGAATTATGTAGGGAGGGAATCAAAAGAAAATGACTATCCTGCAGCTGGATCCTATTGCTCAGATTCTTGGAAACTATGAAGTCCTTTGAAATCAGAGATGTCAAATTCATCATCTCCTAGAGAATCAAGATTTAGAGGTTCTCCTTGGGTTCCTCCTTCGGCATCTTCTTGTGGATCATCTTCTAGTACCCGCCTTCTCTTTAAGAATCCTCCAAACTAGGTTCTTCTGCTTAGGGGAAATTGATCCTCCTCATCTTCATCTTCCTCTAAGAGGGTATTCATATGAGTGCATGTCAAGTCTTTCTTCCTTTTTTACGCGTGCCCTTTTATTACCCCAGCTGACCTAGGTCCTGTCACCTTGAATTTAGGTGCCTTTTTTGGTGCACTCAGAGGTTTGAGACCACTAGAGGAAGGAACATCTGGCAGTGCTATGCTTCCTATATACACCTAAAAATGGTCATCTAGACTATTAGCCCCTTTTGCTAAATCATCAATTACTTGCTCTTGATCAAATCCTAGCTCTATCATTTATTCAATTATTTTCTATGGGCTAACCATTTTATCCTAAGTTTTTATTTATTTAAAAGGAATATTTCCTCCCCTTTTAATAAATAAAAAGCCCCCACTTTTCCTCTTATCCTAAGTTGCACAAATAAAGCATTATTCTTATTTTATAAAAAAGGAAAAAATACTTTCTGTCTCATATGGACACAAAAGTCAACTCCTATTTTCTCATTGGAGGATACTTGTGCACATGGATTGCTCATCTTTCAAGCTCCACCGTTGATTAAATCTTTTGCCTCTTAATCTCCATGGTTAATTCCTCCTCATTTCCTTTAAAATGAGAGCTCTCTTCTTCATTCTAGATCCTCAACTTTTTATGCTAATGTTATGCTGCAGGTTTTTTAGGTCACTTTGGAGCTTTTGGAGCATTCTTGGCTTTTGCATCTACATGTTATCATAGTTTCATTTCTTGCATAGTGTATACACCAAAAAATGGTCATCTAGACTATTAGCCCCTTTTGCTAAATCATAAATTACTTATTCTTGATCAAATCCTAGTTCTATCATTTATTCGATTATTTTTTATGGGCTAACCATCTTATCCTAAGTCTTTATTTATTTAAAAGGAATATTTCCTCCCCTTTTAAATAAATAAAAGCCCCCACTTTTCCTCTTATCCTAAGTTGCACAAATAAAGCATTATTCTTATTTTATAAAAAAGGAAAAAGCACTTTTTGTCTCATATGGACACAAAAGTCAACTCCTATTTTCCTATTGGAGGATATGTGTGCACATGGATTGCTCCTCTTTCAAGCTTCACCGTTGATTAAATCTTTTTCCTCTTAATCTCCATGGCCCATTCCTTTTTCATTCCCTATAAAAGGAGAGCTCTCTTCCTCATTTGCACACACAATTTTTATGTTATTGTCATGCTACAGGTTTTTTAGGTCATCTTGGAGCTTTTGGAGATATTCTTGCATCTAGGGTTTGAAGATTTGGAGCATTTTTGGCATTCATCTTGGATCTTCATCAACACTCTATCTTCTTGTCTTCATTCTTGCATCATCATGGCTTTCTTGCTTCATAGTTAGATTTTATTTCTTGCATAGTAGCTTCATTTTCATGGCATTCTTAGTTTAGATTTTCTTTATGCTTTAGATTAATTCATTGAATCTCTCATTGCATGGTTTACTAGCAAGGTTATTGGCTAAATAGCTCTAGTTGAGAGCATTCTTAAAACCCTTGCACTCCATGCCTAGGGAGCTATGGATCAATTTTTGAGACCTCATTCTTGAGTGTTCTTGAATGTAATGATTCATAGAAGTGTGACACATTTATTGCACACACATAGTAGCTTCATTTTCATGGCATTCTTAGCTTAGATTTCCTTTATGCTTTAGATTAATTCATCTAGCTTAACTAGGAGGTTTTGTAATACTTGCATCTTTCATTTTCATAGCTTAGCTTGCATTTCCATTTCTAGCATAGCATTGCATTGCATTTTCATTTGATTCTTGGGGATATTGGCATTCTTGCCCTTGTCTTCATTGAATCTCTCATTGCATGGTTTACTAGCAAGGTTATTGGCTTAATAGCTCTAGCTGAGAGCATTCTTAAAAACCCTTGCACTCCATGCCTAGGGAGTTATGGATCGATTTTTGAGACCTCATTCTTGAGTGTTCTTGAATGTAATGATTCATATAAGTGTGACACAATTATAGCACACATTTTTGGTGCCCACCGTGGGGCAGAGTAGACTAGCTTTGTCCCTTATTTTTTTACATTTTCATCATTTTTCGTCAATTTTTCGGCAAGTTTTTAGCTTAATTTTTTATCTCTATTTTTCTGTCTCAGACTATCGTACGATACTTTCCAGAAGTATCGTGTGATAGTTCTCTGTATGCACGTGCGATACTTCACCTATCAGAGGTATCTCCTAGCTATTGCAGAGAATATTGCCTGGTCTTGGGCGAAGTATCGCTTGGTGTCGAGTGAAGTATCGCACAGACTAATATTATCGCCCCAATATACTGAGAAGTATCACGCGATAATTCTGGTGTCTGTAACTATCGCCTGTACCTAGCAGTGAGCTATTTTTGAGTTATTTTATCTATCTTGGAAGTTTTGGGTTCGTTGCTAACTTTTTGAAATTTTCTAAAAATTTTAGCATTTTTAAATCCGTGCCACTGTGGAAAATGAGTGCCCATTTTTGAGAAATTTTTGCAAATGGTATCGAAAATCAAAGTGTGATATATCGTTGGAAAGGTCTTTTCGTGCCTAATCCAACCATGATGGTTTCATTTTTAGATTTCGTCATTTGATCATTTTTTTTACAGATTATCTAATTTTTCATGTGCTAACCATTGTTAGATTTTGGATTTTCCTAACCCTTGTGGGTCTAACAAGTTGTGGTTGTAGGTGCACTTGCTTGAGATTTTTTTCCAAAAGAGCACATGTCAAAGAGGGCTACTAATGGTTTTTGCAGGGCTACCCTAAGCATAAAAACCAAGTCAAGTGCTTGTTTAATTACTTTATTTATTGAGTGCGGCATATACTAGTTGTTTCATTTCTTAGGCACTTAATACCTTGTTGTAGGAATTTTGAGGTGGTAGGAGAGTATGCTCTTCACCCTTGTGGTGAAACAGAAATCTTGACCCATCTTGAGATTTTGAAAGCAAGGGGGTAACTAAATCTTTGCTTGGTGTGTTTGGGTGAAGTTTTTGAGATAGGGGAGTATGCTCTTCACCCTTGTGGTGAACCAAAAACCTTGAACCTCAAGAATTGATCCACTTTTTGTTTAGATTTAAAATCTTTTAGCAGGCCTACTCTTGAGCAATCAAGAGGAACGACCCAAGTGGGGACAAGCTAATACCGAGCTATTCCAACCCACTATAATCTCAAGGCTATCAAGGACACAAAACCTTGGTAGACATAGTACTTGTCTTCGCTTAATGTGAGTAACTTGTGGGATTGTGACCATGAGGAAAGCATTGAGCAAGAATGCTTAAGGTACTCTTGAGGCTGCAAGGTCCTAGTCCTTTATGAGGAGCAAGAGGGGTGCTATGAATGGAAGCCCTTACTACGAACCTTTAGATAGAGGCCACCTTATTTTAGCCGCTTAGCTTCTTGGTGAAAGGATTGATCCAAGTGGACTTACCCGGATCACCCCAAGACACTCACCATATGTGTTCCTTTGGTTGCATTTTTGACACTTCCATGACAACGCCAATATCTCTTGTGGGCAACCACTTGGTGTGAGGCAAGGGAGCATCAAGTTGTGGGCCATGTTGCTAAGTAATGAGCCTTGTCCTTCTAGGTAGTAATTGCTTGAATTGTCTTCGATTGTGCTATACTAGTGTAAACGTTCTTGACATTCAAACAAACGGTAGCATTCATAAGGTTTTCTATTTTGATATCACAAGTGTTTGTCTTGACAAGGTTGCTTTTGCCCTTGTTCCAAGTGTTTTATGACATGTTTGATCACCTACTGTTTGCAAACTTGTCTTTTACTTGTTGTCACTGTCTATCAAACTGAGAAATTGCACTATCCAAACTTTGAACTTGATCAAAACACTTCAAAACTAAGATTTTTATGTTCACTGGTCAAAGAATTGCCCAAATCTGCAATAGTATCGCATGCCTTACTGAGAAATATCGCGCGATAGCTCGCGCCTGCTGTCTATCACTTGCTTTGCCTGAAGTCTGTCGCTCTGGTATATTAAGCTTTGTCACCTGGTATAAGGTGAAGTATCGCTCGGTCTTAGAAGTATCACCCTGTTTTCCTGAGAACTATCGACTGGGTCATTTCTACTGTCCTATCATTACTACAATCTGAAGCTGCTAAACTTGCATTTTAACCTGTCGTAGAATGTCTTTTTCTATTCTTACCTGAAGTTGGCTTGTTATCTACATGCTTAGATTTGTTCTAGACTAAAACAAATGAGCTAAAACTATTGGATTTGAGTTTAACAAATGCTACTCTTGATCACTTGTTGCATCACGGTTACCTCTCTAGCTACTTGCTTATTGAGCTTCTTGCTCACTGGTTGGCTTTAGTCAATTGATTGATGTAAGTGCTTAAGCACTTTTGACGAGCCATCTCTCTCTATTGTTCTACTTTGACAAGTGATCTTTATTAGCTTTGCTTATCTCATATCTGAGAAACTTTGTCTCATTCTATTAGTCAACCAACATCTCTTTTCATGCCGGTTACAACTCGGTCTCGATTTGAGCAGGAGAGTCATCCTTCGTTCAATTATACACAGTTACCTTCTCCAACTAGATGCTCACGAGTGCCCATTAGCAACAATAGTTCTAGTTCTAACCAATCTGAGGATTCTAAGGCTACCCCATGGTACAAAGGAGGTTTCCTCTTTTCCGCATTCAAGAACCCCAAAAACACAGACAGTGTCTCACTCACTTTGACTAAACAAGAAAAATTCCAACGCTTGCAAGAACACTTTGAGCATAAGGATAACCAAGCACGCTTAGACAAAGAACACAATCAACAAAGGATGGATGCTACTAGGCCCATGGCTTATAGAGGGACATTTCATGAACAACTTGAGACTAGTAATCATGAGCATAGACCTCTTTTTATCAATGGCAACAATGGCAACAACATGCCACCAAGATCTCCTCCAAGACCTACTTTTGGTATGCCTTCTTCACCTCCTAGGCCTCCTCCCTCTCAACATGAGGTAGAGGTTGATGATGAGATTTCTAGTGAGGATCTTATGAGATTTGAACAAGATGTGGTCTCCCAACGAATGATGCATAAGCTTTTAGAGCGTAATGGCAATCAATATTTTCAATATATGAATTTTAGAGGATACAAGCTTCCTCCCGGCTATGATGTCAGACAAATTGTCCAACAAAGAGTACCAACTGAATTGGAAGTCCTCTAGGAAGAACTGCGTCAGACAAATCAACACCTTACCCAAATGGCAATAGAAAGAGAGCCTCCAAAGGTCTCTTTTGTAGAATCAATTTATGCTCTTCCTTTTGATAAAAGTCTATACATGGTCCCATTTCCTAGGGATATTGAGGTTCCCAAATATGACAAGTATGATGGAAATGGAGATCCCCATGACCATGTGCATCACTTTTATGCTCTTAGTATGGACTTTCTTCATGAAGACATATTTCTTCTACGATTATTCCCTCGAAGCTTAACAGGCCAAGCTTTAGAATGGTTTGCGAAATTGACACCACCTCTTAAGACTGTTGATGAGTTGGCTCAGCAATTTACCCAACATTATTCTTACAGCATCCAACAACCTGTCACCATGATAGATCTCGGTAATCTAAGACAACATCAAGGTGAGCCATTTGCAACTTACAACGTTGGAGATCATTGTATTGTAGGTATCCTCGTTAGTTACCCGAGAGAGAAAAGATTGACATTTTCGTCAACACTCTTGTGCCTGAGCTATATTATGATTTAAGGAAACAACTGTTCTCTTCTTTCAACAACATGGTTGAAAGTGCATATCGAATTGAGGATGTAGCTATAAGAAAAGGGGATATTGTTATTAATAAAGATGCTAAAGGCAATGGCAAAGACAAGAACAAACCTTGGAATAAAAACAAGTATGTTGTTAATGATGGGGTTGTTGATGCTCCTAAAGCTAAAGAGCTTGCTTTCAATCTCTCCAATGCTATCTATGCAGAAAAACAACAAGAAGCTACCAATGATCACATTGCTCCTAAACCTCAATATGTAGATAAGCCTAAGAAGTCATTTTGAAAGCGAGTCTATACCAAGTTGGCAGAACCTTACGATGTGATCCTTAAGACTTTGGTTGACAATGGATATCTTACGCTTCCTGATAAACCTGGTAACTGGGATCCGCTAAATAAGCCTGATTGGTGGCGAGAGGATTCTTATTGTCATTATCACAGAAACAAGGGACATCCTACAGAAAATTGTTTTAAGCTTAAGGATGATATTCAGGATCTTATTGAGAATGGCACAATCTCCACTGATGGCTTAACTAAAAATTCTGATCACACAGCTTTCAAAGATCCTCTACCTAAGCATGATAAGGGGGAAACCTCTCAAGCACATAAGAAGAATCATGATGCTAAGATGAATTACATGTATCCTTCTAATATGCCTGTGATCAACATGGTAGAGCCCGTTGAGAGTATTTTAATGATGAGGTCTCAAGAGGATAATAAAGCCAATCATGGTAAGCCAAAGTTGGTCTTGCAAACACATGATAGTTCATCTTCCCAAAGTGAGACACTGAATGTTGTTACTAGGGGGCAAGCTAAGATTGTCCTTAAAACTACGCAAGATCCCAAGAAATCTTTTCCTTCCAAACAACTGACTCCTTCAGCCACCCCTAGCTATGATCTTGTCCAACATTTGAAAAAGACACCAGCACAGATATCTATCCTTGATTTGCTTCGGTTATCCCCTTTGCATAGAGAGATTCTTGATGAGGCTCTACGTACAACACGTGTTCCCAATGACATTGATCCAGATCAATTTCAGGCTATGGTCAACCACATTTCATCTCCGCTACCTCTCTCCTTTTCTGTAGAAGATGACATATCTATTGCTCACCTGCATAATCTAGCTTTACACATTGAAGTTCTAGTCTACAATACCCGAGTCCACCGAGTCCTGATAGACAATGGTGCAGGGTTAAATATTGTTTATTTCAATGTCATACAACAATTGGGTTTGTCAAAATTTGCTGTGGATTCTAAGAAGAAGTTTACTATAAAAGCTTACAATGAAGTGGAAAGATCTTCCAAAGGTCTTGTCACACTGCCTGTCCGAGTGGGCCCTATCATGAAAGATATTAGCTTCCAAGTATTGGACATCCCACTCACATATAACATTCTTTTGGGTCATCCTTGGATCCATGACATGCAGACTATTCCTTCCACTTATCATCAGTGCATCAAATTTTCGTACAATGGCACTAAAGTTGTGATTCTTGGAGACCATACTATTGCTATTAATGCTCTTGCTGCTACTGAAAAATTTGTTCCTCACAATGAACCTTCTATTGATCCTAGTACGTCTCTAGTTGTTGCTGAGAAATCACTTAAGATGATGAGCCTTGGTATGGGTGAATATACACTAAATTCCTTTGCTTCTATACCTGTTTCTCCTAGGTCATATGGGAAACCTTCTGATAACATGAAGCCTTCCACTTCTGCTATGGTGATCTTTGATACTTTTGTTGCTTCATCCATTCTTTTAGAAGCAGAAAGAGAAGAACAAGTTGTTCAAGAGTGGATCTATAGAGAGGATTCTAGAAATACTCCCATGCTCAGTAATTCAGACACAGATACAGATGAGTCACCACTACACACTATGGCTCACATGGGAGATGATCTTCCTTCTACTTCACTTCTTTGGGGAGAAGAATATATACCTACTGATGATATGGCTGAGGCCTCTATGTCTAGAACCTATGTGCCTAAAGAATCATTGTACTATGATAGACAACGTCGCAACATTGCACGACTGCTACAAAGAGGTGATCTATCACATAATGACATGAGTATCTCTACTTCTTGGCATCTCAAGCCTCTTCTAGAAGATTATTCCATGCCAGATATGGATGTTGATGTAGTTTATACCTCTTGTAACCCACTCGACGTAGTTGATGAGTCTTGTGCAGGGTCTGATGAGTTTGTTCCCCGTATTGCCTTAGTGGACTACGTTGGTCCTTCTATGATGAATCTGGATCTAGCTACTTTTGGAGCCTACCCTATAGGCTCAACCTCTCTTCTCACCAGAGATGACATCCCTCACATAAATGCTATTGAACCAGTCACTTCATTTCATCTCGCATCAACACTTGTTACTTCTTCCACCAGCAAACTAGCAACAAAAAAGATTGAATCAAAAATCAAGTATCACAGTCATCACATCAAAAGAAAAGAGCAATGGTCAGATGGTGAAAACCACATTGTGGCAGTATCTGTACCTAAGAAAAGTAAAACTAAAAATTTTCTCAAAAATAATGATTCTCAAATAAAAGATGACAAGTTGATTCTCTACAAAAAAAAATGGTGCACTACTTCAAGCATGATCTCATATCTGTTACACTTCAGCACATTCCTAGAGCTAAGAACAAAGTTTCTAATGCCTTGATTACTTTGACATCCATCTTACAAATGAAAAAGCATAAATCTCGCTTCAAGTTCCTGATGGATGAATTACGCTATCCTGCTTACAAATCCTACAATCCTGCCATCTTTTCATGTCTTCCACCTCATATTCTTCCTGACAATCCACCATGCCATTCTTCCCACCATCCCTTACACTTTGCCCTTGTCTCTGGTGACTTGTATAGGAAGGGTCTAGACGGAACTCTCCTTAAGTGTCTAGAAATAGAGGAGTCAGAAAAAGTGCTAGCTGAAATCTACGATGGCATATGTGGATCACATTCTAACGATCCTCCACTAGCTCAGACATTGCTTCAGGCTGGTTATTATTGGTCGAACTGGTTGAGACCTCCTATCATCATAGTTGCAACATTTGGGCCTAGGGCCTATCAGTTCTCTACATCAGAGGAAACTGATTCTTGATGCCTATTTCTATCTGGGGCATTCTTTGTACATACTTTATGATCCTGAAAAAAATCACAAAAAAATTCATATATGATGCTGAAAAAATCCTAAAAAGCATAAAAAGTACTAAAAAAAAGAGCATCCTAGTGAAAACCTAGCAATAGGCGCTTTGATGTCTCACCAAAAAAAAATTCAAAAAATAAAAAATAAAAAAAATTGAAAAAGTGCCTTGGTGAAAACCTGGAAATAGGCGCCTTGGTAGCAAAAATACAAAAAAATTATAAAAAGTCCTAAAAAAAAATTGCAATAAATCTATCAAGTGATGAAAACCTAGAAACATGCACTGCTTGAGACCCTCTACACCTATGTCTATCAGTCTTGCGTGGCGCTCATTCGCTCCACTTCTCGCTTTGCCTCTCCTAGCCTGAAATTGACTCTTGTCTTAGTCTAGGGGGCATACATTTTTTTAAGCTTATCTTGGGTCTCTTTGTGCATCTGGGTTTCTTATGCACCTCGCAAATGGTGTTTTTCAACACCACCCCAACTGTGTTTTTCAACACTACCCTAGCGTCGAGTGTTTCTCAACACTTATCAGATATCCTACCTGTAGTCTAGATGATGAGATATTTCTCACTGGCAGATGCGCTACTCAAAGTTTGGCTCTATGACCTACACATACATACTTAACTTGCTGAGATTTGTTTGATTTTATTTCTTTGTGTGCTGTCTATGATGATTTCTTTGCTGAGTGTTCTCCCCCTATGATTATTTTCGATGATGCATAGCTAGAAGACTGAGGGAATGAGAACATGTTTTATTGCTTTTTCTGCTTGTGGGTATATTTTGTTGGTTCTAACTGTCATGAGCATGTATGCTGGTCTTACTTAAAACTAGGGATCTACAAGGTATTATCCTTGACTGTTTCGCAAGTGCATGCTTATAGTCATCTTGACTTTCTTGTGTCTCAATGCGAGCATAATCTTGCTATATCAAACTTAGGTAATCTCACTGCACTAGTCATCTTGACCTACATGTCTCTGATGCCTAGGTGAGATTTTCACATTTCTATCTGATATAGATCATATTCAGATTCACATAGTTATGCTAGTGTGTATTGTATGATCTTGCGATGCTACCAATAACGCTCGATGATGAATATTAGATGTCTATTAGCATTGTGACCTTGCAAGTAAACCACTTTTCATGTAGCTTGCATTTTTAAGTTCATGTTAGTTTAGTTTTGCATCTTGCATATGGAGAGAGCTCTCCTTTTCATCTTACGTGGACTTGTTAATCAACTGCACTCACCTTTCGCTTCTTCCCAATCATGTCTTTCACTTCTGGTCTTTCATATCCCATCATTTTCCTTTCATTTCAGGATCAAAACCGAAATCCGAGTTCACCTTGATCATCCAAATCATCTTTCTCCTTCCGTGCAGTCAGCTAACCTTTTGAGGCCTGATCCTTCCATCTTCACTGGGGCATTCTTCACCTCTTCATCCCCATCTCTTTCAAACTTCCAGTCTTTCATTCACTTTCAAATTCCATGTTCAAATTCTTCCCCTCCATGGTGTTTACGGGTTGAGGGACCAATAGGTTTGTGCCTCGTGTCCCATGTGTGGGGCATATCTTCACTGCTTGATGGCTATTCTGTTCTCTTTCTTCGATTATGATTTCTAGTGATTTGATCATGTCTCTCTTGCGTCTGCTTTCCCTCTACCTGGATTTTTCTTTCGATCCTGAGGGGGCAGACACATCATATCTTATTGGCTATCTCTTTCCTAAGTGTTCAATACTATCACTACCAGGATGACCATGCAGGATTTGCTATTTTTTTTGCACTTCATTCTTTGGAGTCAAAACGCTATTGCTTGCCTTCGTGGCTATCTCTTGCTTTTTTTTGGCTGATCTGAGTTGCTTTGTGATCCCAAATCGATCTCACATTTCAACTTCATTCTTTGACTACATGTGTTCCCAGATCGATCGCACATTAGTCAAAGAGGGGCAAATGTATACACCTAAAAATGGTCATCTAGACTATTATCCCCTTTTGCTAAATCATCAATTACTTGCTCTTGATCAAATCCTAGCTCTATCATTTATTCGATTATTTTCTATGGGCTAACCATTTTATCCTAAGTTTTTATTTATTTAAAAGGAATATTTCCTCCCCTTTTAATAAATAAAAAGCCCCCACTTTTCCTCTTATCCTAAGTTGCACAAATAAAGCATTATTCTTATTTTATAAAAAGGGAAAAAGTACTTTTTATCTCATATGGACACAAAAGTCAACTCCTATTTTCTCATTGGAGGATACTTGTGCACATAGATTGCTCCTCTTTCAAGCTCCACCGTTGATTAAATCTTTTTCTTCTTAATCTCCATGGTCCATTCCTCCTCATTTCCTTTAAAAGGAGAGCTCTCTTCTTCATTCTAGATCCTCAACTTTTTATGCTAATGTTATGCTGCAGGTTTTCTAGGTCACTTTGGAGCTTTTGGAGATTTGGAGCATTCTTGGCTTTTGCATCTACATGTTATCATAGTTTCATTTCTTGCATAGTAGCTTCATTTTCATGGCATTCTTAGCTTAGATTTCCTTTATGCTTTAGATTAATTCATCTAGATTAACTAGGAGGCTTTGTAATACTTGCATCTTTCATTTTCATAGCTTAGCTTGCATTTCCATTTCTAGCATAGCATTGCATTGCATTTTCATTTGATTCTTGGGGATATTGGCATTCTTGCCCTTGTCTTCATTGAATCTCCCATTGCATGGTTTACTAGCAAGGTTATTGGCTTAATAGCTCTAGCTGAGAGCATTCTTAAAAACCCTTGCACTCCATGCCTAGGGAGCTATGGATCAATTTTTGAGACCTCATTCTTGAGTGTTCTTGAATGTAATGATTCATAGAAGTGTGACAAAATTATAGCACACACTTCCATTCATTCTAGTTTTGGGCATCTTGGAATGGGTGGTAGAGCCATATATTGTAGGGCGCTCATGTCTATACACTATTTCCGAATTTTGTGGCATAGCCTCCTTGAATTGTGGCATCAGCACCTTCTCCCCTTCCTTCTTCTTTTCCTTAAAGGGCTAAGCCGGTTGTTGTTTTACTGGCACTGGATCCATAGGAAATGGATGGGTGATCCATGCCTTAGTCACCTTGATGACGTGTGTTGCCTTGAAGTTGATGTCATCATTTTCATCCCTGTCGACCTCTGCATTCAAAATGGCCCTGGTGTATACTTTATCCAAATTATAAATAGAATCCAGGACATCCTCAAAGTCAGCTCCCTTCATCTTTGGAGGTATCCTTAGCAGTAGAGTAGTCTATGCTAGCTCCAAGCTCATCTGACAGTAGTCACAGATCCTTACTTCATAATCATGTAGGGCAATTAATCCAATGATCCTCAATGTGGGGCTCATGTATATAGTGTCTCCCCATTATGTGGTTGTACGTATGAATAGGATCAAACCTATTCCTTATGAGCTTGTAAATCTACAGTGGGAATTCGTCCCACTCGAATGCCAAGGACTTATAGATCTTCATGTTTGGTAGATAGTGGGGCCAGCCCTGTGGAAATTGGGAAGTCACAACAATGCTTCTTCTTATGCCATATATATTCATGGGCATATGACAATTGTTAGACCATCTTAAACAAGATTACCCTATCTGATGGATATCTTGGTAGCTTTTTAGGAGCCAGGGTGCTTCCTGCAACCCAGATGTATGTAAAGGTCTTGAATTGAATATAGAATTTACACAGGGCCTTCACCTTAGTAACAGCTTCTGTCGACATCATTTTGGCATAATCTCCTTCTATAGAGCATATGATAGTAAATGCAAAAACATCATTGAAAATGTGGAATTCAGAACTATCATGTATATAGTACTCCTTCTGAACTATTTGTGGGTACACAGTGAATGGCCATGCATTTTGATCACCCATAGCACTAACTTTCACCAATCCTAGGTACACTGCTCTTGTAGCCAATAGGTACACAATGTAGGATGTCATGTAGAAGTCCAGGTCATTCTTTACTATGATCAGCAGTTGATCCAAGTTATCATTGAGGATGGTGGCCCAATCGAATCTTGTCTACCTTTCCTTTATCTTTTTAATAAGAAGGATCATCCATGGCTCTAGTTGTACATACTTTGGCAACCCATACACCCGACTGATCATGGTGATGGTTGCTTGGATGTTCTCTTTCATGTATCCTCTCCGCATATCTATCTTTTCCAAATTATTTATGGGCAGAGGTTGTATGAGGTACTCCTTGTTCACAATCTCATGGGATAATGAGACATCTTTGTTGTAGAAATCTATCCCCTTGCCAATGGAGAAATTGTTGAACTTGTCTACCCCCTTGGGTAGGTTGAAGACATCTTTAATGTTGTCAGGCTTGAGATCCAGAACTACTTTTCCCATGCTATTTTTGACCATTCTTTTAGCTGGTATGTAGTGACTTGCTAGCGTGTTGATCAAATATGATGACAGGATGAATACAAGGTGTGTTGTGTTGTTTACCAGAGAACAATACACTAATGAAGTATAGTCCTCGGATCTCCCTGTCGGTTGTGCACACTTGACCAAGTTTTCATTCCAACTTACGTTCCTGATGTCAGTATCCGTGATCCCAACATGTAATTTTTCCACTTTGGATGGTGTGTGATATCCCTTGAATTGATACCTCATAGCTGGTGAATTGACCTTATCTGCCATTTCTGCAAAGAACCAAGGGACACAAATCTATTACCATCAAGCTATACAAATTATGCAAGAGAAAATGAGATAGAAACAACTGAACTACTTAAGATTAAAACCTCAAGAAACCAATTTTGGCATTTTGGACCTTTGGGGGTACATGATGTCTGAAAGGCTAAAAAGGCCGAAATGCCAAAAAAAAGGGGACCGTGTCAGAGTTTCAAGCTCGGCGTGTCAGGGGTCCAAAAGACCAGATTTTAGTGATTCGGGCGTGTCCAATCTTTGGTGTGTGAAACCACTAAAAATCTGAAAAGGATAGTTGATTTTCATGAAGAGGTCCTTTTGAGACTTTCGAACTACGAAAGTTTAAAAGTTTCTAGGGCTGAACGGTGAATAAATGAGGGTTTAGGGTTTCGAGCTCAAAAATTAGCCCCAAAATGGGTCCAACCACAAACCCATGGCCAAGGGGTCTAGGGGACAACCCTACAAACCCGAAGCAGGAAAATACTGACAAATAGGCAAACCCTACCAAAATGCTACCTAAGAAAGCAAAAAATGGGAAACAAAAACCCAAAACCAATGAGAAAAGATAGTGGGATGATGAAGAAACCTACCTCAAACAAGTCGTGAGATGAAAGCCAAAAAGCAGATAAGCAGTCGAGGAGTAGAGAAAACCAAGGAAGAAAGCGTGCCTAAAAAGCTCTAAAAATTGAGATTGCAAGAAGAAAACAAGTGAGTCCAAAAGTAGCTGATTGCCTTATAGAGGCAACTGACAGGGGTGATGTCATCCACCTCCTCCGATGGGCCTTTCGGCCTTTTGGGGGTGCCAGACCTCTGAAAGCCTGAAATGTCAAAAGGCTGACTCCCTTTGGAGAATTGGACCTTTCGGTGCCCAGACCTCCAAAAGTGTGAAACCCTAGGTGCTGAATATGCTCAAGGAAAATTGGATTTTTGGACCTTTCGCACTTTTGGGCCTCTGAAAGTGCGAAAGTGAGAAACAAAAAAAGGACTAAAAGAAACAAAAAGACCTAAAGACAAAAAACTAAATAGACAAGTAGAGAAACAAACCTAGAGCAAGCCAGGAAAAGGGGGGGCGCCTGAAGCCAAGTGGCTCAATAGGGGAGAGTGGTTGTGAAACCATAACAAATAGCCCCAAAAAAAGAAAGGGAAACAACCCAAGTATCCCAAAGCCATTCCATCCTGAAACAATCCCATCTCACGGTGAGCCAGACACAAGGCTTTCAGCCAAAGTGATTATCCTATCATCATCAAGATCAAAAAAATCGTCACATCCACATCCAATGTGTGGTTATGTGTGTTCAAATTTTCCAAGAATCCCTCGCTATAAGCCTCTCCTGATTCTCAACCAATTATCATCATATCACTACCCACCGATCCGAACTCAGCCAAGAGTCAATTTAACTTGTCTCTACTACCAGGCAGGTGTTTAGATTCCTGGTAGAGGTTGCTAAAATCACCCCTCCCCTCCAGCAAATGAGCTTTTTTTGAAGTTTTAAACTTCTTTGGAGGGCTCTTAGACTCAACAATTGTCAGATTGAAACTAAGTTACTTGGACCATTGCGTTCTGGATAATTTTTTTCTTCTTTTGTTCAAACTTTGGTACTTTTGGGTGAATTGAGGCAGTGATCAGGCTAACTCATTTGTGCATTTGTTTCTGCTCTTATCAAAAATTATCTCTTTCTTCTTCTTTTTCTCTTATTTTTTTTTTAAACCGGGGCAACGACTAGATGATGCTACCCTAGTTTGTGATCTTTCTTCTTTGTTGACCTTGTCTTTATGTGTTCCTCCTTTTTTCTTTCTCTTTTCTTTTAGTTTATGCTCCAGTTGGGAGAGGGTTCTGACTTCTGACCTTCTCCACGACCATGGGCATTACCTGACTCTAACCGTAATCCTATCCGAGAGGCTCCTGGTCTGAGAACCCTTTTAAATGTATGTTAGTGTTGAGAATGGTTTGTTCGGATGAATCCTTTCAAGAAGTCTAAGAGGAAAACACCCCACTTCTGACCTTTGTATTTGGCTTGTTGCAAGACAAAACTAAATCAAATGGTATGACAAAGGAAGACCCTTATCTCTTTCCCAGACTACTTGATGCAGATTGTTAAGCTCAAGAAAACACCTACCCCTCAAGAAGACACAAACTAAAAGACCCAAAGAAAAGACATAGAAGACAAGACTCAAACAAAAGACAAAAGAAGAGACTCAAAAGAAAGACACAAAAGACAAGACTCTAAACTAAAAGAGTATACAAGAAAGATCAAAGGTCCATCAAGACCCAAAGTAGTCATGATTGAGAAATTGGCCGTTAATAGGAAATGGGACAAATTCTCCATCGAGAGAACTAATTCTGAAAGTATTCTCTCCTAGAATTTTTGCAATCTAGAAAGGGCCTATCCACATATATTGAAATTTAGTGTGGCTACCTAGTTTTTCTTTTGCTTTATCCCACATCAACACTAGATCAAAAATCCTAAAGGCCTTTATTGTTGCTCTTTTGTCAAACCACCACTTGACGACAACTTGATGTTTGGCCACATGCTCCAAAGTCATGGTTCTCTTTTCTTCCAGATCCAACAAGTTCATGAGTCGAATTTGCATCCAATCCTCACCTTCAACGTATTGATCCATGAATCTCAGAATTGGTATTTTCAGGTTCATTGGAAAAATAGGTTGCAATCCATAGACTAACTGATAAGGGGAAGTCCCTAAGGCATTTTTTATTCTCACGCGGTCGGTCCACAAGGCATACTTCAACTAAGTATGCCAATCTCGAGGGTTGTCATCCAAAAGACATTTGATTATCATTGTTAAGTTCTTATTTGTTGATTCAGCAACCCCATTCCCTTGCAGATAATAGTTGGATGAAAATTTGAGAATTACCTGATTTTTGAAGGCCCATTGAATGAGGGATGCTGATGAAAAATAGGGAGCATTGTCACATACCATAAAGAAAGGCATGCCAAAACCTATGATAATGAACTCCTCTAAAATCCTGGTTACCACCTCATTGGTACAATTTCTTAGAACCTGTGCCTCTGTCCATCATGTGTAGTAATTGGTTGCGATCAAGATGTATCTATGTCCTACAAAAGATGGAGGGTTAATCATTCCCATGAAATCTAGCCCCCAATGGGCGAATGGACGTACCTCATAAACTAGTTGTAAAGGCATCGTTGGATGTCTCTCACACACGACACTGGTTTGACAAACATGACATGAATGCACATGCCCATCAGTGTTTTTGAACAAGGTTGGCCAATAATAGATGGATCTCAATATTTGATGGGTTGTGGCTTCAGCTGACCCATGTCCAGTGCCATACTTGTCATGAAACTTTGTGAGAACTTGCTCAACTTATGTCTGGTCTAAACATCACAGGTAAAGGCCATCGTAATTGCGCTTGTAGAGCTTTCCATTTTTTAGCATATAGGAGCCACTCTTATTTCTCAAAGCTCTCTTCTAATAACCATTCAATCCTTCCGGGGAACAGTTCTACAGCAAATAGTAGACTATATCTTGATACCAAACATCAGTGACCACTCCTTCATTGGTGTACACTTGGCACACTAAACCTTGCTCTATTTTTGCCATCATCTTGGTGAGGCCTTGACCTGTCACTAACTTCATTGGTTGGATCTCGATGTCAAACTCTTGTAGTATAGCCATCCACTTTCCCCTTCTCTCCCAACTCATTTTGCATTAGTAAGGATTTGACAGCTGGATCAGAAAAAATGGCGATGACTTTTCTTCGGAGAATATAATGTTTGAACTTCTTGACATCTTTGACTAAGGCGAAAGATTGCTTGTCGAGATTGGGGTATTTGAGTTCAGAATTTTTCAAGGGACAACTCATGAAAGCTATCAGTCTCTCATCTTCCCCTTCCTTCTTTTGGGTGAGGATTCTTGCACATATATGTTCTGACACAAAAGAGTAGACTTTGACTAGTAGAAGGTAGTCAGGGCTAACCAGAACCAAAGTGGTAGCAATGGACATCTTAATATCTTCAAAGACCTCTTTAGCCAGAGTGCTCCACTCGATCTTAACATCCTTCTTCATCATGTCATTCAACAGACGTACTATCTCTGGAAACCCAGTGATGAACTTTCTGATGAAGTTGATATTTTCAAAGAAGGATTTCATCTCTTTTCATCTATTTGAGGGGACCAATTTGAGAATAGCCTCGACTCTTTCAGGCTCGATTGAAATTCATGTTTCAGATATGATGTGTCTAAGGAGTTTTCCTTGGGTCTCCCCAAAGACACACTTCTTAGGATTTGGTGAGATTCCATAATGTCGACATCTTTTCAACACCTTGTGCAAATCTTCAATGTGGTCCACATGGTTCCTGGAGAATATCATGAGATCATCCATATAAATTAATATACACTTCTTGACCAGGCCTTTTAACACCCCATCCATAGCTCTTTGGAAAGTGGCTCATGCGTTGATCAAACTAAATGGCATACAGCAATAAGAAAATGTCCCCCACTTTGTTGTGAAAGTTGTCTTCAAGCGGTCTTCTTCTTTTACCATGACCAGGTTATACCCAAAGTAACTGTCAAGGAAAGACATCATCTGGGAGCTGTTTACCACTTGTAACACTTCATCAAGGGATGGTAACAAGTAGTTGTCCTTTTGGGAAGATCTATTCAGATTCTAAAAATCCACACAGAGCCGCACTTCCCCGCTTTTCTTTCTTACTGGGACGAGGTTTGCTACCCAAGTCGAATGTCGGATAGGAAAGATAATCTTGGCATGGAGCAACTTTTGTACTTCCTTCTAGATTACTGGTTCAATCACCAGATTCACTGGCCTTTGTCTTTGGTGGAAAGGTTTAGCATCTCGGTTTAAAGGGATGTTGTGCACAATGACGGAAGGATCATAAGTCTTTAAGTCTTCATAGCTCCAAGCTATGACATCTTTGTACTTCGTGAGTAATTCGAGCATCTGCTTCTTTTCTTTAGCTTTGTCAACCTTTCCAATACGAACCTCCCTAGGTTCAAGTTGTGTTCCCAGATTGTAAAGCTCGTAGTCAGCGCCTCCTACCACTTGTGTCTTCCCTCTTTTGCGAGCATGTTCGTCCTTGTCAAAAATCCTTTCCAAGGCTACCATTCCTTTTAGGATGGAGTTAGTCTTCAAGTTTAAGATCCCTAGATCATTTGATTCTTTCATTTTGTCTTCCTCTTTATCAATGATTTGTCTTTCAAAGATTCCAGCACTCATGATGAACTCCAGTATCTGTTGGTCATCCTGGAATACCTGGAAGTTTGTGATATAATTTGGAATGGCTGGCATGGCCACCAACTCAATGGAGAATTTCTTTAGTTTAGAATTTTCCAATGGCTATAAGGAACTTTCCGACACTGTCAAAGCATCAGCAATGGTATTCCTTCTCCTTGGGACACTCCGGATATTAAATGCTTCAAAATCTTTGATTAAGTCTCAGACGCAGTTACGGTAAGATGCCAAATGCTTATTAGTGCATGAATACTGGCTCCGAATCTATCAGACTATTAGTTGTGAGTCTCCTTCTACAACCAAGGCCTTTACCTTCTTTTCATGGGCCATGAGGAGACCTCGCACCAATGCCTCATATTTAGCAATGTTATTGGTGTAGTAGAATTGTAACCTATAAGCAGCATAGTATGACCCCCCATGGGGATTGACCAGCTCTATCCTAGCCCATGCTCTGTGTTTACACTTGGAACCATCAAGCCAGAGTTTCAACACAGGGTGATTTTTGTGGGAAGATGATTTAGCTTGTTTTGACGCAACCTTGGGAAGATGTGCGTTAACCTGGGGTTCAATGGGAATTTCGGGTGGTGATAGGCTCTCTATGCTTGTGATCTCCATGTTCTCTTCATCTGAGTGTTCCCTTATGGAGAGGGGGACCCATTTCATCTTTTGTTTTGCCTTCACATCACGAGAGACTTCATGACATGGGGGCAAGCAACTGTCATCAAAAGAGCTCCATTCCTCTTGTATGGGGCACTCAATTGCAGAGACTTGAGGTTGCTCACCAAGGAGAGTTTTTTCACCACCTGAATATGTTTTTGTCTCTTTTGTAAGCTTAGGCACGCAAGACATTTGGCTTATTACTTGAACCATCGCACCCTAGCAATCTTGGCATTCAAACTCCAAATGATTTGTTTTGTGCATGTGACAATATCCTAGTAGCATTAATATGTTTGGGTCAGCATCTTTCCCTAGATGTTTCATGTTTTTCATCATATTTCCTACAAAATCTGTGAAGATCTCCTCGGGGATTTGGGTATGCACCAACCCTTGTACTAGGCTATCATTTAAGTTTTCTTCTTCTTTGAGGTGAAAAGTGAAAGGCTTGTTGAATCAATACACCCCCAAATCAACTTGTGAGAACAGGACTTCATTTGGGGCATTGTATTTAGTTATCATCTGCTTGATTTTGGGTTCAACATAAATCTTTATTTGGTTATTGAGTCATTTCCAAGGTAGCCAAAGTTGAGTGAATTCCATGGAGAACCATCCCCTTAAGGACCATGTCCATTCCCTGTTGAGTAACATGTCGTATGTTTCTAGGATGTCCACCACATGTATGTTGATGCAATCCTAGATCCTAGGGTCAATGGTTAACTTTATGCATGTATCCTTCAAGACCCCAATGACTTTGACCTCTATTTTCTCAAGTTGGATTATGACCCTATTGGTTGGTTGAGGGTTCATCCCTAGCTTATGGCATATGGATAAGGGCATGACATTATAGGAAGCCCCTGAGTCAATCAAATAGTTATGCAAGTTCTTTCCAAATATCTTGAGGCTGAGAAAGAATGGGGCTACTTCTATCCTGCCCTTGAACATGGTTGGCATTGCCTCGGCCACATTTACATTGGATGAATTTCTAGCATTACTACTAGACAGGACCGATTTGGAATGATCAAGTGATTTTAGGAGGGATTTTCTGTGTAAGGGACAACTTTGCAACATGTCGTACATTGACATATTGGCTTTAACTCTCTTTAGTTCCTCCAATGTGCTATACTTTTTGGTGGCCCAAGCTAGATTCTTCAGCATGGTGGGCTGGTGTTGCGTTTTCGGGGTAGTAGTGGCACTGGGACCTTTAGGAGGTGTAGGATTATTGTTAGCCTACAAGTTAGGTGGAGTGGGCTGCATTCCAAGGGGAATACCATCAGTTAGAGGTTCCCTCATTCTCCTCAGATTATAATTTATCCTATTGTTGTTCTGAAAAGCATGGATCTTAGAGTACTAAGGCTAACTTTCTTGATTAAAAGGGAAGACAAATTCTTCTCCAATTGTGTTATTGGTAGGACTTCCCCTATACCTGGGTCATAAGAATCAAAGACCATGGCACTGAAATGAGTCTGGGAGTTATCAGGATCCTAGATCTATTGATTGTCGAACTCTCCCCTGTACTCATTATCTGATTGGTGTGTGTTGGGATCTTGAGTGAAATTGACCTCGGATGATTTAAAGGCATTGGCATTATCAGAGGGTATGTTACCGTTATTGAGGCATGTGTTCCACATCCTATTAGTTCGTTGTTGACCAAACTGTTTATCTTGAGGAGCATTTCCATAAACTCCACCATTATTTTTATTGTTGTTGTTGTAACTACCATAATTACAATTTTGATTTTGGGACTAGGTGTTTGGGGCAGCAGTTGGTTATTGGTAGTTCCCCTGAATCTGAGATGGATTAAGCTTCATCCTGGTGATCTCACCTATTAACTGGGATAATATCTTTTTCATGGTATCCAACTCATTCACTAAAGCATGGTCTGGCTTGTTTGGGACAGCAGCCTTTTGTTCACACAGGGTTTCCTTATGTGCATCATATCATGGGTATGTGATGGCGAGTGGTGGGGCAACGGTGTATGGGGCCGACACTAGATTGAGTCTTGGGGTGTACTGCATCGGGAGTTGATTATTTGTTGTGAATGGACCAGTCATGGCAGTGTTTCCTAATGATGGTGAAACACCATAGTTCCCACTTTCTTGTGGATCCATTTGTTGGGTAAATGTGATAGCCTCGTCACATACTTTCTCCAGAGTGTCTATGTTGCCTGGTGGCAGCCTCTTCAAGAATATGGACGTTAATGGATCCAAGGCACATAGGTACAGTTGTATAGTAGCCCCAACTGGTACAGTATAAGGAGCCTCTAGATTTTGGTACATCTTATGAAAATGGTGATTGGTTCGTTGTGGTCTTTTCTCACCAAGATGAACTGGTGGTGAAGATTAGTCGGATCCACATACAACTTGAATTGATTTAGGAATTTTGTTTCAAATTCCCCCCATGTGGAGATGGATCCCCACGATAAATACTATTTGTATGAAAATTCCCCCAATGTGTAAGGGGAAAGGCGGCACACAGCGTCTTGATGAGCAATCTCTTTGCGATTGCATAATTCTTTGAATGCATGAACGTGTTCTTCCGCTAACCTGGATTCTCCATAGATGAAACATGGACATAATTTCTCAGGATTCTTGGGTAGCTCAGATCTAATGGGGAGCTTTGAGCATTTACAAAAAAAGCCATTGGAACTAGTGGTAGAGCAGCAGTAGCAGGCGAGGAAGAAATATGTGGAAGTGGCAGACTATTAGGCTGATATGAAGCATCCTCTCCGAGTCTTGCTTTGCATCTGCGAGATCTGTGAACTTCTTTGAGTTCAAGGAATTCCCCTTTGTTTGGTGAGGATCTGAGGATTCGTTCAAACCTTTCAAGAGAGAATGATCCAATAATATGGGGTCTTCCTTTCGAGGGCCCTCCTAGCGCCACTTCTGTTGAGCATCATTTTTACATGAGACAACGGCTAGGAATTTACACGAGAAATTCCCCTCTTGGAAGAATGATATTAGTCAATCTCAAGGTTCCTTTTGGGTTGGGTCTCAACTACTTGGATAGCTCAACTGAAGATAAATGTGAATCTATTCATGAGGAGGCCTTTGCTGGTTCGTATCTCGAAAAGGCTACAAAACAAATGTTAAAAATGACAATACTCTATTTTTGGGATTTTTAGATCTGTTAAATGCAAACAATGTTAATCTAATTAATCTATCGTAATTGATATGCAAAAGAAGTAAGAGGTAGGGTAACGAGGATTTGAAAAAAAATTGTTGAAAGAAACTAATGGACATAAACCAATATCACACTGCTTCACGAATTAAAATACCAAGAAGATGAGAAAACCCACAAAATAGAGATCTGATGAAATCACAATCTGAGCTAGGCAGATGCAATCATCAATGGAAATAAACATAGACATATGATAAGTCAAAACTCATCGAATCACGAAGCCACCACAGATGTGTGCACATGTGAGACAAGTTTATCTTCAAAGCACCGAAAAATAAGAGAGATCTCAATAATTTGGCACAATAAAGCAATGCAGCAGAGGTAAACACTGAACTAAAGTATCACAGATCTAAATCACCATACAATCAATAGGTTCTTTGAAATAAACAAATGAGCAATTCACACATTCATAAATTTTGCACAGGCAGCAGAATAATCACACCACGATTGAAGCACCAATTGTATGTATTGTATTAATGATAAAATCCGACCCTAATTACATTGAGTTCATACAATTTATAGAGTAGTGCTCTCAATTTCGTAGCTAGGGTTTTAGCTGCATGAAACTCGAAAATAAATCTAAACTAGAGATTACATGAAAGAAACTAAGCCTAGAACAAGTTTAAACTACCCTAGCATGGAATTAAACCTCATGCATTACAAATCTAGAACAGATCATGCATAAAATAACTCGATAATAGAGTCTGGAACTCGTGCATGTTCATGAAACTTTGTGATCCTTCTCTTTATTATCCGTTATGGCCCTCCCACGTGGACTCAACTGGAAGAGGCCCTCAAATCATGCAAAAACGACAATCTATATGTGATCTCTCTAATTGAAAAAATCAAGTTGGGGATGACTATAGTTAGAAGGTAGTCATGCCCATAAATTTTGGATCCTGACTGTTGCCCCCAAAAAATCAAGCTCCAGAATTGACTAAGTGTGGAGGTGACCTTTTCCCAATCTTTCGGACTTTCGGAGGCCAAAAATCCTTTAGGGCCGAAGTGCCAAAAATCCAAGTCTTCAAAAATGGCTAAGTGTCAAAAATATTTTTTCCCTATACAAAATTTGACTAAGTCAAAACTAGGTGCCTATCGACTTGGGGGGACTTCTGGGTGAGCTTTGTGGAACCTATCCACAATCTCTTGCACCTCTTCAAAGTCATTCATTTTGAATCCTTTAAGAAGTTCTTGTTGTTTCTCTTGGAAGGTGATCAATCAAACTGCAAGCCCTTGTATTTCCTCATCCCAAGATAACATTTTCTGAATTTCTTCTTTCTGATAGAACATCTGCTGGAGGTCTTCTTTTGTACGAACTCCCCTGAAGATATCCAGATACTGATTTATGATGACATTTATGGGATGCATCATTTTCTCATCATCTTCTTCATACAAGTCTAGGTCCAACCCTTCAAAGAACTTATGCATTTCCTGTACAACAAGTAAACTTTCATCTCTCCTTTTATTCATTCTTTTCGGCACCTTCTCAAAAATGGTCAATGCACTAGTGATATCTCAGATCCACACTTCAAAACTATCCAATTCTGACCCCTCATACATGTTAACCAAAACTTGGAAGTGTTGCTTCCATATTACCATGAGATCCACTAGTGCCTTTTTCCATTTCAGGGTCTTCTCCTCCAAGCCATCCTCCTCACTCATAATCTCAACTAAAGATGTGATTCCTTAAAGAATACTTCGAAAAGGCCTTAAAATCTTCTTGAGAGATGCCTTAGAAAACTAATCAAAATATTCCTTCCAATTTGTACATGATTGAATAAAATAATGCAGGACATCTGTTGGTATATTTACATCACCCCTTTTCTCCAAAATATCCTCTAATGAGGCCTCGGGATTACTAGGGTCAATGGGACCCACTGTCTTAGGAATGAATTTCTTCATTGCCTCATTTTGTTCCATTAATGCCTTGATCTTCTCTTCATCCTTTTCCATGAAGCATAAGGCATGTTTCAGCCCTAGTGTAGCTAGAGTTTTACTTCCTTCTCTAGTCGGCTCTCCTAGGTCTACCTCTTCCAGCACATAATCGTCTGGAGTGACTTCTGTCATACTGACATTCATTGTGGGGATAGCCACCTGAGCCTTCCATCTTCCCGCTTGATCCTGTGTGACATATGAAAGAGTTCTTTCTCGGGTACTGGATCTTGTCTGATGGAATGCTCGCCCAAATATTGCCATATCTATATCATCATCGTCTATGTATGCCCTTACCCTTGGTTGAATCTCCTTGGTGAACCAAGTGGGTTTTGAAAAGGCATTGAGGGGCTCATAAGGGGCAACTAGAGTTGAGGTAGTAGTCAGGTTCTCTATTTCCATCTCCTTTTGACTCTCATCCTCCTCTCCTCCTTCTGTTTCTTGCTCTTCCATCACATTCAGCTCCTCTCCCACATTTGTCTATTCTTCCTCTTCAACCTGTTTCTCCGATCTATATTTTCCTTCTAACAGAATTTCACCGATTGCCTCTATTTCTTTCTCTGGCTCTTGAGGACCTTGTGCCAGTGTTTCAGTGTGGACTAGTGGTGGAATGGGAGCTTGGGAAGTATGGGAGGAGTAGGAGCAATAGGGGGAGTGGGTGAAGGCATTGGCGGAGGAGGCATGGGAACATGAACAGGTGAAGGTTGTGGTGGCAATGGAGTATTTTAAACCGGAGGTAGAAGTGGAGTGGTAGGTGGTATTGGATGCAGAGGCGGAGGTGGAGTTTGATGCATAGGTGGAGGTGGAGGTGGAACTGAATCTGAAACCCCAAGAATTTGTGCTGCTATGTCTTCCTTAGAGGTAAGAACTATGAAAGAATTTATTCCCGACTCTGCAGTCTCCTTCTAAATTTCAGTCGCAACCTCCTCAACTAATTTCTAAGAGTTTCGTGGAACTTCCTCTCCCACGTTACCAAGAGGACTAGTGAACTATTCTAGAAGGGAATAAAAATAAAAGGATTGTCCTGCAGCTGGAGCTTGTTGCTCAGATTCCTAGAAATCATGAAGTCCTTTGAAATCAAAGATGTAAAATTCATCATCTCCTAGAGCATCCAGATTTATAGGTTCTCCTTGGGTTCCTCCTTCAGTGTCTTCTTGTGGATCATCTTCCAATACCCGCCTTGTCTTTAAGAATCCTACAGACTGGGTTCTTCTTCTTAGGTGTAATTGATCCTCCTCATCTTCATCTTCCTCTAAGAGGGCATTCATATGAGTGGGTGTTGAGTCTTTCTTCCTTTTGTACATGTGCCCTTTTATTACCCTAGCCGACCTAGGTCCAATCACCTTGAATTTAGGTGCCTTCTTTGGTGCACTTGGAGGTTCGGGAGCACTAGAGGAAGGAACATCTGGAGGTGCTATGCTTCTAGTCATTTTAGTTTTGGGTATCTTTGAATGGGTGGCAGAGCCATATACTATAGGGCACTCATGTCTATACATCATTTTTGGCTTCTATGGCGCAGCCTCCTTGAATTGTGGCATCAACACCTTCTCCCCTTTCTTCTTCTTTTCCTTAGAGGGTTGAGCCGGTTGTTATTTCATTGACACTGGATCCATAGGAAATGGACAAGCGATCCATGCCTTAGTCACCTTGATGATGTGTCTTGCCTTGAAGTTGATGTCATCATTTTCATCCCTATCGACCTTTGCATTCAAAATGGCCCTAGTGTAGACATTATCCAAATTATAAATAGGATCCAAGACATCCTCAGAGTTAGATCCCTTCACCTTTGGAGGTATCCTCAGTAGTAGAGTAGTCTGCTCTAGCTCCAAGCTCATCCGGCAATAGTCACAAATTCTTACTTCATAATCATCTAGGCAATTAATCCAATGATCCTCAATGTGGGGCTCATGTATATAATGTCTCCCCATTATGTGGTTGTACGTACCAATAAGATCAAACCTAGTCCTTATGAGGTTGTAACTCTGCAATGGAAATTTATCCCACTCAAATGCCAAAGACTTACAGATCTTCATGTCTAGTAGACAGTGGGGCCCTATGGAAATTGGGAAGTCCCAACAATGCTTCTTCTTATGTCGGATATGTTCGTGGGAATCTGACAATTGTCGGGCCTTCTCTAACTAGATTACCCTATCTGATGGATATCTTGGTAGCTTTTTAGGAGCTAGGGTGCTTCCTGCCACCCGGATGTATGTAAAGGTCTTGAACTGAATATAGAATTCCCCTAGGGCCTTCACCTGAGCAACGGCTTCTGTCGACATCCTTTTGGCATAATCTCCTTCTATGGAACGTATCATAGCAAACACAATAGAATCATTGACAATGCGGAATTAAGGACTAGCATGTGTATAGTACTCATTCTGAACCAGTTGTGGGTACACTATGAATGGCCATGCATTCTGATCACCCATAGCACCAACTTTCATCAATCCCGGGTACACCACTCTTGCAGCCAATAGGTACACAATGTAGGATGTCATGTAGAAGTGTGGGTCATTCTTTACTATGATCAGTTGTTGATCCAAGTTATCACTGAGGATGGTGGCCCAATCGAATCTTGCCTACCTCTCCTTTATCTTTTCAATAAGAAGAATCATCCATGGCTCTAGTTCTACAGACTTTGGCAACCCATACACCTGACTGATCATGGTGATGGTTACTTGGATGTGCTCTTTCATGTATCCTCTTCGCATGTCTATCTTTTCCAACTTATTTCTGGGCAGAGGTTGTATGTACTCTGTGTTCACAATCTCAGTGGATAATGAGACATCTTTGTTGTAAAAATCCATCCCCTTGCTAATGGAGAAACTGTAGAACTTGTCTACCCCCTTAGGTAGGTGGAAGACATCTTCAATGTTTTCAGGCCTGAGATCTAGAACTACTTCACCCATGCTATTTTTTACCATTCTTTCATCCGGTATATAGTGACTTGCTAGACTGTTGATCAAATCTGATGACAGGATGAATATAGGGTGTGCTGGTACACTTACAAGAGAACAACACACTAATGAAGTGCAGTCCGCGGATCTCCCTGTCGGTTGTGCACACTTGACCAGGTAGTCATTCCAACTTATGTTCCCAATGTCAATATCCGTGATCCTAGCATGTAAGTTCCCCACTTTTGATGGTGTGTGATATCCCTTGAATTGATACCTCATAGTCGATGAATTGACCTTTTCTGCCATTTTTGCAAAGAGCCAAGGGACACAAATCAATTATCATCAAGCTATACAAATTATGCAAGAGAAAATGAGATAGAAACAACCGAACTACTCAAGATTAAAGACTCAAAAAACCAATTTCGGCCTTTCTAACCTTCGAGGGTACATAACCTCCGAAAGGCTGAAAAGGCTGAAACGTCAAAAAAAGGGGGACCCTTTCAGAGTTTTGGGCTCAATGTGTCGGGGGTCCAAAAGACCAAATTTTGGCGATTCGAGCGTGTCTAATGTTTGGTGTGCGAAACCACCGAAAAGCTGAAAAGGACTTAGCCGATTTTCATGAAGAGGTCCTTCTAAGACTTTTGAATTGTGAAAGTCTGAAATTTTCTAGGGTCGAACGATGAATAAATGAGGGTTTAGGGTTTTGAGCTCGAAAATGGGTCTAACGACAAACTCGTGGCTAAGGGGTCCAGGGGGACAACCCTATGACCCCAAAGCAGGACAAGACCAACAAACAGGAAAACCCTACCAAAACACTAAGAAAGCAAAAAATGGGAAACAAAAACCCAAAACCAACGAGAAAAGACAGGGGAGGACGAAGACACCTACCTCAAACAAGCCATGAGATGAAAGCCAAAAAGCAGCCGAGGAGCAGAGAAAATCGAGGAAGAAAACGTGCCTAAAAAAATCCAAAAATAAAGATTGCGAGAAGAAAACAAGTGAGTCCAAAAGCAGCTCACTGCCTTATATAGGAGACTGGTGGGGGTGCATCAGCCACCTCTACCAATCGGCCTTTCGGCCTTTTGGGGGTCCCAGACCTCCAAAAGTCCAAAGTGTCGAAAGGCCGACTCTCATTAGAGAATCGGACCTTTCGGTGCTCGGACCTCTGAAAGTCTGAAACCCCAGGCATTGAATATGCTCAAGGAAAATTGGATTTTAGGACCTTTCGCACTTTCGAGCCTCCGAAAGTGCAAAAGTGAAAAACACAAAAAAGGACTAAAAGAAACAAAAAGACCTAAAGACAAAAAACTAAATAGACAAGCAGAGAAACAAACCCAGAGCAAGCCACAAAAAGGAGGGCCCCTAAAGCCAAGTGGCTCAATAAGGGAGAGTGGTTGTGGAACCACAACATGTATTATGTTGATTGTTGATGTTTTCTATCCTAGTGGGGTCTATTGTTATCTCCTCAACATGGTGGGAGTTGACCATTTAGGTTCCACAAGGTTAGGTGGTAGTGATTCTTTTACCATTTGAGATTCCAACATTCATGTACCAGTGTTGGATGATCCCTGTAGTAGTTGTACCTTCTTGTTCTTCTTGGTTGGAGATGAATTCTTATCTTTCTTATTTTATGTTCCTTGTATCATTGTATATGTAATTTAGGAGATATCATGTTGTACTTTATTTTGGATTATTGTATCACATACCCTGCGACATGTGCAGTGGATGTGGATTATTATAGATACCTTATGGTACCAATTGTATTTATGTTTTCCTTTATATGATGTTGTATTTATCATTCATTTGTATACATGATATTTGTAATTATATCTAATCTAAAGTAATTAGTTAATATTTAAGTAATCTACGTCAAGGAACCCTTGAGATTTGTAATCTATGTTTGAGATGTACTTGTATGAGAGTTGTAATTTGTATTGTATTACTTCGGCATTGTAAAACCTTATTATTTTTGTTTTTGTAAACTCTTAAAAAAAATATTTTGTAAACTTAGTTGCATGTTTAGGTTAATTTCTCATGGGTTCCCTGACGGGGCATTACATACATGCTTTTATGTATGTGCCCTTTTCAATATCTCCTTAAGAAATTAGTTATATTATTAATTACATTAGCTAGATTACTTACTAGTTAGATTACTTATTAAAAATTAGTGAGCATAAAATATTTTTACGCATGTTGTTATGTATGCTTTTATTTATGCTTTCATGGTTCAATAGCATGTTCTTATGTAATTTGTATATGTTCTTATGTATGCTTTGATGGTTAAATAATTTTTACATATGTAGTTATAAATACTTTTATGTTTTCTATTATGTACATGCTTTTATGTATGTCTTCTTAAGACATCCCCTTAAGACATTAGTTAGATTAATTATGACACTAGCTAGATTTCTTACTAGTTCGATTACTTGTGACAAAATAGTGAGAATAAAAGGCTTTTACAAATGTTGTATTGTATGCTTTGATTTATTCTTTTATTTATGCTTTCATGGTTCAATAGTATATTCTTATGTAATTTTTATATTTTCTTATGTGTGCTTTGATGGTTCAATAGTTTTTACATATGTAGTTATAAATGCTTTTATGTCTTTTCTTATGTACATGATTTTATGTATGTCCCCTTAAGATATCCCTTTAAGACATTAGTTAGATTAGTTATGACATTAGCTAGATTTCTTACTAGTTAGATTAATTATGAAAAATTAGTGATAATAAAATGCTTTTATGAATGTTTTTATGTATGCTTTTATTTATGCTTTCATGGTTCAATAGTATGTTCTTATGTAATCTTTATATGTTCTTATGTATGCTATGATGGCTCAATAGTTTTTACATATATAGTTATAAATGTTTTTATGTCTTTTTTTATGTACATGCTTTTATGTATGTCCCCTTAAGATATTAGTTAGATTAATTATGACATTATCTAGATTGCTTATTAGTTATATAACTTATGACAAATTAGCAAGAATAAAATTCTTTTATGTTCTCTTTTAGCTTATGACATTTAAATATAGTAATTGATTTTAACTACATGTATGAAATGTAAATTAATCATATTAATTGTATTTTAATTGACATGCATGAGAAATATACATATGACATGAAAATACATGAAATAAGTCTACTTAGTGAACACATGAGCATTCATAACATGAACATATAACATGAACTGTGTATAATAATATGTGTTCATGAAATGACATGTGTACATGAGATATATGAAATGACATGTGTATGAAATAACATGTACATATATGTAATGTTAATGAAACATCTAGAATATAACATGCCTATCAAATATCTAAAATAGCATGTAATGTCAACTAGGACTATGTCCTGATCCATGACCTAATGGTGGTCCACATCCTTCGGATCTCTACGTGAAATAAAAGAAATATATATGTATGTCATGCATACAAGTCGAATAAATTAAATACTTATTTAAGAAATATACTCGATTAGATACATATGTAAGTTTTAAATAAAATTTAAATTTAAATAAACATATATTGTAGTAGTATGTAATGCTCTCTCGATCCCGCTCAAGAATGAAACGTGTAACAACACCTCTGAGGGATCAATCTGCTCATTAGTAAGCAATATGGTGAAAAGTTTACGTGATGAAGGGGCTTGGGTAGGGGTAGGTGCATCATCATCAATTGTAGTCTGCTGAGGAAATGTAGGTGGTGTAGGAATATCCTCATGTTTGTGTACACCCTAAGAACCTGATCCACTAGATGGTCACAAAAGAATGTGGGTGACATGTGATGAGATCCCACTAAGAGGAATCTCAGTGACTTCCTATAAAGCCTTATATGCACAAAGTAGATCACTAGATAAACATGCGCCCATACGACGCAAATAATCCACCCCTAATAAAGTTGCAACCTCAAGGGGAGATGGTATGTTTGCTGTATGGTATGGATCTCCACTGGAGGATGCATCGTGTGCAAGTGTAGGAATGGTAGTATGAGAATGTAACATGTATCTCCCACAGTAGTCAAATGACATCTCATGAACTTGTGTTGCAATACTCGTGAGACTAGAATACACATCCCTCCTAGTGTCATATGGTACCCTCTCTCCTACAGCTATCATTTCTAAATCTTTTGGCATAACCAAAAGTTTTGGACCCACCTTTGTCCGCTTATTAGCGGGTGTAAGGGTATGAAGTGGCTTGAATCCATCTAATAAATGCCCCCTCCCCTACCCATAACAACCTAGAAAATCTATGTAATCCACCTCATAATGAAAATGAAATTATGAAAATAATTATCTATAGAAATATAGTGGAAGCTCGTGTCCTTCTAGGGCCACCCATGATGAGCAGCCAACCAACAAGGATATATAAATGGTGCAACAAGGTCATTTTTGCACCTAGTAACCATATAACCTCTAACCTGAGCCCTGTCTATGTAATGTGGAAACACGGTCTTCACCATAGAAGTGGAGACCTTAGAGTTAATCTATTTGTACTTCACAATGCCAGTAAAGCTATGAGACAGAGAAGTGTAGAAAGTATCAATGTTGATGCTATTATAAGGGTTGTATGATTCAACTATCTGAATCATACAAACTAACTCCTCTCTAATACTATTCACCCTATCCCTATTAGGGAGGGTGGTGGATGTCTCAATGGTATGATCAATAATCTCGATCGAGTGAGTCAATCTAGCAATAGTATCAGCAAATAGTTGCTCTCTCCCCTCTCGAGAAGAGGTAGATCTATGTGTAGAGCGGGCACTACCACCCCCCTGAACACTAGCCTCTCCTAAATATGCAAATGTTGCCCCAGTACGAGATGCCATGTATGTGAAAGTGTGTGTGTGTGTGTGTGTGTGTGTGTGTGCACATGCATACACATACATACAATATTTTAAACAGAAATTTGATTTAAAGTACATGTACATTATGATCATCTACTTTGTAAAAATTATATATTTACAATTTATGTATATTTAGGGAAAATGACAGAACAATTAATGATATTTGAAGTATAACTAACTAGGTTAATTGTATTTGACTAGGTTAACTACTTTTGAAGTACATGGAACTTAACTAGGTTAACTAAGTTTGGCTAGGTTAACTAACGTTAACTAGGTTAAAACTAAGGTTAACTAGGTTTGAAGTATGGTTAACTAGGAACTATGTATAGTTATGTTTTTATGTAACATTTTCCCAATAATTTTATAATGTTTCAAATGATCAAGTGTTTGTTACATTTAACATTAACAAAAATTTAATGTAGATTTAATCTAAACATGAAAAAAATGAATGATATTTATAATTTAAGCATATTTTTACATGTTTGTGTACATAAACCACATTTATACAACTCACATAAATAAAAATAAATACATGGTTAGTTATTCTAGGTTAACTAGGTTTGAAGTATGGTTAAATATGCTAACTAAATCTCACTACGTTAACTAGGTCAAGTAGGTTTAACGTATGGTTGATTAGGTTAACTAAGCTTGACTAGGTTAACTATGTTTGTTCAAATATGACTAACAAGGTTATTTAAGTTTGAATAGGTTAACTAGGTTTAAAATATGGTTAACTAGGGTTAAAAATAATTTTGACTAGGTTTGAAGTATGGTTAACTACATTAACTAAACTTGAATAAGTTAGCTAAGGTTAACTAGGTTAACTAAATTTGACTAAGTTAACTAAGGTTAACTAGGTTAACTACAGTTAACTAGGTCAACTAGATTTCAAGTATGGTTAACTAATGGTAACTATGTTAAGTAAGGTTAACTATATGTCATTTAACCAAAAAAAAAATATTACAAAGCATGTTAATTAATTTTAACAATCTAACATAACTAGAAATTATCCTAAAAGTCATAAAATAAATCAATATGTACATATGTCAATCTAAAAACTTGAAAAAACATTAAAAAAATTTAGAAAAGAAAAGAAAAAAAACCTACCTACTTCGACCGAAGGTCTCCAAATCGCTCCACAAATCCGGGAAGCCGCTAGAGTGCAAATGGGTCACTTAATGCTTTTTTGGGTATATATAGTTTTTGAGAGTCCCGACCGAAACTTGTTTCGGCCAAAAAGTGTTTGATTGCTTCGGATGAAACTATGGCGACACATTGACACCACCTTGTGTCATGTGGCATCACGTGCACGCCACGAGTATTCGGTCAAACCTTATTCAGTCGAAACATGTTGAGCCGAAACCACTTCCAGCCAAAATATGTTGGTTGTCCTCTACCACGACACAAATTTGTACTTTTACCCCAACATTTTAAAGCTCAAAATTATCCAATGTAAGGCCAAAATTTGTCAAACCTAATGATTACAAGAAAAAGAGGGGGTCTCCATTTGTAATGAGGCGATGGTGTGAAAAAATCACAAGAGGTTTCAATCTATAATGTCGTAAAAAGTTAATGCTCACCTTGTACACTTGGATTTTGAATGCATTCTACCTTTATCTTGTCAATTATGGATTCTTGAAGTTCTCAAATTTTACTAGAAAATTATAAATTTTAAGATATTTGAAACATTACATATGTTTCATTAATTTTTGCTCTCTATATGTTGTTCATTTAAGAATAAATATCTTCTAAAAATACCTATGTAATTCTTTGTTCTCTATATGTTAGTCTTCTCAACGATTAGGGCTATTAAAAAAAAATTGACAATTGAGTCGACAAAAAATCATTTAAAATTCAATTATAGCTGAATAGTTATACCTAGCTATATGTCTTACCGGAAACTGCCTTAAGCCTGTTTTCAGTTTTAAGAGTTTTTTTTAAAAATAGACAATTGAACCTACAACCAATCTTTTAAAATTCAACTATACATGAATAATTATACATAAAAATATGTCTTACCAGAAACTGCCTCAGGCCCCTGTTTCTGGTTATTTTCTGATTAGATATGTATAGTTTCTGAAGCGCCCACAACCTTCTACTAAGAGAGAGATAGACCATAACTTACAGCACACTCATATGAAGGTTGAACAACTCACAGATTAAAAGTAATTTCAGTTGAAAACTTTAAAAAACCAACCATATAATCCAAAATATTTCTTGTTACATTATGCATCGTATTTATACATGATATATCGCAGAACTGCTGAAGTTATAATCCGAGAACAAGAACGAATCCTATGCTCCATATGTAATTCTGAGCTGTAGGAATGTTCTGTTAAGTTCCAAATAAAGTCATACAATCCTCATAGCTTATTAAGAAGTTCTCTCTTCTTGAGAGTTCCAAGGTCTTGAAACTTTTTCCCAATATCTAATTAATTAACGAAGCTGCTTGCATAGCACTTGAAATCGCTAATGAAAATTGAAATCTTTTTCTGAAATTCAAAAAAAATACTGAAAATTGTAGAAGATAAAAATATACAAGTACTGAATAACTTTTTTTGGCAAAGCATATTAGGCCTATGTAAGTATTATATTATCAAAATGGAAATATTAGTAAAAGTATGACGGAAACTGAATAGAAAAATCAGAAAATAGGAACAAAATTCAACTGAGACATAGATAGAAAATAGCTAAAAACAAAAAACAGAGGGGAAGTAGAGCTCGACCGCAAAATAATTATTTTTACAATCCAACTTAGAACCGAAGAGAACTTAAAAAGAAGTAAAACTCAACCCCAGAGAGCATACGATATTTTAATATTACACAGAAATATACATATTATTGGTTCACAGAGATACAAGCCTAGACATACCTAGAACATGTGGTTCAGAAAACAGAGCCTTAAAGCAGGAAATAAAATCTTGCCTTGGCTTTTCCAGTAACAAGCAGGATTCAGGAATATCTATTTCTCCTCAAAATCAAGGGCATTTTAACTTTGAGCCTCTTTGATATTCCGTGGCATTACTCTCGAGATCTTATCCAACTGACACTCCCAGAATTCATGGGAAGAGGTCCCATAGAGCTTTTCTCCCAATTCTTTCAGATATAAAGGTAATCCTTTGGATGCATTTACAAACTTTTTAACAAGCTCCTCAAATCCATCCAGTGGGGTGGGCTTTGAAAAAGCATGCCAGCAAAAAAGTTGCTCTGCATGATATCCATCCATTTCCTTCATTTCGTATACAGAAGAGACACCCCAAGATTTGAGCACTTCAATTTTACGTGATGTAACAATGACCAGACTACCTTCGCATAGGCTGTCCTTGATGGGCATTAAGGCATCCAGTTGGTCCGCATGATCCACATCATCCAGAACTATGAGCACCCTAACAGATCTCAAATGCCTCGCAAGCATTGTTTTCCCATCTTCTAAATTTTTAATACTTCCATCTTCAACACCAAGGTCTTTCAGGAGTTTTAACTGCTTATTACGTACCATGCCTTTGGCTGCCGCATCTCGAACATCAAAAATGAAACTGGAATTCTCCATTAATGGAGATCTTCTGTTGTATATTTCTTTTGCAAGAGTGGTCTTCCCAGAGCCACCTGTACCGCAAATTCCAACATGTACAGTCTGATGACCCTGAACAGATTGAAATGTACTCATTTCAAAGTCTTCAACAATTTCATTGATACCAACTGGATATTTGGCGACCGTTAACGGTTTCAATATTTTCAATATAGTATTCCCAATATTCTTCAGTAGCTTCCGCCCATCGCTGAACGAGAATTTTTTTGAAAAACAAAATAGAACAGATGATTCAGTAAAAAATACATACAATAATACAGTACTCTGGAATGTATATTTGTCAAGCTAAAAGCATCGAATGTGCAGTACTTACTCGTCATTTTTAATGATGATTTTGCCATCGAGAAATGAAGCTTTGTACAGTGCCTTTCTCCATTCATCAAGCTGTTCCGAACTGTATCTACCTTTCTCTTGATGCTTCTTAAAATCCTCACTATATGCTCCTTCCCCTTGATCTACAGATCTTAGATCACTAGGCTCTACATGGTAGAAAATAGGAATTATTATGGCACCAGTTTTAAGCATAAAGGAAATCTCTGCCAAACACCACGGTGATTCAGCATAGCGCTTCGAAAAAATTGCTATATGAAGCAAAGCGGTGCTCATTGCTGCTTCTATTTCTTTAGGCAAGAAATCCCCATATCTCAACTCCTTTGAATCCAGAAATGCTGTCCTTTGCATACCAGTGATGATGGTGTAGAGTGCGCTAGCTAATGTGCGTTTGACGTCTGGTCCTCGATGATTAATGAAGACGTCGTAAGAGGGTTTTGGGATAATTCCAGAGTATGTACCAGAAGTCGGTGAACGTGGTGCCATTGCATCAAAAGGTCCCGTCCGGCCACCAGAACCAGAAATGGATGCCATGGAATTGCAGGGAAAACAGCGAGAAAGCAGTCTTGGTGTTGAGTTAGCGACAATTATCTGATCATCTGTCAGATTAGAGGGAGTCGGTGATAAAGTTAAGAACTGACATATTTATGTGAGTGGCTTTCATTTGTGCAGTAAGAGGAAGACGGTGAGGAAAATTCCAGGAAGAGGGTCCAGGTGAGGAAAGTAGGAAGTGACACAACGAGGATGAAAATTGACTTGTGGATGAAACAAGGAATAATTTGAAGTCGGTCGAAAGAGCAGCGCGGCGTAGGTGAAACGTAACAGGTATGCACAGAAGCTTGGAAATGGCTAAACAGCCAACTAAAACCTAATAATATATAGGAAGAGTTTGAAAAAAAAACCTAACTGTCCCCCTTGTAAGATAGTCAAAACCTAGGTTTCGGTGCTATTTATTGTTTTCACTTATTACTCAGTACGTTCCCACAGTAATTGCGGCATCTCATCCACGCCAATAGCTCGTGTAGATAGCTGGAAAGCACATGGATTGTCTTTATTTTCTTCACCTGCTCCCCCTTCTTTCCCCGAATCTTCCTCGCTGGCGCTCGTCCTGCGCAATTCATGGCCTCTCATTCTACCCATTTAGTCAATTCTTATCATCGATTTGTTCCTTTACGCTTTATGACGGACCCCTCTTCTCGGACAATTAACTAGCTACGCATTACCTTTCCCAATACCAAGCCTGCTTCCATTGTTTTCTTTAATTTCTTACTTACCTTATTGCAACCTAGTACCATGGCATCTACTTCAGCCAGGAGGTGGCTAAACTCCCTTCAAAAATTATCTTTGACCAAAATTTGAAAAACAGAAAATATAATAAATTTTTACAAAAAATTTAGTATCTATTTCTCATAATCTTTAGTAGCTGTCTTTCATAATCTGCACATTTTGTGATCGAAAACAACAAAAAAATTGTAAAAAAAAACACTATATTTTTACAAATCTGAAAAAAAAATTTGATTTTTTTTTTATTTTGATGCATTTTGGATGGAGCTTAGCCACAACCCTTCAGCTATTGGTATGACTGATTCTTCTGACGGAATGGCACAACCTTACCCTACTCCTGGCACTGTGTTCATTAATCATCATGGACCAGACGTCAAACAAACGATAGCTAGCACTCTCTCTCGTATCATCAATAGTATGTTGCTGACTGTTATTTTTAGTTCAGACGACTTGAAAGATGGTGATTGCTTGGTGATTGCTTGCCTCAAGCAATACAAATAGCAATCAGTAGTTCTTCGCTTCACATAGCAATTTTTTCCAAGGACTATGCAAAATCGCCCTGTTGTTTGGCAAAGCTTACTTTTATGCTCAAAACTGGTGCTACAATAATTCCTATTTTCTACCATGTAGAGCCTACTGATCTTAGATATGTAGCGAAAGGGAAAGGAATATATGTAGAGGCATTTGAGTACCATAAAAAGAAGGGTGGATACATCTTGGAACAGCGTAAGAAGTGGGAAAAGGCTCTTTATGAAGTTTCATTTTACACAGGTCAACTTTGAAATGTCCCCTTTCTGATTTTATATGATATTTAAAGCCTTTAATCAAATTTTAAAATCAAACAACAAATATTTCAAAAGATCATGCAATTTTTCAATAAAACCCAAATCGGGTATGCCCGAAATAGTGCCAAAAACTTCACAACTTTACATATTATTAATAAATCTGAAAGTAGACATTTTTTAAAAAAAATTGTCAGCATAACGGCTTATAAATGACATTTCCAGATCTGCAAAGAGTTTACACAACAACTCCAAAATGGAGGACAAATACAATGCTCATCGGGCCCTCGAAAACAACACAAAATAGCCCAGAAACACCATAAAATACTAACAATCTATCATAGAAGTAGAATCACGACCCAAGACATATATTCAGCTCTATTTTAACAGCAAAATGGCTGCAATACAGCAGCAAACCAAACTGATATGAAAAACTCAACCGAAAACACCAAACTCTTACAAGAAATACACTTGAAAACTCACAAATCTGCACTGTTCAGCACAAGGGCAAACTCCGCATGAGCTTGCACATAGAATAGCCTCAAACTTCCATCCTTAGCCTTCCTAGAAACCTTTAAACTCTCATCTTTGGGTCTCCCTCTCCACAGGTTTGGCAGCTTCTCAATAACAACAAAGCAATGAGCAAAAATCAAATTCTAGAATGACCCTGAAATGCCTCCAAACCCCTTTAAAAGAGGGCATAACCCTAACTCACGACCAAGAGGGGTGAATAAGACATTTTAATAATAATTAACATTTATTAATCCATTGGTTTCCAAAAATTAGCCCCTTCTCCCAAAACTTTACTTTTTGAGTCCGTCAGCCTTAGCAAAAATATTATTTTTTAATTATTTGAAAAAGGGACATGACAAGTCCTCCCTCCCAAATATTGTTTGTCCTCAAGCAATGAAGGTTGTGATGCTCAAGAATATGTGTTCATTCCCAAGTTGCATCCTCCAATGGTAATTCTTTCCATTTGATAAAATGCTTTGTGATGCTCCTATTTCTCAATCTTCTCTCTTGTATCCAAAACCTCTTCTGGTATTAAGATTAATTTTCTTTCATCATCAAGAGGTGGTAATTTTGTAGACACTATGGTTTGCTGGCCTAGAACCTTCTTCAGATAAGAGACATGGAAAATATTATGTATTTTATGATTTGGTGAGAGCTCCAATTCATAAGCTACCTCTCCCATCTTCCTAATGATCTTATAAGGCCCATAGAACCTTGGCTTGAGCTTCTCTGCCCCACTCCTCTTCAAGGTGTTTTGCTTAAATGGCTGCAACCTAACAAATACCAAATCTCCCACCTCAAAAGATCTTCCAGTCCTTTTCCTATCAGCGTACAATTTTTGTTGGTTCTGTGCATGTTGTAGATTATCCTTGAGGGTCCTTAATATATCTTGGTTTTGCTTAATGGAATCACTTGTTGCAGGTAGTCTGTTATTTGAGAGTACTAAATCAACAAAGCAAAGGGCATCATAACCATAGAGAGGACGAAAAGGAGGCATACTAATAGACATGTGATGAGATGTATTTAACAATACTCCCCTAAGTGCAACTATTTCACCCAAGCATGTTGTTGATTTGAGACATAGTTCCTCAAATATCCCTCTATCAATTTATTAACTATCTCTGTTTGTCCATCTGTTTGAGGGTGATAGCTAGTACTGGGAGTGATTTCAGTTCTTGCCAAATGAAAGAGCTCCTTCCACAAAAAGCTAAGGAATCTACTGTCTCGATCACTGACTATGTTTCTAGGCAAGCCATGTACCCTGAAAATTTCCTTGAAGAACAATTCTGCCACTTGTGATGCCTTGAAATCAGATGTGATGGGAAAGAAATGTGCATATTTAGTTAGTTTATCTACCACCACATATATGAAATCCTTACCTTGAACCTTGGGCAACCTAGTGATGAAGTCCATGGAAATATTTTTCTTATTTTTGTTCAGAAATAAGAAGTGGCTGCAACAACCCTGCAGGAAAATTTTGCTCACTCTTGTTTTGTTGGTATACCATGCATTCCTTAATGTGTTTAAGGACATCCTCTTTCATACCCTTCCATGCAAAGCACTCTCGAAGTTGTCTATATATCTTGAAGTATCCTTGATGACCAGCCAAAGGTGTGTCATGAAAGGCCCTCAAAATCCTTTCCTTAATCTTTGATCCTAGCACTAAAAACATCATGTTCTTATAATAAATCAACTCATCAACAACCTTATACCTGTTATCATCTCCTAACTTATTCAAGATATTTTTGGCAAAGGAATCTTTAGCATATTCTGAAATTATAGAGATTTTTTAATCAGCAGAGATAGATGTTAAGGAACACAAGGTGGGCTTCCTTGAGAGAGCATCAACAACCACATTATTCTTTCCTTTCACATATTCAATGTCAAAATCATAAGCTTGCAATTTGCTTACCCATTTTTGTTGATAATCATTCAAATCCCTTTGGTTCAAGAGGAACTTGAGGCTATTATGGTTTGTCTTTACAATGAATCTCTCTCATACCAAATATTGTCTAAATTTATAAAGTGCATGCATAATTGCCAACATTTCCTTATCATAGATGGAATAACCTTTCTCCGATTGATTTAATTTTCTTCTCTCAAATGCTATTGGATGTCCCCTTTGAGTTAGGACAACCCCTATACCTTCTCCAGAAGCATCACATTCAACAATAAAAGGTAAAAAGAAATCTGGAATTGCAAGTACAGGGCATGAACTCATTACCTCCTTAAGCTTATCAAATGTTTTTTGTGCCTCTTCTGTCCAAATAAAGGCTCCTTTCTTTGTCAAATCAGTCAAGGGGGTAGCAAGTTGAGAAAATCCCTTGAAAAACCTCCTATATTAGCTACACAACCCGAAGAAACCTCTCAACTGTGTAATATTAGTGGGTGGAGGCCAATCCAAAATTGTCTGAATTTTTTGTTGATCAACCTGTACTCTTTTAGAACTTATAATGTGTCCCAAATATAGGATCTTTGTCAAACCAAACTCACATTTAGATAGCTTAGCATAGAAGGATTGTTGCTCAAAGATTCCCAAAATAGTGTCTATGTGCTTTAGATGCTCTTTCCACATTTTACTATAAATCAAGATATTATCAAAGAATACCAAAATAAATTTTTGAAGATGCTTGTTGAATACCTTATTCATACAAGATTGAAACGTTGCTAGTGCATTGGTGAGGCCAAATGGCATAACAAGATATTCAAAGTGTCCATTATGACATCTGAAAGCGGTCTTTTCCACATCTTCCTTCCTCATGTTGATTTGATGGTAACCTAATCTCAAGTCAATTTTTAAGAAGTATACAATGCCATGTAACTCATCAATGAGTTCATCTATGCGTGATATGGGATACCTATTTTTTATGGTCTTCTTGTTTAGAGCCCTGTAGTCTATACACATTCTCATTATACCATCCTTTTTTTTTACAAGTACCACAGATGATGCAAATGGACTAGAGCTAAGCCTTATGAATCCCATGTCCAAGAGTTCTTTAATAGTTTTTTCTATTTTTTCCTTGTAACCTCTTGGATGGTGGTATGGAGTGGTTATAACTGGTTTGGCACCCTGTTCTAACTCTATAACATGCTCAAAACCTCTATCTGGCGGCAATCTTGGGGGCAAATCATTGAAAACTATACTATGCTTATCAAGAACATTTTGAATTTAAAAATGGAAATTACCTTGATTCTTTGAAGAGCTTGTTGGGTGAATTATGACTCTTGTTGCCCATGCTACTTGTCCTCTTTGAAAAGACCTCTCCATCCTCTTTGCAGTGACCACTCTAGGTGCCCCATTCGATAAGCCTCTCAATGAGACTTCTTTCCCATTGGAATGAAACTTGAACTCCATAATTTGATGGTTCATGTAATAGCCTCCAATAGAGTGCAACCATTGAACACCCAATACAAGGTCTGTTTCCCCAATGCCAACAACATAGAAATCATCACATAACTCATAATCTCCTAAAGTCATCCTGAGTTGTTTCACCACCTGTGTGCAAGGCATAGTGAATCCATCAACTACAGTAACATTGAATCCCTCAAAATCTTCTGTTTTAAGCCCTCTTTTCATTACAAATCCCTCATCAATAAAGTTGTGAGTTGTCCCACTATCAAGAAGAACTATCAACCTTTTCCCTACCAGTACCCCTCGAATTCAAAAGGTATGGTATCTTGGGACTCCTGATAATGTTGCCATAGTGCCACCCTTGTTGATTTATTTTTCTCTCTTATTCTTCCTCCTCCTTAGTGCCATGAAATTCCTCATGCTCATCTGAATTAGATTCTGAAACAACCTCAATATAGTGCACTTGACCTTTCCCAATACATCTTTGTCTTGGAACCCATGGCTCTCTACAAGCGAAACAAAAAAATTTCCTTCGTAGTTCACTCCTAGTCTCTTCATCCACCTTCTTTTTTGTTGCATTTGTCACATTCTTTGGTGATGGTGCTGGAAAAGTTTTTTTTTTTAAATTTCCCTTATGTTGCCAAAGATTTGGGGGTTTTTAATCAGTGACTGGTTTCATAGGCACACAAGTTTCAAGTTGCAAACTTTTTTTGATAGCTTCATGTAAGGTTGAGGGTGAGAAAGCCTTGACCAAACCCTTAATAGAATCTTCCAAACCATCAAAAAAAGATAAATAATCCTCTTTTCACTCATATTAGGTACCATAATAGTCACTTTTTGAAATTCTTCTACATACTCATTAACTGATTTGGTTTGTCTCAACTTTGACAATTCTTTAAAATAATCTTCATCATCCTTGAGATCAAATCTATCTATCACTCTTTGACTAAAATCATCAAATGTAGTTACCTGATTATGACCTTCAGTAGTAGGGATAACTTTAAGAAACCCACCCCTCCCGAAAAGTATAAAATTGTGGCGAATCACATGTGGTTTGGGGGGAAAATTTTTAATAGTGATGGCAAATTATTTGTCAAAATATGGATATTTGGTGGCGAATTTTTTAATAGTGTATACAATTTTTATTAAAAAAATGGCGACTATAATTTTTTTTTAATAAAATTATTAATATTGATGGTGAATTATGTGTCAAAATATGGATATTGGTTGGTGAATATTTAAATAATGGATACCATTTTTATAAAAATATGGCGAAACTATTTTCCAAATATTTGAATTAATATATTTGTCATGGCGAATGGTTTTCAAATATTTATAGTTGGTATAGCTATTGAATAATTTCGGAGAGATTTTTCACTAAAGGAGCTAACGCACTCAATTCCCTCCGAAAGAAACCTTCGACCGTTCATCTTTCTTAATCTAATGGTTGTGATTTGATGTTGAAGTTGCATTGGGTCCCACTCCCATCACTATGACACACGACACACGCCCATTGGATTTACAACATATCAACGGCCAAAGGTGAATTTCGAGCCTATTGTTGGTCTTCATAATATTTATGAAAAAATTTCGGCGAAATCATGACATGTGGTATGACATGTGTCATACCACGTGTCATGATTCCGCTGAGATTTTTTCATAAATATTATGAACATGTCATACCATGTGTCATGATTCTATCGAGATTTTTCTGTAAATATTATGAAGACTAACAATAGGCCTGAAATTCACCTTACATGTCATACCATGTGTCATGATTCTGAACGGATGTGTGACACTGTGAGTCTGCAATATTAGATAGAAATATTAATTAATGGTGATGAGTATATGAGTTATGACATCAGTTAAAGTAATGTGAATTAATGGTTTCTGTGATGGCACCTTTCAATTTTCACTGATAGATATGTGTGACATCATATAAATAATAACTATTCAGTACCTCAATTTATTAATGCCTTAAAGTTAATGCTTGAATAAAAATGTCATATCATATAACAACATTATTTTCTGACCATTTGATGATCTTAAATCAATGGTAAAGCTTCATTTTCTGCCGCCATTTCGCAGGTAACGTACTTTGCTTCTTGTTTCTGTCGAGTGGGCACAGGTTTTATGATTTTTTTATAATAAAGAATTGTTATGTCCACCTGCATGGCACGAGCCTTTCGGCCTTCATTATTCCCAAGATAGAAAATGTCTTATCATAAGTGTTGTTTCCAATTTCACTCAGTGTTGCATTAAATATGAAAAATTTGAAGATTTTTGGACAGTTACCATTTATCTTGTGATTTAATTAGATCTTTAGGGGAATGATTTCCAATCAGGAGTTATAAATAGATCGATCTATGCTCGTTAATTTACGATTGTGAAAGCATATTTGTGAGAATAGCCTGCGAGTGCTAGGTTCTCTGTGAAAGTATATTTGTGAGAATAGTCTGCAAATGGACACTCCAATTCGTTTGAGATGCACTGCCTTGGAGGACCAGAAGGCCTTTTTGGGCCTAGTCACAGACCCAATCCTGACATTTGTTACTATGGAGTTCAGAGCCTTCACCAAGGAGGTTATAAGAATGGTGCTCGGACGTGAATTTCTGGAGAGTGAGAATAGGTATAGAGTCGCCACTGATATTTCATCTTGGTTCTTGGCTTCTCTATTGGACCTGGGGGGGAAAAGGTGGATATGATTATGCTTCTGAGGAAAGTTTTCAAAGAAGAGTACCTCGGCGATGATGTGCATGTTCTCGTATTTTCTGAAATTGGGGTTGGAATTCCTTGGGCAAATGATTTGCCTAAGATTCTACAACTAGGAGTAGTTCCTAGGCAACCATTCCTACTGAACATTGATGCTGAGCAGCTCAACCATCATCAGAAGTGGGCAAAGATTGGGAGGGATTTCCTCCGAAAGTGGTGCCTACTGGACGAACCCGAGGACTATCAGTGGCTAGATGAATTCTTCAAGATTCTCCTCACTTCAGACTTTCACACAGAAGGAAGGGAGCCTTAGCCGAATAGTCCCTGGGTCTACGACTCTCTAGTCCCTCTACTCTCTACTCTCTACTCTCTACTCCCTCGGCCTCCACTGTGTCTCCCTCTGGTGGTAGTAGCTTACCAGAGTTTTTGAAATGATATAAATTGTAAATTGTTGAAAAATATAATATGAAAATGTTTTAAGAAATTCGAAGTGCTACTGCTTTTCTTTTTTGTTTTGATTATAAGAATCGTTAATAGATATGGTCTTATATAATATAAAAAATTTGCATTGCGCTTTTGTTTCATGTAATATTTTAATGTTTCCAAATTTTATCATTTAACAGCGACTGGTTCAATTTTCATGGATAAGCTATTCTAAGTGAATATAGTTAATGATTAATATTCATTACTGTATATTAAATTATTAATATTTAAAATCATGACAATCATTGGATTTCAAGAGATGAACGGTTGGAGTTGTATTTCAGAAGTACTATTGGTTTTAAAAAGCTTTTCTGAAAACTCACTCCGAAAATGTGATACGTTGACGTGTAATTCGATGAAAAGATTACGTGGTATGTTTTACAATGATTACGTTAGACATTGTATGTTTTAGAAAGTTTACATTACCATTATAGTAATAAGTATAATTATATACCGTTACAATTTACATTTAATGAAAGCTTTTTAACATTACTCTTAGTAGCAGAGCTAAAAAAAATTGTTGAACCGTCATGGAAGATTTCAAGACTATAATTTGTGAGAGCCTTAGAGTTAGCCATTCTAACTTCTATCTATCTAAATTTCAAAGTTTAATTTCAGGTAAGATATCTAGCCTGATGCATCCCAATTTTGTAATGTCAAAAATTTAGTTTAACTTGATTTTGAAATTACAATTTACAATTGGGGTTTTCTTTAATTGGGGTTTTCTTAAATTGGGGTTTTCAATGATTTTGTTAGTAAATATCTGTGTTGTTTCATTCTTCGGAAGAACAATGGGGAAAGTGAAAACTCAAGGCCAAGGGCAAGCAGATGGGAAAACTTTAATAGACTGCAGAAAACTAGTAGAAATCCTTGGTTTCACTGATGAGTATCACGATGTTTATGATCCTGTTATCGACGGTGAAAGGAGACTTATAGAAATTAAATATGCATTATGCAGTAAGGCAACTGGGCCAAAGAGGCCTAATTTTATAAAATTTAACCCAGCAGTAGATGGAAAAACCAATAAAGTTGCTTCGTGGGATGTTGGTTTGGGTTACATGTTGTTACCCGAAGTTTTCCCTTGCCCAGAAATTGTCTTGATTTGTGCAGAAAATTATGATGAAGAAAGAAAAGCAATTGTGAATAAAAATAATCAGGAAGAAATTTTATCAATAACCGAGAAAGAATTTCTCAGTTTGCTAGACCTAGGGTTTGACCGACAAAACTGTAATGTCCATATTGACCTAGGATTGCTGGCAAAGCAATATGAGGCAGTCCCGCCACACACAAAAGATTCATTTATAAAGGGTCTAATAATTGCAGATGAAAAGGGTTCATTGGGTGAGAACCACAAGCCTCCTTACACTTTTAACATTTTTGTGCCATGGGTTTAGGATACTATATCCTCGCTAGCATTTTGCCTGGGACTGGAAAACAATAGGGAAGTGGGTGCCAGCATTCTTCAATTCATTTGGGATATCCATTGTGTTAATGAACTAGTAAGATATAATTTTGTTGGACACATGGTTCAATCGATCGAAGAACAATTAGCATTGATTAAAAGGGGCAATTCTAAGACATTTAGGTTCACAACCTACTTGTGTTATCTTCTGCTAGCCAAGCATGTTGCAATATTAATGAGCAATAGCAACAAGCTTGAAATTCAGAGGGGGATACCGACAGATACTCCAAGTCCAATATATAATTGGACACCTCAGATAATAATGTATGGTAACATAAGTAATTACAGTAATTTTGTAGACTTCTTTTTGGCACCATTGTACAAAAAAATAACAAGCACTCCAATGCCCAAATTGTTTGCTTCATGTAGGGATTGCATCCAACTTGGAAGCACAATTCAATTGGCTGACTGGTACTTAATGAAAGAATACACTGTAATAAGGTTTTATGGGTCAGAACTGCAACCCCACAAACTTTCAATGCATGTGACAAACATGGTGTTTGCAGTAGAATATGTAGTACAACTAGATAGCACAGATAGACTCTTCTCTGGCCAATCGAAGAAGAGCATATTCCCTTCCTTACCTTTCTCAATTGGAGGGTTAACATTTGAGAGAAAGGCATTCAAAGTGGCAAAAATTTTTTTAGATATTTTTCAATTTGATTTAGAGTGGTACTGGAAGTATGATCCACTCAACATCATTCAAACAATGCTTGTTGCTAATAAGAACTCTGCAAACTTATTTCAACATGAAAGTAAACCATTGATAGAGAAGTTGAAAAACAAGGATATTTGGGATGACGTTAGAAAATAGTTGAAGAAAGTTTCTGGTGAGGAAAAAATTTCAGTTGAACAATTGTCATCACAAATTATGACAACAATAAACCAGGGCATTGTACAGCCTAGGATGTCCTACAATTTCTATGAAAAAGTTGCTTAGCCATCAAACAAAAAAATACCAAAGAGCTTAGCAGAAGCTTGTAAGGATAGAAAATGGACTAGAACGAAAATGGATGATTTTTGGAGTATGAGAAAGGATCTTGGTGAACCAAAGACTGTGTGTGTGAATTTTGTACCTAGCTGTACACATAACACTTCAGTAAAACATTAGAGGTTAGCAAAAGTCAAAATCGTGCAAGTAATTGAAAACTAAACTAACCAGGTGATTTACTGCCTTCTAGTAGATGCGAGTATGTATTCTTAGATTGAACCGAGATCAATGACCTTGACGACACCTAAACGAAGGATTTGAATGCAAAATTTAGATATAAATTATATGCAAATTAATCTATTTTTTTGGTTTTTAGATGCAATAATAATGAAAAATTTGATATGATATCTAATCTATATGAAAAATTGACATGCAATACAATTAATCTAACAATGATATGCTAAAATATGAATGATCTCACAAACGTTGTTGATTCACAACGAAGCTTCAATTCCTCAAATACCAATTCGCCAGCATAAGTTTGCACAATTATGAAATATGAGATTGAAGAACTGAGCCTTGATTTTATAAAAATCCAAGGCTTTGGGGACGCATGGAAAAAGCCATAAATCACTCAGATAAACACAAGTTGATTTTTGAGTTTATCAAAGAATAAAAGATAATTAATTCACAAAATCATGCAAAAGCATGCAAAAACAACTTTTTAACTCAAATTAGAGTTGAGTTTATTTTTAAAACAACTTGAATTAATTTTCTGATTTCAAGTTTAACTGCTTTTTGAATGTGCATAATAATTATGAAATAAATAAATAAATAAATAAAGTGATTTATTTCTAACTTAACTGATTTTAAAATAAAACAATTGATTTATGGGTTAATCAATTATTAAATCAAACTTTTATTCCAAAATAATATCATTAAATATGACAACTTTCTTTAATTAATTAAATAAGAATTTAATCAATTAATGATAGGAATTTTGATTTATTGTCAAATTCGAATAATGATAATTAGAAATAAATATAATTAAATTCAATTAAATAATTAGGTGGCAGAATTAAATATAATTAATTAAATATTGAGAATATTTAATTAATCAAACTTTAGGATAAATATGATTTATCGTCAAATAATCATTAAATCAAAGATAATTAAGATAATTAAGAATATTACTAGAAATATTCCCTGATGCAGAATTTAGGATAATCAATTTAAGATTCGATAATGTTCGAATGTGCCTTTGGTTAGGACTTTGATGTCGATTTCGTTCAATATGTCAATATAGGAGGTTAATGAACCTATAGCCCATTTTTTGGGTATTACATTTTGCCCCTCTTTGAATTATTGTGCGAAGCAAAGTGGTTCAAAGAAAATCCATGTATGATGTTGAAACTGATGTTTGAAATTGATATGAGACAAAAATTGATTGAAATTGATATGAAGATAATAGGTCCTGAATGACCAAAGATAATGTTAATTATAACAGCAAATGAACCGATGATTGCGAAAAAGTTTCAAAATGCTTAATTCCGAACCTTGTGATTGCGAAGAAGTGAGTGACCGATTCTAGACCTGATTGTCGATAAGAATCACATGGTATCACATTTGAACCCTTCAGTTTCTGAAGAACCCAGGAAATAACACAATTGAACTGATAGTTGCAAAAACTGATACAATTTACAAGATTAAGAGAATACCAGATTGATATGGATCTCGATGAATCTAATATGCCCCGAGAAATGATTGATTTCCCCCAAGCGATGAGGTCTTTTGATGAGTCAACAATTAGACATGGTCGTTGTCTTGATTACTGAGGAAAGATATGATTTATGATTTAGATTACAGACTTTGAATGATGTGCAATACCATGCCCCCTTCAGGATAAAAATTGAAATCTGACAAGAAAAGTCAGCGTTGAATAGTTCAGAAGCATGTTAATTGATGTAAGAAGTGGGTAAACACGTTGGAGAACGTATTCTGCATTGTTTGGAGGTCCAGAAGACCAAGTTTGACTAGGTTTGACCATGAGTTGACCATGGTTGACCAAGTTGAAATTTCAATAGTTTGATATAAGATAATCAGTTAAGTTGAATATTGGATTTCTGTGATGATTGAAGGTCGATTATGCAAGTAGTAGACCGTCCTAGGTCCAAAAATTTTAAATCGCGATTTTGACATAGTAAATGATCTTAGATTTTAATTTTGATCCTGAAAATGGATTTAAAACGTCGAAATTAACCAGGGGTACAATTTTCATGAAAAATGGAGCACTTTTGAAAATTAGGTCAAAAGCTATATAAAGGCCGGAAGGGTCATTTTCAATTCATTTCAACATTTTGACTTTAGAAACTTGTGGAGCCGTCTGAGCAAAAATGGAAAATAAAGTGGCAGAACTGAAGGTACCTATGAGTTCGCACTAATTTGAGCATAGCTGGAGACACTAGAGACCTCGGCAGTACGGACATCCGATAGGTGGACCTCTGTGCTTTGCTAAAATGTCAATTTTTCCATGTTTTATAAGATTTTAGCAATTTTTCATACATCTTTCTATTTTTGAAATTTGCATGCATGGAAACTCGTACGACTCTCCAGCAAGACTCGTACGACTTTTCAATAGTAGCTAGATTGTCGTTTCATAAGACCCCACGACTCGTATCAGAGGGACCCATGAGTCATACGACGTTTCATCAGGTCCCTCATAACTTGTACGATGAGGGATGCATTGTCGTGCTACTATGGTTTGTCGTTTGGTATGATGTGGAAAGTCGTATGACTTTTCATGCCAGTCTGAAATGTCGTATGGAAAACAGTGAGCTTAAAACTCAGGTTTAGGTCAAATTTTTGAATTTTCTGATTCCTTAGCCTGATTCTTGATCTGTTAACCTACCTTCTAAAATACTGAACTGCCCCATTTCTATCCTTGTAACCTGTTCTGTGACCCAATTACTGATAGGATTCCCTGTTTCTGTGTTGTATTGGTCGTATATCCAGATGTACATGTACGGATCTCTCACCTTACTACTCAGAGATTATGTGTCTCCTTGCCAGACCCTATGAGGGTCCATCTTGCTTCTTGTGGATTTGAGCACTTGATACATTTACCTGAGATTAGGGTAAATCATGGACTTTTGACTGCGCTGATTAAGAGGTTCCACTCGGAGACTCAAACCTTTCACTTGTCGACGGGGGAGATCACTGTTACCCCTAAGGATGTGTACCGGATACTGCGCATTCCTTTCCATGTAGGCCGGTGACTGGAGTATGTGAGTTCGGGGAACTCAGGTGTTTTAGCTTTTAGACGTCTCTTTGGAGATGATACCCAGATGACGGCCTCCATTTCCTGGGAAACCCTAGTTCAGAGATATGGATAGACACATTGGCTAGAGTGCATCATTGTTGGGATGATCAGTGGTATTATCATGTCTGACCATCAGCAAAACGGTCTTTTGATGGGCTGGGCCCCTATGGTAGCACGGTTGATGGCCACTCCCTCTGAGTTGGCTTGGGGTCAGTGTTTATTAGCACACATGTTCTCCGAGATGCATGAGGTAGTGTATCAAGAGAGAAAATCATTTGCTGCAGGAGCTCTTGTGCTACAGATATGGGCGTGGGAGCACATCCCAGTGTTGAGACCTGTTTGTACTTCACAGAGGCAGCCTCAGGAGCCTGTCATCTATACTTATGTCAGATATGTTATTTAGGGACGGATGGGCCACACTAAGTACTGGAGGCGATGCCTCGATGATATGACTTTTGTGCACTGGAGACCATATGTAGCCATTGAGCCTTGGCCTACTGCTTGAGAGTAGTTTAGTTACTTATTCCAGAGCCGTGTACTGATTGGGAGGTCCTCCTCCACTATAGAGAGATTTCTGATTACCAGGGTCTGGTGGAAGTATGGACGTATATAGGATGCCCCAGAGGATTATGCTACATATGCGTGGATAGGGCGCGAGATTGGACTAGGATGGACACAGAGGCTCTCTTATGCTTTGTGTTCATAGGAGTACAGTGCTATTGTCAGCAGGGACTAGGAGTATAGACCAGATGTACTGGACGCTGGTGTTACTGACGGATTCATCTCATGGCTTGTTGATCACCCCATTCATATATTTTCTAATCCCACTGAGCTGATACCCTCCATGGAGGAGGTGATGGATGTGACTGGTGCTTCGATGGGACAGGGTCCCAGACCTACACAGGCTCCTATCATACACCCCACACCTCTGAGACCCAGAGCGATGGCTCCACCATAGAGACCATCAGGACAAATGAGGACCCCTCGTCACACTAGTTCCACAGTAGGCAAATCTTCTAGTTCTCATAGACGGACTAGAGGAGAGGGTGGTACATTAGGTGGAGTTGGTTCAGCAGATGAGGTACCAGTAGCTAAGCAGGTGGTAGGTGGTGGTGTGAACTTCACAGAGGGCGATATGAGTTTTGATTTAGGTGCTAAGGTTAGACGTCGTAAGGTGTAGAGGGCAGAGACTACTGAGTAGGTTGCCCCCGATACTGAGATGCCAGATGTTGATCCTACTGCTCCTCCTACTTCATAGGACATTATCAGACGACTTAGTGCATGGGTCAGGGACCTGAAGGTACGCAGTGCTCAATGGGAGGAGCGATATATAGAGGCAGATAGACAGCGGATTGAGCTGCGTGCTAAGGTATAGAGGTTACAGGCAAAGGTGATTCATCAGACCTCACGAGCAGCCTACTATGTGTCCACATATTATACAATTGTTCTTGCTGCACAGAGAGTTCCCTCCTACTCACAGTACATGATGGCATTCGAGGGAGCTAGAGCATCCAAAGCAGAGGCAGTACCAGATGCACCACCTCCTCCACCACCAGATACAGAGGATCATGCTGATAGCTGATTTGTTTTGATACATTCTGATATACTGTACTCTTTTTTGACCATTGATATACTGTTCTGATTCTGATAGCTCAGCTGAGCTCATTCTTTTGTACACTGTGCTAGTAGTGCACCCCTGACTAGTTCAAGATTTTTGATATATATGAGATCGATATTTTGGTCATGACTTCATTTGTACTTGTCATGTTTTGATTTATGATGATATCATGTGATGCTTATGCTATGAGTAGAGTAGAATGTATGTATGGATATATGCAATGCAATGATTTCTTTCATATGTATGGATGTTATGGAAATGTATTTGATTATGGAAATATGTATGTATGATTTATGCTTATGCACATGGATGAATTGTAATGCAACAAATGATTATGATATGTAAATGCAACGGTTCACATGATATATTTTGTAGGTATTGATGAAGACAAGTACTCAGTCTTATGTCAAAAAAGATGTTTAACCCAAGAGGATAACTGCTTGTGATTCGATGAAGAGACCTTCGAGTTAGGTTTCAGCTCTTGTTAGATTTGAAGAGATATTTGAAGAATTGTTTAAGTATTGAAGTTCATTTAACCATTGTGAGATCATGCAACATGCAAAATGCAAAGAAACATGCAATATGAAATGCAACCTAGGACCTAGGACCTAGTCATTGATCATGTGTCGGTCATTCTCATCATTGAATTTTTAGGTAATCGGATAAATCAATACAATGCCCACTAGTTATAAAACCATAGACATATGAATATCGATTAGTATGTGTAGGAATCAATACAACACCCACTGATTAGGAAACCATGGATATATGAATATTGATTTTGTTTTCAGAATGTCAGATTGGATATAAGCATCAAGGCACAAACGCCAGGATGACCTGAATATCATGTCCATTTTGATATAGCAATTTGTATAAGCATCAAAACATATATGTCGCAATGACCTGAATATGCCTTGTGTTACAAACACATCAAGAAGTCAAGAGATCATTCTAAATCCAATGTGAATTACCCGTAGTGACCCTTTATCATTCACATCCTTAGGTAAGATCATGTTTCACAATAGGAGAAAGAACTCACTCAAAAAAGACAATAGTTAGATCAAACTTCCTTGAATTTTCTGGGTATCAATGGTCGAGGTACGCATGGCCATCCAATTCGAGATGGAGGCTCTTACAGTCGGACACCATTTCAATCCAGAATGTCCAAAGTTGTTAGATTTTCACATATAAACAAAAAACAAAGAAAAGATTATGCCTGCAGTCATCACTCTCTAAATCCTATAAAGGACATCATCGAAGAGCTCGAAGGGACATAATATGCAAAAATCTCAATGTGAATCAGTAAGCATACAAGGAGATAAAAGCATGTAAAAAGCATAGATTGTTTTTAGTTTGTGTTTGATGTTTGATTGCATTGTTGTAGATGCAAAATCCTTTCTAGAGACGAGATTGACTAACTGACTTGGATGAAGTTTCAAAGGACTCTGACTGGATATGATACGTCTAAGATACATTAGAGGCCATAGGATATGACTTTGATTGCCCCCAAGTTTGAACATTGATAGGATACAGACGCTTGAGCTGATTGGTGTACAGACCGACTTATTGAAAATAAGAATGCGAAAACAAACCGGGAGATATGTACAAACTAAAGCAAGACTGAAAGCTAGGAAAGACCAAGATTGCGCTGATAGATGGAGTGTTTTGAAAGAAGTGGTGCCCGTTTGTTGGGTTTTCACCATCTTGGTAGAGATTCTATTTTTTCTACCAAGGTGCCTGTTTCCAAGTTTTCACCAAGGCAATTTTTCTTTTTCTCTTTTTTTTTTTTTGTATTTTTCATCTTTTTCAAAAAAATTTTTTTGTACTTTTGATATTTTAAAATTTTTTTGTGAATCACCTATTGCTAGATTTTCACCAAGAGGCTCATTTTTTTTAGGACTTTTTCCAATTTTTATAATTTTTTCAGGACATTTTACAATAGACTGAATGCCTTAGGCGTAGAATTTCTTTAGATGGAGAACGTTGATTGGTTCTTAGAGCTGTTCTCCTTCAGTCGTTGAGAGTTGATAGGCACTAGAGCTAAAAGTAGCCGTGATAACAAAGGGACCCAGCCAGTTGGGTTCAAACTTCCCCTTGCGTTCTTGATGTGATTGATTTTTTGGATTCTCTCTCAAGACTAGATCACCAACCTAGAATTCTCTGTGTTTGACTTTCTTGTTGTAACCTCTAGACATTCTCTTCTGATATACTCTGAGATGATCATACGCCACTTGTCTGCGTTCATCTAGTAGTTCAAGTTCTTGCAACTTAGACACTCTGTAGTCATCATCATTTACTAGACCATGCATTCTAATTCTTAGTGATGAGATTTCAACCTCAATAGGCAGTACCGCTTCAGACCCATAAACTAAAGCGAAAGATGTAGCCCCAGTAGCTGTTCTGATACTTGTTCTGTAGGCCTAGAGAGCTGGATTGATCATGAGATGCTAGTCTCTTCCTGTTTTATTAACTATACGATGCAAGATTTTCAATAGATTCTTATTAGAAGCCTCTGCTTGTCCATTCCCTTGGGGATAGTAGATAGATGACCAATGTTGTGTAATCTTGAATTTGGCACATAAATCATCTAGATCTTTGTTCTTGAATTGTCTACCGTTATCTGTGATTATGGAATGAGGTATCCCATATCTGCATATGATATAGTTCAATATGAACATAGATATTTGCTTTCCAGTTGCTTGTGTCAAAGGGACTACTTCTACCCATTTTGTAAAATAACCTGTAGCTGTGATTATATGGGTATGTCCATTAGAAGAATGAGGATGTATAGCTCCTATAAGATCAAAGGCCCATTGATGAAAAGGCCATTGTGTAGTAAAGGGAATTAGATCTCTCCCTGGAGCATGAATTAAGTTGCCATGCACTTGGCATTTTTTATAATTCTTAGCAAACTTAATAGACTCTTTCTCCATTTCAGGCCAATAGTACCTAGCCCTAATAAATTTTTGAGCTAATGTTAAATCATTCGAGTGTGACCCACAAATACCATCATGGACTTCCTCTAATGCATGTTGAGACTCTTCCCACTCTAAACACCTAAGTAGCATACCATCTAGACCTCGTTTGTACAAATTGTGACCAATGATGACATATCAAGAGGCATTATGGATAAGGTATCTCTTTTCATGGCGGTTGAAGGTATTGAGAATGATTTGGTCTTCGAGATAGGAAAATAGGTTTTTGTATCTGGATGAATCATGACCAACAATAGTGCAGATCATGCGGGTTTTGAGGGAATCATATGCAGGATAAGATAGTGCTTCCACCAAGAACTTGTAGCGTAGCTCATGTTCAGGCTGCTGTAATAAAATAGATAGCATTTCCATTGCATCGGCAACCTTATTCTCCATTCTAGGAATTTGCTCAAATGTGATAGATAGGAAATACTTCTTTAGATCATCTACCATTCTCTTGTAAGGAATGAGCTTTTCATCTTTAGTTTGGTACACATCATTGACTTGATGGATAACAAGTTGAGAGTCTCTATGAATGTGCAATTATGTTACTCGCCACTCAATTGCTATTTTCATACCATTCAAAAGGACTTCATATTCTGCAATATTGTTTGTGCAAGGGAATTTTAATTTGAATGCTTTTGGGATTGAATATCCTTGAGGAGTTATGAACAATATGCCTGCTCCTGATCCATTATGTGTATAGGAGCCATCAAAGAATAACTGCCATTCTCTAGAAGAAAGAGTCATGATAGAGGAATCTAGAAATTCCATTTGCATTGGTGTATCATCAATCATAGGTGCATTCGCTAACTGATCAACAATAACCTGTCCTTTGATAGCTTTTCTTTCCACATACTCAATGTCAAATTCACTTAAGAGCATGACCCATTTAGCTAATCTACCTGTGAGGGCAGCTTTGCTTAGAAGGTACCTGAGTGGATCAATTTTAGCTACCAATTGTGTGGTGTGAGCTAACATGTAGTGTCTTAGTTTCTGTGATGCAAAGATCACAGTTAGACAAGCTTTCTCAATCATTGAATAGTTCTTCTCATATGCAACCAATGTTCTACTAATATAATATATAGCTCTTTCCTTTTTGTTCTCATCATGTTGTGCAAGCAATGCCCCCAGTGATGTATCTGTAGCAGAGACATATAAGATCAATGGCTTCCCATGAATAGGAGACATAAAAATAGGAGGATTTGATAGATATTGTTTGATATGGTCAAAGTTCTTCTCACATTCTTCATTCCATGCAAAGGTCACACCTTTATGTAATGTTTTTGTAAAAGGTTGTGATATATCTGCCAGCTATGATATGAATCTTCTGATAGATTAAACTCTTCCTTGCAATGTCCTCATTTGACTAATATTCTTTGGAGGGTGCATTTCCATGATAGCCTTCACTTTAGCTGGATCAACTTCAATGCCCTTCTTTGAAACTATGTATCCTAAGAGCTTTCTAGAAGTGACACCAAAAGCACACTTCTTAGAATTTAGTCTGAGACTAAATTTTTCCATTCTGTCTAGTATCTTGCTCAAGTCATCTAGATGTTCAGCTCTAATCATAGATTTTGCTAAAGTATCATCAACATAATCCTCCATAGTCCTATGCATCATGTCGTGAAAAATAGATGTCATGGCTCTTTGATATGTAGCACCAACATTTTTAAGCCCAAATGGCATGACATTCCAATAGAAGGTACCCCATGCATATGTAAAAGCAGTTTTCTCTTGATCCTCTGGAGCAATTTTTATTTGATTATACCTAGAAAAACCATCCATTAAAGAATACATCTCAAATCCCACAGTCATGTCCACTATCATATCAATGTTAGGTAGTGAAAAATCATCCTTAGGGCATGCTCTGTTTACATCTCTAAAATCTGTGCATACTCTGATTGATTTATCTAGTTTTGAAATAGGTACAATATTAGAGATCCACTCTGCATAGTCAATAACTCGGATGAATCCTGCTTTCAGGAGCTTCTCTAATTCAACTTTTACCAAGAGTGCAACATGAGGATGCATCTTTCTCAATTTTTTCTTGACAGGTTTGACATTTGGAGCTATAGATAAATGGTGCATTATAAGATTAGGATCCAACCCTAGCATATCTGAATATTTCCATGCAAAGTTGATCTTCTTCTCTGTTAGGAATGTTGTAAATTTTTGCTTCTCTTCTTCTGATAAAGATTGTGCTACATGAATCAACTATGGTTCTTCTGTTGTTCCCAAGTTGATGGATTGAGTGGGCTCAATTAGAACTGGAGATCTGTCCTGTAAATGACTCAGAAGGACATCAAATATCTCATCCTTAGGTGCCTCAGAGAGGTTTTCACCTTCAGATACGTCTTTTATTTTTACTTTTGTAGGTTCTGAGACTGCCACAAAGTGGTTTTCACCCTCAAAACTCCTCTTCTTTTTATTCTTATTCTTATTTTTCTGACTAAGATACTTGATGTCTGACTTCGTCATGCTAACGCTCAGTTCACTGATGGAAGTACTCATAGGCTCAACTGCATTGAGGTAGCAAGTAAGGGCATAGTCATTCAAGAATGTATAAATACCATGGCTCGGATTTGTGGAGGTTTGATCAATAAGGTTTGGATATTGGATAGTCAAAGTGGGGAAAGATTGGGAGATAGTGTTTACGGACATGGATCTGTCATCATTGGTCCTAACCTGATGCTCAAGTTCAAAGGTGATATTACAACTTAAGACATTCAATTCGTGAATAGGCTCAATGTCATTATGGGAGTCCAATTCAGCCATAGGTGGATCAGACTCAATAGGTTCATCAAATCAATCTAGACTTACATTGGGTTCAAGTGCATATTGGTGAATAACATCAACATGTTTCTCTGTAATAAGCTCATCTTCTTCTGGAATGGCTCCCCATTCATAGTCAGTATATTCTTCATCTATGCCTCTAGGAAATCTAAGAACATGAGTAAAGTCAGGATGAATACCCCAAGAAGGGTTACCCTTAGATTCTAATTTGAATTCATACTCATGAGAATCTGTCTCAAAATAACTACCACCTTCCTCTTCTTGATTGTTTTCGAGATTAGTTGGTTCTTGTGTTGCAACTATCTCTTGATTGATAGTAGGTTCTTGTGTTTCTACTACATTAATTCTTTTGATTGGATCATCTTTATCATCAAGAAGGTCTTTGATTTCTTTAAGAAAATGTTCATAAGGAACAAGTTTTGAGTTGTCTGAATCACTATCTGATGGTTTAGTTTCTTCCTTCTTAAGAAGAGGTTCTCCTGGTGTAATCTTCTCTATGACATGAGAATAATTACCTTTGAGGTGGAAGGGTTTCTTTTTAAAGCCTAGGCCAACAGTATCTTTGTTTGCCCTACCAGTATGTGAAATAGGTGTTATAAGACCTTCTCCTCTGACTCCTAGAGGTCCTTTACCTGAATATCCCATCTTAGCTATTAATTTATCTCCTGGACCATATGCCTTAGAAGGGATATTGGACACTGTAGAGTCACTAGTTTGAACCACTTGAGATTCAAGTTCATCTTTGTATAGCCATGCAAGCACAACTTCATCTTCTTCAAATTCCTGCTTGGAGACTTGGTATGCTACAAAATTCTTTTTATATGCCTCAAGAAGTTCCTTAGAGTATGGTTTGGACTGTTTTAAAGATTGTCCATAAGACTTAGGTGAGATAGGGAGAGATGTCAAAGATAAGACTGGCTCTATAATATATTCTCCCATACCATTATCTTTGATATTGACCTCTTTTGAAATGTCTTCCATTTTAGATGTGGATGCTTCTTTGGTTAGCTCAATGGAAGATTCTCTATTATTAGGCACAAGTTTATCTGCACTTTCCTTCAATGTATTGCAAGTGGTGGATATGTCTATTGGAATAGTGACCTCTACTCCTTCATAAGGAAATTTCAAGCATTGGTGAAATGTAGAAGGAATAGCCTTCATCTCATGTATCCATGGTCTCCCTAGAAGAATGTTGTAAGCTAAAGGTAGATCAAGAAGTTGACATATAGTATCTCTGATAACTGGACCTGCTCTGATAGGTAAGACAATGGTGCCTTTAGAAGATCTTTCTTGTTCATCATAGGCTTTTATAGTTATTTTCTTTCTAGGATCAATAGCCAATTCAAAAAATCTTAATTGTGTGACCAAGCTGTAAGAACAAATGTTTAGGCTAGCACCCCCATCTATCAACACACGTTTGACTCTACGGTTCTGGATCAAGACTTCTATATGCAAGGGCTGGTCATGTGGGTGACTCAAGGAGTTGTCATCTTCCTTTGAAAAGGAGATATATTGCGGAGATGTAAGATGTCCAACCATAGTCTAGAACCTGTCTAAATCAAGGTCATCAGGAAATTGGATCTGAGCAAAGCTTTGTCTAGAATAGCTCTAGGAGCTTGTGAGGCCCACCTTAGTCCCACATAGTGATCCAGATTTGCTAGACACTACATTTTCATTTTGATTATGTTTTGGAGATACTTGGACTCTTTCGATCTACTGTTATGTTGTGATGGACTTGTTAGACTTCACATTTTGTTGACTCTGTATGTGGATCCATGATGAGTGGATTTGGATTTGATCATGTTAGACTATGTACTTTTGTTGATCCTGTGCAAGGATCCATGCTTAGTAGTTTCAGATGTGATTATGTTAGATGTTATTATTATCCTTTTATTATGAGAACCTGATGACTATCTAATGATGATAATAGACTATAGATAATCTTGATTTCATTTGAATTATGCTATTGAATTACAAATTGAATTATGCAAATTAAATTTTGAATTATATAGGCAATTGAAGTAATAATTGAGTTATGCAAATTGAATTTACTTAATGTGATTATTGAATCCTAAATGATTACGTGTAGACAACTGAATTATGACATTTCATTCTATGTGATTGAATGATCAATTGAATTGTGTTAGATCATTACTTTTTGTATGACTCCTTGTATGCAATTGAGCTAAGATTAATGTGAAGATATTACATCTTGTATGTTATATATGATGGTTTTCTTCCTTGAATTACTGATGTTGCATTTAGGTTTTGTAGGTGGAAGGACCATGGAAACATTCGGGGAAACCACATTGAATACTTGTGCTATCAGTAAAGCCAAGGCCCCATCTATTGAAGAGACCAGGGCTTCGTTGTGAAGTGTTTTATTTTGTAACCGTAATGTGAATGTATGTGTAGGATTGTTAAGTGTTGTAATATGTTGGACACACCTTAATTGTGATGTTAATTATGTGAGTGTCGCTTGACACTAGAGTTATTGTTAACTAAGGTATGTCGTGTGATTGGAGTGTGAGAGCAAGTCCTAGAAGATTACTCGAGGGGGTATTTTAAGTGTAACCTCTTATCTTAGGATCCCTAAGTCAAGTCATACCTTACATTTTCGTGCTTTAACTGAACCATAGTTTTTGGAGGGTTAAATGGGACCCTAGGGGGTAGTTTCATGCATTTTTAGGTAGCCCATTCCTTGTACCCATGGGTTAGGGGTAATTTTAGCATGGGAAAAGCCATATGTTGACCTTTTGTCCCCTCCAATAGTGCCCATTTAATCTTGCACGAAATCTCAACTTGCATGATGGACCATCTTAATGAGGGTTGTGGAGAGTTGGTTGGGGGAGTCCCTTTTAGTAGAACTTTTAGAGGGGGTTGGGTTTTTGTTCACCCACTCTCTACCTTTTAGAGACCACTAAACTCGGAGAAGGAAAAAAAAAGAAGCTAAGGATAGAAGAAGGAGAAGGCTCAACACTTCATCATTTTTGCATTGGATCATAGGTTGGAGGATCTTGCTCTTCATCTCTCTAATTTTGTTATAGATGAATCTTGTTGGTGAATTTTTGTTAAGTGTTTTAGCTTCCCATGGTTGGTCATGGTGAGAGCATGAAATGGTGTTTGTGTTTTCTTCATGTTATGATTTTGGGTTGTTTACTCTTGGCTCACTCACCCTTGGGAGGGAAGAGCAACCAAGAGGGGGTGTGGGGATGGAGGCAATTTCATGTGCAGAGTCTCCTCCATGTGTGGGGAGGGATAAACTTGGGTGTGTTGTCCCCAAGTAGCCTTTGCATTTGAAGCCCAAGGGGCATTTTTGGGGGCATAAGGAGGGATTTGGCCTTGTGTGCCATTGATATGTTATACGTTGTTATGGAGGTCCATGTGTGGCCTTGACATCGTTTATTGTGGTCCATGTGTGGCCTTATTATGGCATTGGCTTCTCCATGAGATTTGCCCACTCTCACCCCATTAAAGGATTGGATTCGATCCTATGTTCTATCCTTGAGGGAATTTGGGTTTTCATTGTTGATTTCATGTGAGTGTTTGTGTTTGAGTATGTAACCTAATTCTACGTGGTTTCCCCAAGCTCGGGGGTGGCCTCATGAGAGGCCTAGGTTGGGAGGTGAGCTCCCATGGTCGTTTCCTTGCTTTGTATACATTTGCAGATTTGTGGAAGCTCAAAGAGGAGCTATCAATAGTTGGATGGTTGTGAGAAAACAACCCGTTCATTCCTTGTGAAATCCGTCTTCGTATGTAATCATCTATTGTTGTAAAAGGGATTGTAATGCTTTTACTTGGAGCCTTTGTGATGATCAAATAGATAAGGGACTGTCATTTAAATGATCTCCTATTGTGTGGTATTAGCAAATTGCAATGCTTTATTGTAAATAAGAAGATGTAATTGTATTTGATGTAATTGTATATGTAATTGCAATGGATTCCTTATTGTTTACAATGAATTCTTGCATACGTTTTAAAAGATCTCTCTCTCTCTATATAGATGAAAATACTCTCTTTGCAATGAGTTATCAATATTGAAAGATTAAACATTGTATCAATTTCCTCATGATTTCTTAATTGGATTGATATATGTATATCATAGTATCATATTTGATGAACCATATGTAATGATCATTGAAAAACATCCTCTAAATGTGATTCACATCTTACCTTCAATCCTAACAAATGTAATGAAACTACTATGAAGAACTGAACAGATTAGTTTCTATAATGTTACCTCAATTTGATTTGCAGATCAACTATATTTAATCCTCATTGAAAACATTATCACTTTCAAAGCTATAGCCTTCCTAATGCAACAAAGAAACTAGTAAAATAATAATATTCTATTCAAAATTGAGGAGGAAGTAATATTGTTCACATACTTCGAAAAATTCTGTGTAAAAGAAAAATATTAGCTTTCAAACTCTGTGAAAATTGTATGGGAAAAAAATTCCCATACAATTTCTTACACAGTCATATTTTAATAATAAACTTGCGACCTTTTTTCTGACATAAACTAATTAAATATAATTATTCCCACCTCTCCCTTACTCCATTAATACTTTTCCTTTATCAATGCGTAGGTAGAGGGAGGTCATGTCTTATTTTAATTGTAATCTTTTTATTTGGTCAAGGAAATTGTCCTTTGTTGACTTCCATGCCTTTTTCTAAATGCAAATTACCTTTTTATGTTTTCAAGTCTACGTGAAAAAGGGAGCCATGCTTATTTTTTTCAACAAATTTTTATGGGCCTGCATTTGCATTTAAGCCTTGTCCCTTCATTGGGTGGCGTAGCATGAAAGAGGGCTGGTTTACTTTGTTTGTGAGGGGGGAGGGACCCACATTCCACTCCCCTTACACAACTCCCACTTCCCCATGCATGTATGGACGCAGCTCTTTGGAAAGGGCATTTAAAACTTGTTTTAAACTTTGCTTTCCCTCTCCCTCTTTCTACGTACCCCCTCCCTTGTCCTTGTATTGGAAAGTGGGGAATGGGGGATGTGATGGGTGTAGAGTGCTAGGAGTAGGGAGTAAGACTAGTTGGCTTAGTAGGTTAGGTAGTATGAGTAGGATATTTAGTAGGAATAGTAGGTTGTTAAGATAGATTAGGTTGTTATTTAATTTAAGTTATTATGTTATTTTGAAGATAGTGGTTGTTATTATAATAGATAGTCATTATTCCTTTTTAGCAATATTTAAGTTATTTATTTGTTATTATGGTACCATGTACTAATGTTATAGCACATATATAATATTAATTGATATATTATAGTATGTTAACTAATTAATAATTATATTAATTAATTAATATATTATAATTATTAATTAATTTTCATATATAATATTTAATTATAATTCTTGAATATATATCATTAATTAGGTTTATCATTGATTTATTGATTAGTTAATAAGTTTATTAATCTATTGATACATTGTAATTAAGAATTGAATTAATACACATTCTTTTTGCAACGGATATTGGTGTAGTCGATCATTTGGTTTAATATCTAATAATCCCATAACTGACAACCTGGTCGTAATAATCAAGATTGGACTTATGGAAAATGATGAACCTAAATATTTAATAATGCTAATTAAATAAATCTTCTTTCATACTTGGATAATCTATAAGATTAACAGATTGTCGATCGACGAAAATTGAATGTTAAGTTGATTAACGAATTCATCTTCCTTTGAAGTTTAACTAGCTACTTTTGGGGAAAACAACTTTGTAGAGGTTTTGACCTCCTGACTCTTTTGAGTTTGACATTATCACCGATTAACCCGCATCTTGAATGTAGAAAACTTTTACCCTTTAAAAAAAATTAAAAAAAATTGTTGGTTGTGTTTTGACCCGAAATTTTTGGGCATCACAGAGCTGGAGATATTCGAAGCAAATCAAACATGGAGATCTTCGCATTAGTGTGTTGGAGTTGTTGAACAATGCTATAAGATGTTGGCCTTATATCTTTAGGATTGGAAGATTTAGAAACAACCTTATGTTTGGAAGTGGAAGAAAGATTGAAGGGCATCTTAGGGACATTTGATGAATCTGGGATTTATCCATTCAGATGTGCCTGAGCCTGTGATTGAGTAACTGCATTAGCTGAAGTATGATCTCTATCTCTTCGCACAATTGTGATGACATTGCAATGCTCAGAGAGACAAGGTTCAACCATATTGATAACAACATTATTTCCAGGGTAAGCATAATTGACCTTTGCCCCCATATTAGGCTGAGAAGATGAAACTTCTTGACCATGTTTTGGAAATGGTTCTATGAATGTTGTATGATCATTATTTCTCTTATGATTATCAATGGTGATATCTCCCTTATCAACCAGATCTTGAATAGTATGTTTCAAGCGTAAGTAGTTATTAGTTTTGTGACCTTTACCCCGATGGAAATCACAGAATTCGTTCTCTTTCCACCATTTTGGTTTAGGATCAGAATTAGATTGTCAGATCTCAGGCAAAGAGATGATGTTATTAGCCAACAGAGTTCTCATAGCTGATTCTAAAGATTCTCCAAGAGGAGTGAACTTTCATTTATTATCAACGGATCAAGATTTGTATTTTGGCTTCTTTTGAGATGGTTCAGACACCTTTTGCTTTAAGGCTTTGATTGCTTGGGTGCCAATAGTTAGATTGAAAGATGGTGCCTTTGATGGGGCACGGATAGCATCAACAACGCCATCTGTGACGATGCCTTTATTCTTGTTCCAGTTTTTGTTCTTGTCTTTAGAACTGGATCCTGATTCATACTTGTCCTTTTGAAGTGTGATGTCTCCTTTTTTCACAAGTACTTTTTCAATTTTGATCTCATTGTCTACCATCTTATCAAAAGATGCATGATCTTGCATTTGTAAAGGGTAGTTGATCTCTGGAATGAGATTATTGATGAAGATTTCCAGTTTCTTAGTTTTTGGAATAGGCCTAGCATCAAATAGGTTGGTTTGTTCATGAACTCCATAGATTGTGTATAGAATTCTCTGACATGATCTTGGGGATTAGAGTGTCCATCATACTTAGGAATCTCCACTCTTTTCAGGAATGGTGGCATGTACAAGTCTTTGTCAAATGGAAAAGGACATAGGGCCTCCATGGAGAACTCCTTGGGTTCCTTTTCTTTCTCAAGGTTATTAAGTTTGACTTGCATGGCATGCATCTGTTTCATCATAGCTGTGAGTGGAGTTTCTTCCTCATGTGTAATGATATCTTCAACATTAAAGTTGGGAGGAAGTTTAGCTCCTTGATGAGCTAATTGTAAAAAGTATGCCTCTCTATCTTCTTTCAAGAAATGCTTCATCATTCTTTTGAAATTATCATTGTTTTGATATTGAGCAATTTCTTTAGGTGTGGGTTCCTGATTTGCACCATGTTGAGATTGAGCTCTTTAAGAGCCAAAGTTTGTCCCTACTTGAGACATGGTGGGAGTTCTACCTGAGATAGATTGATGTGGAGTTTGTTGATTACCTCCATGAGTTGATGAAGGAGGAATGTAACTAGTTTTTAATCGAAAGTTGCCAAGACCATCGTCTTCGTAAAGACCAGAATTGTAGAGTTTCTCAAGAGTTGGAGCTTGGAGAGTGGTTATAGGTAAAGTATGGGATGCTTCTCCAGATTTCTTGTGAGAGGAAGCTCTAGTTTCCACCATTAACCTTGGGTGAAGCAAAAGAATATGATGAAGACAACTAGAGAAGGATCTATTTCAAGAAGATTGAATGACGCAACCTTGTCAAGGTTTTGATTGATTGAAGCTTAGATTAGACATAGATGAAGGAGACTATGCCTTGAATGTATGGGTAGATTCCCAAAAGATAGCGGACACGAGTTTACAACACTTAGCCATTTTGATGATTGATTGAAGATTGATAGTTATGACAAGGTTTTGACACAAGATGAAAAAGACTCAAATCGATTAAACAGAAGGCTAAATCGGATTCAAAAGGCCACTTTAGGAAAATGATTGGATTTTCAGTAGTTATTGCTCTGTTCCTGACATAGTGATTTGTTTGACAGATTCTAGAAATAGGCTGGAAAAGCTGGGTCTCTGACAATTCTGACAACTTTCTGACAACTTTTCAAAATTTCTCAAACGACTTTCTACAGGCTCATACGATAGTGGGTATAGCATGAAACAACAATTGAAAAAATCATATGACTATTGCAAAACTCGCATGACAGTTGATAGCAGGGTTTTTGACTTTTTGGAATTGACTGGCAACAAAACTCATACGATAATGTACTTGATACCATACGATAATCTTAGGGTTCTGAAATGACAATAGCCAAAAGTCGTACGACTTTCTAACTTTACAAAATGACTGTTGACTCCATAAAGGTGTTTGACATCAGATTTTGCAATTTTTCAGATTTTTAGTTTCAGATTGTTCACAAAATTGTCTATCCAGATTTGAAGATTGTGGTGGATTGATTCGTTCTTAGTAACCAGATAGATAAACAAGCACGCAAAACAACAAGCAAGTGATTTCAAGCATGTCTGAAAATAATGAACATGGGACAAAGCAACCCTGCGCATGAACAATCAAGTGACTAAATTGTGCTAATCCCTAGGAGTGCTAATAGTGTATGTTCCAAAAAGTTTTGCAATAATGCACATATTCCTAGAAAAATGAAAATTTGGCCTCACTAGGGTTTTTAGTAATGGTCTGAATTTGCAACTTTTGTGATCTCAAGAGGGCGAACTCCAATCCAAGTGCACCGGGGTTTTGACACAGTCCAAGAATTTAATCAATCAGGAGCTGCTAGGGAGATCTGACAGCCCAACAAGAGACCACACCTGTGGAGATTTCTTCCACAAGGACATTTATATAGTGGTTGTCACTACCACGGTGAAAATGGCTATTACCACTTGACGTTTCGTCAACGTGGTTGACCCAATTAAGGGAATGTCCACTACGGTTAACCCTCTCTAAAGGTGACTCTTAAATTATACCACATGGAGACTGGTTCCAGATTCAAGGATCTAAGTTTCTGGTACTACCCAAAAAGGGAGTAGAGCATAATCCTCTAGCCTTTTCACTTTTAACCCAAACAAAGCAAATAGATTAATCTGACACGCTAAGACCAAGATTATCTCACAAAGATCTATGATGTCAACCACTCATGATCTATCAACCTCTCCGGAGAGAGGATGTATCGATCAGAAGCTGAAGACGCACAAATCTAGTAGAACGTGAGACTCCCTCAGTATCCTCCCTACCTACAAGGGTTCCTTTGTTGAGAAGAGTTTTGCTGGAAACCCACTCTCTCAAGAGCCACAAATAGTGTTCATAGGGCCTATTTACTATGTGTAACAAAGATGCTGAAAAGCAAATCTATGTTCATTTTTAATAGCCCAAAATGAAATATGTGATATGAAAGCAATAAAGGTCACACAAGCTTGACACGCAAGAGTTCTTTTTAATCCAAATCGAAATGTTATCAGCTGAAAAAGATTACCTGAATTCCTCGCAACGCTCTTAGTAGATTCTTACCTATTTTTAGCAATTTGCACGCTTTGCCCAATCAAAACCAGCATAAATCAATCAAAAACAACAAATTTCAATCGTTAATGTTAGCTATTAGTCCAAATCAAGAAAACAAATCTGGAAAATTGCCTTAAAAAGTGAAATGACAATTGAAACCTAGCACTAAAACTCGTACGATAGTGGGTCACCTCCCAGATGACAGTCCAGAATCTCGTACGATAATGGGTATCAGACCATACGACAATAGAGCCTCCAAATGATACTATGATCCTAATGGTATGATTCTCGATCAAATCAACTATCGTACGATAGTGGGTATCTCCTGGTACGAGTTTCTAACAAAACTCATACGAAAATTATACGGACAAAAATTAAAAATCGTAGCTTGGAATAGAAAATGATAAGAAGATGATAGAAATTGATAAAAATTGAATGGAAACCTATTTCAGGCCCCCACGGTGGGCACCATAAATGTGTGTGTGAATTTTGTACCTAGCTGTAGGCATAACACTTCAGTAAAACTTTAGAGGTTAGCAAAAATTGAAATTATGCAAGTAATTGAAAACTAAACTAACAAGGCGATTTACTGCCTTCTAGTAGATGCAAGTATGTATTCTCAGATTGGACCGAGATCAGTGACCTTGACGACACCTAAACGAAGGATTTGAATGCAAAATCTAGATATGAATTAGATGCAAATTAATCTATTTTTTTGGTTTTTAGATGCAATAATAATGAAAAATCCGATATGAAGTCTAATCTATATGAAAAACTGATATGCAATACAATTAATCTAACAATGATATGCTAAAATATGAATGATCTCACAAACATTTTTGATTCACAAAGAAGCTTCAATTCCTCAGATACCAATTCACCAGCATAAGTTTGCACAATTATGAGATATGAGATTGAAGAGCCGAGCTTTGGTTTTATAGAAATCTAGGGCTTTGGGGATGCATGGAAAAAGCCATAAATCACTCAGATAAACACAAGTTGATTTTTGAGTTTATCAAAGAATAAAAGATAATTAATTCACAAAATCATGCAAAAGCATGCAAAAATAACTTTTTAACTCAAATCAGAGTTGAGTTTATTTTTAAAATAACTTGAATTGATTTTTTGATTTCAAGTTTAACTGCTTTTTGAATGTGCATAATAATTATGAATTAAATAAATAAATAAAGTGATTTATTTCCAACTTAACTAATTTTAAAATAAAACAATTGATTTATGGGTTAATCAATTATTAAATCAAACTTTTATTCCAAAATAATATCATTAAATATGACAACTTGTTTTAATTAATTAAATAAGAATTTAATCAATTAATGATAGGAATTTTGATTTATTGTCAAATTCAAATAATAATAATTAGGAATAAATATAATTAAATTCAATTAAATAATTAAGTGGCAGAATTAAATCTAATTAATTAAATATTGAGAATATTCAATTAATCAAACTTTAGGATAAATAGGATTTATCACCAAATAATCATTAAATTAAAGATAATTAAGATAATTAGAAATATTACTAGGAATATTCCCCGATGCAAAATTTAGGATAATCAATTTAAGATTCGATAATGTTCGAATGTGCCTTTGGTTAGGACTTTGATGTTGATTTCATTCAATATGTCGATATAGGAGGTTAATGAACCTATAGCCCATTTTTGGAGTATTACAAAGACTAGTGAAGATCTGGATGAAATAGACGAGGATATAGAGTTTAGCAAATTGTGGAATTTGGAGCATCCTAACATGACATACGACACTAAGGATGAATATCGAGACATTAAGGATGATAATCCACCAATTGCATTTACTCTGGGGACTGGGAGTCTGAGTGGAACCAGCAAGGAACGACATAAAACATATAGCAAAGGGGCAATCATTGTGGAAAAAATGGGTTATAAAGGTGGTGGTTTGGGTCCCATAGGAGAAGGCGTTTGGAATACAATTGAGACAGAAAAAAGTGCTTATGATCATGGTGCAAGCCTTGGGTCTGCTAGTATCACTAGTGCCAGTGGGATTGGCCAACTTATACAACAAGTTCCCTCTCTAAAGAGGGAACTTTCTAGTACACAGAATCCCATAGAAGAAGATAGTGTCAAGAAGCAAAATCTTTCTGGTTCCAGAATACTGACAACAATGACATTCAATCCTAAAGAACTGTTTATAGTTTCAGGTTCAACAAAATCCTCTAGAAGTTTAAATCCTCAAAGAGCATTAGTTAGATCAACAGGCATTGCAAGCTCTACCTCTAGATCACCTTTCAAACATTCAAATCCTTTTGCAACACCAAATTTTCATTTCAAAGATTTCTATAATAAATTTGCAAAAACAAGAACCAAGAATAAGGAAATAAAGAAGACATTGCAGATTCGTGCCCTTAATGCAACTATACAGGAACAACCTGCATCCAATAGGGTTATACCAACATATGACCCAAAAAGAGACATGATGGAGTTCATGGTTGTTATTCCACCACAAAAAGATGGAAACCCACCAGAGAGTCATATAGATCAATCTAAATTTCAAGTTAGCACTCTCGAAATGGATTTTTCCAAAGTTAAAAATGTGGACAAAATCAATGTGTCAAAGTCTACAAACCAAGTGGTCTATAGTGCACTGCTAAAGTTGGAAAGAGAGAAAACCAAGCTCGACAAAAATATAGAAAAGTTACAGGTAGACATTGGCAATGAAAAAGCAAAGAGGAAAGCTTCAGAGAACAGTTTGAAAGAATTACAGAAAAAGATTAAAAAATTGACCTCTACATCAATAGATACAGAGCAGGAACATGCAAAGGCAGTAGTGAAGGAACAAGAACAGGCAAAGGCAGAGCTGAAGGCACTAAGGAGAAAATTGGTAGAAATTAGTAAAAAACTAGAGGAAGAAAGATTCAGTTCAAAAAAGTTAGTTAAAACCGTGGAGAGTAATGTTGCCTCCAACTGGGAATTGCAAAAGCAATTGGAGTCTCAGGTGGATAAAGAAAATCATTGGGAACACAAAGAAGTGGAAGAGAGGGAGAATTTTGAAAAAATGGAAGAACTAAAGAAAGTCAATAATACAATTCAAACTTTAACAAATACTAGTAATAATTTAGTGAAGATTGCAAAAGAACACATTTGGGGCCAAATATTGGTGATGTGTAATAGCTTGTATGAGTGGTTTGAAATGCTTCAAAGTATGAGAGTATGTTATTTGAAGTTCCATAAGAACATTGAACAAAACATGAATGTTTTCAAGAAAGAAAAGGAAGTAAAAGATATTATGCAACAACTCTATAGTAAGAGTGATAGTTATCTATCAAACAAGGGAATTAGCAACCGCCTTGATGCCTCAGTAAAGGTATCAAGTATTATTCGAAAATGTGAGAAGCTAAGGGAAGCATAGGAATTGGATGACAAAGCTAAGCAGAAGATCACAAAGATGGAACAAAGGAAAGCGAATATGGAAAGTCTTGGTTTGCCTAAGGTATTTGACACAAATAACTTCATTGGAAGAGAAAATTACAAAATAAGGTTGCAGGACAAAATAAATACTGATTTACACTTTCTTCCTACAAACATATCTCCTGATACATTCATGGATTTCATCAAACCAGTGAGAACTTTGAATGGATTTTTAGAAGCAATAGTGATGTCAAGTCACACTTCCAAATATGAATTGCTAACGAAGTTGCAGGAGTGTGACTATACTATGAACCAAATTGTTCTGCCATAAGAGGATGTTTGGACTAGCCTACAAAGATTGCTCTGAATTTTGAACTACTGTAAATTGTAATATATTGCAAGTAAATACAAAACAAATTGTGCTCTATCTAATTTTCATGTTTTCCAATTCAATGTATGTTGAATTACTCTATTTTATTCAATTATTCTTAGTTGATTTACTCTGTTATATGCTATTGGAATACAAAATTTCATTCAGGAATTTCAAATTCAAATATTAATGATCATTGATGATACGATACAAAGTTACAAACTACACTCTACAGTAATAATACTCTTTGTTCTCAAATTTTAATGATGAAACATAATACATTCTTGCTTTTCTAAAATGAACATTGAATGATAGAATATAGTAGTTAATAAGTTCAAAAAATACCTATTGATTGCTACTGCTAATTTAGCAGAAATTTCCTAAATTTGCCAATTCATCTCTATGTCATCATCATCATCCAATTCTGGTATTCCAGTTTTTTCATTGTTCTCTTCATTTTCATTTGTGCCTTCTTCATTTTGACCTCCGCTTCTCTAACTCCCATCGCCACCTATACTTGTCCCACTCGGAGTCGCTGTTGGAGATTGGTTAATGGTGTTGCCCAACCCTCTTCTTTTGCATCTTTTCTTCCAGATTTCCATTGCTTTTTGATAAGGAAAAGTATTGACATCATACCTAGATGTGTAGACCCTCAAGCATGTTTCCAAATTCTTGTCTAGTTTGTTTCTTAGCTTTGATTTTAGGAAGCCCAAAGCACTGAAAACTCTCTCATCCTCCACTGAACCCAATATCATGGTCTGACATAGATCAACAAGCTTGAAGAACTCTGAAATTTCTTCATGCAACATTGTGCTCTATTTTAGTTTTGTCCAAAGCCTTGTTGCCGAGCCCTCTTCATGTGGGTTATGCATTAATTGATATTGATGCCTCATAGTCTTTGCAAAAGTGCCTGATTGCTGTCTAAGAAGACCCTCATCTAAAATTCCATTGATAGTCACTCCATTGAATTCTACAGATTTGCAAAATTCCTTTATCAAAGTCATCAGCCTATTATGATAATCTTCCTTAGAGTTTAAGCACCAATATTGAGGAAACACAATTGCCAAGGCCTCAAGGAGTTGTTCATATGGGAATCGAGATCTTATTTCAAAGGAAACTTTATAGGCTATGTCCCTTGCATTACCCACTATAGACTCGATGATCTTGGTAAACTCTTCCCTTGTAACTCTTGTAGCTCGCTTCTTTGGGGCATTGTAGTACATTGGTAATTTGAAATCCCCTTACACAAACACATAAATCCCCATTTTCAACGATCTTTAAATAATTATCAGGATTGTCCAAATCTGTTAGTTTCTACCAGTGATTAAATGTTTCATCGGATAAATTTAGGTCATTTCGATAGAGACTATCGAGGGCTTGGCATGACATTTTACACAAGTGAGCATATTCTGCAATATACATGGCTTTTTGCTGGGATTTTTTCATAATGAACGTCATTTCTTCTAGCATGGGAAGAAGAGATGCTAAAGTCAAAAGTGTCTCTATATTGCTTAACCTCCGAAGCAGGTCACCACATCTCTAATTTTCTGCATTGTCCCGATTTTCGTACATCAGTCCAATCAAAGATTGATATTCAGAAAAAACTCGATGCGCTGGTCCATCCAAAGAGATCCATCTGGTATCAACATCTTTAAGAAGCTTGTTTCCATTGGTAATTCCATCAGTGAACTGCTGAAATTCCCTAAAATGTTTGGGACTTCGACAAAAATATGAGTACAACTCTCTTACTAAATCTTCAACCTTTTTTACTAAAGGAAACTTCTTCACAACTCTAAAAGAAAGATTCATCCTGTGGGCCATACAGTGAATGCCAATAATGTATGGTGAACAAGAAGCCTGCATCTTTGTGCAAAGACCATTCCTTTGACCTTGCATTACTGAAGCTCCATCCGCTCCAACACAGATCAACTTCTTCGCTATTGTCAATTCATCCATACCTCCATATTCCATTAATTGGTTCTTTACTAATTGAAATAAAGTTTTCAATGTCGCATTGTCCCTCAATTTTGCAACAGTTAGTAGATGTGGTTGGTGGACATTATTCTGTACAGTATAAACATGCATGCATACCCACGACATATTATCTATTATCGTAACTTCATCTAAGGATAATGCAATAAAGGTTGACTCTTTTATTTTTCTCTGTACATCCTCTATTTCAACCTGGGCAATAGAACTTGCCAATTCCCATCCACTATTTATTGACCAATGAGTGACAGGATAGTTATGAACTTTCAGAAAGTGTAACAAACCACTCATTTCTGGATAGTCTGTCATTGGATGCCCTCTTCTCAAAATATGGAAAACATTACTTAATTGAACAACTTTTCCGCATTCTTCTACTTCACTTGCTTTTGCAAAAATAGCATTAATAGAACCTTGAACTTCACCAGGCTTCGTCTTAAATTTTTGAAACAAATAATATTCCTCAACATTCTTTTTATGTTGACATTGCTCCTTTGTTTTATATCTTACCACTTTTATTTCCTTTCCATCAACAGTTGAGGTTTCGTAAACCTTACCAACATGTTTCTCTATGGTGTCTAGTTTAAGCTGCAACTGCTTTTCCTTTTTATACTTCCAACTGCAAAGCATACATCTGCATTCTACTGGTGGCTCACCTACAATTGGATTGTCCACGGGTTTAATGAATGGATACTTTTCCGCCCAATCAAATTTAAATCTCCTCGACATCTCCCATTGACGATCAGTTTTTTCTTTTGATTTTCCTCTCCCTTTAGTGTTACTGTTAATTGAACCATCATCATCACCAAAGTCGATTGCTTCATCCTAGTACTGGTTGTTGACTTGAAATTCTTCTTCAAGGTCATCTTCATCAGAGATATCAGGTTCCGCAACTTCGTCACCAGATTTATTAGGCTTCCCAATTTGTTCATTAGACTCCTGTGTAGGTTGAGAACCTTGAAATTGTACAGGTTCCTCTGATGATGTACCTTCCTCACTTTGACCAACACTATTGCGTCTGCCCATGCCAAAGTATGAAGATATATTTCTGCATTTTGTTGGCCTCGGGCTCTCTTGGACATCTCCACTTGCAATAGTCCTCTTCCTGTTTAACTTTGACTGTGACATCTTCAACAAATTAAAGCTGCAAATAAAATTTTACTTGAATAAGATACTACAGACTGGTAGTCATTCGCTACCGATCGCAAATGCAATTGTGAGCTCATAATCAACTAAATCTCTTGAAGTCTCCTTCTCTCCAGCATGTTTCAATAATGAAACTCATATCTCTTAAATAGACAACTAAAAGTAAACTATTTTCATATCAACCATCAGATTTTGCCTCATAATATCCATCGTCCATTTTGGCGAAGGGGCCAACCATTGCTTATGATAACAACTAATATTTGGTGAACTCGCGTATTTTCAAATAATTGACTGGGCAAATAGGGCGAAAATTTGGGACACGATTAAGTATGATGAATGGCGAATTAGGTCCTACTCTAAATAAAAATTATACTTGGGACAATGGGCCTTTGGCAAATGTTGATCCTCGATGAAGACACCCAATTTAATCCATAGCGAATAAGAGTGAAATAGTAATATAAATATGGGCGAAGAACCTGACTACCGAACTGAAATTACGTAAAAATAGTGGCGAACAATCTGACCACTATATGAGCATTTTATAAAACCGGGTGAACCGGTCAACCACTATACGAGCATTTTATTCGCCAAATTCTATCCTCCGATCGAGACATATTCACCAATTGGCAAATAATTGCCACTAAAAAAATCTCTATTGAGTAGTCATTCCATGATACCACCAATCATAGGCTGCATCTTCCAAGGGTCGACTTGCGAATTGAACGACATCACTCTCCTTCATGGGATTAAGTGTGAAGAAGGTCTGTAATTTTTATAGCCATGCTCTAGCAGAAATTTTATTTGTTCCATCAAAAGTGGGTGCTGTAAACTTGCTTATTTTATTTTTGAGCTTTCTTCCAATTATGTCCTGCTCCCTCCTATACTCTTTCTTGGGCATCAAAGTGTTCATCATATCCACATATTCTCTGAAAGGTACCAAACTGCGAAAGTCATCATCTAAGCCATTGTAAGTAGCTTTTAATGTGCAATCAAGTTACCTGTAACCTCTTCCATAGGATTAAGGGCTGGATTTGGTACTGGTGGCTCATCTGCAAGCAAGAAAATAGTTTTTGGTGATTTAGAGGGTGTGGGTTTCAAATTTCTTGGCTCCTCTGAAGTGCTTCCTCTTTCATTAGTAGATACAACTCCTTGGATTTTTTCTATCAATAACTGAAAAGCCTCTCTAGTTTCAGTCAAACTATCCACTGTTTATTTTTGAGTGTTCTGAATGTCCTGGAAGAATTTTTTTGCCATCTCATTTGGGTTAGCCATTCTTGTTCCTTCCTTGGATTTTATACTTTTATTTCTAGCTGGTGGTTTGATCAAAATTTCTTTATTCTTTTCTCGTTGTAAATATCCCTTTTCTCTTTCACTCGGTTGCATGCAAACTTCTACAAACCCTCAAGCTGGCAAGATCATAGCTCTGATACCACTGAAATGTCCCCTTTCTAATTTTATATGATATTTAAAGCCTCTAATTAGATTTTAAAATCAAACAACCAATACTTCAAAAGATCATGCAATTTCTCAATAAAACCCAAATCGGGTATGCCTGAAATAGTGCCAAAAACTTCACAGCTTCACATATTATTGATAAATCTGAAAGTAGACATTTTTACAAAAAAATTGCCAGCATAACGGCCTAAAAAATGACATTTCCATATCTGCAAAGAGTTTACACAACAACTCCAAAATGAAGGACAAATACAATGCTCATTGGGCCCCTGAAAATAACACAAAATAGCTTGGAAACACCATAAAACACTAACAATCTATCATAGAAGTAGAATCACGACCCAAGAGATATATTCAAATCTATTTTAATAGCAAAATGACTGCAATACAATAGCAAACCAAATTGATATGAAAAACTCAACTAGAAATACCAAACTCTTACAAGAAATACACTCGAAAACTCATAAATTTGCACTGTTCAGCACAAGGGAAAACTCCACATGAGCTTGCACATGGAATGGCCTCAAAATCTCGTCCTTAGCCTTCTTGAAAACCTTCAAACTCCCATCTTTGGGTCTCCTTCTCTACATGTTTGGCAACCTCTGAAGAACAACAAAACAATGAGCAAAAATCAAGTTCTAGAATGACCCTAAAATGCCTCCAAACCCCTTTAAAAGAGGGCATAACCCTAACTCAAAACCAAGAGAGGTGAATAAGACATATTTTAATAATAATTAACATTTATTAATCCATTGGTTTCCAAAGATTAGCCCCTTCTCCAAACTTTACTTTTTGAGCCCGCCAGCCTTAGCAAAAATTATTATTTTTTAATTATTTGAAAAGGGGACATGACAAACTAATAGATAATGAAAAGTAAGTACCACACACCATGGCCTCCCTTAATATGCTTTGTTTCAATTTTACAGCATATGAAACTTTGGCATAATCATTTGTTTTATTTTGTTTTTCAATTTTTTTCTTGTTCAATGATGAGAAGAGGTTGCTGAAGAATATTGTGAATGTTCTTTCGAGAGTAATAGATAATGTACCATTAAAGGTTGTAAAAAATCCTGTGGGTCTCAGTGAAATAATAGAAGACTTCAAAAGAACATTTCAATCTGCCCAGGGTAGCCAAACCGTAGAAATTGTTGGAATTTGGGGCATGCGTGGTTCTGGAAAAACCACTATTGCAAAAGAGTTATACAATAATAGGTCCTAGATAATGACGAGGTCAACTTTCCTCTCAAGTTTTTATCTTTGATGTTAGAGATGCACCAACCAAAGACAATCTGCATAAGAAAATAAAGAAAATTTCATGCAAAATTTATAACCGTTTCAGTAATGCAACAAGAAGTACTACTGTTAAAATAGACTCAAAAAAAACAAACAAACTAACAGCTATTTTGTTCTTCACTAATAACTAGGTAAACCCCATAAGCTCGCAATCCCGGCTATAAATCCTACTTGTTCTATTTGTGAGACTTCCTCCACCTCTGTCATTTCATTAAGCTATTTAAGGAAATCAGTAATCAGTTAAAAATTTACAGATACTAATAGAATTAATTCCATGTAGATTTTTAAAAAAAAAAGTTGAGAAAATTAATCCAAGATGTACTTCATTTCCTCAGAATCCGGCTTTACTTGAGCTATATTGGAATAAGCAGAATTTTAATCTTTTCAAACAGTTTCGGTATTTGGGATGATGGGAAACATGAAACTCTGGTTTGATAAAAATTTCCCCAATCTATGACCTTGTTTAGCAATCAACTTTTGGTTTGCTAAATTTTTTGTATGAGTGATAAATTTTGATGTTCCTGATCAAAATTATTGCAATTTTTGAGATATATATATATTTTTTAAGAAGAAGAATCCAAATGTAAGTTTTGTTATAGTAAAAATAAATGAATTAAAATATAAATTATCAACATAAATAAACAATCAGGAAACATGAGCAATGCCATTAGTTTATTTTAAATCGATGAAGTTAAATTACAAATAGCTCTTGATCTATTGATAAAATTAATGCTTGTCAGGATCTATCAGAAACCATGTCTTATTATATATAAATGCCTGGAGTATGATTCATGTCAACGACAAATTTGGTCCAATCCAAAGGATTAAAAAATCCAATGTAAGTGAAGGTCTGAATCTCTTCCCCTTTTAGCTAAACCCTAGCAAAAAAGATGATATTTGTACGCCTAATCTTTGTATGCTTACCTTCTTCAGAAAAGGATTAACTTAAGAACAACTTCAGTCATTAATGATTCAACTTTAAGCATCCACATTCTCAAGACAATAAACATATCAAATGTTGGGGTCATCATCCTCTCTAAAACATTCTCAAAATTTCTAACAAAACACTAAAAATTGCCATTAATAGGATGGTAGCAAATGTAGTAACACAAAAATGGGTTATATCCACCTTTAGGAAGAAAAAAAGAAATGAAAAACTTCTGGTTTGCATGCGTTAATTCTAATGGAAAAATAGAGTTTTTATACAAATTAAAACTATACCTCGTGCAGGGTAGAGAGACATGTAGAACACCCTGTATAGGTAAGCTTTTTATCCAACTAACTAAGTAGCCATCACAAATGGATTTCAGTTACGGACTACACATCATTAATTATTTTAAAAAACCGTTATGACATGCAAAGAAGATTTTGTGATCCTCGAGGACATTATATAATTCTTTTCTGTTATATTTTTTTGTGTTTTCCTTTTTGTTTGGGTTATATTTTTTCCCGTTTTCAGTTGGCTAACACTTTTCTGTCAATGAACTATGAAGAAGATTTTGTGATCCTCGAGGATATTATATAATTATATAATTCTTTCCAGTTATATTTTTTTTGTGTTTTCCTTTTTGTTCGGGTTATATTTTTTCTCATTTTCAGTCGGTTGACACTTTTCTGTCAATGGACTATGAAGAAGATTTTGTGATCCTCGAGGACATTATATAATTCTTTCCGGTTATATTTTTTTGTGTTTTCCTTTTTGTTCGGGTTATATTTTTTCCCATTTTCCAGTCGATTGACACTTTTCTGTCAATGGCTATGCCCATAAAAAGCCTGTTTTCCATTCAGTTGACACTTCCCTTGACATTTTTTCGTCAATGGGCTATGCCCATAAAAAGTTTCCCATTTTTCGATCGGCTGAACCCATTTTTTGGTACACTTTCCCATCAACTGACACTTTTCCGTCAATGGGCTATGCCCATAAAAAGCCTATTAGCTTAATAAAATTAAAAATATAGTTAACTATATTAAATGGTATATATAATACTGTAAGTGAAAAAAATCCTAAGTAAATATAATCATAGTTTGAAAATTGCAAAATATATTACATTAAAAAGAAAAAATTTGAACTTAGTTTAAATTCTCACTCAGCTAGAACTCCCACCAAAAAAATAGTATTCAAACATATAATATCAATATATTATAGTTATGACAAATTAAAAGATTCGTAAAGTGCCCATAAATTTCTTATGTTCATAGCAGGACTGTCAATAGAAATGGACTCAGATTGTAATGTTTTATTTAGTAGACTAACTCATGGATTAAGATTTGAAATTCCTTAATTTCATCAATACCTAACCTAAACTAGCTTTATGAGGATTGGATCATGAAAATGATTAATTAACTGTAAATTAGGAGAATAGAGGTTGCATGGTGTCTTTCTATTTTGCAGGTATACAAGGAAAGCATAACAGACCAAAAAGGCAGAAATAAAGAAAAAGAGGATCAAGAACTTATCAAAGCTAAGACAAATACTCGAAGAGCAAGGATGAGAGAAAATAACACGATTTTTCAAAAGCACAGTTAAAATTAAAGGAAGGCTCATTAGTTCTAAAGATAAGAGCAAGGTATATGTAATCTCAATCTAAATAAATGTACGACACAGGATGGGAATGCTTATCAGTTCTTCTTAAAAGACCATTGTATATAAAAGATTAATATATTTGTGTTCACTATCATGGAGGTATGCCTTCATTAATCTGTACTAAAGAGGGAATGCCCTCTTCGACTCCATCAAGTGGAGCTTTGTAATCCTACGCTTGTAGGAACTCTAAAATTGATTTGTTTCTGGACAAAAGTCCCGGGCCAGACTGGAGGTTTTCTTCCCTGTTCTTTCCTACCAGTGCCCGCACGAACGGAGGAAAATGTAAAAAGATAAATTTTAAAATAGATAAAATCAAGGCTTCGGCCGTTTATTGATCAAAAAAAAATAAAAAAAAATAAAAATAAAAAAAAAAATAAATAAATTATTTTTTAATTAGTAATTAATTATTTACAATTTATAAATTTTCACATGCTTACGCAACCATATCAAATATATTTTTATTTGAAAAATTTATAATTTTTTATAAATAAAATAAGATGAAAATAAATTACTATTTTGTTGAGAAAACAAATAAATATCTTGAAACTATTTTTATACTTTCTTCTTTTTGAAGAGATAGATAAATATCTACATTTAAAAGCTCTTTTTAGTTTATTAATAGTAAAAGCATAAATTACAATAATAAAATATAAAATTTATTAGACTTAAAAGTAAAATGTAAGAAATAATTAAAATATGAAAAAGTTTGAAAATAATGACAAATATAATTATATAGAAAATAAAGTAATACAAATAATGAAAATAGGTGCTTATCTAAGTTTATCATATAAATTTTTACATTATGTAAATATTTTTTTAAATGAGACTCTCTTAAATAGGATTCTAATGACATTAACCCTAAAGGGAGAGGACCCAGTAGTTGTGCACCCTAACTTCGGGCTTCTCAAAAACCTACCTGAAAATTTCAAATCACTCCCATTTTTTTACAATAGCTTACTTGGTGAGTCTCCTACTTATAACTAAGGTTTCAAAGCCACATCATCAAATATGATGCCACTTCAGCATGCTTTTTGCCAAGGTGTCCAAAACAGCGCAAAAAAAGGTGAGACCAATCATAGTGAATTAGGGACCCCAATAGTTGTGCAGTTGATGTGGCATCACACTATTGGCTGCTTTTTAGAACAAAAGGTACATTTCATTCAATTATGTGTAGTCATCATTATCAAAAACAACTTTAAAGTCACAACTATTGGTACAATGTTGTCAAAAATATTGGATATTAAATCAACAACTATGGGTATTAAGTTAATAACTGGTATCACAACCATTGGAACGTGTTAAGTACTCGGTCCTCTCCCCTATTAAGAACTACTCATTTCAAAACAAGATTGTTCATGTATTATTATCATAATATTCTTTGTAACATGTTTACATTGCAATTATTCTTTTCTTGTTTAAAATTCTACCAATCAATCATTATATAACATATATTAATATCAACAGAACAAGTGCTCCTAATTGGAACAAGTGCTAGTATAATTGAAACACCAAACTAAAACGCATACATTAGCAAGAGGGACGCTAACGTTTTTTTCCTTTTTCAAACAGCAAACAGTTTTTGTTTAATCAAACTCTGTTTTACTTTTCAAAAATTACTTATCAACTCGGTGGCTCTGGGTCTCCATACCGCCTGACTTACGGCAACGCGGCAGGCACTTAATATTATTTGACTTTGCACGGCACCGTTACTTATGAGGGCAGAAAATTATTATTTATGAAGTTCGAGGCCGTTGGCAGATGGAGGCATAGATGGGCATCCGGCCATATCGATTGATATGGCTGGATTCACTTCACCTGCTCCCTTGTTTTCCCGGAATCTTCCTCGCAGACACAATCGTCCTACACAATTCGTAGCCAGTCATTTACCCATTGAGTCAAATTCTTATCATCAATATGTCACTTCTTTAGCTTTATAACTGACCTCTCTTATCTGACAATGAGCTGGCTACGTACGACCTTTCCCAATACCGGGCCCGCTTCAATTGTTTTCATTAATTACTTCTTCCTATTCCATGGAGTGATTGGTATGGCGGATTGTTCTGATAAAATGGAGCAGCCTTCCTCTGCTTCTGGTAGTGTGTTCATAAATCATCACGGACCAGACGTCAAAGACACGATAGCTTGTAGGCTCTCTGCTACCATCACTGATATGCGACTGACAGCCATTTTGAGTTCAGACGAGCAGAAATATGGAGATTTCTTGTCGCAAGCAATAGAAGCAACAATCAGTAAGGCTTTGCTTCATATATCTATTTTTTCAAAGGGCTATGCAGAATCGCCCAGCTGTTTGCAAGAGTTATCAATTATGCTTAAAACTGGCGCCACAGTATTTCCTATTTTCTACTATGTGGAACCTACTCATCTCAGATATGTAGCGAAAGGGAAAGGAATGTACGCTAAGGCCTTTGATAAGCATGAAGAGAAGGGTGCATATAGCTTGGAACAGCTTGCGGAGTGGAAAAATGCTCTCTCCAATGTTTCATTTTACACAGGTCAAATCATAGAAAAGGAAGAGTAAGTACCACAAACCATGGCCTCTCTAAATATTCTCTCTCCAGTTTACTGGTATGAAACTTGGGCATAATTATTTGTTGTATTTTGTTTTTCAATCTTTTATTTTTTCAGTGATGAGAGGTGGTTGCTGAAGAACATTGTGAAAGTTCTAGTGAAAGTAATAGATAATGTGCCGTTAGAGGTTGCGAAATATCCAGTGGGTCTCAGTGAGATAATAAGAGACTATGAAAGAAATATATTTCAATCTGCCCAGGGTAGCCAAACAGTAGAAATTGTTGGAATTTGGGGCATGGGTGGTTCTGGAAAGACCACTCTTGCAAAAGAATTATACAACAGAAGGTCCCTGAGAATGACGAGGTCAACTAATTTCCTCTCAAGTTTTATATTTGATGTTAGAGATGCAGCCACCAAAGGCAATCTGCATAAGAAACAGATAAAACTCCTCAAAGACCTGGGTGTCAAGGATGTAAAATTTGACAATACAGAGAATGGCAAGGAGATTCTTGCGAGGCGTTTGAGATCTGTTAAAGTGTTCATTGTTCTAGATGATGTGGATGAGATGGAACAAATGGATGCTCTAGTGCCCATAAAGGACGGCCTATGCAAGGGTAGTGTCATTATTGCCACTGCACGTGAAAAAGGAGCACTGAAGTCTTGGGGTATCACCTCCATATACAAAATGAAACCATTGGATCATTTTCGTGCAAAGCAACTCTTTTGCTGGCACGCTTTCTTGAAACCTGTCCCACTGAATGGATTTGAGGATATTGTTGAAAGATTCTTAAAAGAATGCAATGGATTGCCCCTGTCCCTTAAGGTGTTTGGGGCAATGTTATACGACAGCTCCCATGTATATTGGGAGCGACAGTTAAACAAGATCTCCGAAGTATTGCCAACAGATATAACGGAGAGGCTCAAAATAAGCTATGAGGCCCTTGATTATGAAGAGAAAGAAGCATTCCTCGATGCTGCTTGTTTTTTTATTGGAGAAAAGAGAAGTTTAGCAATTGAGGTATGGTACGGATCTGGGTGGACTGGTCTGTATAGTTGGGAAATGCTTCTGAATAAGTGTCTGATTGATTATGATAGCGACAATTGTATAAATATGCATGATCACTTAAGAGATTTAGGAAGAAAACTTTCAAATCAAAAATCACCTTACAGGATATGGTTACCGGGGCAGATTATCAATGCTGAGAAACAAGCAGAGGTGAGGCTAATCTCGCCGATCAATGAAAATAAAACTTTTTTCTACTGAATGTTTTCGTGTCACAAGTTTCATTGATTTTATATTTTAAACATTAAAAAGGTACTAGATTTTCAAAGTCATTTATTAATTATATAGTTACTTTTAAATTAGATTATGTGATGTAATAACTATCAAATAATCTATAAACTAAAATAAGCCATGACCATGTTGAACAATAACAATATCTAAATAGATTGTATGGCTAGCCCAGTTATCAATCAAACCGCCTTTAACAACTTATATGAGTTAGAACGGCCCAGAAGTTGATTTCAAGTTTTTAAGGTTCTATTTATTTCTTTGAAATTCCTTAGGTTCAGACAACAAACAGTATTCGAGGAATAATCGGCGTCAGGCGTTGGCCTTGGGTTAGTTTGTCTCAGGTCTGCGTCCTTCGTTTAATTTCCTTTTAGTGATCTTAATTGTTTGTTTAAGTTTTTAGCTTTACTTTTTAGATTTTTTTCTCTCCCAACATTTTATGTTCATCCTATTCAGGACGAAGGATCAAGTGCTGAGGTTGATCAACACTTACCCTCTTTAGATGAGCTAAAAATTTTAGCAATTAAAGGAAATTATTTCAATGAAGTAATCGGCAAAGTGTCAAGAGAGCTGGTCTGGCTTCGCTGGTTCCGCTTTGATTTGAAGAACCTTCGGTCACTGGATTCAATAAAAAAAATACGGGTTTTAGAACTCCTCCTGTCTTATCGTATAGAAGAACTGTGGGAGGCTGGTAGTGATGTAAGCATCTTCAGTTTCAACCTTTTAAAATCTGCACTTAATTTTTTAAGTAATTGTTGCATAGAATTTTTTAAGTCATTGTTGTATAGATTTTTTAAGGAATTGTTATATAGTTAAAGTTTCTCTACTTGGGAAATGTGCTGTAGGCTCCCGTGGAGTTAAGGGAGCTGGTTGTTTCGGGATGCAGTAAGCTCCAAAGATTGCCAAATTCAATAGGATGTCTCAAACATTTGAAAAAGATGGTAATCACGAGTCCTCACGATGTCAAGATTCTGCCAGATGAAATTTGTCATCTCCAATTGCTTGAGTACATGGTGTTAAGTTCCTGTGCAATGTTATCGTCGCTGCCCGCCAGATTTGGGGATCTGAGAAATCTGCAGCATCTAGACTTGTCTTCCTGCGGAAGGCTATCATCGCTGCCCTACAGCTTTGGGGATCTGGGAAATCTGCGGCATCTAGATTTGTCTTCGTGTGTAATGTTATCATCACTTTCCAGCAGCTTTGGCGACCTGAGAAATCTGCAGCATCTAGATTTGTCCGGTTGCCTCGAGTTGAAAATGTTGCCAGAGTCGTTTAAGCACCTGATACTCCTGCAATGTCTAAACTTAGAGGGTTGTGAAAAACTCACACTTGAGTCAGAGGACTTTGCAGACATCCGAAAGCTAGAGATCTTGAACCTTGACAGCTGCAAGCAAGTGGAAAAGTTGCCTTGTAACATCGTAAATCAGGTACTCTTGAGAGAGCTGCATTTAAAATATACCAATTTAAGGGAGCTCCCAGATGAATTAGGTCAACTAGGCAGGTTGCAAGAGATGGTGATAAAAAGTAAGTCTCTCACAAGCTTGCCAAGTTCTATAGGAAATTTGTCGTCCCTGACTAATCTTGAAATGTATGATTGCACCCTGGAATGTTTGCCCAGCTCTATTGGAGGTTTGTTGTCATTAACTCATCTCACAATTGATGGGAGTTTAGAACTGAAATGTTTGCCGGACACTATGGGCCGTCTTACTCTCCTGGAGGGTTTGACCATGAGAGACTTATTAGGAGTGAAGTCTCTGCCAAACTCAATTACCCAACTTCATAATCTTCAAATGCTGCACATAGATAACTGCCATATCAGAGAGTTGGATTTTGGGGTGGCGTTTGGATTGGGCAATCTGAAACAGATAGAGTTATTTAATACACATGTGTGCAGGATTACAATTTCTGAAGGATGTTGTCCGCAGCTTGAGACACTTAGGCTTTGCTATAATTATCATTTGACGGAGATCGAGCTACTGCCAACGACTTTCAAGACCATAATATTGCAAGGCTGTAAAAAGCTGAAGAAACTTCCCAGTTTTGCACGGTTAACTTCTCTGATTGAGTTTGAACTAAGTGATCGCACCCAAGTTGAGAAAATTGAAGGAATAGAACATTGCATTTCATTAGAAAGCTTGAGACTAGATACCTGCGGGGACGAGCCCGCTTTTGAAGGTGTGGAGCGCATGAAGAAATTGAGAAGGCTGCAACTCAGAGCAAACAAGGGATCAGCTATTGAACCTTGCATTCAAAAGATTGAGGTACTAATACTATCTAGGTTTAAAAAATTTAAATTGTTTTCATCTGGTTGTGCATTTGGTGAGTTTATTGAGGGAATCTGATTTTCAACATGAATCACAACATCTTAATTTAACATGACACACTTGCATCACATACTTTATCTCATTCTCCATTAACAGAATGTTGTGCTACAAATTAGCAGAAATGGCCAGAGGAAATACAAATGTGTGCGCGGGCAGTCCCTGAAGCGGCATCACTTTTAAAATCCATGCTCTCAGCGAAACTTTTTGTGGTTGACTCCTCCTCTCGGAGGAAAATTTACTCAAGAATTTCACTGTTGCAGAAGCATTGCTCCAATGGCGAAGCCTTTATGCTATGTTTTGTGGTTAATTGTGTTTCTTCACAATTGACATTGTACATCACGAGCTATTCGGTATCAGGATATTCGTACAATTATACTATGGAGATGTATAAGGGCAAATGGATATGGATAGGCGTCTTCAAGAAAGGAAACGAGTTCCGTGAAGAGGGGTTCGAAGTAGATCAGCGCGGACAGCCAGAAGATGTGAACGAAGTGGAGACATGTTTGCTTCTGACTGGGGAAGAGGACATGCTACAGGAGGCTTTCTGCAGCTTATTACCACTTTTACAAAAGTGATGTCCTTGCAAAGCAAAAGTAAATTTGATCCATCGTTACCAACACATGACATCTAGGCCATGTCTGTTCAAGTATAATATATTTTGTGATCTAACCTTTATACTATCATGCATTTCTATGATCTTTGTCCGAATCAATCTTCAACATTATTATCATTTATAGTAACACGGATGTTGTTGAGTTATTTTTTGTAAGTTGTGTTCTAGGTTGTGGTCCATTTGGTCTAAAAGACCCTAGTTATGTTTTGGAAGCCAAAATGTGGCAATATGTGGAAATGGAACCTATAGTACTTAGAAGAACTTATTTGAGGTTTAATTAGGTCTAGGATTGGCTTAGAAGCTTTATGGAATCCATACCTTGGGTCAGAGTGATCAAACACTGAAAGATGTAAAAGTTGTAAAAAGAAGTTGCTTGAGCAACTTTGACAACTTTCCAATGTTGCATGACAATATTTGGAAAAGTTTTGCATATGACCTAATAGAAGTTATGGGTTGGGGTAGGTAGTTGTTACAATCCTAGGGGACATATATAAGGGCTTCCCAAGCATTGTACGAAGGTTGGACAAACTTTGGATGCATTTCCCAAAACGGATTAATTGACAATTTTATGTTACTATTCACAGTCTGCAAGTTTAAGTTGTATTTATTGAACATGGTTTGAAAAGCTAGTATTTTTGGGTAGATTAGTTTCTTCTTCTTATTTCCACGCTTTGTATATACTTCTTGTGAGTTTTTTTATAGTTCTAATTTCTTAAACAAAACCAAAACCCTCTTGGACTGTTCACTGCCAGTGTAGGGGTTGGTGTGTGTAAATATGACTCTACAATGAATTCCCACCATGGGATCTTAATGGCCCATGGAGGATGGAAAGTAGAGCCCTTGCACATTCTTTTCCATTTTGTACAGTTGCAAGAAGTTGCATTTTCCATTTTTAAGAGCTTTCCCTTGGCGAGACAATGGATACTCGACTAGGAGCAAGTTGATGATAGTCAATGTTAAAATACAAGATTGGATTAGAGTAAGGGATCCAATGGTTAGAGATTATTGTTAGGGGACTGGAGAAGCCCTAGAACTAGTGCCATGAGTTGGTGAATCCATCTCATCAATAATTTCTTTGAAACTATGCAATTAGCCTTATTTTTAAGGAAAATGGCCAAGTTTGGAAAAAGAAGTATACGAACAACTTGGTGACCCCTAACCCTAAAAATCTTTAAGAGTGTCCAAATGGGTGATAGGATCAATGACTTGTTTGGGAGTTCCTTTGGGAAGTTTTGAATTTATTAGGCTTTAGAGGCCTAATTAGGGCTAATAGGGCTACTTTCCCTATAAGTATCGAAACTAGAACTCGTTGAGAAAAGTGTGAGGAGGATGGGTAAAAGAACCTCAAGATGGATTGAATTAGTATGAATGAGAGCCAAATAAATCATGCAATGTGTCATTGTGGAAGTTGGAGTGAACTACCCTAGTAAATTCAACAAAGAGTTGATGTTAACCTTGGTAGTGTGGCCCTTTTAATAGGAGGGAACAAAGTGAGTTCTCCAAGATAAGGGTTAAGTGGTAAACCCTTAGAAGGTCTAGGAACTGATCTTGTAGAGAGTCAAGTCGACTCAAGGATAGGAGCCTCCCTATCATTAACTAGGTTTAAAACATGGTTAACTAGGATTAAAAGTAATTTTGACTAGGTTTGAAGTATGGTGAATTATGTTCACTAAACTTGAATAAGCTAGCTAAGGTTAACTAGGTTAACTAAATTTGACTAGGTTAACTAAGGTTAACTAGGTTAATTATAATTAACTAGGTCAACTAGATTTCAAGTATGGTTAAATAATGGTAACTATCTTAAGTAAGGTTAACTAAGTTTGACTAAGTTAACCACCTTTATTAAGGTTAATCAGATTAACTAGGTTTACTAAGTTAGTTCTATAAGTCATTTAACCAAAAAAACTACATTATAAAGCATTTTAATTAATTTTAACAATTTAACATAACTAAAAATTATCCTAAAAATCAGAAAATAAATTAATTACGCTATAAGTGTTTTCATTTTGAAAAACCCCGACCTCTTTTTGTATGATCAATGGTTACAAGTTTTCGAGAGCCCAATGACTACCATTAGGAGCTTCTCGGTCGTCCAATAAATATCTTTTCTTTTTCACCGTCTTTGACATTTCATCATGTGACGAAAGCCGAAGTTTCCATCCTTAAATAAACCCAAAAAGGCGGGGCAGCTGGCGGATGTAGTGCTGCTTCAGTTTCATTTTTCACCTCCCTCGTGCTAATTTGTGGGCTTCCCTTTTCTTCCTCATGCCACTGTTTTCGCACTTTGGCTCTCAAAAGCCGCTTTATGGTCAAAAATGGGTGTTGGATTATGCATAAATCGTAACTAAAACGTAAAATATATAAAGGGAAGTTTGAGAAAAAAACTAAGTGTCCCTCTTGTAAGATATAAGCTTAATCGACTACTAACAAAATCATACACGATGAAAATTAGAAATTTTCATATCATAACAATTATTTATGAATCTTCAGTACTGTAAAAAAATTAAATTTCTTTTTTTATCTGCTATCTATGTTTTTGTTGCCTCAGCTCCGTTTAATAGCTTTATGTGTTATGTGTTTTTTTAATAGTGTAATCTCATTTCCGTTTGAATTATTTGATTCTGATTTTATTTCTATTTATTTACTTTTGTAAATATGCCTAATATTATTTTCTTATAAATAGAAAGGTTCACATCTATTCAATAATAAATTTTAATTGAAAATGGTAGAAGAAATTGAAAATGTAAATAAAAATAAATTATAGTTAAGTTAAAAAATAAATGTTTGAATGATGACATTTTTTCATGAAGATTTTTTCACTTGTTTTTTTTCTTATTTGTGTGGATATTCATATTTTTAGATTAGTTAAAATTATTGAATTAGTTTATATGAGATAATTTTTTGGTGATAGAATTTTTTTATCAATCTAAAAGGTTTTTAGATTAGAAACTAAATTTACTTTTTTTTAACAAACAAAAAGTATAATTTGAATTTTTAAATTTTATTTATGAAAATATTAATAAATTTATGATAATAATTAAGTTTATTTATTTCTATTAGATTTTTTTCCCAATAAATTAAACATCATTAAACTCTTAAAAAATAAAATTCAATTATTTTTATAGTTATAATATTTATTTATGTCATAGATGAAGGAAAAAAATATTTATTTAATTTAAAAATATATGAAATTATGTTTTTAATCAATCAATTAGAAAAGTCATTAAATAATTACTTTTTAATTTATTTCTTTAATAGTTGTAATTGTAGTTGTTCCTTAAATCTCTTAAAACTAAATTTCATAAATTTATTTTAAGTGTTTAAGAAAAATGTAAAAAAAAATTTAAATTTTAAGTAATATTTCTTTCCTTATATATTAGAAAAAATAACTAATAAAATAAATAAACTTAATTATTATCATAAATTGATTAATACTTGGGATGATAGAGAGGTCAAAGAACCCATGTTGCATATAAAACGAAGAAAGGAAAAAAATTGTAAAACCAAGCTACAAAGTAAATTAGAAAAAGAAGGAACACTTAAGTGAATAAAATACTAGAAAGAACTTAAACAATACAAATAAAAAATAAAATAAAATAAAAATGATTACTCATAAAGTTATTAAAAAATGTCATTTATCTTTCTCTCTATTGATTTATGTGGGGAATAGTCATGGCATAAATTAAATTAAGGTGTGTGAGTGGATTAAATATGCATCTTTGAAGAATGTGAGTGAGATTAGTATTGAAGAGAGATAATCTAATTTATTAGGTTCCTACATATATTTTAGACAAGTAAAAATCATTGTCAATGTTTACGCACCTTCTTTCAACTCATTTCATATTTCACATTTTGTCTCCCCTTTAACATATCTTTGGCGTACCCATTACACACCAAGGTCCAAATTTTCTTAGAACCAATGTACTACCATCAATGGAATCTTGGTTATTCATTTTGAAAAGTCCCATACAACTCTACATTCTATGGATTTCCATATGGAAAGTAAGACAATGAAGTGAATGCATAAGTTCATTTTTCTTATACACACCAATGAAAAATGAGATACTTTTTCTCATACACACCAATGAATATCGAGTGAGAAAAAGTATTTTAATAATCATGGACGATGTGAATAAAATATTTAGACCATATGTTGAATGATTCTCTCATACCAAAGATAGGGGGAGATAGGGAGAGATGGGGATAGAAAGAGAGAGTGGTGTAGAGGGAAGAGCAAGAGAGAGACAGAGTAAGGAGACAAAGAGATTTATGGAGATGGAGAATGGGAAGAAGAGGGATATGGAGAGGAGAGGGAGAAATAGAGAGAGGGTTGATGGAGTATATAATTATATAAAGAAGAGAGAATGAGAGACATAAATATAAAAATAGAGGTAGAAAGGGATATATAGAGAGAGGTAGCAAGGGGGAGATATATAGGGATGAAGAGATAAAAAGATAGACATAGAGGGAGTGATGGGGGAAGAAACATGGAGATGTGTATATTTAAAGGTTTAGGAAGGGGGTGATGGAGAGAGATGGATGGATAGAGAGAGGGAGATGTGTCTAGATATGGAAGGGGGAGAAGAAGATAGAGATAGAGATGAATATAGAGTGAGAAGAATGAGAGAAAAATAGATAGAGTGATAGAAATAGATCAAGAGGTAAAGAAAGAAAGATCATGTAAGGAGATACAAAGGACGATATAGAGAGGGAGATATAAAGAGGAAGAGATAGGTTGATAAAGAGATAAGGAGATCTAGCTCGAGGATGAGAGGGAGTGAAAAACAAAGGGACAAATACTTAAATGACTTTTCCATAACTCTACAGCGTACCCATTGCACACTATGGTGCGATTGCTAGTATGTACATATATAAATTTAAAAACTTGAAAAACATTAACAAAAATTAGAAAAGAACAAAAAAACCTACCTAATTTGGTCGAAGGTCTCCACATCGCTCTGCAAATCTAGGAAGCTACTAGAGTGCAAATGAGTCGCTTAATGTTTTTTTGGCTGTACATAGTTTTTGAAAGTTTTGACCAAAAGCTATTTCGGCCAAAATGTGTTTGACCAAAATGTGTTCGACCAAATTGTGTTCAGCCAAAATGTGTTCGTCCATTTCAGCCAAAACTATGGCAACACATCAATGCCACCTTGTTCCATGTGGCACCATGTGCACGCCATGAGTATTCAGTTGAACCTTATTCAGTCGGAACATGTTCGACCGAAACCACTTCCCGTCGAAACATGTTGGTTGTCCTCTACTGCGACACAAATCTTTACTTTTACCCCTTAGTCTTTTAAAGCTCAAAATTATCCAATGTAAGGTCAAAATTTGTTGAACCTAATGACTACAAGAAAAAGAGTGGGTCCCCATTTGTAATGGGGCGATGGTGTGAAAAGATCGCAAGAGGTCTCAATCTATAATGTCGTAAAAAGTTAATGCTCACCTTGTACACACTTAGATTTTGAATCCATTCACCTTTATCTTGTAAATTATGGATTCCCGAAGTTCTCAAATTTCACTAGAAAATTATAAATTGTAAGATATTTGAAACTATATATTGTTCGTTTAAGAATAAATATTTTCTAAAAACTAACACCCATGTAATTCTTTGTACTTAAAAATTCTTTTTTCCTATAGATATCATCCCATTCAATGCATTTAAACAAGTTGTTCATCTCTACAAAGATTACTCATAACTTATATATAAGGATGTATATATATACATCCTTATAGCAATATAATATACATCCTTATAGTCACGGATCCTACGAAATATTAAATTTGGTTTTATAAAAATTGGAATTGGAATTCGAAATTCCAATTCCACTTATTTGAATGGAAGATGCAAATGCCCATTTTGGAACAAAATTGGAATTTCAAAATTCCAATTCGAATTTCTTGGATGGACACAAACATGAAATTAACATTATCCAAAATTAGATAATGCCAATTCCAGTCTAATTCCAGCCCCCCAAACGGGCCCTAAAAGAAGCAATCCAAAGTATCAATGCTTGAAACCCCAACTTATTTACAGTATTTGGAACGCGGGTTACTCTTCTCAGCTATCAGGGTTATTAAAAAAAATTGACAATTGAGTCAACAAAAAATCATTTAAAATTCAATTATACCTGGATAATTATACATAACTATCTGTCTTACCGGAAACTGCCTTAAGCCCGTTCTCAGTTTTTAGAATATTTTTTCGAAGATAGACAACTGAGCCTACAACAAATCTTTTAAAATTCAACTATACATGAATTATACATAAATATGTCTTACCAGAAACGGCCTCAGGCCCCTGTTTCTGGTTATTTTCTGATTAAATATGTATAGTTTTTGAAGCACCCACAACCTTCTATAAAGAGAGAGATAGACCATAACTTACAGCCAGACACAAACGAACACTCATATGAAGGTTGAACAACTCACAGACTAAAAGTCATTTCAGTTAAAAACTTTAAAATACCAACCATTTAATCCAAAATATTTCTTGTTATATTATACATCTTATTTTCACATGATATATCGCAGAGCTGCTGGAGTTATAATCCGAGAACAAGACCGAATCCTATGCTCCATATGTAATTCTGAGCTGTAGGAATGTTCTGTCAAGTTCCAAATAAAGTCATACAATCCTCATAGCTTATTAAGAAGTTCTCTCTTCTTGAGAGTTCCAAGGTCTTGAAACTTTTTACCAAGATCTAATTAATTAACGAAGTTGCTTGCATATCACTTGAAATCGCTAATGAAAATTATGAAATTAAAAAAACATACTGAAAATTGTAGAAGATTAAAATAAGTATAAAAGTACTGAATATATATATATATATTTTTCAAAACATATTAAGCCTCTGTAAGTATTAGATTATCAAAATGGAAATATTACAAAGAGAATGTGACGGAGCTGAATGAAAAAATCAGAAAATCAGGGAACAAAACTCAACTTGGACATAGCTAGAAAATAGCTAAACAAAATTCAGAGGGGAGTAAAGCTCGAAAGAATTTTTTTTACAATCCAACTTAGAACCGAAGAGAACTTAAAAAGAAGTAAAACTCAACCCCAGAGAGCGTACCATATTGTAATATTACACAAAAATATACATATTGTTGGTTCACAGAGATACAAGCCCACACATACCTAGAACCTGTGGTCCAGAAAACAGAGCCTTAAAACAGGAAACAAAATCTTGCCTTGGCGTTTCCAGTAACAAGCAGGATTCAGGAATATCTATTTCTCCTCAAAATCGAGGGCATTTTAACTTTGAGCCTCCTTGATATTCCGTGGCATTAATCTCGAGATCTTATCCAACTGACACTCCCAGAATTCATGGGAAGAGGTCCCATCGAGTTTTTCTCCCAATTCTTCCAGATATAAAGGTAATCCCTTGGATGCATTTACAAACTTTTTAACAAGCTCCTCAAATCCATCCAGTGGGGTGGGCTTTGAAAAAGCATGCCAGCAAAAAAGTTGCTCTGCATGATATCCATCCATTTCCTTCATTTCGTATACAGAAGAGACACCCCAAGATTTGAGCACTTCAATTTTACGTGATGTAACAATGACCAGACTACCTTCGCATAGGTTGTCCTTGATGGGCATTAAGGCATCCAGTTGGTCCGCATGATCCACATTATCCAGAACGATGAGCACCCTAGCAGATCTCAAATGCCTCGCAAGCATTGTCTTCCCATCTTCTAAATTTTTAATACTTCCGCCTTCAACACTAAGTTTTAACTGCTTATTATGTAGCATGCCTTTGGCTGCCGCATCTCGAACATCAAAAATGAAACTGGAACTCTCCATTAATGGAGATCTTCTGTTGTATATTTCTTTTGCAAGAGTGGTCTTCCCAGAGCCACCTGTACCGCAAATTCCAACCACATGTACCGTCTGATGACCCTGAACAGATTGAAATGTATTCATTTCAAAGTCTTCTACAATTTCATTGATACCAACTGGATATTTGGCGACCGTTAACGACTTTAATATTTTCAATATAGTATTCCCAATATTCTTCGGTAGCTTCCTCTTATCGCTGAACGACAATTTTTTTGAAAAACAAAATAGAACAGATTATTAAGTAAAAAATACATACAATAATACCGTACTCTGGAATGTATATTTGTCAAGCTAAAAGCATCGAATGTGCAGTACTTACTCATCATTTTTTATCATGACTTGGCCATCGAGAAATGAAACTTTGTAGAGTGCCTTTCTCCATTCCTCAAGCTGTTCCGAACTGTATCTACCCTTCTCTTGATGCTTCTTAAAGTCCTCACTATATGCTCCTTTCCCTTGATCTACAGATCTTAGATCACTAGGCTCTACAGCGTAGAAAATAGGAATTATTATGGCACCAGTTTTAAGCATAAAGGAAATCTCTGCCAAACACCACGGTGATTCTGAATATGTACCAGAAGTCGGTGAGCGTGGTGCCATTGCATCAAAAGGTCCCGTCCGGCCACCAACACCAGAAGCGGACGCCATGAAATTGCAGGGAAAACAGCGAGAAAGCAGTCTAGATGTTGAGTTAGCGACAATTATCTGATCGACTGTCAGATTAGAGGGGGTCGGTGATAAAGTTAAGAACTGACATATTTATGTGAGTGGCTTTGATTTGTCCAGTAAGAGGAAGTCGGTGAGGAAACTTCCAGGAAGAGGGTCCAGGTGAGGAGAAGAAGTTACACAACGAGGATGAAAATTGACTTGTGGATGAAACAAGGAACTATTTGAAGTTGGTAGGTAGGTGAAACCTAACAGGTATGCACGTGAGCTGGCGTAGCTAGGTTATACAAGACAGTCAATACTCTTTAAAAGATAGGTGTTACGATGTAGATTCATTATGTTTGTTTTGTAGGGGGATGGGGTTGATTAATTATGATGTACGTGATATAAATCTTGTGATATTAGATTGGTTTCAAATTGTTTTATTAAATTTTAACAAGTTATTAATATTTATATATTTTTATAATATATATTATACAATTAAAAATATAAATAAAATATCTACACAATATCATTATTATCCCACTAAATCAAATTAGATGTGAAGTAACTTACTAAATTAGTTTCAACATATTTTGAAAATTAAATTATACCAAATTCTAATCTCTCCATATACATTATACCGTGATCATAAAATTATCTAACAAACCCATTGTCCGAATGAATCAAATTACTAATATTTAGACTTTCTCATTACCAATCTTCAAATTAAAGTAATTTCCCAAATACATCCTTACAATTAACGCAGCATGCTTATCCACGTCAAAACTTCTTGCATATAGCGGGAAATTCATGTGAAGCACATGGATTGCTTATTATGTCACTTCTTATAAATTACTTCGTTTCTACGGTCACTTAGTCAGTTTTTAATCTACTTCACCTGCTCCCTCTTTTTCCCGGAATCTTCCTCGCAGACACGATTGTCCTACACAATTCGTGGCCAGTCATTTACCCATTGAGTCAAATTCTTATCATCAATATGTCACTTCTTTAGCTTTATAACTGACCTCTCTTTTTTGACAATGAGCTGGCTACGTACGACCTTTCCCATTACCAGGCCTGCTTCCATTGTTTTCATTAATTACTTCTTCCTATTCCATGGAGTGATTGATATGGCGAATTGTTCTGATAAAATGGAGCAGCCTCCCCCTGCTTCTGGTTGTGTGTTCATAAATCATCACGGACCAGACGTCAAAGACACGATAGCTTGTAGGCTCTCTGCTACCATCACTGATATGCGACTGACAGCCATTTTGAGTTCAGACGAGCAGAAATATGGAGATTTCTTGTCGCGAGCAATAGAAGCAGCAATCAGTAATGCTTTGCTTCATATATCTATATTTTCAAAGGGCTATGCAGAATCGCCCAGCTGTTTTTAAGAGTTATCAATTATGCTTAAAACTGGCGCCACAGTAATTCCTATTTTCTACTATGTGGAACCTACTGATCTCAGATATGTAACGAAAGGAATGTACGCTAAGGCCTTTGATAAGCATAAAGAGAAGGGTGCATATAGCTTGGAAGAGCTTGGGGAGTGGAAAAATGCTCTCTCCAATGTTTCATTTTACACAGTTCAACTCATAAAAAAGGAAGGGTAAGTACCACAAACCATGGCCTCCCTAAATATTCTCTCTCCAGTTTACTGGTATGAAACTTTGGCATAATTATTTGTTTTTCAATCTTTTACTTTTTCAGTGATGAGAGGTGGTTGCTGAAGAACATTGTGAAAGTTCTAGTGAAAGTAATAGATAATGTGCCATTAGAGGTTGCGAAATATCCAGTGGGTCTCAGTGAAATAATAAGAGACTTTGAAATGAATATATTTCAATCTGCCCAGGGTAGCCAAACAGTAGAAATTGTTGGAATTTGGGGCATGGGTGGCTCTGGCAAGACCACTCTTGCAAAAGAATTATACAACAATAGGTCCCTGATAATGAAGAGGTTTCTGATATTGGAGAGGTCCAGTTTACTCTCTAGTTTTGTCTCTGATGTTCGAGACGCAGCAACCAAATGCAAGCTTTACGAGAAGCAGATAAAACTTCTCAGAGACCTTGGTTTAGAGGGTGTAGAATTTGACAATATAGAGGATGGTAAGGCTTATCTTGCAAGGCGTTTGAGATCTGTTAAGGTGTTCATTGTTCTGGATGACGTGGATCATGTAGACCAACTCGATGCTCTATTGCCTATAAAGGACAGCCTATGCAAGGGCAGTTTCATTATTGTCACTTCACGTGAAAAAACATCACTTAGGTCCTGGGGTATCTCCTCTATCTACAAAATGAAGCCATTGGATCCTATCCACGCACATCAACTATTTTGTTGGCATGCTTTTCTAAAACCAATTCTATTGAATGGCTTCGAGGAGCTAGTTGAAGATTTCTTAAAAGCATGCAATGGGTTGCCTTTGTCCCTTGAGGTGTTCGGAGCACAGTTATATGGGAACTCCCATGAATACTGGGAGAGTCAGTTGAACATGATCTCAAAAATATTGCCAACGGATATCAAAGAGAGGCTCAGAGTAAGTTATGAGGCCCTTGATTATGAAGAAAAAGAGGCCTTCTTTAATGTTGCTTGCTTTTTCATTGGAGAAAAGAGCAGTTTAGCAATTGAAGTATGGTATGGATCAGGGTGGACGGGTCTGCACAGTTGGACAATGCTCCTCAATAAATGTCTTGTTGATCTTGACAATGACAATTTCATAAGCATGCATGACCACTTAAAAGATTTAGGAAAAGAAATTTCAAATCAAAAGGCACCTTACAGAATGTGGTTACCTCGGCAGATTATCGATGTTGAGCAAGAGGCAACGGTGAGTTTAATACATTCTGTTATTGTATCGCTAGCCCGTTAATGAATCGAATAGCAACCTTTTAACAATATATGTGTTAGAGCGGCCCACATATTTATTTCCATCTAACGTGTTTGTCTACTGCATGTATATGTCTACTACAAGTTGATTTCAGGCTTCCAAGGTTTTAATCAATTATTTGAAAATTTCTTGGTTCAGACAAAATACAGTATTCGAGGAATAATCGGCGCCAGGCGTTGCCTTGGGTTAGTTTGTCTGCATCCTTATTTCAATTGCCTTTAGTAATTTTAATTGTTTGTTTTACTCTTGCAGCTTTTTAAAAACTTTCATTCTGAACATTTTATTCTCTTTAGATTCAGGACGACGGATCAAGTGCTGAAGTTGATAAACGCTTACCCTCTTCAGATAACCTAAAGATTCGCAATTAAAGGAAATTATTTCAATCGAGTAATCAGCGAAGTGTCAAGAGAGCTGGTCTGGCTTCGCTGGTTCCGCTTTGATCTGAGGAACCTTCGGTCACTGATTTCAATTAAAAAATTAAGGGTTTTAGAACTTTTTTTGTCTAATCATATAGAAGAACTGTGGGAGGTTGGCGGTGATGTAAGTATTTTCAGTTTCAGCCGTTTAAAACCTGCATAGATTTTTTTTATTTAATAATTGTTATATGCTTAAAGTTTCTCTACTTGGGAAATATTATGTAGGCTCCCATGGAGTTAAGAGAGTTGGTTGTTTCTGGTTGCCGTAAGCTCCAAAGATTGCCAAATTCAATAGGATGTTTCAAACATCTGAAAAAGATTGTAATCACAAGTCCCCGCGATGTCAATAGGCTACCTGAAGAATTTTGCAATCTCCAATCGCTTGAGCACATGGAGTTAAGTTCCTGTATAATGTTATCGTCGCTGCCCACCAGATTTGGGGATCTGAGAAATCTGCAGCATCTAGACTTGTCTTCCTGCGGAAGGCTATCATCGCTGCCCGACAACTTTGGGGATCTGGGAAATCTGCGGCATCTAGATTTGTCTTCGTGTGTAATGTTATCATCACTTTCCAGCAGCTTTGGCTACCTGAGAAATCTGCAGCATCTAGATTTGTCCGGTTGCCCTGAGTTGAAAATGTTGCCAGAGTCGTTTAAGCACCTGATACTCCTGCAATGTCTAAACTTAAAGGGTTGTGAAAAACTCACACTTGAGTCAGAGGACTTTGCAGACATCCGAAAGCTAAAGATCTTGAACCTTGACAGCTGCAACCAAGTGGAAAAGTTGCCTTGTCACATCGTAAATCAGGTACTCTTGAGAGAGCTGCATTTAAAATATACCAATTTAAGGGAGCTCCCAGATGAATTAGGTCAACTAGGCAGGTTGCAAGAGATGGTGATAAAAAGTGAGTCTCTCACAAACTTGCCAAGTTCTATAGGAAATTTGTCGTCCCTGACTAATCTTGAAATGTATGATTGCACCCTGGAATGTTTGCCCAGCTCTATTGGAGGTTTGTTGTCATTAACTCATCTCACAATTGATGGGAGTTTAGAACTGGAATGTTTGCCGGACACTATGGGCCGTCTTACTCTCCTGAAGGATTTGACCATGAGATACTTAGGAGTGAAGTCTCTGCCAAACTCAGTCACCCAACTTCATAATCTTCAAATGCTGCACATAGATAACTGTCCTATCAGAGAGTTGGATTTTGGGGTGCCGTCGTTACCCATTCAATTGAGCAACCTGAAACAGATAGAGTTATTTAGTACGCATGTGTGCAGGATTACAATTTCTGAAGGATGTTGTCCACGGCTCGAGACTCTTAGGATTTGCTACAATTATCATTTGACGGAGATCGAGCAACTGCCAACGACTGTCAAGACCATAATATTGCAAGGCTGTAAAAAGCTGAAGAAACTTCCTAGTTTTGCACGGTTAATTTCTCTGATTGAGTTTGAACTAAGTGATCGCACCCAAGTTGAGAAAATTGATGGAATAGAACATTGCATTTCATTAGAAAGCCTGAGAGTAGATATCTGCGGGGACGAGCCCGGTATAGAAGGTGTGGAGCGCATGCAGAAATTGAGAAGGCTGCAACTCAGAGCAAACAAGGGATCAGCTATTGAACCTTGCATTCAAAAGATTGAGGTACTAGTCGTATCTAGGTTTACAAAATTTAAATTGTTTTCATCTGGTTGTGCATTTGGTGAGTTTATTGAGGGAATCTGATTTTCAACACGAATCAAAACATCTCAATTTAACATCACACACTTCTATCACATACTTCATCTCATTCTCCATTAACTCAAAGTTGTGCTACAAATTAGCAGAAATGGCCAAACGAAATACAAATGTGTGCGCAGGCAGTCCCTGATGCGGCATCACTTTTAAAAACCATGCTCTCCGCGAAACTTTTTGTGGTTGAGTACTCCTCCTCTCCCAGGAAAATTTACTCAAGAATGTCACTGTTGCAGAAGCATTGCTCCAATGGCGAAGCCTTTATGCTATGTTTTGTGGTTAATTGTGTTTCTTCACAATTGACATTGTACATCACGAGCTATTCGGTATCAGGATATTCGTACAATTATGCTATGGAGATGTATAAGGGCAAATGGATATGGATAGGCGTCTTCAAGAAGGGAAATGAGTTCCGTGAAGAGGGGTTCGAAGCAGATCAGCGCGGACAGCCAGAAGATGTGAACGAAGTGGAGACATGTTTGCTTCTGATTGGGGAAGAGGACATGCTACGGAAGGCTTTCTGCAGCTTATTGCCACTTTTACAAAAGTGATGTCCTTGCAAAGCAAAAGTAAATTTGATCCATCGTTACCAACACAAGACATCTAGGCCGTGTCTGTTCAAGTATAATATATTTTGTGAAACAAAATTCTATTAAATTGTCACTTTTATAAAATTTATGTTACCTACTTATAGAGCAAAAGTAAATAGGATCTTAGTATTTAGAAGAAATAATTTTTATTGTTTCACTTAAGCGGCTGTTGTTTTATGGCTGCAATCTGTTGGTTGCTTTAACTGGTTGTGTGCTTTATTGTTTTATTGGTTTCGGTGTTATTTATTGGGCTGTCCTCAAGTCTTTTCACTGTGCGTAATGTCTTTGTTTTTCTTAAAAAAGCATTTAGGGGAATAGAGCTAGTACTCGCGCATCTTAACTTTGCGTATCTATATTTGAGGGCCCGTTTGGTGCATGGAATTAACTTATCGAGAATAGATTCTGGAATTAATTAATGCTCAAAACGAAAGTTGGAATAAGGTTTGAACTTATTTGGTGCACCTAGAATATGACTGGGAATTAATTTATTTTGCGTTTGGATCCCATTATGTGGAATGAGAATAAAGATTATTTTTCATTTTTTAAATTAATTTGAACAATATTTATTCAAAAAACTTGAAAGTCAAGGAAACAAGGTACGACTAGAAATTGTAATAGAGTAAGTAGAAAGGATTTACAAGAGTAATTTTTAAATAATTTTTATAAGTTTTTGTAGACGTGGGTAAAAGTTTTAGAAAAAATTAACAAATTAAAAGATTAAAGTTATTGTTTAAGATTTTGAAAACCTATAGTGTAATTATGTTATTAGTCATATTTTAAAAATAAATTAATTATTCTTAATATAAAACTTAAGTTTATTATTAAAAATTTGATATTTAAATAAAATACTCATATATTACATAATATCCAGATATTTTTTGAAGGCTCAAAATACGCGAGTGTTGAAAGCCGACTCCTTTTGAATAAAATATATTTTGGAATCGCGGCGGAAGCCTCTCACCTCAAAAATTAAATCTCGGATTTTCAGCTGTGGAAGCTACGACACGTGTTTAATATTTCTCCACTGAGAAATTCCATGCAATGTTAAAACTCCTTTCTGTGCGATTATATCAAATGCGTAATCAGATTTCTGAAAGGTAAAGGTCGAGAAAATATTTCATTGCAGCCCAAGTTTTGATAGAGTTTTTTAAAAGTTATTTTATTACAAAAGTGATGATCATGGGGTCTTTAGGCGTGCACATTTGGAAGATAGATAAAAACAGATATTTTACACAACCCACATAATGAATTAAACCTGCAAATCGTTGAGTGCAACCGTGAAAATGCAGTCGCAGCGCAGCAGCAACCGTGAAAATGAAAAAAAAATGTTTGAATTTGATAAAAACCCTAACGCGGACCCGACCATAAATCAAATTTGGTTAAGAGGCTTATTCCCGAAATAAGTTATTCTGGAATAAAATGAATTCCAAGTTTTTTTTGGAATAATTTTATTCTAGCATAAGCCCCAAAACGGGAATAACTTTCCCAATTCGAGAACAAGAAAAAGTGCAACAAACAATGAATAAAATTATTCCCGTATTAATTAATGCCTATTCCTGGTTTATTCTAGACACCAAACAGGCCTTGAAGGAGCAGTTATTTTCTTGCTGCATATTATTGATTGTTTTAACTCGTTGAGTGCTTTATTGTTTTATTGGTTTGGGTGCAACTCTAACACATTTGTAGAAACAATACACTAAAATGCATTTTATGATTGGTTTAATGTTCATTATATTATGTTAGTAGTAAAACTTTTTTTATTTTGACTGCTAAAATTGTTAATGTGGAAAATAGTTAATTTTTTAAATGTATTGATAATATAGAGAAAAAATTACCTTATGATTGATTTAGCTTTTATAATAAGGATCAAATAATAAATAATAGTTATATTTAAATGATTGGAGTTGAACAAATGATCTGAAGATATGTTATAAAGAAAATTAGAAGGTTCATATCTTATTGACTTAGTTGTGTTTTTTCAATAAGTGATTAGTGTTAGGTATCTTTATTCTTGATATTCAATAAATTTTGGAGTGATATGATGGAAAGGGGTGTTGTACATACATTACTTGTGGAAAATGTTTAGTTCTTATTTCAATAGATTTGTAATCTCATGGTTGTCAAGCACATGGTTTAGTTAATATTTCTTAGTTGTTATGTGTGCACTTCAGTCTACACAAGTAGGAACATGTTAAAAAATTTAGGTTTATTATCATTTATATTGGTCTTCCTTATGGAGTGCCTATACGAAGCATGTTATGGGATGTATGGTTACAATTATGCTTGCACAAATGAAAAATAAATTCAAGGAGATCACATCTTAAAGATGTTCATGGAGACTTTGCTAGTATCATAAAATATTTACTTGCAAATAATACATTTAGAGTGGACACTTTTGGACACAATTTTTCACTCATGAAGGTTTCCTAAGGTATATAATTATTGATCTTGATGGTATATGTTCTAATTCTTTTGCATAACTTGCATTTTTAGTACTTGTTTGCATTTGTTTTTCCTATTGGTGTTATTTGGAAATGTTTAATATTACTACTTTTTCCTCTACTAGTTAGTATTACATCAAATTTGATAGAATGCATGAGATCTCCCAAGGATTTGTAACCATTGACTTAAGTGTATTCTTATGCATTTGCATGCTTAGGTTGATACAAATAGAGGTTTTGATGAAGCTTTTAGTAATAGATTTTATTTTAGCACTCACTCTAAAAGGGTGTTAGTAGTGGGGATTTTTAGAGGCCTACTTCATTAAAGAAATCTTGCAAGTGAGTACAAAGATTAAAACACTTGAGTATATATAAAAATAAACACTTGCAAAGTATATTTTTTAATTAAGGGAAGATTGATTTTATAGGGAATAGACACCCAAGTACAAAATAAAAATGAAACATGAGAACCAACTACAAACCAATAGAAAACTTGGTACCAAGAAAAAGAGACCAAAAAACTACGGAACACTGTCCCACACCGCCTACAAACAATGACTAAATCTACATTCTTTTAAATAAAATCAACACTAATACTCCTAACTTTCTTAACTAAATTGTTAATGGGGGTAACCTCGTTGTCCTTACTTCTTAACCTAGGAGCATGGATATGAAGAACATCATCTTTTTCTTTTTCAGCAACATCATTCGTATACTTGATCAATCTTGTGTCCTTCAAGTGGGCATTTTTAGCTGACTTAATGCTTACAGAAGGGGAAACATTGATATCCTTGGACATACCTTCAAAAGTTGTTGCATGATCTTTCAGTTTCTTGAGGCCCTCAATGGAGCTATCCATGGATGTTTTGTTGACTACAACCACTACTCTGACCTTATCTTGTATTATTTTAAGGATATCCATGGTAGTCTTGTTGATCACAACCACTGCTTTGACCTTATCTTGTATCATCTTTAGGCTATCTTCCATACTCTTTATCCATTTCTCGTGATCAACCTTCAGCTCACATAATCACCTCACCAAGGTATTAGTATTTTCCATAATAGTATCCAACTATTATTTTGAGGAGGGAATGTTATTCTTCAAGTTATTGATTTTTGCCACAATCCAAGAGAAAACCAAGTTTTAGTTATCTATTAGAGCTTTTATATCTTTATTAATACTTAGGGTCTCCAAAATATAGGACCCCTTCTCATTAGGGGTATTATTCCGTATTTTCATAGGAATACCCAGATGTATGGCATGATTGTAGTGCCTCACGTGATTGTGTTTTGCTCTTTGATGATTTTGATCTAAGATATATACTCTTGTTGTGGTATTATGATTATCTACATGATGAGATGCATCGATGACAGTTATTATTTTGGTTGCTAATACCTTGTTTGTGATACATGGATAGATAATGCTACCGTTGTTAGTTTGATCATATTTGCATAATGATGCTAGTAATGTGACATGATGTTTTATGATGATATATGGTTTATTTGGTATTCAATTCTATTGATTATTGTGTACTAGAATTCATACCTTCATAGGGTTATTATTGTAAATAAATGAATAAAATAACTAAATTACCGCAAAGGAAGAGCTATTTTAACAAATAAAGACAATTAAGCACTTTATGGATCTCTAGCTAGGGATGCTAATGATGAAGCTCTCAGCAAGCCTCCATTAGTGATAGTCCTAGAATGAGAATAAATGATAAAGCAAGCTAAAATGTTCAATTCCAAATTGAAATGCTAATTAACTTCTATAGTTGCCTTTCTAGCTCAAAATCTCAAGAGGTTTGATGCAATTCTCAGATTTGTGGATGAGTTATGAGTGATTTATGCCTTGCTTTTATAGATTTTGGCAAAGGTAGGGGGTGTAGTTGGATTTGATCAAGGTTAGGTTGGGGTTAAGTCTTTGGTTCCACCCTTTGGAGACAATTCAACTATTGTGTCCTCAAAGCTTGGGACAAGAAGACAAGCTGAGTGGACGATGTTCTTTCCAATTGAGTGATTGAGATTCATTTTAGCTTGATCCATGTGAGCTCTTTCCTTAAATCCTATTGGTTGAGGCTTTTTCCTCCCATGTGGTTATGAGAGTAAATAGGATTTAATTAATTGAATTTAACTAATTTGTTTAGCCATGTGTACCCCTTGCTTGGGTTGATTTGATTTAAATTGAACTATACAATTAATTAGATTAATTGCACATTGATTTGATTAATCATGATTTAATAGGTTTAAATTAATTTGATGGCTTTTGATTTTTAATTGATTTTGTATTAAAGTTTAATTGCAATTTATCCTTGATTTTGATTTGATTTGATGTAATTGCATTTAATTGTGTTGATCTTTACCTTGATTTCTCACTTAAATAATCTTGTCCACTTTTAGGTGATTACAAATGCCCCTCTTTGAGTCGACATGCGAACTGTATCGATTCAAAGAATGTTCTGATCCAACTGATATAAGGTCCTGAATCCTTTGATGGTCAATTTCATTGTTCGATATGAGATGTAGATTATGATAATAGGATTGATGCAGTTCTGATTGATTTGATGTCCTGATGGTCGATATGATGATAGATCATTGATATGGTACTTGATTTGATCCGATTCGATGTTTGATGCCCCTTTCGATTGATTAGCGAAAAATTTCTTGATAAAATATTATGCTCTGATTTGATGGTCATGCCCCTGATTCAATGATGTTGCTGTTGTTCCTGATCATCCGAGTGTATGCCCCCTTGGAAATGAAATAAAATTTGATCATTGTTTGAAAAAGTTTGACAATTTAGGTCAATTTGTGTTGATTAGGTCAAATTATAAATGAATTTTGATTTCATTTCTGATAATGATTTTGCGTTCGTGTGATGACAAATGCCCTTGATTTGGTAGATTTGGTGAAAAATTTGGGTTCACGGGCGTTTTCTAGTCAAAGATGCCCTTTTTAGGTCAAAAAGGTCTATATAAAGGGGTAAAAAGTTATTTTCCCTATTCATTTTCACTTTTGACTTTTCACTTTTGTCTCTGACTCCTCTGAGCTCTTCGCAATGGCCATTTCGATTCACGAGCACAGGTTCGAGTGCGGGTGACAGTTTCAGTGGCCACTGACCTACGGACCTCCGGTAAGTGCTTGATCCTCTCTGTTTTCAATTTCATGTTTTAAATTTCCAAAAAATTGATTTTTCATAGAAAAACCCTAATTTTTTGCTTTTTTCCATGAAATAGCACTTTTGAATTTTTCAATAGCATGTTTACCAGTTTTTTAGCACTTTCGTGAATTTAATTAGCGCGTCCACATAGTATAATAGCACTTTTGAATTTTGATATTAGGGCCCATGATTTGCTTATGAATTTATTTTAGTGCTTTTAATTTTTAGAGTAGCGCGTTTGAATGAATTTTCGCTTTTGATTGATGAAATAGCGCATTTAAATTTTAAAGTAGCGCGTCTGAATAGTTTTAGCGCGTATGCAACTTTTTAGAGCGTTTAATAATTTTGATGGCATTTTTAAACTTTTAAATAGCGCTTTTGCATTTTAGCGTGTTTAAGCAATTAAACAACACTTTTAACTTGGCAGGAAAAATTTTAAATGCCTTAGTTTTTTGAATTGTTTAGTATCGTCGATCAGTTGATTAGCATAGGTAATAAACCTGATTTAGTAGCAAGTTATAGGATGTTAGTTTTAGTCAATTGTGATTTGAATGTTTGATTTTCAATCTTGATTTAGATGATGGATGATGATGAATTTTTCATCCTCTCTGAATATAATCAGGAAAATTGATTGTGGTCTGATATTTTGTAAATGTTTGATTAACTTAGGATAATTCAAAAGATAAAGTGGTTCAACTTGCTTTTTGCAGACAGTGCTTAAGTCACTGGGTGTTCATGGTTTGTACCCATTGCCTTTTAGTATGATCGATGATCTGAGTGGTGTGGATCGGAGATAGATTGGCCGATGTGGATTGTCTTTCCTTCTGGTTCTACCTCGATTCTGAGTGAATCGGGGATTGATTACTGCTATGGATGAGAGGTGGCACTCAGACCATAATACGTCCCATTTTCCTATGGGTGAGATGACGATCACCCCTGAGGATGTGTACCGGCTCTTGCGTATTTTGAATCGAAGAGAGTTGGTTTTCTATGATTAGGTGTATGATGGTGTCGCGTGTCGTCGGGTCTTCCAGGATCCTACCATTGCTGACGATCACATTCAATGGTCTCAGTTCCATTCTTTCCCAATTTTTCTAGCAGTTTTAGGTGTCTTGATCTGAGGATTCCTCATACCAGATCGGCGAGGTCATGGATTTCTAGTTGGTTGGGGTCCTATTTTGGAGGACTTGATGGCCCAGCCTCGATGGTTCGATTGGGGATCCTATGTTCTAGCGCAACTCTATCACGAGTTGCATATAATAGTGTATAAACGTTCCTCCACTCTTTCTGCAGGAGTTGTTCTTCTTCAACTTTAGACATGGGAGCATCTCCTAGTGACGAGACTGATTGCAGCGTGTCACCGAGATCTGGGATGGCCATTTTCCTGGATATATGAGGGTATGGTTGTGCAGGTCCATATGGGCAAGGTTGATTACTAGTGCCGTGTCATAGATGATATTGATCAGGTCATTTGGTGGCTATATCCTGGATGTGAGCCATGGCTTGAGGATGACTTAGAGCTTCCTTTAATGTTCTCTCCCCGATGGATGATAGGGCGGTCGTCTCATATTATTGAGAGATTTTTCTTCCGTCGAGTGTTGCGGTAGTATGGCCGTGTATAGGGTATGCCTTAGGGTGTTGCGATGTACCCCTAGGTTCAAGCAGAGAGATCGTTATGGGATCCATGTGCTGATTTTAGGACAGCCTACCAGGAGATTGAGCAGTAGGGGCATCTCCCTTGGGATATGAGATCTTTGATTATTGATGTTGGGATGATAGATGACTATGCCGATTGGTTGGCTCGGAACCCGTTTCTGAGGTTTATAGATCTCGCGGAGAGGATTCCAGGTATTGATGAGGAGTCTGATGACAATAATTGTGATGATGGTGGGGATGGTGGGGATGGTAGAGGTAGGATAGGAGCTCGTCAGGGATGACCTGGTCGTCAGGTAGTTAGAGCAGGTAGAGTCATGATGCCAGTTATTGTCGCTACTCCCATTCCTCCTAGAGGTGGCGGTGGTGTTTGGATGAGGGGTTGGGGTATAGATAGAGTGCTACATCAGGTTGCCAGAGATCCGACAAGTAGAAAGGGTCGTCACAGAGCTAGGCTTTAGCGATAGATGGATGTTGAGGCAGCGCAAGCATTATTAGATCAGGCACAAGGCCAACCGACATAGGCTCCTCTAGCACAGGCTCCTGGTTCTGCTTCTATGCCATCTTCTTCATCTCGTCCATCTAATGCAGGAGCATCCTAGGTGTAAGAGCAATCTTGCATCACCCAAAAATATTTCTGTTTGCTTTTCAATAAGGGCTATCTTGTGCAAAGTTGCTATTTATGGAAACTTACTATTTTTAGTAAGTTGGTCATATGATCTCAGAATATTTTGATTTCACAGTTGGAGGTTCATCCTAGTCATTTTAGCCTACCAGTTGAGTTTCATTGCCACATCATCAGTATTGGTGAAGTTATTGAGGTTGTTGGGTACAAAATCTTTCTGGTCAATTTTGAAGGCCTTAGAGGCTCCAGATTGCGATCGACCCCTAGCTGACTAGTGCTTGTGTATTTCAGGCACTGTAGATCTCATCATAGCATTTCTGAAAAGTGGTAACAATAGAAAAATGAAGCTACAGTTAAAAAGTTATGGCCTCTAGAAGTTGGGCTACCTAAAAGCATATTTTGTATTTCTTTTGAGCCAACCCTATTGTAAAAATTGTGAAAATAAAATAATTCTATGTATAGTCAGCCTTAAGGGCTAAATTTTTGGAACCTTCTTGGGCGGTGGAAATTGCCTATATAAAGAAGGCCTGTAGTGTTGTCTAGGCAGTTCTAGGTATTGATTCAAGGCTTTGTCCTACAGAATATTGTAAGGGAATGCCCATGTGGCTTTGCATATTGTAATTTTGAAAGTTTGTAATTCCACATTTGTGGAGATAATAAGAAGCCCATTTTCCGTTCTTGCATATTGTTGTTGTTTCTCTATTTTTGTTATGTGTTTGTGGTATTAAGGGGAGCACCCTTCATCAAGTGGTATCAGAGCAGAAGTTCCTAAGGTGTAAATAGATCACCGACTATGAGACAGTTTGCACCAGGACTGTGGTTAGGGTTTCAACGTGCATCACAAAAATGCCTCAACGAAGGGAACATGGCGGAAGAGCTGGTGTTGTAACACCTGAGGTTAGAGCGCTCTAGAGATAAGTGTGAGCATTGCAAGAAGAGATTCATAGAGGAATGAATCTTAATGTCAGAGATGAAAGCGAGGATGAAGCCAAAGAAGAAGATCAAGAAGGAGAAGTCGAATTTGTGAACTAAGAGGAAGAAAGACTTTTTAGGGCCATTTCCAAGATCGGGAAAAGACCTAAGATTGAGGTTCTTGCATTTTCAAGAAATCTTAACCCAGAGGAGTTGATCGACTGGATCAATGAATGTGAAGAATATTTTGAGTATGAAGATATTGAGGATCCTGATAGGGTCAAATTCGCGAAGGCCAGACTAAAAGGTCATACGAAGATCTGGTGGCAAAAGATTTAATTGGAGCGAAATAGAAGAGGGAAAGATAAAATCACAAGATGGGATCGGATGGTGGATAAATTGAAGTGACAGTTCATCCCTGTTGATTATGAGCTTGACCTACTGAAGAAAATGTAATGTTTGAAGCAAGTGGGACGATCTATTCAGGTGTATACAAAGGAGTTCTATCGAATCCTCATCAGAACAGGCCATGCGGAAGCTGATAAGGAGAAAGTTTCTCGTTACCTTAATGGGTTGAGGCCAAGCATTTAGGAGGAGTTGAATCTGGTTCGAATGAATAATATTGAAGAGGCATACCAGTTTGCCCTAAAAGTAGAGGAAAAAATGAACAAGAAGTTCGAGAGCAGACAAAATGGAAGAGGTTGAGGTGGACGATCTAGTGGACGGTCATATGGAGGCTAAAATGAAGATCCGAAAAAGAAGGATGAGGCTAGTAGCAGTCAAAATCAAAGAGGAAACAATTCCAATCATTTCCAAGATCAGAACAATAGAGATCAGAGAGGAAGAGGACAAGGTTCAGGAAGAGGAGGCTTCCGTGGAACATGTTTTCATTGTGGAGAAGAAGGTCATAGGGCATTTGAATGTCCTCAACGCTAAGGACAGATAGGAGGAATGAAGGCCAGGCCAGAGTGACACATGTAGATGAATATGCCAGATCCTCAAATTTTGAAGATGCTGAAAGAGGAGAAACGTTGATTAATAGAAGAGTCCTGGTAAGTGGTGAGAATGAACCTGAACAAAGGAGCCTGTTTTGCACTAGATGCAAGTGTGAGGGTAAATGTTGTGATGTGATTATTGATAGTGGAAGCACTGACAATTTGGTGTCAGAAGAGATGGTGACAAAGTTGAAGCTCAAGAGACAAAAACACCCACATCCATATCGGATTGCCTGGGTGCAGGACGACCACAAGGTCATGGTTAGTGAACAGTGCCTAGTAAAGTTCAAGATTGGTGGGTACCATGATGAGGTACTATGTGATATCATACCTATGGATGCATGTCACATGTTGTTGGGTAGACCGTGACAGTTTGACAAATGTGTTGTACATGATGGTTGTGTGAATACCTATTCCCTAACAAAGGATGAAGTGCAACATAAGCTAAAGCCATTGAAGAAGATCGAAGAAAAGGTATGTGGTAATGCAAAAATAACTTTTGTTGATGGAAGAAAATTCCTAGATGGTATGAGGCATGAGCATGTGTGTTTTGCTTTAATTCCAAACGCTGGTAAAGAGAAAGTAGAGGATGTACCTGTAGAGGTTGCAGATTTGTTGAATGAGTTTCAAGATATTGTATTTAATAATGTACTAGATGGATTATCATCGGTAAGGAAGATCAGTCATCAAATGGATTTGATTCCAGGAGCCAGCTTGCCAAACAAGGCAACACACAGAATGACACCAACAGAAAGTGAAGAGTTGAACAGACAAGTACATGAGTTGTTACAGAAGAGATTGATTCGGGAGAGCCTAAATCCATGTGTTGTATCAACAATATTAGCACCAAATAAGAATGGAGAATGAAGGATGTGTATAGATTCTAGAGCAATAAACAAGATCAGAATCAAGTATAGGTTTCCATTGCCATGAATGGATGATATTATGAATTGTTTGAGTGGAGCTGTGTATTTTTCAAAGATAGATTTGAAGAGTGGATATCACTAGATTTGGATCAGAGAAGGAGATGAATGAAAGACTGCCTTCAAGACAAAGGAAGGACTGTATGAGTGGTTAGTCATGCCTTTTGGACTAACCAATGCACCGAGCACTTTCATGCGGCTCATGAACAAGGTTCTGAAAGAATTTTTGAGTAAGTTTGTCATTGTTTACCTAGATGATATTTTGATCTTTAGCAAGACATTGGAGGAACATATGATGCATATTCGTATGGTGTTTGAGAAGTTAAGAGATGAGAAATTGTTGATTAATTTGAAGAAGTGCAATTTTGTGAAGGAGTTAGTGTATTTGAGATTTGTAGTTTTAGCAAAAGGTTTGAAAATGGATCCAAAGAAAGTACAGGCTATCCTTGAATGGCCTACTCCAAGGAGTGCTACTGAGGTAAGGTCTTTTCATGGTTTAGCTAGTTTTTACAGAAAATTTATTAGAAATTTTAGCACTATTTGTGGACCCTTGACTAAAACAATGAGAGGGGATAGAAAAAAGTTCAAGTGGACTAATGGGGCAGATAAGAGTTTTAAACAGTTGAAACAAAAAGTTACAGAACAACCTGTTTTAGCACTTCCAAATTTTAATAAGGTGTTTCAAGTAGACTGTGATGCTAGTGGTATTGCAATAGGAGCTATTATGAGCCAAGAAGGTAAACCTATTACTTATTTTAGTGAGAAGTTAAATGATACCAAGAGGAAATATTCTGTTTATGATCAGAAATTTTATGCTATAGCTCAAGCATTGAAGAAGTGGAGACACTATCTGCTTCCTAAAGAGTTTGTTTTGTATACTAATCATCAAGCTTTGCAATATTTGAATAGTCAAGGAAAGTTGAATCGAAGACATTTGAAATGGGTTGAGTTTTTGCAGAGCTATACATTTATTTTGAAACACAGGAGTGGAAAGTCTAACAGAGTTGCAGATGCGCTTACCAAAAGACAACTATTGCTGATAGAGATGCAGATTGAGGTGGTTGGGTTCAACGAATTCAAGAATTTATATCCAGAGGATCCTGATTTTGGTGAAGCTTGGAAAGCTTGTAAAGAACCTATTACTCTAGATAGAACGAAGTGGTTGGATTTCATCATTTAGGATGATATGCTATTCAAAGGGAGTCAGTTGTGCATTCCAAGAAGTTCTATGAGGGAGAATCTCATCAAGGAGAAGCATAGCAGAGGATTGGTTGGATATTTTGGTCGCGATAAAACCCTTGCTTTGGTTAGTGAGAATTATTATTGGCCACAGTTGCAGGAAGATGTCAAGAAGTTTGTATAGAGTTGCAGAGTATGTCAGATGGCAAAAGGAGTGAAGAAAAATACAGGGTTGTATCAGCCATTACCTATACCAGAGAAACCTTGGGAGGATATCAATATGGACTTTGTTCTTGGTTTACCAAGGACACAGTGAGGACATGATTCAATTTTGTGGTAGTTGACATATTTTCGAAGATGACATATTTTATTCCCTGCAAGAAGACTAATGATGTTGTTCATGTAGCAGAATTGTTTTTTAGAGAAGTAGTGAGACTACATGGTTTGCCAAAGACCATAGTTTCAGATCGGGACACTAAGTTTGTTGGATATTTCTAGCGTACATTGTGGAAGAAGTTGAAAATAGATTTGAAGTTCAGTTCATTACATCATCCACAGACTGATGGATAGACAGAGGTGGTGAATAGGAGTTTCAAGAATTTGCTGAGATGTTTGGTTGGAGATAAGCCAACAAGATGGGATTTGATTTTACCATAGGTAGAATTTGCATACAATAATTCTATCAACAGGAGCACTGACAAATCACCATTCTAGATTGTATATGGGAGTAGTCCCAAAAATGCATCTGATTTGAGAAAGATAGATAAAGGAGAAATAAGTAGTGCTGAAGCTGAAGATTTTGTAGAACATTTGAAGAACATCCATGAGGAGGTGATGAAGCATATTACCAAGATGAATGCACAGTATAAGGTTAAGGCAGATGAGAAAAGGAGGCATAAGTAGTTTCAGGTTGGAGATGAAGTCATGGTTCATTTACGGAAGGAGCAATTTCCGGTTGGTACATATAACAAGTTGAAAATGAAGAAGTTTGGGCCATGTAAGATACTGAAGAAGCATGATTCAGGAAATGCATATGAGGTCGAGTTGCCTACTGAGCTGAATATTTCACTAGTATTTAATGTTTCAGATCTGACAAGAGTATCATGAAGGAGGTGTTGAAGATGAGGTTACAACAACACAGTGGAGTATTCCAACAACCGGTTCAGATATCAAGGAGATTGAAGACATACTGGATAGTTGTGTTGGCAGAAGCACAAGGAACATGACATATGAAGAGTATTTGGTCAAATGGAAAGGATGACCTGTTGAAGATTCATCATGGCTAACAAAGGAGGAGATTAACCATCTTGGTTTTACTCTGCACACCTAAGTCGTGACAGGGTCACTTCTCAAATTACCCCGGGTGTCTGATGCAGGAGCATCCTAGGTGTAAGAGCAATCTTGCATCACCCAAAAATATTTATGTTTGCTTTTCAATAAGGGCTATCTTGTGCAGAGCTGCTATTTATGGAAACTTACTATTTTTAGTAAGTTGGTCATATCATCTCAAAACATTTTGATTTCATAGTTGGAGGTTCATCTGTTAATTCTACAACTGATTTATCATATCGAGAGATTGTTGAACAAGTGATTAAAAATTACAGAGCTGAAGATGGATAGATAATACTGTTTGCTAAATCAGTATGATGTTGTCATTGATGTCAACTAGTTTCTTATTAGTTTGACAGTACTTATCTTGTAAGTTATTCATTACAGAGACATCTGAAGAATGGTGGAAGAAGGTCACAACAGATGAGGTTATGGAATGCTTTGGATAACTTATTGATGAGTCTCTGATCTCATTATGTTGATCCTAGTACACGGTATTCATCTATTATGAAGAAATGAATTCAAAGATACAAAGCAGTGTTGGTTGGTAAAAGAAGACAATTTAGTGTTTACCGAGATTCTCAGTATGAACATCGACAACAGTATACACTGACGCAGTGTGTTGTATACCGAGCACAAGTTTAACCAATAAGGTTTACCGACACATTTCTTTGACTTGACCGAGAAGAACAAAAGATCATTTAATGATGTTGTAGGCCAGGAAGATTGATGAGCTGGCACCTCAAAATCAACATAAAGATATGAAAAGGAATAAAGTTTGTTACAAGATCGACGACTAACAAAATTCAAGAAAGATCTGACGAAGAAGATTGAAACATGTTAAAGACACATCTATCGAAGAAGGTTAAAGTGGCAAAAGCAATGAACAGGATTAAGCGGCAAAAATCTAATGGATGAAAATGAAATGGCTTACTTGTTTATTTAAGGAGAAAGAAAATACATTAAAAAAGGGAGGAGAGAAGAAGAAGGAGATACTGTGGGAAGCTAAGCGTGAATCTGTATTCATGCAATTTCTGATCATTTGGTTACTGAACCAAGACTGTAGAAACTGAGCTACACAGAGAACAAACCGAGCTACATAGAGCATAGTATTGATTGATTGTAAGTGAAGTTGATTTAAGATCTGAAGTGTTAAATGGTCAGAAAATATTGTTTGAGCATAACATTTATTCATAATCTACAATTTGTTGTAATAAGGCGAATCAAACTACTGTTACTTTCTAACAATTGTAATCAGTGAAAATCTCTTAACTGAGTGGACTTTTAACTTCTGATTGGTGTTTCATTCTAATCAGTGAAACATGGTTATCCTGTAAATCAGCACAGTGAGTGACAAAAGATTGAAAGATAACTCCTAGTGGAAAATTCTCTAACCAGGTCACACTTAACAGTGTGCATTGTAACCTTTAACAAGGTTTTGTCCTCACAGGCCTCAATTCAGAAGAGTGAAATTTTTGGGTTGCCGGTTCCCAGGTGGTTTTTCCCTTAACAGGGTTTCCACGTTAAAATCTTTTGTGTTATGTGTTGAGCTTGTTATCTATTTGTTATCATACTTTACATGTTAACTATTAGATTTAATCGGTAAATCATTTTGAGCTTATCTGATAATCAATAAATATAGTAATAGTGAAGAAGATATATGTTTACTGAGTGACAGTATTTGAAGATACAAGTTTTAAGTTACTTATTTTGTTTTAGGACCTGGATAACTAATTCACCCCCCACCCTCTCAGTTATTCTAACATCATCCTAGTCATTTTAGCCTACCAGTTGAGTTTCATTGCCACATCATTAGTATTGGTGAAGTTATTGAGGTTTTTGGGTACGAAATCTTTTAGGTCAATTTTGAGGGCCTTAGAGGCTCCAGATTGCGATCGACCCTCGACTGACTGGCACTTGCACATGTCAAGCACTGTAGATCTCGTCATGGCATTATCGAAAAGTGGTTACAATAGAAAACTATCTTGTGCAGAGCTGCTATTTATGGAAACTTACTATTTTTAATAAGTTGGTCATATGATCTCATAATGTTTTGATTTCACAGTTGGAGGTTCATCCTAGTCATTTCAGCCTACCAGTTGAGTTTCATTGCCACATCATCAGTATTGGTGAAGTTATTGAGGTTTTTGGGTATGAAATCTTTTAGATCAATTTTGAAGGCCTTAGAGGCTCCAGATCGCGATCGACCCTCGACTGACTAGCGCTTGCGCATGTTAGGCACTGTAGATCTCGTCGTGGCATTTCTGAAAAGTGGTCACAATAGAAAAATGGAGCTACGGTTAAAAATTTATGGCCTCCGAAAGTTGGGCTACCTAAAAGCATATTTTGTATTTCTTTTGAGCCGACCCTATTGTAAAAATTATGAAAATAAAATAATTCTATGTATAGCCGACCTTAAGGGCTAAATTTTTGGAACCTTCTTGGGTGGTGGAAATTGCCTATATAAAGAAGGCCTGTAGTATTGTCTAGGCAAAACTGGGTAGTAGATCTGGGTATTGATTCGAGGCTTTGTCCTACAGAATATTGTAAGGGAATGCCCATGTAGCTTTGCATATTGTAATTCTAAAAGTTTGTAATTCCACATTTGTGGAGATAATAAGAAGCCCATTTTCTATTCTTGCATATTGTTGTTGTTTCTCTGTTTCTGTTATGTGTTTGTGGTATTAAGGGGAGCACCCTTCATCACCATCTTCTTCTTTCGTTCCATCTCTATCTGTTCCATCTTCGTCCATTCCATCTTCCTCTGCTATGCCATCTTCTTCTATGCATCCACCTCAGACTCCTCTTGCCCTAGCTCTAGCACAAGCCCCTGTTCCAGTCTTAGCCTCAGATGTGAGATCTCTTTAGTCTGATATGTTAGAGATGTGACAGAAGGTTACTCAACTGAGTAGTATGATGTAAGCATTCATGGTTGCTATGAGTTAGCATGGGTTACAGGCTAGTTCGAGCTGTCCTCCTGATACTGGTCCTGGTCCTGATGGTGCTGATGATGCTGGTGGTTCTAGTGGCACTGGTGGTTCAGTTGGTTGACTTGAGATGATACTGATATATATTCTTTATTCCTTGATGATGTATATGATCTCATTTTTTATATTGAGACATTGGACTTTGTTGTATTATTTTGATCAGCTGATGTACTTTATACATTGATACTTGTTACTTGTTGATACTTTGATGGACTTTGATTCCCAGATGTTGCATTGATGATATTGTAGACTTAATGCTTAGTTTGATTTATGATTATGATTCCCTTGACTTTGATTCCCAGTTTGATAAATTTACTTAATGTGATGTCATCATGTGTTGGACCTCACTTTTCAGGTGTTTTACTATGATATGAAGATCTATATGATTATATCTCCTATATGCTTTGTTTTTTTAATTTTCAGAATGCACTTTATGATATAGATGCTCATGTTCTATTTATGCTTAAATGGTTGTCTTATGTATGACATAGATGAATGGATGCAATGTGATTTTAATAATTCTTTATGTTTTATGGATGCAATGATATATAGATGTGTTATATGGATAATGTAATGAGTAATGTGATCTAATGATGTTTATGGATATATGGATGCAATGGATGTAATGGATGGATTTATGTAAATGGGATGTAAAATATGATGGACTTTATGTGATGTAATGAATAATGATTATGGATATTAATGATTAATGATTCTATATGTTAAATGCGATGAATGATGTTTTAATGATAATGCTATGATACCAAATGATCTAAGTGATATGCACCTAATGGATTGATATTAATGAATGCATTTAATAGATGTGCACTAAATGAGATGATTTTTAAATTAAATGCAATCTAATGCAATGAACTTAATGAAATTGATTTAAAGAATGAATGCAACCTAATGCACCTAATGATTATGAACTTTATGTAAGATATGAATGATGAATGCAACTTAATGTGATTAATGTTATGACAAATAATTTAAACTATATGGAATGAACTTAGATTAAAATGAATGCACCTTAATGAAAATAATCTAATTGAACTATAGGGTGGAAAAATCTTTAAATGGATGGAAGATAAAATGAATCTAACAAATGCAAGTGAACTAATGAAATACACTTTTTATTTTTATTTTGGAGGTCCAACGCATTCGATCACATATAGTTTTTGGTGCTCATTTGATTTTTAATTTGACTACACCCTCTTTCTCTTTTCCTCTTGCAATTTAAATTTTAGGCTAAGAAAGGCAAAATACATTAAATGGATTTAATCTAAGATGTATGCAACTAACTATCACTATTCAATAATTTGGAGCCTTATATTCATCATTGAGCAGTTTTTGGAATCCTAATTGAGTACAACCATCACTAGTTCAACCATGATGATATGAATACTTCTTTCACCTCATTCTTTGCTTTCCCATCATTTGGTACGACTATCACTGATTGATGTCAATCATGAGAGTGTGAATACCAATTTTGTTAGATTCTATGTTGCGAGTGGATTTTGGTATTATCATATTGAACATCAAAATAGCTAAGGTATCCTTTTGTGTGAACAAACAAAAATCTCAGTTTCATCCTATGTACAAGTCCTCGATGATTCTTTGATGATCACGTCCTTAGAAAAATAATACATGCTTTAAAACTTTGATTTTAAGACAGTCATTCTGAAATCAACTAAAATGTCACGCTTTCATCATAGCTTGTCTAGTTTAAAAACTTTCATCGGTTCGCTAGAAAGACATGATTTCATTAATCAAGTCAACACTTTAGAAAATTTTTGCAATGTTTTTCAAATCCATATTTCAAGTGAGTTTCCATCCATTTCATACTTTTAATCCTGATAAAGATAAGGTCATGTAAGATCTCAGATCAAATTTTGCGTTTGGTTCAAATTGGATTATAATGAAGATTTGATTGAGTGTTTCACTTGCCTTTTTTGATGAATTGATTTGATGATTGATTGAAGTTTGCTTTGGATGAATCCTTTCTCCTTTAGAGTAGATTTCCCCCAATTTGATATGATTTTAATGTTGGACTTAGGATAATTTTTAGATTAGGTGACAAAAATATTTAGGTGCTTGCAAATGCAACTGTGGGGCTTTATTATACAATATATACAAATGCTAGTGAATGCAATATTTACAAGGATGGCTGCTTGGTATGCGACTGACTTGGACTTTCAATGGCATCTGTTTACCAGGTTTTCATCGATTGAATGGATCTTGCTTTCTTTTTCTATTTTTAAAGCTTTTTCCTTTTTGCTACCAAGGCTCCTATTTACTAGGTTTTCACCAATGCACTTTTTATCTTTTTTTTTTTTTTTTTTTTTTCCTCTCTTTTTTTAATTTTTTTTTCATATCATCAAGACGCCTATTTGCTAGATTTTCACCAAGACAACATATTTTTGAGGATCATATATGAATATTTTTGGCTTTCTCCATGCTCAATTTTCCACTATTTTTTTAATCTTTTCTACATTTATGATTTGTTAGCTCTTTTTTCTGCTTTTTAAATGTTTTTGGTATTTTCAAGATCTCTTTTGACTATGTTCAATAAATAGGATGCTTTCCATCTAATTTTCTGATACTCTTTTTCCTTTATCCTCTTTCGTCTGCTTCATGTGTAGAACCTTTTGAGATGAATGCTATTGATAGGTTCTTGTAACTCTTCCCCATCACAATCAACTAACTTATAAGTGTCGGTCTCAAAAGACAAAGTGATCACAAAAGGTCCTAAACAGTTTACTTTCCATTTTCCTTTCTTTTCTCTTTCTGCTTGATTCTTGGGATTCTCTCACAAAACTAAGTCACCTATTTGGAATGCTCTTGACTTGATGTGCTTGTTATAAGTCCTTGACATTCAGTTTTGATATACTTTCAAGTGATCAAATACTTTTTGTTGTTTCTCATCTAGTAGTTCTAGTTCATGCAACCTAGCAACTCTATAATCTTCCTCACTTATCAAACCATGTAGAGATACTCTTAAGGTGTTGGCAATTTGGCTGAGGTATGTACATGAATGTTGTCATTATGGAAACATATGCTCCCTATGAAGAGCGCATAAGTTGGAAAGTAAGTATGGAAGATTGCAGACTAAAATTGTCTAAGTATGAAACAATGATTTTGACAGAGCACCCGATACAGTTTGTTTTGGCGATGTTCATTGGAGCATGATCAGAGTTTACACAGTTGAACATAGGCTCTATGGTGTCCAAAGATACCCCATCTCAGTGCGCAAAAGAGTACAGACAATATGGACAAAGTTATGACTGTTTTACCGATGACAGAGTACAACTGACAGTGCAGTTTTGAAGATAGAACTAGTAAATGAATTAAGGGATTATTTTTCTTGTCAAAATAATGACTTAATATTATAAAGAGACGACATCCTAGATGTTTACTCTTGGATAAAGATATGCAAGCCGACAAGAGAAAGATATTATGTTTGTATCTTGTATAAATGAAGATGTATCGAGCATACTTGAAATGTAACATGTAATATATGAAAATTGTGATAGCAGCGAAAGTTGTTGATGCAAAGTTGTAAGCAGTACCATATTGTAATAAGTAAAAATTTGTATTACTTGTTTGGGCAGTGAGATCAACTGGTAATCAGGTTTTGTATCTACAACTCCTAATAGGGTTGAGGCTTCTAATAAGGCCTATAGTCCCTTAACCAGGACTGATACACTATATGATTGTAACAGGCTCTTAATAGGGTCAATATCCTTAACCAGATATCTTTTGATTAGTGGATCTTTGTGGCTACCATGCACACTAGGGTTTTCCCTTGGCCAGGGTTTTCTCAAGAACATATAATGTGTTATGAGTTCTTTACATTTACTGTTATGTATGCTATTTAGTTTCTTATGCTTTGCATGCATTAAAGTAATCTGTTATATCCATAAGTGGGAAAAAGTAAAAGTTTGTGAAATACTGATTCACCCCCCCTCTCAGTATTTCCTATTTCTAACAATTGGTATCAGAGCACAGTTACTTAGAGAATAAACATTCAAGGAAAGCCTAGTAGCTTGAGTAAGATCTCTATAGATATGGATCAATTGTAGAAGAATCTTGAAGAAGCTCTTGAGAAAATTGATATGCTTACTAATGAAAGAAACACCTTGAAAAGGAAGTATGATGATGCAAAGAATCTTATTGACAAATTGAAAGGTAAGATAGAAGATCTGAAATCTGAGAAGGAATCTAAAATTCTTGTTGAAGATTGTGAAGATTTAGAAAAAGAAAATGTGATCCTTAAACATGAATTGAAGATAGCAAATCTGAAGCTTAGCTTGAAAGATGGAAATGACAATTTGAGATCTGAAAATGAAAGTTTAAAGAATGAAAATGAAGATCTGAAATCTAAACTTGGCAAGGTAACATCTGAATATGATAAAGTCAAACTGCAGTATGATGAACTTGAGAAATACAAAAAAATTATGAAAGGTGAATTGACTCAATCTAAACAACTTGAAAGACTATATTCAAATAGTGAAAAGATTGATAAGCAAGTATCCTATGGAAAACCATTCTATGACAAAACTGGTCTTGGATTTAGCATATTGAAGATAGTTAGTGAAAGCAAGAAACCAAATCTAAATGAATGTGAAAGTAGTGAAGAAAAGAAGCTAGATGAGAACAAATCAGAAGATGCACCAAAGCAAGAAGAATCACCGAAGCAAGAAGATGCACCAAAGCAAGAAGAACCATCGAAGCAAGAAGAATCATCCAAAGGCATGCAAAGAGAATTCAAAGGTAGATGTTTTGTTTGTAATACTATTGGTCATATGAAGAGAGATTGTACAGGTAAACAATTCAAACCTCTAAATGGTTATTGTTATAATTGTCATGGTTTTGGACATAGAGCTATTGAATGTAGAAGATCTAAAGTTATTGAGAATAATTACAATAGAAGAATGCCTAGAAATACTAAAAATGTAGATCAAAGATCAACTGAAGACATGAAAAGAAGAAATGGGATAGTATGTTTCAGATGCAACAAAATTGGACATATTGCTAGAAATTGCAGGACACAAATCAATCAGCAAATACCTAGATATGGAACAAATGGAATCACTTGTCAGATATGTAACAAGATTGGACACACAACAAGATTTTGCAGAATGAACAATGGAGGTTATCATCATAACCCTAACCCTAGAAACTATGCAAGAAGGAATGAAAATGTAGGAAACAAAGAGAAAGGTTGTTGTAGCAATGAAGATGAAGTAAAATTTGTTAAAGGCACTGATCAAGGAGGTATATTCAGCATTGAAGGTAATCAGGAAGGTAATGTATTTGATGGTAAGAATGATTCTTTACCTAACCCTTCTTTAAGCACTTAAATTATGAAAATTTCTGTAGTTTAGGAACTTAGAATTAGTGTAGAGTTAGATTTTGAATGAGTTATGTTTTGTGCAGTTAGATGAAGGTTTTTTATGTTATACTGATGCTATGGTTAAGTGTATAAAAAGAAATATTGTGTTTTGCGAGGTTGCAAAAAGATTTACGGTTGCAGGTTTACAGAATCAGCTTTTTGGCATTTTGGCGGCAAAATTATTGAATGCGATGTTAGATCGAGTAAATGCTAAGTTTTAAAAGATTGAAATCAAAGTTATTATGACTATCAAGCGATTAGAAGTGATTTGGAAGTGAAGAAAGAAGTTTGGAAGCAATTTACAGAAGTTTGAAGCGTCGATCTAGCGAAAGCCCTAATTTTGTGAATTTAAGGTATTTATTCGACTACGATCTTGAATCAGCTTAAGTAATCAGATATAATCATGAATGTGTCATTGATTCACAACATTAATGATAAGAAAAGACCTAGAAATAAGAAAGATCTAGTTGAACCCTTAGAAAGAGATGCTAGTTTAGCCTTATCAGCCGTACCAGATGGAGTTCTTCATTTAGAGAATGTTAAAGGCTATCTTGGATGCAAGTATGAAACCCTAAGGCAGTATGATTTTAATGGTGAATATAAGAAGTTGTACAACTCAAATATGTCAGTGAAACAAGGTTATGAACATCTAGAAAACAATGAAATCATTGAGTACTCTATGAAATATGAATTTGATGATGAGGAGTGTACTAAGATCATTTTGAGTAGGATTCATAATGGCAAATTTTGGTTAGAAGATAGAGTGATAGACATAACTGCAGACCTAATTCATGATGTGACTAGATTATCAAAAGCTGGTGCAATTCCACTAAATGAGAAAAACATGAGAAAGATTGTGATTGAAAACACCGGTTTAGTATACAATGGTAGAGGTACAGTCATTAGTAAGATTAAGCAAGATGATGTAAAATACTTGTGTAAGATTTTGACAACAAAGTTCTATGGAAGCTCTAGAGAAGATGATATGCCAGTAGGTATGGTACACATTGCTTATTTGATGTGTGTGGAGAAGAAGCCTATGGATTTGTGTGAAATTCTGAAATATAGTTGTTTGAGAATTTGGAGAAGATAAAGAAAGCTAAATACGCTCACTTTAGATTTTCCTCATTGGTTACTTACATTTTCTTCCACTTGTTAAGAAGATTTCCTTACACTATTGAATGGAATGATGGTGAGAATACTATGGCAAGAATCAATAAAGTCTACATGAAACATCTTATTGAGAAGGTTAATGATAGTGTAAAGTTAGTATTGAAATTTTTTTAGAACATTGTGGTAAACAGATCAAGAATTCCTCCATCCCTAGTTGAGAAATACAAAGATGATATATGTTTTATGGTTGATACTGATTTCACTTACATTGAGGCAGTAGAACCTAGACATGAATTCATAGACCCTCTTGGCTATGAAATCTCTGAAGTTGAAATAGAAGGTTATGTTAGTAGATTGTTGAAAAGTAAAATTGATGCTCATGGAAATAGATTTGGAACATATGATGAAAGCTTTGGTTCAGAAAAGTCACTTAAGGAAGAGAAACAATCAAAGAAGAGAGTGGAGTCTACAATAAAGAAAATTCTAAAAGAATCAGGTATGAGTGAGCAGGAATTTGATATTGCAAAGAAGACTGCAGAAGCAATAAGGCAAAGTGAGATATTATCAGTCCCACCTTTGGCATCAAGTGTAGAACCTATTCAAGTAAAGGTAAAGGTTGAAGAACCTAAGAAGGAACATGGAATCGGTCAGACAGAGAAACCCTTTTCTTCAGCACTGAGCAAAAGAATGAAGGCAAGTGCTTCAGGACCAGGTAAAAGACATAAAACAATTGTTCCACCAGTACCTAGAAGAGTTGCAGAAATAAAAGATGATGAAGTTACAACAAAGAAGAAATCATGGAAACCAAGGATAGAAAGAGTAAATGAAGATATAATGCAGCATGGAGACTTTACAAAATGAATAAATACTATGATTTATATGGATCCTCTGAAAGATTGAATCTTGAGAATGCAATGGTTACACATATGATTTTGTCTAACAAGAAATTTGATACTATTCATGGAAAGATACCAGAAGATTTGTACAATAAACTTGTGAGAAGAAAGATGAGAGCACAAGAAGAAGATACCAAAATGAGAGAGAATTTGATTAGATAGTTCTATGAAATACAAGATGATGACCACCTTAAATAGATCCTCAAGCCACTTGAGACCCTATTGAGAACCAAAAGAAGAATTATACAAATAATGGGGGGATAGTATGAGAAAGTAAAGACTGAAACTGAACAGGCAGTTGTGCAAGTGCTAGCTAACTTGGTAGCAGGAAAAGATAGCAAAGATCAATCAGTTGCAGAACCAGCTGAGAAATAGAGTTCAGAACAAGCAGAGGTAGTAGTAGAGGTAGTTGAAGTTGAAGATATTCCCTCTTCTTTCATAAACATTGGCACATAATCTATGGACATTGAAGGAACTAAAGTTACTTTAGATTCAGATGATGTGGTACTCAACAACATGGATAACATTGTTGACAATTTGGATTTGGGAGAGCAAGAAAAGACTATTGAAATAGAGACTACACATACTAAAGTGCAAATGGAAACAGAGGCCCATACACCTATTGAAACACAAGAAGACATCAGTCTTACTCCTAAGACTGGAAAGGAGAAAGGAATAGGAACATTGATTGAAGATTTAAGCAAGGAAGTTGATGACGATGATCAATTAGAGTTGATCACCTCTTTAAACAAAATTATTGGAAAGAATAAGAAAGTTAAGAATTTGGAAGGTAGTTTGAAAGACTTGACTGAGAAGCTACAAGTGTCATATCTACAAAAGTCTTTGATTCAGATCCACTTGAAAGAGAAAAGATGGTAATTAAATCTTTTGATGTTGAATTCACTAATTTAACTGATATTGCTAAGGTTAAGGCTCAAGTAGCTTATGAAGCTGAGATGTTGCAGAACATAAGTCAGAATATCAAGAATGACATTGACAGCCTTGATAGACACATTAAGGACTTAAGGAAACATCTTGAGATTGGAAAGTGTTTGTACATTCAATGTACAAAGTCTGAAAATATTTTAATTGAAGAAGAAAAGAAGATAAAAGAGAAGCAAGATGAGATTGTAGTAGAGACAAACTCTTTGGCCGGCCTAAACATAAAGATCAAAACAGTTGAGAATAAGATCAGAAAATTATGTGATGAAATAAGGACTTTAAATGATGAGAAAAACAAGAAATTATCAAAATAAACATCTTGAGAGAGAATGTCTCAATCAAGTTAACCATAATCGAAGAGCAGCTAGATGAATGTCTTACTACTAAGATAGCATTTTAGAAATTCAATTTTGAGTCCCTCCAAGCTTGTCAGATTGCAGCATACGGATTGAGTACTTTACTCAATGTAGCAGAATCAATAAAGAAGGCATGGGAGAAAGATTTTGAGACTTGGAAGATAGATTTTGTAGATTGTGTTTCAATCCTACCGGCTTTGCAATAAGACAGTAAGGTAAAATTTTTGACACAATTTTTGTATATCCCTTTCCACCCTTTATTTTGTCATTGTTGTCAAAGGGGGAGAGATACTTAAATTGTCTATATATGATAAGGAAGGATGCTCATAGGGGGAGTTCTATGGAGTATTATGAAGTGTTATAGATTATTGTATATATTTTGAGGAGATATAAGGATAGTATACTTATTTTATACTATGGCCACATTTTTGATGCAAATTTTGAGATTTTGACTTGTACACTTAGCCAATTTTCTCATATGTTGCCACCAATGACAAAGGGGGAGATTGTTGAAAATTTGGCTAAGGTATGTACATGAATGTTGTCATTATGGAAACATATGTTCCCTATGAAGAGTGCATAAGTTAGAAAGTAAGTATGGAAGATCGCAGACTAAAATTGTCTAAGTATGAAACAATGATTTTGACAGAGCACCCGATACAGTTTGTTTTGGTGACGTTCACTAGAGCATGATCAGAGTTTGCATAGTTGAACATAGACTCTATGGTGTCCAAGGATACCCCATCTCAGTGTGCAAAAGAGTATAGATAGTACAGATAAATTTATGATTGTTTTACCGATGACAGAGTACAACTGACAGTGCAGTTTTGAAGATAGAACTAGTAAATGAATTAAGGGATTATTTTGCTTATCAAAATAATGACTTAATATTATAAAGAGATGAAATAATAGATGTTTACTCTTGGATAAAGATATGCAAGCTGACAAGAGAAAGATATTATGTTTGTATCTTGTATAAATGAAGATGTACCGAACATACTTGAAATGTAACATGTAATATATGAAAATTGTGATAGCAACAAAAGTTGTTGATGCGAAGTTGTAAGCAGTACCATATTGTAATCAGTTAACATTTGTATTACTTGTTTGGGTAGTGATCTCATCTGGTAATCAAGTTTTGTATCTACAACTTGTAATACCCCTCGCATCTTATTACTGTTGAGACTATGTTTAGTTTGATATTGTTTTATCTTAGTTGATTAGATCAGACATATATCATATGTTATATTTATATTGTGGTGTATGATTAAACAATTATATTTTGGATGTTAATTGTCATGTTTGAACTAGAAAAAAACATTATGTGATGGTTAAATTTAGTAATGATGGATTTTATATGATGTTTCAAATGCATGAATTAATTGATGTAATTTAGATGATGATTATATCTGGTACTTACCCCATACCCGCATGTGTATGGTATCATGTTTGTTATCATATATGTTTTCTTTTCTGTTGACATGCATGTATGGTAGAGGAGGAGGCGTAGTTACCCCATTGAGTCGGGTCCACATGTCCCAGCCATCCCTACCATTGTCTGTTATTATATTTATATATGCACATGTACATGCAGTGGTTTTTATGCAGTTTGTAGGTACTGGGCATCAACTTCCCTGGTTTGACAGGATGAGCGTGCCTTATGATGTCTCAATGGCGGAGAAGGGGAGTTAGCACTCAGGCCAATTCCCTAGTCTAACCTAATCATCCTAAAACCACGGATGTAATCTTACTTGACTTACCTGAATCGAATTCATTCTGGTAGAACGAATCCGATATATGTTTTCCCGGTTGAGCATGATATTGTCTTAGGTGTTGTTCCATGTTGGTGTCGTATTTTGACCTTGTGGATCTCATGTCTGATTTATGATAGTTATTTAAATTATGTTGACATATTGGTAAATATAATGTTATTAGTATGATATAACATAATCAGTTATATATGTTTTCACTAAGTCTCTTATAATAATAATATTATAAATGGTATATATATTAATTTTATATGTATGACTATATGTTTATATAGATACAGCTTATTATATAATTTTGAATATTGAGTGATATAACTTAATGCAAATGATAAATTAAAAATAAAAGAAATGAAATTTAAGAAGAAGAAATAAAAAGAAAAGAAATTTACAATTTTAAATTGTTTCATTTTAGGTAGTTGACTTGAATAGTAGGGGGAAATAATAAAATATTTCTCCCCTACTTTTCAAGCCAATTTAGAGGTAAGAGGGAGAGACTTGTCACTACTTTTGAGATGCAAAAATTTAGAGGAGAGAATGGAGAGAGAGATGAAGGGTTGAGGAAGAGAAGAGAGGAAGAATAGAAGGCAATTTGGGAGCTGATTTGGAAGCAGCTGAGAGTTCAAGCTTGTGGATTGGAGAGGTATTCTCGGCTGGACTTCATCAGCCTGCTTGTTGAACCAGGTAGGATTTGAGTTCCTTAATATGTTCTAAATTAGATTCTAATCTTTCCATCAAATGAGAGAAAAGATTTATCTCCTCAAATTGAAGAGTGAAGCAATAGTTCAGTGAGAATTTAGTTTGCAATGTGAAATTTTAACCAACATACAATCCTTCTCAAACTCAGTCTTTAGTGAATCCAATTTTGGAATGGAAGAGAACTCGTTACTCCATAACTCAATGGGACTTAGTGATATTTTGATCCAATGTTGTCATATTATTCATTAAATGAACAAATTGGTTATGTTGATATCTCTATTGTTTTGGAAATCAAACCATATCTAAACCTTGTTGATATACCATTAACTTAATGTCCATAGACTTCATAATATTTTAAGAAAACAAATGAAATTTGATGAATGAATACTCATAGTAGTGGAGGAAATAAAACAAAATTAACTTTCAAAAGAGAGTTCAATTACAAAGAAATATGAGCTTTCAGCTCTCTGGAAATTGTATGGGAAAAGAATTCCCATACAATTTCTTACACAGTCATTATTAATTATATTTCCTGCCACCTTGGACTATAAACAAAAAAAACAATTAATACCTAGTCAACACTTACCTTACACAACCCATCACTTCTTCACCTTGGAGCTCGCACCACTCCTTGCACAATATTAATAGCATGAAAAGTAAGAATGATTTCTTTTATTTGTTTGAGTTATGTCAATTTGGATGTTACGTAGGGCTTAGTATGGGCTTGGAAAAGTTTTTAAAAAAATGCATTAACTTTGGTACCCTTTTTCCCAAAGCTTTCTTTTCACCACCTCTTGTCTTGTCCTTTACTCCATGTCATGGACAAGTACTTGGGAGCAGGCCTTAATGGCTATTAGGTGGCGTGAGTTCCTAACATCAAGCTTTTTATTTTCTTCCTTATTCAAACAACTTGCCTTCACCCACATGTGTGCTTTCCTAGGTGATGGTCATGTGTCACTTCTTGGAATTTATTAAAGTTGCTTTTTCCAAGCCATGGATTGACTTTGGACACCATGTATTGGGCTTAGTTCATGTGTGGAGTGCTTGGGATTTGGTGGGACCCACCCCAAGTAACTTCCACTCCTTGATTTTTGCAGCCCTTTTGGGGAAATTTTAAAAATGTTTTATGTTTTCTTTTATTATTATGGATTTGCATGATGATGTGGAAGGTAGGTCCTAGGTGCTAGGTGTTAGGGGTGGTTTATTATAAAATTGATTAGACATTAATAGGATATGTTTTACTAAACACTAAGCATGTTATTTTAAGTTAAAAGTTGAGCAATATAAAATGGAGATATTACTTAAATTTGAATTTGGAATATTAACTCTATTATGTGAATGATTTTATTAACCATTATTTTTATCCTACTAGTGAATTCATTATGGTTTTTGGTATTTTAATTTAGCCTTGGCAATGGAATGTTAACAATAGGTGTTATAGCATTATTACTAGTAAACTTATTGTTTTATCCTTTAATTGTATTTTAGGAGTGCATATCCGAGATTAGTAATCATTCCATTAGTTAAGAAACGTTCTCATTTATCAAGCTATAGTAGGCAATATTAGAGTTAACAATATGGTCACTTTATGGTAGACGTGGATATTCTAATTAGTGGGATTAATTAGTGTGAGCAAAATTACTTGTTAATATGATCATTATGTCTTGGTTTCTTTACAGAATGTCAATTTCTTGTTTACGATGTTCTCTTCTATGTATATCATATGTGCATGTTAAATACTCTGTTGATGTAGTTGATTTACATATGGGATTAGATAACCGAATAGGGGGTAAAATCCAGAGGTCGGGTATATGTTGTGGTTATCAGTTATCTGGTTGTTGATTGTTTTTATGGTGCAATGTGGATTCTATCTTCTTTTTCTTGTTTTGGATTAGGGTCAATGTGAGACCTTGATGGGGAGGTCAAACCGATCCCTGTTATTATTTTCCTTCTGGTGGATTAAAATTAGAATTAGTGGCCAAGTGGATTTATGTTTTGAAATGGGAATATGCTTTATTTGTTTATTTGGTTATTGGAACTTAATGTGTTATAAGTGGCCACAAACCAGGATGGGTATTGTTGTGAAACTAGGGTAGGTTATCTAGATGTGATGTAGGGGGTGGCTTGCAATGGATCGCCGAGGCCCACAAGTGGCTAACGGATCATCCATTGACAAGTTTCTTAATTCTAGTGATAACATTATAAAAATTGATCTAGTTAGGAAAACATTAAAAAGATAAATTGTGATACTTTGCCCATACCTTGAGTGCCGTCGGTTTAGTGAGGAACCTTCAGGACTAAACTCAAGGGTGGATCATCGATATACTTGTCTTCATGAGAGATATCAATGCCACGTATGATCATTTGAGTGCTATCGGTTCAGTGAGGAACCTTCAGGACTAAACTCAAGGGTGGATCTACGTGATGACACCCTCCTACTCACACCGTAGATATCCTACGTAGGTTAGTGCCTTTGGTAACCTGTATATCCTCTTGTTCTAGAGATATCTTCCTAGGTGATGATTGTGGATTGGTCCTTAGTGTGTGTGTGGGCCTGGTGTTATCTCCCTAGCACGGTGGGGTGGACCTCTGGGTTCCACATGGTCGGGAGGTAGTGTACTTCTCCATTGAGACTGTTGCGGTTACCCTTCTTCACCTGATTGTACACTTGGATCAGTCTATCACATTTGTTGCAGATTTATGTACCTAGTTATTAGAAGATATTATCTTGTACTTGTAGGAGATTTCATTTGATTAGCAATGATCCCTACGTGGATCCATGATGTATTTTGATATTTGTAAATTGTATTAAATATCACCGCATACCCTACGATATGTGTAGTGGATGTAGGTGATCATGTGATGTAATGTTTTATTGGTTCAAGAGATGTATTTAATTTTATTATGTACTTATAAGTTCTTTAGCATTTGATCTTGTTAGCGTAGTGTTAGTTAGATGACGTAATACTACGTCAGGGACCCTTGAGAATGAAAAAGGAATGATGTGATTGTTCAAAATGATGTATGTAGAGCAATGTGATGCTTTATTCAATGTGCTTGTTAACATTAGTAAACAAAAAAAAAAAAATTTGGTTGCATAACTTAGCATAACTTTTAGTGTTAATCTCTTGGGTTCCCTGGCGGGGCGTTACACAACTCCTAACAGGGTTGAGGCTTCTAACAAGGCCTATAGTCCCTTAACCAGGATTGATACACTATATGATTGTAACAGGCTCTTAATAGGGTCAACATCCTTAACTGGATATCTTTTGATTAGTGGATCTTTGTGGGTACCATCCCCACTGGGGTTTTCCCTTGGCCAGGGTTTCCTCGAGAACATATCATGTGGTATGAGTTCTTTACATTTACTGTTATGTATGCTATTTAGTTTCTTATGCTTTGCATGCATTAAAGTAATCTGTTATATCCATAAGTGGGCAAAAGTAAAAGTTTGTGAAATACTGATTCAGCCCCCCCTCTCAATATTTCCTATTTCTAACATAAGGATGGAAGTTCTACCTCCAAAGGTAAGACTGCTTCTGTTCCAAAGACTAAGGAAAGTACCGTAGCTCCAGTTGATGTTCTGATACTTGTCCTATAATCCCATAAGGTTGGGTTTATTTTTATATGCCAATCTCTACCTGAATTGTCCACAGTTCTCTTCAACATCTTTAGGATGTTTTTATTCATTGCTTCAGCTTGTCCATTACCTTGGGGGCAATATATTGATGATGAGTGATGGATCATTTGAAAATTTGTGCATAACTCATTTAGGTCCTTGTTTTTGAAGTGCTTTTCATTATCCGTTATGATGGCATGAGGTACGCCATATATACATATTATGTGGTTTAGGATAAACAAGGATATCTACTTTCTTGTTGCAGTTGATAAGGGTACAACTTCCACCCATTTGGTAAAGTACTTTGTTGCTATAATAATAAATTTATGACCATTTGAAGATGGTGGATAAATCATTCCTATTAAATGTAGACCCCATTGATAAAACGACCAAGGTTTCATGATAGGATGAAGCCCTTGTGCGGTACATGTATCAAGTTTCTATGATATTGAGACTTTCTACAAGTTTTAGCAAAGTGACAAGCGTCTTTCTCCATCGTTGGCCAAAAATATCCTATCCTAAGAAGTTTCTTAGCTAGAGTTAAACCATTCAAATGTGACCCAAAGATCCCCTCATGAATTTCTCGTAAGGCTATATCTGATTCCTCTTTCTCTAGACATCTAAGAAGCATTCCGTCTAAACTCTTACAATACAATGTGTTAGATATTAAGGCATAACGAGCGGCTTATCAGATAAAGATTTTCTTTTGGTTCCTAGTTTGGTCCATGGGTAGGATTTGGTCTTTTAAGTAAGTGTAAATGTCTCCATACCAAGGTGATTCACATGTGGTTAGCAAAAAAAAGGTATGAGGATGAGTAGAATCAAATACGGGTTGTTCAACCTCTTCTACCATGAACTCAAATTTGGCGCTTTGATATGGTATTTGGAGAAGTGATGCCAAAGTAGCCATTGCATCTGCTTCTTTATTCTTCTCTCTTGGTACTTTCTCAAATGTGATAAGAGTGAAGTATTTCTTGAGATTCTCAACCATATTTTTGTAAGGTATCATCTTTTCATTTTTCATTTGATATTCATCATTAATTTGATTGATAACTAGTTGTGAATCTCCATAGACTTGTAGTTCTGTCACTTTCCACTCTAATGCCAACTTGATTCCAATGACCAATGCTTCATACTTAGCTATGTTATTTGTGCATGGGAATAGAAATTTTTATGATTTTGGAATGGTAGACCCTTGAGGAGTAATCAAAAGTATGCCTGCTCCTGATCCATGTTGTATGTAGGAATCATCAAAATATAGTTGTCGTGTTTTTGCTTCCACATTCACAATTTCAGAATCTAGTTATTCCACTTGTATTGGGTGGTCATCTTGTAATGGTGATTCTGTTAATCTCTATTGAGCATTCAAGGTTTTCATTAGTATCAAAGGATGTTAAACAAGTCGATCGGTTACTTATATTGAGACAGTCGGTAACTAGAAGTAAGACAGAGCAGTCAATAAATCTTGTTACACCGAGCATCACACAGTTTATCGAGCACCAGTGACACCAACACCGATGGTTAGTAAACACCAAGCATCGTAGTATACACCAAGCAGATTATACAATGTTTACCGATGATCACAGAAAATGGCATAGTAATCTAAAATGACACATTATTCTATGCAAATGGTTATAACAGATCGTAAAATTGTTTACCAAGATCAAGGAGCATTTATTGTAAATAGATACTCATTAAATGTAATGTTTATCTTATTGTAATAGTTGATCTAGGTTATTTTGCACTGTAGATCTTAGGGTTATGATTATTTTTGTAACCTAATTTTTGCTAAGGCGGCAAAATAGAACACTATATATTGTATATATTCGCATCATTTTAAAAGGTTGTTGAACTGCTATATATGAATCACTGAGCACTTGAAGAAATTTCCTATCTTCAAGACAATCAATTTACTGAGTAGAACAAAACACAGAGGATATCAGATTGAGCAGAATCAGTGAAGGCTACTGAGCAGAACAGAGTAGAGAACCATCACAGATAAGGTGATATTTTGATAAGCACTTATAGATCTATTTCAGACAATTGAGTTGTCAAGTAGTAGATAATTACCTATTACTTTCTGACAATTGTGATAGAGTTTTTGGTGAAATCTCTTAACCGAGTAGACTTAACAGTCTTTGTATAAATCTCTTAACTGAGTAGACTTAACAGTCTTTCTATAAATCTCTTAACTGAGTACACACTTCATTTAGTGTTGTTAAATCCTATAACTGGGTAGATCTAGCTGATCCAATATGTTACTCCTAATAGGGTAAGATCACCAGAAGTGATCAAACTTGTAGCCTTAACAGGCAAACCTTTTCTATCTGCAGTAGTGAAGAATTTGTGGGTGTCATCCCCATCGTAGTTTTTACCTTCTAACAAGGGTTTCTGCGTTACCAAAATACTTGTGTTATGTGATTGTCATATTGATTTCATGTTGTTTACTTTCTAAAGTTAACTAGATGATTGATTTATGCAATTGTGTTCAAGTTATTTTGATCGGTTGTCATAGTATGCAGTTATAGATCTGAAAGGTTTTACAAGTAAAGTTTTGAAGGCACTGATTCACCCCTCCCCTCTCAGTACCTATCCCTCCTAATTCCAACAATTGGTATCAGAGCTTAGTTCTCTTGTTGAATAGTCTAACCACTGAAGGGTAAAGATCTAAGTCATGGAGAGATACAAGCTTGACAAGACTATTGAGAATCAGAAAATACAAATGCAGATGTTTGTGGAACAGTGTAAACAAGCTAAATAAGAATTAATCAAATAAGATTTAGAAGCAGAGCTGGTATAGGCTACACTGATGAAGGAGAGTCATCACAACAAGCTAAAAAAGTCAACAACAATCAAAGTCAGAAACCTAAAGTGATGACATGTTACCACTGTGGAAAACTAGGACATACATCTAATGTGTGCAGAAGAAAAGCACAAGGTAAACCTCCTGTCATTCCTAAATTCAATGGATATTTTTATTACTGTGGTAAGTTTGGACATCCAGCTTATGAATGCAGAGCTAAGAAGAATGACATTGCTAATAATACTACTGAGGAGAAAATATGCTATACTTGTAATAAGCATGGTCACACTGCAAGGCAAAAATGAAACAAGTCTGGACACTTAAAGAGAAACTACAATGAAAGCCATATCAACCGAAGAGACAAGGTAACTCATATGTTTTGGATTATAATACATGGACTAATTGTGCTGTATGTGATTGGTATGGACATATTGCAACAAACTGTTACAGAAAGAGTTGAATTGGACAATCAAGAAACTGGACAAATGAAAGAATGGCATGTATGCACTGTCACAAGGTTGGTCATGTAAGCAAGAACTGCAAAGATCGAGCACCAGATGAAAACTATATATTTGAGAGTGGATATAACATTGTAGAAATTATGAAGCTAAGGAACACAATGTGGAAGAAGGCATCTAATGAGAATGCTGAGTCAACTAACACTGTCGATGAAACCTCATCCACTGGATTGGGTGACATCGGTACCTCCACTTAAGTTGACAAAGGTATGTATGGAACTGACATTTTAAATGATCACATTTTACATACAGTTCCTTATATATGATGTACAAATACCAAATCTACATGAATAAAGATGCACTATGGTTTATGTGTTATAAGTTTACAAATGTTATATAGTCGGTAAAAGAAGAAACGTGAGTTGGTTACCTGTCGATAATCACTACACAAGGTTAACTGACAACAGTGCAAACCGATGAAGAAATTCTATGTTAACCAAGCAAAGGAAATTTTAGACATTACCAAGGTGATAGTTGTTCCGTATCAGAAGTTAGGTCATGCATTTATTGCATCAAAGTTTGAGCGGGAATATCAAAAAATTTATAAATACACGGAAACAGAGTTCATTGTTACATTGCGATTTTGAAGAAAGGAGATTTTTACAGAGAAGAGTTCAAGCTGAAGATTTTTAGAATAGATTCAAAGCTACTGTAGATCAAACTGATGACAAATCTTTGACGATAACAAGTAAGTTCATTTGCCTATCAAACACTGGTTATCTATTTGCTTGCCGAAACCCTAGAAACAATTTATGGCATCGACATCGACTGCAAGCAAATCATAGAACATCGAGGAGGAAGTAGAATTAATTGTGAGAGCACATTTTTCCAAGGAGAAATTCAAACCTCATCCCAAGGTCGCAGCACAAACAAATGATATGGGCACATTTTCTAGTATTCCATATAAGGTTTTGTTGACAGAAGACATTAGGGCTTACATTCACTGCAAGATCGGTGAAGTATGTGATTTTGAGACCATTGCCACTTATCAGCAAATCTATGGACCGGATGGTAAGATCAAATCTGAATATAAGAAGATTGAGGAGTTAGGGTTACAATGTTTTACATTCTTCCTGCAATCCTTTCACAATGACTGGATAAGAATTGTACTAAGCAGATTTCATGATGACAAATTTTGGTTGGATAAACCTATTGAGGTCACTAAGAAGATTATCAGTAGGGTTACTGGGTACCCTACAACTGACAAGGCCAAAGCCTTTCGAAGTTCATCTCATCCTGATGTAGAAAAGAACACCAGAGCTCAATGGGATGGTAGGGCATTGAAAATATCAACTATCAAAGATCCAGTGGTAAAATTTGTAGCTCATGTCATTGGGTACAAGATATTCCAATCTAGTAGACCAAATAGTGTACCCTACAACACCGTGGACATGGCTTACAAAATTGTGGAGAAAGATCACTAGGTTGATCTTGCCGAGCTACTACTACACCAACTGCATGACAATATGAAGACAATAAAAGAAAAGAAGTCTAATACATGTAAGTATAGATCACTACTTGTCTGTACATTTCTCTATCTACAAAAATATGTACCAGGTATCGGTAAAGTAAACTAGCAATCAGACAAACCGATAACTACTCAAATCGGTGAATTGATGAAAAGTTTAGGAGACAATTTGAATAAGGAATTCAATGCATATTTCATAGAATTTCAAACCAAAATGCAACAAAGGAGTAGAATTCCAAAGGAATTAGTAAGTAAATTTGTAGATGATATATGCTTTGTAGTCAACATAGACCACTCAATGATAAAGGCAGTAGAACCAAGAACAAAATGGCTAGCACCGATGGGATATGAAATGAATCATGATTTCGCTTTGAAATCTATCAATGCATTACTAGCATTACCAATAGACATCACTGCTAGTAGGTTTGGTGTATATGAGGAAGCTAAGTCTAGAATTACAACTGACATAGAGATCGGTAAAATGTCAAGAAGGGAAAAGAAAATGAGAAAAGATCTCACAATGAAATATGGAACTACATCTGACTCATCTAAGGAGTCACCAGTTGATGAGGCAACCAAAGGTCAGTTATAGTTGGTTGACATGCCCTATGATAGCGAGGAAACTGAGTCAGACAAAGAAAAGGATCACACACTAGTTCCTCCCACAACTGATGAACAAGAAATGTAGCTACCAGAACTTGAAGGAATGAAGACACGTTCATCAACTACTGCACAATCCACAAGCAAGTAGAAGTACTAAAAGTAGCAAAAAGAAGAGAAGCTACATCGACAAGGAAATATCTCAAGAGAAAGAACAAGCAAGTAGTTGAGACACCAAAGAAAAAGAGGAAATACATAAGAAATAAGGAAGATCTAGAGGATACAGAAACTAAAAATGATCCTGATCAATTCAAGTTAGTTTGTAACAGGGAAAGTCATATAGAAGAAATAATTGAAGATATAATTGAGAATGGAAATCTTACAGATCTAGACATAGTCAAATTTGACAAAATGTCAATTGAGGACAAGACAAAGATAGAACATGCTATTGTCCAAATGATGATAAAATTCAAGAGAGTACTAATGGAATTTGCATGTCAATTGCCAAAGGAACTTGATGACAACATAAGTGAGAGATGGGCTATTGCACTAAATATAATGAAAAGGAAAAGAGAACGATCACTAAGCCATGCGGCCTCACACTTTAGCTATACTGTGGTAAGTGAATACATGATAAAATATTAGGCTAGATTTCTAGTCAAGAATAGAGTGATGTAGATCATGGATGAGAATGTGGATGATATGGATGTCATATGTGATTCTCTATGGACATCAATTTTGAAAGTAGAAGAGAAAGCTAAACAGGAAGCATTCCTGAAACTGTCTAAGAAGAGACACAATTCAAAAGGTAAAGGTATTTTTGTTGATGATAACAAAGGTAAGAAAATAGAAGACATCGGTATATTAGTTACCGAGGTAATTAATATCATTGAACAAAAGGAAGAAATCAAAATTTCACAAGATGCACCGGATCAAGTTAAGATCCACTTGCAAAAGAAAACCAATGATGATGCACTCATTGAGGACATCACTAACGGTGATCCTGATGATGAGGATGACAATGATGTGACAATTGCACCATACAAAGATGAAGCATTAGACACTGATAGTGTGCTCACATCTCTACTAGGTGAACTACCTGTACTTGTAGAGGTAATTGAAATAATTTCACAAGTACAACCCGATGCCTCTCATACCGAGGAAAATAAAGATACAACTAAGATTCAAGCACCTGCAAAACCTATAGATACAAATTAGCCTAACAAACTAGAGGCACAGTCTATAGAAACAAAGTCAACTGAGGTGAACCCACTTGACACTACAACCGAGACTCCTACACCATCTACCAAGGAGCAGAAGAAGGATGATATGGTGTCAACTGGGAAAGATACTCTGAGAAGTGAAGAAAAAGCTATTGTTGTAAGTGAAAAGAAGTCACCTCTTTCCTAGAAGAAAAAGAAGAAGAAAGCCAAAGGGCTGGTCACCATTGATGAAGTTATCATTATACCAAAATGTGACCCGAGAACCCTAAGCCCCGAGGAACTAAGTAGGTATGGGGAATTATGTTCAAGGAAAGTGGCACAAGAGAAGTTAAGGCAAGAACACAAATGTAAAGAAGTGTTAAATGATGTGAGGGATATTCTGCAACAAATCATACCAGAAACAAATATTGATGAGAATAATCCCATCATAGATCAACTTGCCACACTCGCCGACAAGATCAATGCCCCTAATATAGATGCAGACAAAAGAGTTGAAGAATGGGCAAAATCAAAGATTCATAACAAATTGGTAGTAAGGATCAGTAGAGAAGTGGCACTAAAAAAGGTAAAATTATTTGAGGTCATTACCGAGGTAAAATATATCACCCAAATAATCTATCAACTTCTAATCAAGCTTTGTACTTTAGACACCTTCATTGTAGAAGTCAATGAAAAGATAAAAGGTTTAAAAGCAGAGATATAGTTAAGTACACAAGCAGCTATCATCGAGCCAACTGCTTTCTTAAAGCATATTCACCGAGTTTAAGAACTTCGACAGCTAATAGCAGATTTAAGGAAACAAGAAGTGCACATCACCAATCAGGTTACAGAGTTACAAACTGAACTCACTCCTTACCTGAAAACTTTTGAAGCTCACATTGTCAAAGCTGAACAAGTTGTGGCAACACCAGAGATTTTGGTGTTGGATAATATCTTTGACATGCATGCATAAGTCGGTCTTGAGCATATTGCTCTTACCAACTTGAAAGAGGAATGGGACAACCTCTTGGAGTCTGTAAAGAAAACCCATCCACACATTTTTGATAAGATGTAAGTATACATTATTTTTTTTTTCATTTGGCATTATTATCAAAAAGGGGGAAAACCATGTATATGCCAAATAAGTATACTTTGATATGTATATTACACACTACCGGGAGCATGCACCGAGGGGGAGTACTCTGTACTTAGAAATTTTTATTGTGGATATGTATATGGTGGAGACATAAGGAATATATAGAAACATTTTGTCTATATACATTCAAAGTTTTGATACTAATGCCAAAGGGGGAGATTTTTAATCTCTATTGAGCATTCAAGGTTTTCATTAGTATCAAAGGATGTTAAATAGGTCGGTCGGTTACTTATATTGAGACAGTCGGTAACTAGAAGTAAGATAGAGTAGTCAGTAAAGCTTGTTACACCAAGCATCACACAGTTTACCGAGCACCAATGACACCGACACCGACGGTCAGTAAACATCGAGCATCACAGTATACACCGAGCAGATTATACAGTGTTTACCATGTTAGAAGTAGAAAATATTGAGAGGGGGGGTGAATCAGTATTCTACAAACTTTATCTTTTGCCCAAATATGTATATAACAGATTTTCTTCACACATGCATAACATAAGAAACTAAATAACATGCATAGCAATAACATCAAAGAACTCATAACACATTATTTGTTCTCAAGGAAACCCTAGCCAAGGGAAAACCCCAGTGGGGATGGTACCCAAAAAGATCCACTAATCAAAAGTATCATGTTAAGGATAATGACCCTGTTAGGATTCTATTACAAGCATATAGTGTATCAGTCCTGATTAAGGGACTATAGGCCTTGTTAGAAGCCTCAACCCTATTAGGAGTTGTCAATACAAAATCTGATTACTAGATGAGCCCACTACCCAAACAAGTAATATACAATGTATACAAAATAGGTCAAGGTACATAACCTTATTCTTCTTGTATCAATATTCCTTTGTTGCTCTTATCTTTGCATCATCACTATTACATTCACTTCACAATTACATTTATTACATCACTTTCATTTTCGCTACTACATCTTTACAATTACAATTGCATATATATACAAGTTATTAAGGATAATAACTTTACATGGTCAGCTTCGATATATCATTATTTAAGAGTTAACATCTAGCATGTTATCCCTTTATATTGTAAAGTCATTATTTTGATAAAAAAAATAATCCCTTAACTCTTTACCAATTCTGCCTTCATATTATGTCCTGTCGGCTTTACACTGTCTTCGGTAAAACTATCATAACTAATTTTGTACATGCTATACTAACTTTTTCTCTAAGATGGGTCATCATTAGCCATCATAGAGTCTATGTTCAAGTGTGCAAGCACTGAACTCACTCCAGTCAACCTCGCAAACAAAAACTATGTCCTGGTACACTGTGAAAACACTGTCTTACACTTAGACAAGTTTGTGATGCGCTTTGCTATTCTTGCTCTCTGACTTGTGTGATCTTCAAGAGAATCATATGTTGCCATAATGACAACATCTATGTACTCACTTCAGCCAAATTGCCAACAATCTCCCCCTTTGTCATTTGTGGCAACATATGAGAAAATTGGCTAAGTGTACAATAACAAAATTTCAAAATTGTCTCAAAATTGGCCATAGTATAAGATATATACTATCCTTATATCTCCTCAAAAATAATTCTTATATATTGCAATACTCCCCCTAAGAGTATACATAATACTATCAATCTTCTGCTCTGTATAATTCTCAATTTTCTATATATCTCTCCCCCTTTGACAACAATGACAAAATAAAGTAGGGAGGCTAACAAAATTGTAACACAAAATATTATACCTTAAATGTCTTATTGCAAAGCTGGTAGGCTTGCAACACAATCTGCAAAATCAGCTTTTATAGCTTCTAACTCTTTTTCCCATGACTTCTTGATGGAATCTGCCACATTGAGTAGTGTGCTCAGTCCATAAGCTGTAATTTGACATGCTTGGAGGGTCTCAAAGTTAAATTTATAAAATGATATCCTAGCTGTAAGACATTCTTCCAGCTGCTCTTCAATAACACTTATCTTCATGGAAGTATGTTCTCTCAAAAGAGTGAGTCTCCTCATTTTTTTGTTCCTCTCATCTTGCAGAATTCTTATTTCATCATACAACTTCTGAACTTTCTTCTCAACATGACTAATCTTCACATTAGGATTAGAAAGAAGATTTGATTCATTTTGAATCTTTGCTTCCTTCAGCTTGATCTACTTGTCTTCTTCTGTTGCCAAAATCTCTGGTGTTGTACATTGTATGTACAAAGAATTTCATGTTCCCAAATGTCTCCTCAAATCCTTGATACAGATATCAAGACTATTGACATCATCTCTGATATTTTGACTGATATTCAAAAGCATTCCAGCCTCATAGTCTGCTTGTGCCTTTACCTTTGCAATCTCAGATAGATTTGTAAACTCATCATCAAAGGTTCTCATCAGTTTCTTTGCTTTCTCTAGAGGGTATGCATCTGCAATCTGTGTGGTTACAACTCCTTGTAACTTTTCAGTTAAGTCCTTCAGAGAACCTTCAAGATTCTTTACCTTCTTGTTTTTACCAATAATTTTATTCAGGGAAGTGATCAATTCTAACTGATCAAAATCATCAACTTCCTTTCCTAAATCTTCAGATAAAGATCCAATTTCTTTCTTCTTTTTAGTCTTAGGAGTGAGACTGATGTCTTCTTTTATAGGAAGGGGTACTTCAACCTCAGTTTCTTTAGGTTCTTCAGTCATAGATTGGGTTTGTTCTGCTTGTTCAGTTCTATCTGGTTCATCAAGAGCCGAATTGTCAACAATGTTTTCTAAGTTCTGAAATACATTTTCTTCAGTGTCCAAAGTAATCTTTGTACCTTCAAAATTCATAGATTCTTCTTCAATATTTATAGCAGGTGGAGAGGGAATATCCTCCTGTTTTGCTTCTTTCTCTTGCTCTGCTGCAACTGAAGTCTCTCCAACAATTTCTACCATAACTTTAATTATTGCTTGTTCTGTTTCTGTTCTCACTTGCTCATACTGTCCTACTATGATCTGAATGGTTCTCCTCTTAGTCCTCAAAAGAGTGCCAAGGGACTTCAAAACTTGTTTAAGATGCTCATCATCTTTCACAACACATAGTTTCTTCACCATATTTTCTCTCATAGTTTTATCTTCTTCTTGAGCTCTCATTTTCCTGTTAACAAGCTTCTTGAATAAGTCATTAGGAATCTTTCCCTGAATAGTATCAAACTTCTTGTTAGCCAGAATCATGTACTAAACAATAGAATTTTCAAGATTCAATCTCTTAGAATAGTCATAAAGGTCATAGTACTTATTCATCTTAGTAAAGTCTCCATCTTGTATGATTTCTTCATTCACTCTCTCAATTCTGGGTTTCCATGCTTTCTTCTTCATAGTAGTGTCATCATCTTTAATTACTACAATTTTCCTAGGGACTGGTGGCACCAAAACTTTTTGCCTCTTACCAGGTCATGTAGCACTTTCCTTCACTCTCTTGCTGGGTGTGGAAGAAGAGGATCTAGTGGATTTCCTTGTTTCTTATTCTTCCTCAGGTTCCTCAACTTTCACCTTTACTTGTGTAGGTTCATGCTCAAATGCATTTGACGACAAGGGAGGTACAGACAAGATTTCTTTCTGCTCAATACCTCTGATTACCGCTGCTGTCTTCTTTGCAATATCAAACTCATGCTTTGTCATGCCAAAATTCTTTAATATTTTCTTTATAGTGATGTCCACTCTCTTCATAGACTACTTTTCTTCCATTATAGCTTTTGCAAGGTTGAAGTTTTCTTCAAATGTTCCAAATCTCTTGCACTGGGTGTCCAGCTTACTCTTAAGTAACCTGCCAACATATCCTTCTATCTCTGCCTTAGATATCTCATAGCCAAGAGGGTCTATGAACTCAATTCTAGGTTCCACTGCTTCAATATAGGTAAAGTCAGTGTCAACCATGAAACATATATCATTTTTATATTTCTCCACAACAGACTGTGGAATCCTTGATCTGCTAGATACCAATCTTTGAAATGTCTTCAATACCAACATAGTACTTTCATTCACTTTATCAATAACATGTTTCAAATATACTTTATTGATTCTTTCCATAGTTTTTTGTCCATTATTCCAATCATCTGTAACTGTGTAAGGAAATCTTCTTAATAGGTGGAAAAACATATAAGTGATCAAAGAAGAAAATCTAAATTGTGCATACTTGGTCTTCTTAATCTTCTCCAAGTTTTCAAACAATTGAATTCTCAGGATTTCACACATATCTACTGGTACCTTGCCAACACACATCAAATATGCTATATGTACCATACCAGCTACCATATCATCTTCTCTATAATTTGCACAAAACTTAGTGGTTAGGATTTTACACAAATATCTCACATCATCTTGCTTGATTTTACTGATTACAATTCCTCTACCATTATAGGATGAACCTGTGTTATCAATAACTATTTTCCTCATATTCTTCTCATTTAAGGGAATAGCACCAGATTTAGATAATCTAGTTACATCATGAATCAAATCAGTAGTAATGTCTATTACTCTATCCTCTAGCCAAAATTTTTGATTATGAATTCTTCTCAAAATGATCTTAGTGCATTCTTCATCGTCAAAATCATATTTCAATGAATACATAACAATCTCATTAGCTTTCAAATGTTCATATCCTTGCTTCAAAGACATATCATGATTGTAAATCTTCTGATACTCACTGGTAAAGTCACTGTCACTTAGGGTTTCAATCTTACATCCAAGATAACTTCTTACATTTTCCAAATGCAAAACTCCGTCTGGTACGGATGATAGTGCTAACTTAGGATCATCTTCGAAGGGTTCTACTGGTTCTTTATTCAATCTAGGTCTATTCTTATCTTTGACATTCTGAATTAAGGATACATCCATGATTGCTTCTAATCTCTTATACCGATTCAAAGATCTATCAAGATAAATACCTCAAATTCATGATTTTAGGGCTTCCGTAGATTCGACACTTCAATCTTTCACCAAATCACTGCAAAATGCTTCCAATCACTACTTTCTACTCTTCCAAACACTTTAATTCACTTTGATAGACAAATAACTTTGATCTTAACCTTTTATCACTTGAATCTCACTTAGGTCTGACATCACATTCAATTCTTTTGCCACTTCTTTCCAAAAAGTTGTTTCTGTTAACCTGCAAAACTTAAAACTTCTTGCGATCTCGCAAAACATAATATTTTCTTTTGTTCTCTTAACCATAGCATTAGTACATCATAAACTACCTTACATTAACTGTTCAAGACTTAATTCATCATAAATCTACTTCTACACTAATTCTAAGTTCCTAAACTACTACAATTTACATAATTTAAGTGCTTAAAGAGAGGTCAGGTAAGGATTCACTCTTACCACTTGATACTTCACCTTTCTGATTACCTTCAATGTTGAATATGTCTCCTTGATCTATGCCTTTAACAAACTTTACTTCATCTTCATTATTGCAACAACCTTTCTGACTGTTTCTTGTACTTTCATTTCTTCTTGCATGATTCCTAGGGTTAGGGTTAGGATGATAAGTTCCATTGTTCATTCTACAAAATCTTGTTGAATGTCCAATCTTGTTACATATCTAACAAACAATTCCATTGTTCCCATATCTCGGTCCTTGTTGATTGATCTGTGACCTGTAATTTCTAGCAATGTGTCCAACCTTGTTGCATCTATAACATACTACTCCATTTCTTCTGTTCATATCTTCAGTAGGTCTCTTATCTGCATTGTTAGTATTCCTAAACATTCTACTACCATAATTAATCTCAATAACTTTAGATTTTCTACATTCAATAGCTCTATGTCCAAAACCATGACAATTATAACAATAACCATTAAGAGGTTTAAATTGTTTACCTGTGTAATCTCTCTTCATGTGACCAATAGTATTACAACCAAAACATATACCTTTGAATTCTCTTTGCATACCTTTAGGTGATTCTTCTTGCTTCAGTGATTCTTCTTCTTTAGGTGCATCTTCAGATTTGTTGATCTCATCTAACTTCTTTTCATCAATGCTTTTACATACTTTCAAATCTGGTTCTTTTCTTTCATCATTTGTTTTGAATATATTAAATCCAAGTCCAGTCTTATCATAGGATGGTTTCCCAAAAGATACGTGTTCATCGATTTTCTCACTATTTGAATATAGCCTTTCAAGTTGTTGTTTGGATTGAGTTAATTCACCTTTCACAATCTTATTATATTTCTCAAGTTCTGTATGCTGCAAATTTACTTTCTCAAATTCAGATGTTACTTTACCAAGTTTAGATCTTAATTCTTCATTTTCAATCTTCAATATTTCATTCTTAGATCTCAGATTTGCTTCATTTTTGTCATTTCCATCTTTCAAACTTAGTTTCAGTTTTTCTATCTTCAGTTCATGCTTAAGGATCACATTTTCTTTTTTTAAATTGTCATCACAATCTTCAATAAGAACTTCAAATTCCTTTTCAGATTTCAGATCTTCTATCTTGTTTTTCAATTTCTCAATAAGGTTCTTTGCATCATCATATTTCCTTTTCAGAGTGTTTCTTTCATCAGTAAGCATATCAATTTGTTCAAGAGTTTCATCAAGATTCTACTGTAGCTGATCCATATCCATAGAGATCTTACTCAAGCTGCTAGGCTTTCCTTGAATGATTCTTCTCCGAGTAACTAAGCTTTGATACCAATTGTTAGAAATAGGGAATACTAAGAGGGGGGGGGGGGGGTGAATCAGTATTCTACAAACTTTATCTTTTGCCCAAATATGGATATAAATTTTTTTCTTCACACATGCATAACATAAGAAACTAAATAACATACATAGCAATAACATCAAAGAACTCATAACACATTATTTGTTCTCAAGGAAACCCTCGCCAAGGGAAAACCCCGGTGGGGATGGTACCCACAAAGATCCACTAATCAAAAGTATCCTATTAAGGATATTGACCCTGTTAGGATTCTATTACAAGCATATAGTGTATCAGTCCTGATTAAGGGACTATAGGCCTTGTTAGAAGCCTCAACCCTGTTAGGAGTTGTCAATACAAAATCTGATTACTAGATGAGCCCGCTGCCCAAACAAGTACTATACAATGTATACAAAATAGGTCAAGGTACATAACCTTATTCTACTTGTATCAATATTCCTTTGCTGCTCTTATCTTCACATCATCACTATTACATTCACTTCACAATTACATTTATTACATCACTTTTCTTTTCGCTACTACATCTTTACAATTACAATTACATATATATACAAGTTATTAAGGCTAATAACTTTACATGGTCGGCTTCCATATATCATTATCTAAGAGTTAACATCTAGGATGTTGTCCCTTTATATTGTTAAGTCATTATTTTGATAAACAAAATAATCCCTTAACTCTTTACCAATTCTGCCTTCATATATGTCCTGTCGGCTTTACACTGTCTTCGGTAAAATTGTCATAACTAATTTTGTACATGTCATACTAACTTGCGCTCTAAGATGGATCATCATTAGCCATCATAGAGTCTATGTTCAAATGCGCAAGCACTGAACTCAATCTAGTCAATGTTGCAAACAAAAACTGTGTCCTGGTACACTGTGAAAACATTGTCTTACACTTAGACAAATTTGTGATGCGCTCTGCTATACTTGCTCTTTGACTTGTGCGATCTTCATGAGGATCATATGTTGCCATAATGGCAACATCTATGTACTCACTTCAGCCAAATTGCCAACATACCGATGATCACAAAAAATGGCATAGTAATTTGAAATGGCACATTATTCTATGCAAACGGTTATAATAGATCGTAAAATGGTTTACCAAGATCAAGGAGCATTTATTGTAAATAGATACTCATTAAATGTAATGTTTATCTTATTGTAATAGTTGATCTAGGTTATTTTTCACTTTAGATCTTAGGGTTATGATTATTTTTGTAACCTAGTTTTTGCTAAGGCGACAAAATAGAACAACTATATATTGTATATGTTCGCATCATTTTAAAAGGTTGTTGAATTGATATATATGAATCATGGAGCACTTGAATAAATTGCCTATCTTTAGGACAATCAGTTTACTGAGTAGAATAGAACATAGAGGATATCAGATTGAGTAGAATCAGTGAAGGCTACCAAGCAGAACAGAGCAGAGAACCATCACGGATAAGGTGATATTTTGATAAGCACTTATAGATCTGTTTCAGACAATTGAGTTGTCAACTAGCAGATAATTACCTATTACTTTCTAACAATTTTGATAGTGTTTTTGGTGAAATCTCTTAACTGAGTAGACTTAACAATCTTTGTATGAATCTCTTAACCAAGTAGACTTAACAGTCTTTGTATAAATCTCTTAACCGAGTACACACTTCATTTAGTGTTGTTAAATCCTATAACTAGGTAGATCTAGCTGATCTAATATGTTACTCCTAATAGGGTAAGATCACCAGAAGTGATCAAACTTGTAGCCTTAACAAGCAAACCTTTTCTATTTGCAGTAGTGAAGAATTTGTGGGTGTCATCCCCACCGCAGTTTTTACCTTCTAACAAGGGTTTCTGCATTACCAAAATACTTGTGTTATGTGATTGTCATATTGATTTCATGTTGTTTACTTTTTGAAGTTAACTAGATGATTGATTTATGCAATTGTGTTCAAGTTATTTTGATCGATTTTCATAGTATGCAGTTATAGATCTGAAAGGTTTTACAAGTAAAGTTTTGAAGGCACTGATTCACCCCTCCCCTCTCAGTACCTATCTCTCCTAATTGCAACATATTCTGCTAACTGATCAGCTATGACTTGGCCCTTGATAGGTTTTTGGTCCACATATTCTATGTTGAATTCACTTCGCACCGTGACCCATTTGGCTAGCCTTCCATTCAATGTTGTTTTGATAAGAAGATATTTTAAGGGATCTATCTTTGCAATGAGTCTAATCTTGTGGGATAACATATAGTGGCACAATTTTTGGGAAGAAAAAACTATGACCAAACATACTCTTTTGATGAAGGTGTAGTTCAACTCATATTTTTACCAAAGTCCTACTTATGTAGTAGATTGCCTTTTCTTTTCCTGATTCATCTTCTAGTGCCAAGAGTGCCCTTAATGAATGTTCGGTTGCTGAAATGTATAGAATCAAAGGCTTGCCTCTTATAGGTGGCATCAAAGTTGGAGGGTTCATTAGATATTTATTCAACAAGTTGAAGGCTTCTTCACATTTTTCATCTCATTTGAAAATTATGTCCTTATGAAGGAGTTGGGTAAAGTTATGGCACTTTTCTGCCAATTGAGATATGAACCTTCATATGGGTTGGATCCTACCTTGAAGAGATCTCATTTGACTTATGTTTCTAGGTGCTTCCATTTCCATGATGGCTTTGAATTTAGCTGGTTCTACCTCTATTCCTTTTGCTGAAACAATGTACCCTAGAAGCTTTCGTAATTGGACACCAAATGCACACTTTTTTTGAATTTAACCTTACTTTAAATTGTTCCAATCTTTCAAAGATTTTCTCTAGGATTGGTAAACGTTCATCTATTGAATGAAATTTTACATTTATATCATCTACATAATCCTCCATGAACTTGTGCATCATGTCATGGAATATTGTTGTCATGGCTCTTTGATAAGTTGCCCCGACATTCTTTAGACCAAAGGGCATAACATTCCAACAGAATGTCCCCCATGCACATGTAAATGTTGTTTTGTCTTGATCCTCGGGTGCTATCTTTATTTGATTGTAGCCACTAAAACCATCCATAACAGAGAACATGGAATGTCCTACTATTAGATCCACTATGGTGTCTATGCTTGGTAATGAAAAGTCATCTTTAGGGAAAGCAAGATTTAGATCGCTAAAATCTGTGCAAATTATGATGGACTTGTCTACTTTTGAAACTGGTACAACATTTGAAATCCATTGGACATAATCAATGGCTCTTATAAACCCAACTTTTTACAATTTTTCTAACTCCACTTTTACAAACAAAGCTATGTGTAGATGCATCTTTCTCAATTTTTGCTTGACTGGTCTTGCTCCTTATTTTATGTTTAAGTGATGCATGATTAAATTTGGATCTAATCCTGGCATATCATCATAAGACCATGCAAAATTGATTTTCTTTTCCTTGAAAATTTTTATGAAGTCTTTTCTTTCCTCGCTAGATAAAGATGCTGCTAAGTGTATGAACCTTGGTTCTGACTCTGATCCAATGTTCACCTTTTATGTCAGTTCGATCAAGATAGGAGACCTTTCCTTGTAGTGCTCAGGTAAAGTATCCAAACTTCCTTCCTTAGGCACCTCAATTGGGTTTTCACCTTTGGAATCATTCTTTATTTCTTTCTCTTTTTGATCTAATGCTGCCAAAATGTGATTTTCAACATTAGATTCTTTCCATTTTTTATTTTTTTTTCATTTTTTTCATTTTTTATCGAATTGAGAGTTTGGATACCCAAACTCCCTTCCTTAGGTGCCTCAATTGGGTTTTCACCTTTTGGAATCATTCTTTATTTCTTTCTCTTTTTTATCTAATGCTGCCAAAATGTGGTTTTCAACATTAGATTCTTTCCATTTTTATTTTTTTTATTTTTTTTCATTTTTTATTGAATTGAGAGTTTGGATACCTTCCTTTTCTTCTTCTTCTTTATATTCGATGGTAGAAGAAGGTTCAACCGCATTTAGGTATTGTTACACTAAGTTGTCATTCAAAAATGTTGGGAGTATGGTAGGTTTGATGGAATCCCATTCAATTAATTTAGGATGAATTAGGGTCAAAGGCTCAATGTTTTGGTTTCAGCCAATAGGGTTTAAGGACAAGACTTCATTGGAAGGTTCTAAAATTGTATCACTTAAGTCTATAACATGTGCCTCTTCTAGATGATCTAGAGAACTAGGGTAAAAATCCTCCTCACTAGAATCCTATAAGGTTTCTATTGGATAAAAATCTTGTGGGTTAAACCTAATGTTAGATTATTCCATGGTAGGTCTCCATAATGGTACATAGGGTTCTACCCATTGATTTAGTTCAATTTCTTGAATTAGTACATTATCTAGAATCACTTGGCTTGAGCTTGAGGCTTGATTTTGACTTGATTCTACAATTGATTCCTTCCCTTTTCTAGGAGTGTAAGTATGAATGACATCAATAACTTTATCTTGACATGATTCATTTGAAAAAGTATCCCATTCCCATTCATTTGAGTCTTCATCACTATGTGACTCTAATTGTAATATTTGATCATAGACTTTAGGATAGTTCTTTTGAGTATATCCTTGTTCTAGGTGAATGATATGAAATAGTAGTTCACCAAAATGAATAGGGTTTGAATTTGAATAGGAGTAAGATGTATGATATAGGGGTAGAATATAGGACCTATCCTTAATCCAAATTCTCAAAAGGACAGATCCAAATGGATTAATCACAAAGAAGTGATCAATGCACAAAAGAATCAAACAATGGAGAATATGAAGAAAATATAAAATCCTATAATCTACAATAGAAAGTATGTGCTTGAAATCTGAAATAAATAGAAGGAAAACACTAACAATAAAATAGGGGAGATCTAGAAAATGATGATTTCTGATGTTTGTGCATAGTTTCGGGCAATTCTGCAACCTGTTTCGGACTGGAAATGCCGAGACGGAAAAAACCCATAAAAATTTTGTTTTTCAAGAAGTAGGTAGTCCTTGACCCTAGATAGCAAGGCAAGGTCTTACCCCAGGGCAGGATCCTACCCCCCACTGAAGGCCATCCTTGACCCAAAAAATCTTTGACAAAAAATTTGTTCGCTAATCTCAGAAGTTCACCGAAAAGGGTATTCAGATCCAAGCTCTGATTCATAGTCCTGTACCTGTACCTGTAAGAAAAAAGGTTTTTTATTGTTTGGATGGGGGGTTTGCCTTGGTCAAACCCCAATTTAGGAATTAACCTTGAAATAGAATTGAAATTGTAATATGCATAAAGGTAAAAGCACAATAAGCTGTCACCCTTTTACAAAGGAAAAGGCTAACAAAATCGAAGTTGTTCAACTTCAATAGTATAAAAATGACATTTATGTTTGGAATTTGAAGATGATGTAAACTAATTAAATGTGATAAAATGGATGAATTTTATGATTAATATTTTTAATATTTTTTTTGAATAAGAATTGATATTTTTTTAAATTTTTAAATATGATTTTTTAATTGCTGAAAAATGCTAAAAATTAGGGGTCTAGTTCCCACCAACAAATTATATGTAAATAAACATTTTTTCCCCTAATTTCAAAATGTATAATAGATGACATATATAGCTAGTACATGAAGAAATAAAAATTGTTTTATGACCTATATTTTCTCTTTTATAATAATTCAAATTCCAACTCACTGAAATCGACAGTTTTCATCTCACAACATATTTTTCATAACAAATCTATCCCAATTAAAAAAATAAATATATATTCTTAAAGAGGACTCTCTCCTCTAGTGCACCATATTTTTTTCAAATTTATTCAATATGATTTACTATTTTTTTCTTTCTCCGAATCAACATCTCCTTGATTGTTAAAATACCTACTTGAAATTTTTTTTAATTACAATAAACTATGTCTAATTAAAACACTATAAAATCTATATGAGGATATTCTTGACTATGATCTCTACAAAAGGGTATTTTTTTATTTTCTAAAAAATATCATTAAAAATATTAGGAGTTATTGAAACGCCACTTTTCTGAAATAAATTAATTTTTATGGTAATTGGACCCAAAGTGGTATAAAACGTGTATTTAATAGACATTTCCAATTGGAAAAATTAAAGAACTTATCTAACTTAGCTAGAATGAATCTAGCTAGACCATATGTTTGACCAAAAATAATTTTTAGTTAGAAATAGTAAAATTTAGCCTTTGTTGATAAGTTAGCCTAAAAGGTGATACTTGATTGTGCTTTTACCCATAAACAAAGTAAATGGAACTATTCACCTTGCTTATGTTGAAGTCCTTATAGAGGATTCAAATCCTTGAATCCACAAGTAGGGATGCTCCAAATGAATGTAGAAGTATGTAGGATGTCTCAAATCAATGGCACTAGATCTTCAACACTAGTCTTGAATGGATCTTTGCATAGGAAGAGGCTTGGATGAATGTGGAGAAATATTTAAGGGGGCTCCAAAGATATTGAATCCTTCAATAGCTAACGATGGATCTCCTTAATGAATGCTTGAATACTTGAACACTTGAATGCTAGGGTTGAAGATGAATGAATTCTTTCTTGCTTTCCTTCTCTTTCTTGCTTACTTGCACTTGAGAGCTTGATCATGAAATTATTTGATTGTAGATGGAGAAAATGAGAGAGGAAGGCTTCTTTTTATAGTGATCTAGGGCACAAACTTCTAGAGAGGCCGACATTGGAGAATTAAATCCAAATTAACCTTAAACCCTAGAAATAGATCCAAATTAAATGCAATTTAAGGATTTACCATTCCAAAACCTGAAATGGCTGACCCAGAAGCAAGAAGAGAAATATTTCTGAAACCCGATATCCCGGAACTCTCAGAATCTGAATATTGGACCTGGGGTTAGGGATGAGGTAGACACTACCCTAGGTTAGGGTTGAGGTCATCCCTAACCTAGGTCAGGGTGTAGGTCATCCTTGACCCTACCAAGTCATCTTTGACCCAGATGGTCAAAAACTCCAGATTCTCAGAGAAAACTATCTGAAAAAGGCTAGAAATATGGAGGAGAGAAGCAGAACAGGGGGGAAACAACCAGATACATGCAAAGACCCCATCAAGGTGCTTAACATGACCCTAGACCACTCACTAGGAGGGATAAATTCTCTTAACATGGATGTGCTTCCATTTTAAGATGATACATTAAGACCCCACTTCAGCAAGAGTATGGAATCGATGCAAACTCTTGGTAAAGGAAATCATAATGAAAAGATAATCTTATCATAATCAAAGGGACAAAGAGAAACCTCAAGCCCATAGGGAATCAAGTCTTCATCAACTCCACGATCACAATAAGAGAGACATCTCTAGAGAGAGAGAGAGTGTGTGATTATCTCACCCAATGAGAACTTATGTCCCATTGTGAACCACACAAGGAAACAATGCAACTGGAAAGATGGAATTGAACCACCTAGTGAATGTGGCTACTCACTAGTCAACCCATCAAGGATTTACCCTTAGGCATATTCTATTCCATAAGAGAAAAGCCAAAAATAAAAGAGATCCAGTCTTAAGAACACCTTCGACCTTAAGGGATCAAAAAATATATATGAAACTGGAGGGATCAAGAGATCCTAAAATATAAATCCATGCTTTAAGGATTAGTCACTAATCCAAAAAGGGAAAAAAAGGTATCTTGAAAAATAATATGTGTATCGAAAAGTGCGTGTGTGTAAAAGGTGAGTAGAGCGTATGCCCCCACGCTAAAGTCATTGCTAACACTTTAACAGGAGCAATGGCTTTAATGGAAACATAAACAACTCCACTGATTATGTTTCCACTATGAGATGCCCCCAAGCGAAGATAACTCAAGAGAAATACCACAGAAACATACCAAGAAAATAGAAGGGATCTACTTGCCGCGAGGTTAGTATGATCATAAGATAATATATATATGATATTATTGCAAATTAATTGACATCATTCCCCAAAGAAAGTAGAACTATAATCACAATGGAGGAAAGATCACATAAGAAATATGAAGAAGAATCTTTTTAGACCATGACATGGAGACCAAAAAGAATTAGTGCTACCACATCTCAGATCCAAGCATATTACACAAGGAAAAATTTATGAACAATAGCACATTTACAACATAACATGAAATAACATATAGAAGAATAAAGATACATATAGAGGAAATATACAACAGGTTCGATTCCTTTATCACCTTGCACCAATAGAGCAACAAGGGTTGTGTAAAATAATCTAACATTTAGCAAATACATTACGAGAGAAGCACAGTACAATAGGAAAACACACAACAAAGGCTACCATGAAGGATAATCCAATCAAGTGTGCCACCTACTCTCCCCATCTCATTATATATCATTTAGGGAATGTGGGTAACTCGCAAGAGGGACTGCATCCAACATAGTAGGAATGATAGCCAGTTCCAAACAAGGATCCTCTTGAGAATCACAATGTTCGATACTAGGTGTAAGTGTTAATTGTGATGAAAGCATATTAGGTAAATCAAAGTCAATGTCAATAGTCTCATATTCATCATTAACATCATCAATATCATCAAGAGTATCTTCTTCATCTAGATTAATCAAAATAGGATCTAAGATACGAATAGAATCATCATAATCATGCATCTTAACATCATTATTAGTAACAACTTCATGCATAGGCTTATCAGAAGAAAGTAAAGAATTTTGAAGAATAGAATTATGAGATTTAGCATGAGCATGATTATTTTTATGGTGTTCATTAGTAGATCAATTACATTTTTCTTTACTTGAAATAGGTTGAGAACTAGGAGGAACAACCAGAGGATCCTTCATAGGTTCTTTAGGAAGATTAATAGGATTATCAGCAATAGTAGGAACTTGATTAACATATGTAGAAGCCATGGATAAATGAGGTATGTAAGGTGTAGGCAAAAGACCATGATTAATATCCATAGGAGGTATTCTTAATTTGATAATCTTATGATGCTTATAGGCTTGATTTGAGCAGAACAGATTATTAGGTCGAGAAGGACATAAATTAGGTAATGAAGGCCAAAAGAAGTCAACATTAGCAGAATCCCCGGGCCTAGAAGGTTGATATAAAATATGATTAACCTTCTTCACTTCTTCATCATGAACAAATTTAAGAAATTTATGGATAGGTGAAGCAACATAATGCATGAAATTTAACCACGACAAACCAAGCTTAACTTGAAACTGATCAGAAGTAGGAACAACAACAAAGGTAGTGTTCACAATTTTTCCACAAAGTTCAACTGGAAAGTTAATAGAACCAAATGATGGATAAAGAAAACCATTACAAGTTTGAATCCACACATCCAATGTATCATAAGAATCACGTTGCAAGTTTTTCATAAAAATATTTTCTTCAGTAATAACATTGACTAAGGATGTAGGATAAACAAGACAACCACAAGTAGGTTTCTAAGAAATCCTAGCATAAATATAAAGGGGACCATTAGGAGCTTTAATAGTCTCAGAATCATCAAAGGTAATCAAAAGTTCCCGAGGTCTTTTATTTTTAGGTTGTTGTCAAGGTTTAGGTTGAGTTTTCATTTTAGGCTTAGGTTTTGGTTAAGGTTGAGATTGAACTTGAGGTTGAATCTAAGGTTGAGGTTGAGGTGGAGATACAGATTGACCAACATGCTCCACTTGATTAACAATTTGATTAAGATCATCCATATTTGAATCATACATAATTTCCATAAAAGATGGCTGAGCAATGGTATTAGTATCATGCACAAGTAAATGATTTGTATAGATTTGAAGGTTTTGATTAGGAGGAGAGACAAATTTATTACTACTACCATCAATATTATCAATAGATAAGGCATTAGAATCAATTAAGTCTTGAACCTTATATTTTAAAGAAAAACACTTCTCAGTATCATGACCATTCTGACGATGATATTGACAAAAAGCTTTAGGATCAAAAGATTTAGATGCAATCATAGTAGGTAAAAGAGGTTGAATAGGAGGTAAAGTAATCATATTAGTAGTTAACAACTTATTCATAATAGAATGTAAAGATTTAGAAAGAGGAGTAAACGTACGATTTAATAAAAAAATAGTGGATGCATAAGTGGCATTGTGAGATGCAACAACAACTTGATCAGCAACTGCATTTTCTTGTTTGTTTATCTTGACATAGTTGTTGAATTTTTTAAATTTGTTTGGATTAGGAGAAAAATCACTCTTATCAACTGGAACAGGAGCCATTGGAGTGTTTCTCTCAAATTGACTCACTTGTAATTGATAATGATGAAGCGCTACACAAAGTTGTTGAAAAGAGGTAAATTCAGTAAGTAGAATCTTATCTCTAATATCCTTTTGCAAATTTGAAATCATCATAGGTTGAATATAAATATCAAGAAAAGGATAGGAAATCTGAGCATGCAAATGCTTAAATCTACCAATAAATTTAGTCAATTTTTCTTTAGCACTTTGTCTACAATGCATGAAATCAGTCAAAGACACTTGCAGGCCAATGTTGTTTTGAAATTGTTAAATAAAAGCATTGGAAAGTTGTGGAAATGAATCAATAGAATAAGGAGGCAAGGAATAATACCATTGTAAGGCCTTGTCATGAAATGTTCTAGCAAACCATTTGGCTAAAATCCTATGGTCATGAGCATAATCACTACAAAGGATTTGAAATGTTTTAACATGATGAACGGGGTCTCCTTTTATGCTGTAATTCTCAAGAAGAGGCATATAAAATTGTTGAGGAACAAGAGTACAAATGATATCTCAAGACAAAGGACTTCCCATGTCACATGTAGGAACACTAAACTTGTTTTGATTTAAGGATGCAAGTTGTTGTTGTAAGGATGACATAGTTTGAGCCAAACTGATGATTGTTGAATCATTAGAATAAATAGGAGGACTAGCAACATTAGAAACACTAGGTAAAGTGTAAGAAGCTGCAAGAATGGAAGACACAATTGGAGGAACACTTGGGAACTATAGTTGGAAGCGGATTGGAATAAGTAAAAAGAACATTATGATAAGAAGGTTGTGATGTAGGAAAGGACACATGATGAACACTCATAGGAACAGAGGGAACTTTTACAGTCACTAAAGGAGTATAGGTAGGAACACTAGGTAAAGGATTAGAAGAAGGTTCTACACTAGTGACAAGAGGAATCAACCCTAAATCTTGAACTTCTTGAGCTAAAGGTTTAATATTTGAATGCACGAGGTGAGTAATACCACACAAGAGGTTAACACCTTGATCACTATCATGAAGAAATTTCTTAAGAGCCTCTATAGCTTGAATAGAATCTTGATTATGGTTTTGTTGAATAAGCCAATTACCCATTTTATCAAGTTCAGTTGAAAGTTTTTGGACTTGTTCAGGAGGAACTCTTAAAGCATCATCCTCATCATGAGATGAGTGAGAAGAGTTTTGCTCCATGATAGGATTGGAATCATGAAGAAACAAATTATCATCCGGAATCTTAACGAAAGGAGAGGAAGATTTAGGATCAAAGGCACCCATGAGTCTATGACTTCTTCTAACCGGAATGTTATAAGTAGGACTAGTAGTAGTAAATCTCATAAACCAATGCAATGCAAATGAACTACACTAAGAACACATAAAGCATGAATATTTTTGTATTTTGAAAGAAATTTTGCATTTTTTTGTATTTTTGTAATATATAAGAAAGAAATCTAATTAGCATGCAAGATTTAACATAAAAGACAAATCTAACATCAACAAAATAATATAAAATGAAATATAACACCACAAAACAAAATAGGGCATCTAATTCCACAAAAGAAAGGAGAGTAAGTGTGTCAGGTTCACCAAAATGAATGATATGAAATAGTAGTTCACCAAAATGAATAGGGTTTGAATTTGAATAGGAGTAAGATGTATGATATAGGGGTAGAATATAGTACCTATCCTTAATCCAAATTCTCAAAAGGAAAGATCCAAATGGATTAATCACAAAGAAGTGATGAATGCACAAAAGAATCAAACAATGGAGAATATGAAAAAAAAAGAAAATCCTATAGTCTACAATAGAAAGTATGTTCTTGAAATCTGAAATAAATAGAAGGAAAATACTAACCTCAAAATAGGGTAGATCTAGAAAATGCTGATTTTTGATGTCTATGCACAGTTTCGGGCAACCTGTTTTAGACTGGAAATGCCGAGATGGAGAACACCCAGAAAATTTTTGTCTTTCGGGAAGCAGGTAGTCCTTGATCTAGATAGCAGGGCAAGGTGTTACCCTAGGGTAGGATCCTACCCCCCACTGAAGGTAATCCTTGACCCAAAATAGCTCCGATGGAAAATCTGTTCGCGCATCTCAGAAGTTCTCTGAAAAGGGTATTCAAATCCAAGATCTGATTTGTAGTCTTGTGCTTGTACTTGCAAGAAAAATGGTTTTTTGTTGTTTGGATGGGGGGTTTACCTTGGTAAAACCCCAATTTAGGAATTAAACTTTAAATTGAATTGAAATTGTAATACACATAATCAAAGTAAATGGAACTATTCACCTTGCTTATGTTGAAGTCCTTGTATAGGATTCAAATCCTTGAATCCACAAGTAGGGATGCTCCAAATGAATGTAGAAGTATGTAGGATGTCTCAAATCAATGGCACTAGATCTTCAACAACAATCTTTAATGGATCTTTGCATAGGAAGAGGCTTGGATGAATGTGGAAGGAGAAATCTTCAAGGGGGCTCCAAAGAGATTGAATCCTTCAATAGCTAACAATGGATCTCCTTGATGAATGCTTGAATACTTGAACACTTGAATTATAGGCTTGAAGATGAATGAATTCTTGCTTTGTTTCCTTCTCCTTCTTACTTACTTGCACTTGAGAGCTTGATCATGAAATTGCTTGATTGTGGATGGAGAAAATGAGAGAGGAAGGCTTCCTTTTATAGTGATCTAGGGCACAAACTTCTAGAGAGGATGACATTGGAGAATTAAATCCAAATTAACCTTAAACCTTAGAAATGGACCCAAATTAAATGAAATTTAAGGATTAACCATTCTGAAACCTGAAATGGCCAACCTGGAAGTTGGAAAAGAAATCTTTCCAAAATCTGATATCCCGGAACTCCCAGAATTTGAAAATTGGACCTGGGGTCTGGGATGAGGTAGAAACCTCCCTAGGTTAGGTTCAAGGTCATCCATAACCTAGGTTGGGGTCTAGGTCATCCTTGACTCTACCAGGTCATCTTTGACCTAGATAGTAAAAAACTCTAGATTCTCAGATAAAACTATTCGGAAAAGGCTGGAAATAAGGAGGAGAGAAATAGAATAGGGGGGAAACAAATAGATACATGAAAACACCCAATCAAGGCACTTAACATTACCCTAGACCACTCACTCGGAGGGCTAAACACTGTTAACATGGATGTGCTTCCATTTTAAGATGATACACTAGGTAGCCCAATCCTGTCTTCTCTTTGATATCTCTCCACATCATTTCAATGGGGTCGAGGACTCCTAGGTTTCTTGACCTCCTAAAGGTCCTTGTCCTTTTTATCCCATTTTTTTCATAATTTGAAATCCTTTCCCATATTGATGTTTGGGAAAGCTTATATTTTGTATGCTCTTCTCATGGGTACTTGATTCTTCATCCTTGTATAACCAGTTTAGGATTTCATTGTCCTCTTCCTCCATGAATGACAATGTATTAGCCCTCACAAAGTGATCATTTTATTTATGAGGAAAATTAGATGGCTTTCCATATGACCTTGGAGATAAGGGTAGGTCCATCATGGATAAGGAGCATTGACCTACTCCCTTTTGTTTGATTTTACATTGTTTCTCAAATTTTTTCATCATGTGGTCCATCTTTTGGTAATGAGCCTCCTTAGTGTAGATTTGAACATATCTCTCTTGGTCTTCTTTATTTGTTTCAAGAGTACTTTCCTCACTAACCTTTTCTTTCCATTTTGTCGATGTAGCTAGGTTAGTGGGACTTTGGATGTTTTCAACAACAACTTCTTCTTTTCCTTCTTTTTCTTTTCCGTTTAAAGATAGAAGATCTTTAGTACTTTTACCTTGCTCTATTCTTAGGGGTATGGACCCTTCTGCATTATGTGGGACTAGAGAATCATTGATAGGCTTTAAGTTATTACAATATTGGAAGGGGTTTGAGTCCCCTCTTACCATGTTTTATTTCTCTAGATAAGGGAATTTAAGACATTGGTGATAGGTCGATGACACAGCTTGCATTTCATGAATCCAAGGTCTTCCTAGTAAGATATTATAGGTCAGCTTTAGGTCTATGAATTGAAAAATGGTTTCTTTTTGCATTGGGCCAACTCTAATAGGAAGTACTATGACCCCTTTAGAAGCTCTTTCTTCATCATCATAGGCTTTTATAGTTATCTTTTTCTTTGCGTCAATATCCTCCTTAGAAAATCCTAAAGTTTTCACCAACTTTAGGGTACAAATATTTAGGCCGACCCCTCCATCAATAAGGACTCTTTTTACCCTATACTTATGAATTAGAACCTCTATATGAAAAGGCAAGTTTTGTGGGTGATTCAATGACATCTCATCTTGCTCTGAAAAAGATAGGCAATGAGGTGCAATAAGGAAATTTGTCTAGCTCCAAATTTAGAGGTACATTTGTCTCCACCAAGGCCTTTTCCAGGATTTCCTTGTGAGTTGGTGAGAGTTTGAGAAATTCCAAAATAGAGATTTGAGCATGGGTTCATTGTAATTGATCCAAAAAATTATATTGTTTTGATGATGAAGATGAGGCTTGATTTGGTAGAAGAATTCTTGGGGCATTTCTAGGTAGAGTAATTTTTGAAGCTTTCCCCCTAGTTACAACATTAGATGTTGCTTCCCTTGGTTTCTCTTTTACCACAATAACATTTATGTTGCTTTCATCACGACTTAAAGCATTAATTGTGTTATCATAAGTATGAGAAAAGTTGACTTTCTCATTACCCCTTTTATTATTTTGGTTAGTGTTTAATGACTCACCCTTCTCATGGTTTAAAAAGGGGTTTTTGAAGGCCTTATGATCTTCATTGTTTTGGGGCACTTCAACCTCGATTTTCCCATCATAAATTAGGTCTTGCACCAATTTTTTTAACTTCATGCATTCATTGGTCTTATGACCCTTATTTCGATGATATTCACAATGGTGAGAATCATTCCACCAATTCGGCTTAGTTTGGGGTTCATAGGGCCTTAACTTGGGTAGGGTAATTTGATCTTGTTGGCCACCAAAGTCCTTAACACATTTTCCAATGGTTCACCTAAGAAGGTGAACTTTCTCTTTTGATAAGTGGAAAAGAAGGGTTTAGGCTTGTTTCCATTAGCATTATGGAAGGGATTATTATTAGAATTGTTTTTTTTGTTGTTGGAATTGGCATTATTAAAAGGAGCTTTATTCATTTGATTCACATTTTATGTTGAATTCACTCCACTTGATAAGTTAAATGCAGTAGCCTTCAAGTTGTGAGCTTCCACAACTCCATCATTCACAAGATTTTTGTTATTATTTTTCAACCATAGTTTAGGTTTGTCATTGTGATTTTTGGCTCCTTTATTGTTGGTATAATTAGATATATAATGTTATTATTGGTATTGGTATAGGGTTTATTGTCTTTAAACAATTTGATCTCTCCCCTTTTGACCAATACATCTTCAATCTTAATCCCATTCTCAATAAGTTTTTCGAATGTAGGCAGACATTGAAGTTGGAGTGTATAGTTCATCTCCATATTTAAATTATTCATAAATATCTCCATCTTCTCCTTTTCAAGGATACTTCGTGGGTACCTTGCAAAAATGGTCCCCCACCTTTGAAGGAACCCTAAGAAAGATTCACCATCCTTTTTTTTTATACATAGTTTTAGCATGGTAATCTCATGTTCGATGTTGTAGGAGTAATGAGTTACAAATTTAGAGGCTAATTCCTTAAAAGTCTTGATCCCTTGCAAAATTTTAGAGAACCATTCCATGGCTTTCCCTCCCAAAATTCTTGGAAAAAGTCTCATTAAGTACGTAGTGTTATGCATAAAGTCAATGCTTAGAGAGCAAAACTCTCTAAGATGATCCCGTGGGTCTAATTTACCCATGTATTTATCATATTTAGGAAAGAATGTATTGATAGGAAAAGGTGACATGACTAAGACTTTGTCGAATGGGAATGGACACAAGGCCTCAATAGAGAAAGGTTTAGGCTCATTGGCCTTTTTCATTAAGTCTATTTGTGCGTGGAACATTTTTAATTTTTGAGTCATAGCATGCATCGGGTTTTCCTCTTCTTTTCTTTTCTTGAGTTGATCCACATCATAGTCATGTGGGAGCTTTATCCCTGCTTGGGCTAGATTTAGGAAAAATTTCTCCATATCTCTATCTATGAGTTTATCCATGACCTCAAGAAAGCCATTATCTTGAGCTGCTCTATTAGCTCTTTCTTCAAGGGTTTCTTTAGGCTCATGATTAGCATTATTGATGTTTTCATTGTTTCCTCCTTGGTTTTAATCATGAAATGCGGAGTTTCAATCCATTGAGTCAAGTCTTGTTTCAAATAGATTTGGGAGACTATCCCCTTGGTCATGATCATTGAAAAGACTTTGATGTTCAAATTTGGGGACCTCTTTTGCAATGCAAGTGTCATCTTCTCTTAGAGCCCGTTTGTTTGGGGAATATGGATTTGGCCCAAAACCTTATTATCTCATAATAAGGTTTTGAGATTCTGGTTTTGCATAAGTAGAAGATAAATTGGATTGTTTGGTTGACGGGGAAGATGAGAAAGTTTTAGGAAGATGAGCCAATTTTGGGAAATGAGCCAATAGAAAATAGAGCAATAAAATACCATAACTAGGTTTTCAAATGAATTCCACCTAAAAGGTGGAAGTTGCAAATCCTTGTTTTTGGAGCAAAATTGGAAGATGAAAATTATATTATGGTTTTCACATTTTCCAATGTAAGCAACCAAACTAAGGATTTGGAGTCAAAACCAAGTTTTCTCTCCCCAATTCCAATTCCACCCCTCAAACAAACGGCCCCTTGAAGATAATTTGAGTTTGTGAGAATGTGTAGAAACTGACATTCAATAAAGTTTAATTTTGAATTGATTCCCAATTTGGTAATTGTTCATATTTATGAAGAGATTTTTTAAAATATAAGATGAGATTTTCAATGGATATCTCTTTCACTTGTTCTATGTATTTTTCAAACACAACAACCACAAGTACACTTGTTCTTTTTATCCCTCTACACAAAAAGTGTTTGAATTTGTAGCACGTTGTCACAAGTTTTTGCACAAAAAGATACTTCAAGCAATCTACCTAGCTCAAGATTTGATTCGTAAACATGGCTCTATAAGGTAGTATTTTCTAAGTTAACAAGGTTTTAATCAATATTATGTTCAAAATGGATATTAAAATCTCATCCTCCAAGTATATTAAGAGGCTTCCCACCACCGGTATGTCAGAGTTTTGCACAATCCTGAAGGACTACTTGAGGAATTTTGAAAATTTAACACCCTTTTGTCACACACCCCATTAAGGATGCATGCATTTCATTTTATAGTGGGTTGGATGATCATGTCAAAGGTGATTGTATCCCACTTTTGGCTGTCCCTCTCATGGGCCTCGTTAAGGAAAATCTTAGGAGGCGAGCCCAACTATAGATCTAGCATGTTCATTTGAAAGCAATAAAGTGGAATAAAGAAATACGTTGTGGGAGTTTGATTCACCAAAAAGGTGAAGAGCATATCCCTATCTAATTCTCAATTCCAAAACACTTTTAACAAGGTTCAATTACCAAACCCACTAACTAATGAGAATCGAGTATTTCTACTCTTTTCTACAAACAAGGGGTTGTTCAAATTTAGTGCTTGATTTACTTAGCCTTTCTTTTTAATCAAAGAGTTTAAAAATTTTGGCATTTTGATTCACTTAGAAAGTGAAGAGCATAGGCCTAATGTTAAATTATTCAAACAAGGATAAGCTTATTTAATTACTAGATTTTGAAAACAACAAAGCCACAATTTAAGTAAAAAAATGACTAAGTTTAGACTTACCTTCAAACGAAGCTAGCAAAGGGCATTTTTGATTAATTTTTCATTTGTAATGCTCACCTAGTGGTGATCGTTCCTTTCCAATGTTCTTTTACTCCAACAAGTTAGTCGACACAACCAGCAAAAATGAAGAAAACAAGATAAAATTGAATCTAAAGCATTATTTGTCAAATTTGAGAAAAACTTGATTAAGGTGAATAAATCCAATTCAATGATACAAACTTTTCTTTATATGCTTCTACAACTTTTAGATAATATTCATATACCTTTCTTTCTTGCTGAGAATCCTTTAGAACCAGCTTAATGTGAGCAATATTCTCCTCTTTGATCTTCTTTGTCAAGGCTTTTTCCTCACTATTGAATCTGCTCTCTAGTTTTTTTATTCTTTTATGAACAGTCATCCTATAGAGATAGAGAAAACATTTTTTGACATTCATATTCTATAAATTTTAAATTTAATCAAAATCGCTACTGAATCTATTGAAAGTGCTATTTTAGTGCTTAAAAGTGCTATAGATTGAATTAAACACGCTATTTAAAATAGTCAAAAGCGTTGCAACAAAATTTAAAAGTGCTATTTTAATTTGCAAAGGCACCATAAAAAGTGAAAACATGCTGAAGAATGTTGTGAAAGCGCTGGCTAGTCAGGGAAAAAGCACTGAAAGAAGATTAGACAGAAGTCAGAAGGAATCAAATGCGCTAAAACTCCGTGTAAAGGTGCAAGACTTCATCATGGAAGTGCAGTTTCAGAGCTTAAAAGTGTTGGAAAATTTGTTAAACGTGCTTCTTAAAGGATCACATGCACCATTCCACCTAGAAAATAGAGAGTTTAAACAAGAAAAAATATAATAAGATGAAATTTTAAGAATTTTATGAAGGATTGAGGCCTAATGCCCCATGGTGGGGGTGATTTTGTGTACTAGAATTCGTACCTTCATAGGGTTAGTATTGCAAAGAAATGAATAAAATAACTAAATTACCACAAAGGAAGAGCTATTTTAACAAATAAAGATAATTAAGCACTCTATGGATCTCTAGCTAGGGATGCTAATGATGAAGCTCTCAGCAAGCCTCAATTAGTGACAGTCCTCGAATGAGAATACATGATAAAGCAAGCTAAAATGTTCAATTCAAAATTGAAATGCTAATTAACTTCTATATTTTCCTTTCTAGCTCAAAATCTCAAGAGGTTTGATGCAATTCTTAGATTTGTGGATGAGTTATGAGTGATTTATGCCTTTCTTTTATAGATTTTGGCAAGGGTAGGGGGTGTAGTTGGATTTGATCAAGGTTAGGTTAGGGTTAAGTCCTTGGTCCCACCCTTTGGAGACAATTTAAATATTGTGTCCTCAAAGCTTGGGACAAGAAGACAAGATGAGTAGACAAGTTGTTCTTTCCAATTGAGTGATTGAGATTCATTTTGGCTAGATCCATGTGAGCTCTTTCCTTAAATCCTATTGGTTGAGGCTTTTTCCTCCCATGTGGTGTTAAGAGAAAATAAGACTTAATTAATTGAATTTAATAAATTTTTTTGGCCATGTGTACCTCTTGAATGGGATGTTTTGATTTAAATTGAACTATAAAATTAATTAGATTAATTGCACATTGATTTGATTAATCATGATTTAATAGGTTTAAATTGATTTGATGGCTTTTGATTTTCAATTCATTTTGGATTAAAGTTTAATTGCAATTTATCCTTGATTTTGATTTGATTTGATGTAATTGCATTTAATTGTGTTGATCTTTGCCTTGATTTCTCACTTAAATGATCTTGTCCACTTTTAGGTGATTACAATTATATATCAGGATGATTTTATTGGACTAATTTGTATATTGTGCCTTATATGTTATTTGATATGTTAGTCATTTACTTTTAGTAATATATGTTGGAAATATAGATGGAGTAACTGAGAGGAGGGGTGAATCAGTTAACCACAAAAATATTACCACAGATCCCTTAGATGTCTTAATAATTCATTTACTGTTGTCACTCAGTAAACATACAGAGAAATGCTGAAACTCGGTTATTGCAGTGAGTATTAATTATAACTGTTCTTAAGTATTCATCAGTGATTAACATGCATGCATAAAGAAAATAACATGAACACAAGAGACACGAGATTTAACGTGGAAACCCAATATGGGAAAAACCACCAATGTAACTAGTTACTATTTTTCACTCTTTTGAAGTGAGCCATGTTAGGAGCCAACCCGGTTAAAGGTTACAAAACACACTGTTAGGTGTGACCTTGTTAGAGGATTTAATCACCCTGTTAGGAGTGGCCTTGTAAGAGGTCTTTGAAACAATTCAATAGAACTGTCACCTTGTTAGAGGATTTACAAAATGGTTGTTAAACCAACTCTGTTAAGAGATTTTGAAATCACTGCTACAATGGTAAGAAAGTAACAATGAAGTGACCTAAATAATGATGCAACTGAATTGTTGATTATAGAGCTCTATTCTGCTTCACTAGATCCTTCCTGATCAAATATATCTCTGCTGCTTCTCAAGGATATCTAACCATCCTTCAAAATTCGCTCACATTTTCCTTCAAAATGATTTGCATGTTCACTCATCCATACACTCTTCCTCTTTTACACTTGTCCACACTTTCACTCTTTTTCACTTGCACACTTTTAATTCACAACTTGACCTTCTATATATACCATTCGGATTGTCCATTCAGATTGTCAAGTCGACATTAATAATCATTACAAACATTACTAAACATTACCACAGTCTGCTGAATAAACAAAATTTATTCCTCAAGAAAAATTCTTTACTGGGCCGACCTTGCTCGGTAAACACTAATCCTGAAAAGATTTCCTTTGGTGACCGAGAGATCTTGGTAAACATAGAAAACCACCTCGTTGACTGACTGAGCTCGGTAAACACTGAGAATCACTTAGCTAATCGACTGAGCTCGATAATCACTAGGAATCACTTAGCTGACAGACTGAGCATGATAATTGATATGACATTTGTGTGACATCAAAGACAACACACAATTAATCCAAAAAACTCCTTCAGACAATTGTATCCAACAATCTCCCTCTTTGGCATTGATGGCAACACAACATGTCATAGCACAATGAAATTTCATAGAAAACATAGAGTAAGGAACATATCCTTAGCTTCATTTTGATTCTCATCTATGAGAACTCCCTCTATCAGCAAACTTCTCTTTCAGACTAAAAACTCTCCTACTTAACTTCTCAAACTCTCTAGGAAAACTCTCCCTCTTAGAAACCTTAAGAAATTTCTTGAATTATGAAAACAAACTCTCCCTCTTTGACAACACATGCCAAAGACAACACATACCAGGTGAATAGCAATGTACCTTGAGTACTGATTCATATGCAATGATTCCTTGACTAAGCTGCATCAACTGACTGATCTTCAATATGCTCTGGTTGATGGATCACTAAAACTTTATTTAGTGAGCCTCGGATAGGGGAATGACCCCTAACTTACCTCTTAGATACAAGAATGCATCCTTAGGTAGTGGCTTGGTGACTATATCTGCAATCTGTTCTTTTGTATGAATATATTCCAATCTAATTTCCTTGTCCTGCACCAATTCTTTGACAAAGTGATATTTTATAGCAATGTGCTTGGTTTTGAAATGCATTACTGGATTCTTTGAAATATTTATTGCACTTGCATTATCACAAAATATAACAACCAATTCTTTGATCTCAACCTTCATGCCTTCCAATAACTATTTAAACCAAACAATATTAGAGCAGTTTACTGCTACATCAACATATTCTGCTTCTGCTGTGGATTGGGATGTGCAATTTTTCTTTTTACTGGTCCAAGATACCAACCTCTTGCCAAGAAAGAATGCTCCACCACTTGTACTCTTTCTGTCATCAATGTTTCCTGCTCAATCAGCATCAGTAAATGCTTTTAAGTCCAAATTGCCTCCAAATTTATACCACAAGCCATAATCTTCAGTTCCTGTCAAGTATCTCAAGATTCTTTTGATTGCCATCATATGATTTTCTCTGGGTTTTTCTGAGAATCTTGCTACTATACCAACTGCTAAGGCAATATCAAGCTTTGTATGAACTACATACTATAATTTTCCAATCATTGATCTGTATAAGGTTTGATCTACTTCTTTTGAATCATCATCTTTGGTCAGCTTTAGTCTAGTACACATGGGGGTACCAACTAGTTTTTCATCTTCCATACCAAACTTCTTAAGTATTTCCTTGATGTATTTAGACTGAGTAATATAGATACCATTATTGCTCTGCTGAATTTGAAGACTAACAAAGACCTTTATTTGACCAAACATAGACATTTCAAATTCTTTGTTCATTTTCTCTGAAAATTCTTTGCACTAATCATCATTACCTGTAAACACAGTATCATCCACAAATATTTATGCCAAAACAATTCTTTTATTTGGTCCTTCCTTGATGTACAAACTACTGTTATCATTAGCTCTTTTGAAATCAATCTGAATAAGATAGTTATGTAATCTTTCATACCATGCTCTAGGGGCTTGTTTCAGACCATACAATGCTTTGTGTAACTTGCAAACCATATTACTTTTGTCTGGATCAAAAAAACCTTCAGGTTGCTCAATGTAGACTTCTTCATCAAGAATACCATTGAGAAATGCAGATTTTACATCCATCTGATATACCTTAAATCCTTTATGTGCCACATATGCAAGTAGAGTTCTTACACCTTCTAATCTTGCAACAGGAGAAAAAGTCTCACCATAATCTATGCCCTCTTCTTGAGAATATCCTTTACACACCAATCTAGCTTTGTTTCTTGATACTTGACCATCTTCATTCAACTTATTCTTGAATACCCATTTTGTTCCAATTACATTTTTGTCTTTAGGCCTAGGTACAAGAGTCCATGTTTTGTTCTTCTCTATTTGTTTTATTTCTTCATTCATAGCCTCAATCCAACTTTCATTTTCCAATGCATGTTTGACATTTCTAGGTTCAGAATCAGCAAGTAAACATGTACCTTTTAGTTTACTTCTTGTTATAGTACCTTCTGATTTGTTTCCAATAATTTGATCTGGTGTATGATGCCTCTTGACATATTTGGCCAATATAGGTTCCTTGCCTCTTGAATGAGTTACATTGTCATCTTCTTGAATTTCATCTTTAGGTTCTGGTTGCTTCGGCTCGGTAGCTTCAGACTGAGACTTGGGTCCTTGTGACTCAGTTTGAACTTCTTCTTGTGACTCGTTTACTGTAATAGGCTTGGTAGATGCAGTCTCCTTATTGACAAATGTGTCTGGTAATGTATCAGGTTCAATGTAAACAAATCTCCTGTAATCCTCTGGTTCCTTTTTTCTTTCTTCTTCAGTCTTTTCTGCAAACTCATCAACTTTCACATGTGCACTTTCTATGATTTTGTGAGTAGACAAATTCAAACATCTATATGCCTTACTCTTGCAAGAATATCCCAAGAATATTCCTTCATCACTTTTTACATCAAATTTTCCTTTTCTAGATTCTTTTAAGATGTAACACTTACTACCAAATATTTTCAGCTAACTTACATTGGGTTTATAGCCATACCATAACTCATAAGGAGTTTTGAATGTGTCTTTCTTCAATTGTACTCGGTTTAAGGTATGAACTGCAGTGTTGATAGCTTCCTTCCAATATTTCATAGCCATATTATTTTCAATCATTAGAGTCCTTGCATAATCCATGATAGATCTGTTCCTCCTTTCAGCTATTCCATTCTGCTCAGGAGTTCTTGGGGCTGATACCTGTCTTTTGATTCCTCTTTCAATGCAAAAATTATTGAATTCATGGGAGATGAATTCACCACCTCTGTCTGATCTCAAGCACTTTATTCTTTTCCCTGTTTCCTTTTCTACTCTTGCCAAATACCATTTGAATTTCTCAAATGCTTCTGACTTTTCTCTTAGATACATAACAGTCATCATTCTAGAGTAGTCATCAACAAAGAGAATAAAGAATTTTTCTCCAGTATAGCTCTCAATTCCAATAGGTCCACATAAGTTAGTATGCACAATTTCTAAAATATCTTCAGACTGATAGTTTTTACTTTTAAAACTAGACTTTCCCATTTTACCAATCTAACAATTCTTGCATAGACCAATATCAGGTTTCTTCAAAGTAGGAATGCCTCTTACTTTCTTGAATTTGCTTATTTTCACCATTTTATCAAAATTTACGACATAACCTTTTGTGCCATAACCAACTTTCTTCAATTTGAGCAATAAAACATGAGCATTCAGCAAGATCAAGATAAAACAAGTTACCTTTGGTTTGTTTGCCTAATCCAATCAGTTTTCCCTTGTCATCCAATAGTCTTTCTTTGCCATGCATGAATTCAACCTTGAATCCAATGTTGATTAGCTGAGCTACACTTAGAAGATTATGCTTTAGTCCTTCAACCCAATATGCATTATCACATATAAGTTCTTTGGTTAATGAGATTCATCCTCTTCCTTTTATGCAACAAGGTTCATTGTTTCCAAACCTTACATTACCACCATCATAGTCTTCAAGGTGTTCAAACTTTGTTCTGTCACCAGTCATATGATGTGAACATCCACTGTCTATGATCCATGTATCATTTTTTCTTACATGAGAGATAAGTGCCATCTTATCTTCATCATCATCAGATTCATCTTTTACAGCAATGTAGACAATTTCATCTTCACTGTTATCAGAATCCTTAGCCATAAAACATGTTTTCTTACCTTTATCCTTGAATGATTTGAAATTCTTCCTACCATTGTACTTGTGACCTTTCTTCTCATCCTTGCTTTGCTTGTTTGGGCACCTAGCTGCAATATGACCAATTTATTCACATGAAAAATAGATTAAGGGAGTTTTACCTCTGTATTTACCTCTGCCTCTAGTATATTTCTTTGCAAGTAATGCTTCAATAACTTGAATATCACTATCAGAACTTTCCTCAGATTCTTCTTCACTCTCTAACTTGATGTCCTTTATTTTATTGCCCTTCTTAAGTGAAAGTTTGGCCTCAAATGCTGATTCAATATTTTTGGAAGTTGGAACATATTTGTCATAGTTATCCAACCAAAGGCTGTCAATCTTCCCACTAAGGCATCCAAAGTTATATTGTGATTTTCTTCACATCTTCTTTCTTGAATAGTAGATACTCTTATTGCATAGATAGGAAGTAATGTTTTGAGAACCCTACTTATAATAGTTTCATCATCAATTTTTCCTCCAGAAGCTCTGATTGCACTAACACTTGCCTTGATCCTTTCAACATATTTTGCAATGTTTTCATCTTCTCTCATTTTCATCTGATCAAACTGTCCTCTTAGGCTTTCTGCTTTGGCTCTCTTCACATTTTCATCACCACCATAAATTTTCTTCAACTTGTTCCACATTGCATAGGTAGTTGTGCAGTCTTTGATTTCATCAAATTCTTCATAGTTGAGAGCTCATGCAAAATCTATCATCATGGTGTTATGGTTCTTTTTCTCTGCAATGTCTTCAACAATTAATGTGCTAGTAGGAGCTATATATTCTCCATCAAGATATTTGCATCTTGAATCACCAATGAAATCCAGATGAAGTCTCATGAGTCCTTTCCATGCTGAAAAGTTATCTTTGTTAAGCCTTGGAATTTCTCTCTTGTAAGACATCCTGATCTTTAGCTTAGGTCCTTGAAACCCTTCCTGCAAGCACCAAAATCTTTGATACCAATTGTTGGAAATATAGATGGAGTAACTGAGATGGGGGGTGAATCAATTAACCACAAAAATATTACCACAGATCCCTTAGATGTCTTAATAATTCATTTACTGCTGTCACTCGATAAACATGCAGAGAAATGTTGAAACTCGGTTATTGCAGTGAGTATTAATTATAACTGTTCTTAAGTATTCATCAGTGATTAACATGCATGCATAAAGAAAATAACATGAACACAAGAGACATGAGATTTAATGTGGAAATCCAATATGGGAAAAACCACCAATGTAACTAGTTACTATTTTTCACTCTTCTGAAGTGAGCCCTATTAGGAGCCAACCTGGTTAAAGGTTACAAAACACACTGTTAGGTGTGACCTTGTTAGAGGATTTAATCACCCTGTTAGGAGTGGCCTTGTAAGAGGTATTTGAAAAAATTCAATAGAACTATCACCTTGTTAGAGGATTTACAAAATGGTTGTTAAACCAACTCTGTTAAGAGATTTTGAAATCACTGCTACAATGGTAAGAAAGTAACAATGAAGTGACCTAAATAATGATGCAACTAAATTGCTGATTACAGATCTTTGTTCTGCTTCACTAGATCCTTCCTGATCAAATATATCTCTGTTGCTCCTCAAGGATATCTAACCATCCTTCAAAATTCGCTCACACTTTCCTTCAAAATGATTTGCATGTTCGCTCATCCATACACTCTTCCTCTTTTACATTTGTCCACACTTTCACTCTTTTTTAGTTGCACACTTTTAATTCACAACTTGACCTTCTATATATACTATTCAGATTGTCAAGTCGACACTAATAATCATTACAAACATTACTAAACATTACCATAGTTGGCTGAATGAACAAACCAAATGGGTAGAAGTTGTCCCACTTTCTGTTGCCTTAGGAAAGATAGTTTCTCTATTTATTTTGAACCATATCATATGTCAGTATGGAGTGCCCTCTAAAATAATCACTGACAATAGAGGTCAGTTTAAAAACAAGGACCTTAAACATCTCTACAAGAAATTCAAGATAAAACAACATTAGTCCTCCATTTACTTCCCATAAGGAAATGGACAAGCAAAGGCTTTGAATAAAACCATTCTCAAAATCCTCCATAGAACAGTTCATAAGAATGGTATAGATTGGGATCTACAGATAAATCTAGCCTTGTGGGCCTATAGAATGAGTATTCATACTCCAACAGGGGCTACTCCTTTTGCCCTCACTTATGGTGCTGAAGTAGTGTTACCTTTAGAGGTGGAGATTCCTTCAATTGGAGTCTCTCTCAAAGGTCTAGTTACCAATGAAGATTATCGTGCCATGAGACTCCAAGAACTAGAACTTCTAGATGAAAAGTGCAAAGCATCATTTGATCACATGAGAGTCTACCAAAAGCATATGTCCAAAGCATTCAACAAGAAGGTCCACTCTAGAGAATTTCAAGTGGGAGATCTTATTTTACGAGAAAACCCTAAGAACTAGCAACATAGAGAGAAAAAGGGAAAATTAGAACCTAATTGGCTTGGACCATACATTATTATTGCTGCTTTTGGAAAATGTGCTTATTTACTATCTGATCCAGAGGGAGAACAACTCCCTGAGCCTATCAATGTTTTACACCTCAGGAAGTTCTATCCATGATGCCTATTCTATTTGGGGGTATCTTTGTACATATTTATTGATCCTGAAAAAATACCAAAAAAATTCATATATGATGCTAAAAAAATTCTAAAAAGCATATAAAGTGCTGAAAAAATACAAAAAAATACAAAAATGCAAAAAATTCAAAAAAATAAAAATAGAAAAAGTGCCTTGGTGAAAACCTGGGAATAGGCGCCTTTGTAGAAAAAATACAAAAAAATTAAAAAATAAAAAATGTCTCCAAGTGGTGAAAACCTGGAAACAGGTGCTACTTGAGGCCTTTGCACCTCTGTTTCTTAGCATGCATCCTCGACACTTAGCCTTTCTCCATCATGCCTTGTCCTTGTTGCCTTGGTATGGAATTGGTCTTTGTCTGTGTCTAGGGAGCATAAGTATGTTAGCTTTGGTCTCTAGGATGCATTGGTCTTTAGGACATCCTTGCAAATGGTGTTTTTCAACACCACACCCAACTATGTTTTTCAACACTACCCTAGCATCAAGTGTTTCTCAAAACTTATCAGATGTCTTACCCATAGTCTAGCATGATATGATATTTTCTCACTAGCAGATGTGATACTCAAAGTTTGACTCTATGACCTACACACACGTACTTAACCACTCAACTTGCTGAGACTTGTTTCACTTTATTTCTTTGTGTGCTGTCTATGATGATTTCTAAATGATGAGTGTTCTCTCCCTAATAGTTTTTGATGATGCTGAGATAGAAGATGGGGGGCACGAGGACATGTTTTATTGCTTTTTCTACTTGTGGGTATATTTTGTTGGTCCTAACTATCATTAGCATTTATGCTTGTTCCCTTTGACATTAGGGTGTACAAGGTATTATCCTTGACTATTTTTGCAAGTGTGTACTTATAGTCATCTTGACTTTCCTCGTGTCTCGATGGAAGTATAATCTTGCTATATTAAACTTAGGAAATCTCACTACACTAGTCATCTTGACATACATGTCTTTGGTGCCTAGGTGGGATTCCCACATATCTATCTGATATAGATCATATTCAGATTCACATAGTCATACTAGTGTGCATTGTATGATCTTGTGACACTACCAATAATGCTTGATGATGAATATTAGAGACTAATAGCTTTGTGACCTTGCAAGTAAACCACTTTTCATTGTAGCTTGCATTTTTAGGTTCATGTTAGTTTAGTTTTGCATCTTGCATATGGAAAGAGCTCTCCTTTTTATCTTTCGTGGACCTGTCGATCAATTGCGCTCACCTTTCACTTCTTCTCAATCATGCCTTTCACTCCTTGTCTTTCACATCACGTCCTTTTCCTGTCATCACAAGGGTTTAATCTTATCATCATATCTATATCCTAAGAAGGTCATTTTCAGAAACATGAGTCTATATCATAAACATGAGAACTAAACATACATCTACGAGAGAGATTATACATGAGCATATATATCATATATTTTGAGTAATATGACAAGACAATATAAAACTAAAACATCTAGCACAAGTGGGACAAATACATAAGATATATCAAACATCCAGTCAATCTCATATATATAAAATAAATGTCATGATACAAATACAATGTGGGATCCAAAATCTAGATAATATCTTAGGGTATGTCTCTATACATCTATCCTAGCCCTAGGTCTGACTCACACCATCATGTGGAGGTGGTGCTTCCGCCCTATTAGGTACCATATCAGATCTCTCTGCCCTCTTAGAGTAGAGTGGCACTCTCTGTCCCTCAGGTTCAACCTATATGTAGAGTCCATGGTAATACGCAGCTCATGCTACCTCTTGTTAGATCTCTACTACATCAGCCTATGCCGCTCTCTCCTACCAATCTATCTTAGCTCGTAGATCAGTCAACAACTAGTCTCTCATGGCTATAGTGATCCATAGCTACTGCATCTCTGTCTCTAGAACCTCAATCCTCTCCCCCTGCAGGCTGATCCTACCTAGTATTCACCAGTTAGCAAGATGGTCTCACGACATCATCCCCCTCATCTGCAAAACCCTATCTCTATGACTATTCCTGGCCACCTGATCTACAACTTTGTCCCCTCTCTCCTCTCCCTCCACCTCCTCTATCCCCTCAATCTCCATCTCCATCATCTCCTTGTGCTACTAGCTTTGCATTAGGTACAATAAATCTAGGGAAAGGCTGCCTCCTGTGCTCTACCCTGTAAGCCACATCCACACCTACATGTGCCATATCTGGTAGATAGTCCCATGGCTCCCTATGTATAGCAGTGATATCCTATACTACCTATTGGTAGTCCAACATCGGCAGCCATCCTTATCCCTCCTCATCTCTCACCAAAGCATAAGTGGTGGTCTCTATAGGCACCCTCTGCTGCCACCCAAACTATCTCTAGACCTGGGTGATCACAAAGAGCTCGACTATATCACAGTGTTGACCTACGAGTGGCCCGCTGCATAGAATATAACCCAATTCCCACTCCTGATCACCCCACTTCTCACATGCCTTGTATTGTCTCCACTAAAATGAGGTGAGCTCATCTAGTAACCTATGATAGTAAGTCACATCCCTGCTATGTGGATGACTGATAAAACCTATATATCTATATAAATAGGGTCATCTCTGCTCCCTCGGCTACACATGTGGGTGCTCAATGGTGATGTGCTACCATGCCCATACCTATGCTAAGACAACACCACACACCCATGTCCTACTCTCCTAGTATACAATCTCATGGAGCTTGTGGTACATATATGCTAGGATGGCTGGGCCCCATGCCATCCATCATGGGTGTGCTATAAGATCTACCACCAACCTACCCCAGCCCAGTGGGAACCCTCTCTGGCTCTTGTTAGTAATGAGTACATGTACCACTATGGAACATACTATGCATGGCACCGAAAAGTCCATGTCATACTCCTCCATCAACCTATCCCAACTGAGGTGCCTATCAATGAAGGTGACATCCTGGACCATGTCCTGCATGATCTGTCATCCCTTAGTTAGATCTTGATCATAGTGTACCTGTGCCAACAAACAATCATGTTAGTTTCTATCATATGGAAACTTTACATCTATGAATATTTATAAACATGATTATACTCACAAGATCTCCGTGGCTAGGAACTCGAAGGATCCAATAGACATCCTCCAAGCTAATAGTAGCCTCTTCGGTCAGCAAGTGAAAGGTGTTATGATCACTGTGCCATCTCTTGGCCAATGCTATCAATAACCCATGATCAACACAAATGTGGGGCATCTACAACAAGTAACCAAAACCCATCTCCCCTAGGTCCACCTGCCCCAGATCATCAAAATCCTGGACACACCATAGCCTAGTCACTCTTGGTGCTCTAATGAGGAGTGCCAAAAAAACCTCCTACAAGCCATAACCCCAAGCCAGATGTCAGAATATGTCATGATGGATGTATACATCAGTACAAAACATATTAACAAGAAAACATTGTCTGGACCTATGTCATAGTGTGCAAAATTTAAAATGTCACATTTTTTACACTGTACGATACTATTTTTTGACTAAGTATCATGTGATATTTTCCTCAATAGCAGTGCGATCATATCTTTGAGTGTGATAGTTCACATAGGATCACATGATATTTTGTCAAGTATCATGTGATACTAGATTAAATACCTATGCGATACTATTTTGATCCATGAACTATCACACGATGGATATCATCAAAGAGTGCGATACTTTATAAGTATCGTACAAAATTTTGTACAAGTAAAATTTGAAAAATTTTAAAAACATTAAAAACATGTTTTAAAATGACATAAATGCTCATAAATGACTTAAAAAGTAAGCTTTTCTAAAAACATATTGGGGCACCATACTACGGAGGCTGGTTATGCAGCTAGGCGCGCTTGAATCGATGTTTGTGAACTGGAATTGCTACTTACTAGGCCATTTTCTCTCTCTAAGCTCTCAAAATTCTCAAATAGTAATAAGCCAAATGATTTTGAAAATGACCTTTTTACCCCTTTTATAGCATTTTGACTTTTTGACCAATTTTAAAAACATCTCAAAATTGCACGAAAATTGCACCCCTAGCTAATTTCGACATCCTGGATCTATTTTCGGGATCAAAATCAAAATCCAAGTTTGTCTTGATAGTCAAAATCACATTTCAAAATTTCTCCCTCTTCTGCGCAGTTGATTGACCTTTTGAGGCCTGATCCTTTGATCTTTGTTGGGGCATCTTCATTTCTTCATCCCCATCTCTTTCAACCTTCTAGTCTTCCATTCATTTTCATTCGCTTCGTCTCTTTGAGGTTTGACTTTATTTTTATCTTATATCTTTCTCAATCAAACCTGGTCAAACAGGGGCATGTCTTTCCTGCTTGATGGTTATCCTATCGTCCTTCACCTTCGATTATGATTTCTAGTGACTTGATCAAGTTTATCAATTTACTATTTCTCCTCTACCTGATTTTGATTTTGATTCTGAGGGGGCAGTACCTATCAGCTTCAATCCTTGATTCAGCTTTATCAATCAACTTAGCTTGAGATTCTTATCTCTTATTTGAGACTTGATGACCTCCTATTCATAGGTGTGTTAGTCTTGTCTTTCAGCTTATCTTTTTCAGCTTATGCTTATCTTTGTCCTGATGTGTTCCCATCCATCAAACACACATTTGGGTTGTTTTGTGATCCCAAATCAATCTCACATTTCAATTCCATTCTTTGACCACATGTGATCCCAAATCAATCTCATAGAGGGAAAAATATATGCACCCTAAAATGGTCTCCTAGACTTTGGCCCCCCATTCAGCAATTTATCAAATCCCTGAATCAATATTTTCAAAAATCAACATTTTTCAATTATATCAATTTCCTTGATCAAATCCTATTTTATCATTTATTCGATTATTTTCTATGGGCTAACCATTTTATCCTAAGTCTTTATTTAATTAAAAGGAATTCGCTCCCCTTTTATTAAATAAAAATCCCCCCCTTTTCCTCTTATCCTAAGTTGCACAAATAAAATATTATTCCTATTTTATAAAAAGAAGAAAAGGTCTTTTTGTCTTATATGGACATAAAAGTCAACTCTTATTTTCTCATTGAAGGATATTTGTGTACATGGATTGCTCCTCTTTCAAGCTCCACCCTTGATTAATTCTTTTACCTCTTAATCTCCATGGTCCATTCCTTTTCAACTCCTTTAAAAGGAGAGCTCTTTTCTCATTCTTAGATCCCAACTTTGAATACCAATCTTATGCTACAGGATTTCTTGGAGACTTTGGAGCTTTTAGAGATCTTCATGCATTCTAGTTTTATTCTTGCATCTTAGCTTCATGTTTATGCTTTCTAGATTAGTTTCCTTTATGCTCTATTTTAGCTCACATAGCTTAATTAGCAAGGGTTTGTAATAATTTCCTTTCATAGCTTAGCTTGCATCTTCATTATTAGCATTGCATTGCATTCTCATCTTGATTCTTGAGGATATTGGCATTCTTTCCCTTGTCTCATTGAAACTCCCATTGTGTGGTTTACTAGCAAGGCTGCATGCTTCAATAGCTCTAGCTGAGAGCATCGTCAACATCCTTGTGACTCCATACCTAGGGAGCTCTAGGTCGCTTTCTCAAAGTTTCCAATTCATGGATTCCCTTGGAAGTAATGACTTAGATAAGTGAACTATTTAGTGTGTATAGTCATTACACTTTTAAATTTTAGCCTAATTTTTTATGCACATTAGTTGAGTTTTTTACCCAAATTGGTCGACCAAATGACCATTATTATTGTCAAACTTTCTTTGTTGATGATTCTACACATTAAATTATTGTCAAACATTCGACCCACGTAGTGGTTGAAATGTCGACTAATCCAATGTTGAAATAACCAAAGGGGTGGTCAAGAATGGATGACATATCTTTGATCATTTTTTACCAATGTTGGTTGACCATTCGACCAATGGTGTTTGAAATAGTCAAATGGGTGGTGACGAATGGCCAACATATCTTTGATCACTTTTGACCAACATTAGTTGAACATTGGACCAATGGTGGTCAAAATAGTCAAATGGTTGGTGAAGAATAAGTGACATGTCTTTGACCATTTTTTACCATAATTGGTCAAATCATTGAGTAATGAATACATCGGGAGTATAGGATGGGCATCAAACTATACGGTCTTCTGCATTGAAAAATTGATGACATATTCAGTTTTTTTTTTTTAAAATAACATATATTAATCATCTAATAATATATCATTAATAATACGACATCATATTATTACCATGAGTTTATATTATTACCTATATGAGTTTTTATGATGTCATATTATTGGTAAAGTGACCACTCCTCCTTAAATTAATAGTATTTCAAACTAATCATTGTTATCAGTGATATTCAACACTATCCTAAATCATTCCCTTTGCAATCACTATTAATACTGTCTATTCCTATTGTACATCACTACCTTAATGATCATCTTCATTCTTAGCTATAATTCCCTTAACCATATATTTATTATCTGTCCACCTTGTAATAACAAGGTAATGAACATTAGTTATCTTGAAAGTAATATGATCTATGGGGTTTTGTACTTCTTGATAGTATTGATTTGGTCTAATTAGTAATTAGATGTTCACAATATTGATTACCAACCATACCATAGGTGCAAACATTTGGAATTTCTCTTCATATGTCAATGATGATTATCATATTATTGGGTTTGTTCATTCCACTCAAAAATTTTGGTCATCATGTCACTTCATTACTAACATATCCTTTCTATACTGATGCAAAAATTTCTATTATCCAATAGTGTATTACTTCTAATTGAATTTGAAGGAATATTTCACTAGATAATGATTGAATGATGATCATATAATGAATTAATAATTATTCCTATTTAATATCTCACAAAGAGATTGGAATATGAATGATTGTAGTGCTTCATAAAAACACTTTAGTATTTGTCAAAATGGGAAGATGGTTAAAAAGACTATTAGTAGGGTTGAGTGATGTAGCACACAGTCCTCTGTTAACAATAAAATTCAATTACTAGATAAAAACATAGATTTGGAACCTTCAATATTGTTCATTCATCACTAACTGCCTCTACAATTTGCTGCAAACTCTTAAGTAACCAAAAAACTAGAAAAAACAAGAAATCCAAAAATTACCCTTTTTGGCAATTTTTTCCACAGGTTTTTTTTGCCATTTTTGGTAATTTTTGAAACAACACCTAAAATGCTGAGTTTTTGCCTAAACATGTCCTCATCTAAGTTAGAATGAATTGCCAACTAATATCTGAGATTAGAAACATATCTCCAGATTTATTACAAAACATAACTTTCTAAAAACTAGAGAAAAAACACTAAAAGCTGATTTCGGAGCCCTAGATGAAACTTTCAGATCCCAAAAATGTGGTAAATTGGACCCCAATCGATCTGAAATCCATTGGAAAAACAAATGCCACCACTTGAGGCACGCACTCAAAAAATTTAAGCAAACACCCAGACCTGAGTCGAAAGTGATGACCTCCGGAAGTTTTTGTATGAGATTATGACCTATGGAAGGCCCTGCATCATTCTTCCCTTCCTTAAAGGAACACAACTCCTGCAAGTGGTTGTCTATGAACTTCTGCAAGTTTTTGGGTTCCAATTTCATCACTTCCCATTATGAGATCCAGGTGCTATCTGTTGCTGGTAATTGCTCCCACTGAATCAGGTACCTATTGTAATGACCTTTCTGGGTGACTGTAGACTGCTTGTCCAGAATGTGGGCAATCTTTTCCTTCTTTTTGCTTGGAAGGTGGTGATGCCAATCCACCTCATCTATATTGGTTGGCTCAGATAGTTCTCCATGAAATGCATATAAATCATAAACATTAAAGATAGGAGAAATATTGAGATCATCTGGTAGACAAACCTCATAAGCATTATCATTGATCTTCTTCAAGATTTGGAAAGGACCTATCTTTTTGTATTTCAGCTTATGATATGTGCCAGTGGGAAATCTCTCATGCCTCAAGTACACCATCACCAAATCACTTGCATTAAATTGTTGGATACAATTGTCTGAAGGACATTGTTGGATTAGCTATGTGTTGTCTTTGATGTCACACAAATGTCATATCAATTATTGCTCTTAGTATCTACCGAGTTCAGTCAGTCAGCTAAGCAGTTCTCAGTATCTACTGAGTTCAGTCAGTTAGCTAGGTAGTTTTTAGTGTCTACCGAGTTCTCTTGGGTGTCTAAAGGAAACATGACAGGGTAACAGTGTTAACTAAGCCTCCTCAGTTATTGAAGGAAAATTAGTGGTTACCAAGCTCTCTCGGTCTCCAAAGGATGTTGTAGAATTTTTTGTGGTTACCAAGTTCTCTTGGTCACCGAAGGAAATCTTTTCAAGATTAATGTTTATCGAGAAAGGTCGGCCCTTTCAAAGAATTTTGTTATTATAGTTTGTTTATCCCAGTCGACTGTTATAATAATTATTAGTGTCAACTTGACAATCTAAATGATTATGAAATGGCATATATATATAGAAGGTCAAGTGGTGAATAAAAGATATACAACATGCAGAAATCATTTTGAAGAAAGGTGTGTGCAAATTTTGAAGGATGGTCAAATATCCTTGAGGAGCAGCAAAGATTGAATTGATCAGTAAGGATCTAGTGAAATAGAACAGAGATCTATATTTAGCAATTCAGTTGCAGGTCATTTCATTGTTACTCTCTAGTAATTGTAGCAGTGATATCAAAATCTCTTAACTGAGTTGGTTTAACAACCATTTTGTAAATCCTCTAACAAGGTAACAGTTCTATTGAATTGTTTCAAGACCTCTTACAAGGCCACTCCTAGCAGGGTGATTAAATCCTCTAACAAGGTCACACCTAACAGTGTGTTTTGTAACCTTTTATCGGGTTGGCTTCTAACCAGGCATCACTTCAGAAGAGTGAAAAATAAACTAGTTACATTGGTGGTCTTTCCCATATTGAGTGTCCATGGTAAATCTGGTGTCTCTTGTGTTCATGTTATTTTCTTTATTCATGTAAGTTAATCAGTGATGAATGCTTAAGAAACGTTTAATTATTACACACTTCAAGGATCAAGTTTTTAGCATTTCTCTTTATATTTACCGAGTGGCATAGTAAATAATTTGTTAAGATATTTAAGGGATCAGTGGTAATTATTTTGTGGTTAACTGATTCACCCCCCCTCTCAGTTACTACATCTATATTTCCAACAATTAGTATCAGAGCTTTTGGTGCTTGCAGGAAGGTTTTCAAGGACCTAAGCTAAAGATCAGGATGTCTTACAAAAGAGAAAATCCAAGGCTTAATAGAAATAACTTTTCAGCATGGCAAGGTCTCATGAGACTACATCTGGCTTCCATTGGTGATTCAAGGTGCAAATATATTGATCAAGAATATACAATTCCTACTGGCACATTAACTATTGAAGACATTGAAGAGAAGAAGAACCATAACACTATGATGATAGACATTGCATCAGCTCTTAGCTATGAAGAATTTGATGAAATCAAAGACTGCACAACTGCTCATGAAATGTGGAACAAGCTAAAGAAAATCTATGGTGGTGATGACAATGTGAAGAGAGCCAAAGCAGAGAGCCTAAGAGGACAGTTTGATCAAATAAAAATGAGAGAAGAAGAAAACATTGCAAAATATGTTGAAAGGATCAAGACAAGTGTTAGTGCAATCAGAGCTTTTGGAGGAAAAATTGATGATGAAACGGTTATAAGTAAGGTTCTTAGAACATTACTCCCTATTTATGCAATAAGAGTTTCTGCTATTCAAGAAAGAAGATGTGAAGAAAATCACAATATAACTTTGGATGCCTTAGTTGGAAGATTGACAGCCTTTGAACTGGATAACTATGACAACTATGTTCCAACTTCTAAAAATATTGAATCAGCTTTTGAGGCCAAACTTTCACTCAAGAAAGGGAAGAAAATCCAATCAGAAAGTGAAGAAGAATCAGAGGAAAATTCTGATAGTGATCTTGAAGTTATTGAAGCATTACTTGCAAAGAAGTATTCAAGAGGTAGAGGAAAATACAAAGGTAAAACTCCCTTAATCTGTTTTTCATGTGAAGAAATTGGTCATATTGCAGCTAGGTGTCCAAACAAGCAAAGAAAAGATGAGAAGAAAAATTACAAGTACAATGGCAAGAAAAATTTCAAATCATTCAAGGATAAAGGTAAGAAAATATGTTTTTTAGCTAAAGATTCGGATGATAGTGAAGAAGAAATTGTTTTCAGTGCTGTAAAAGATGAATCTGATAATGATGAAGATGAGATGGCACTTATCTCTCATATAATCAAGAATGATACATGGATTATAGACAGTGGATGTTCACATCATATGACTGGTGACAGGACACACTTTGAACACTTTGAAAACTTTGATGGTGGTAATGTAAGGTTTGGAAACAATGAACCCTGTTGTATAAAAGGAAAGGGATGAATTTCATTAACCAAAGAAATTATATGTGATAATGCATATTGGGTCGAAGGACTAATGCATAATCTTCTAAGTGTAGCATAGCTAATCAACATTGGATTCAAGGTTGAATTCATGAATGGCAAAGCAAGACTGCTGGATGACAAAGGGAAAACTGATAGGATCAGGCAAACAAACCAAAGGTAACCTATTTTATCTTGATCTTGGTGATTACTCATGTTTTATTGCTCAAATTGAAGAAAGTTGGTTATGGCACAAAAGGTTATGTCATGTAAATTTTGACAACATGATGAAAATAAGCAAATTCAAGAAAGTAAGAGGTATTCCTACTTTGAAGAAACCTGATGTTGGTCTATGCAAGAATTGTCAAATTGGTAAAATGGGAAAGTCTAGTTTCAAAAGTAAAAACTATCAGTCTGAAGATATTTTGGAAATTGTGCATACTGATTTATGTGGACCTATTGGAATTGAGAGCTATACCAGAAAAAAATTCTTTATTCTCTTTGTTGATGATTATTCTAGAATGATGACTATTATGTATTTAAGAGAAAAGTATGAAGCATTTGAGAAGTTCAAATGGTATTTAGCAAGAGTAGAAAAGGAAACAGGAAAAAGAATAAAATGCTTGAGATCAGATAGAGGTGGTGAATTCATCTCCCATGAATTCAATAATTTCTGCATTGAAAGAGGAATCAAAAGACAGGTATCAGCCCTGAGAACTCCTGAGCAGAATGGAATAGCCAAAAGAAGGAACAGATCTATCATGGACTGTGCAAGGACTCTAATGATTGAAAAGCACATTGCTATGAAATACTGGAAGGAAGCTATCAGCACTGTAGTTCATACCTTGAACTGAGTACAGCTGAGAAAAGACACATTCAAGACTCCATATGAGCTATGGTATGGCTACAAACCAAATGTAAGTTACCTAAAAGTATTTGGTAGTAAATGTTACATCTTAAAAGAATCTAGAAAAGGAAAATTTGATGTAAAAAGTGATGAAGGAATATTTTTGGGATATTCTTGCAAAAGTAAGGCATATAGATGTCTAAATTTGTCTACTCACAAAATCATAGAAAGTGCACATGTGAGAATTGATGAGTTTGCAGAAAAGATTGAAGAAGAAAGCAAAAAGGAACCAGAGGACTACAAAAAATTTGTTTACATTGAACTTGATACATTGCCAGACACATGTAAGGATACTACATCTACCGAGCCCAGTACAGTAACCGAGTCACAAGAAGAAGTTTAGACCGAGTCACAAAGTACCGAGTCTCAGTCTGAGGCTACCGAGCAAGTATCTACCGAGCCCGAGCAATCTAAACCTGAAGATGAAGAAGATGACAATGTAACTCATTCAGGAAGCAAGGAACTTGTATTAGCCAAGTACGTCAGAAAGCATCATAAACCAGATCAGATTATTGGAAACATATCAGATGGTACTATGACAAGCAGTAAACTAAAAGGTACATGTTTATTTGCTGATTTTGAACCTAAAAATGTCAAAGATGCATTAGAAAATGAAAGTTGGATTGAGGATATGAATAAAGAAATAGAGCAAATAGAGAAAAATAAGACATGGACTCTTGTAGCTAGGCCTAAAGATAAAAATGTAATTGGGACAAAATGGGTATTCAAAAATAAGTTGAATGAAGATGGTCAAGTATCAAGAAACAAAGCAAGATTGGTATGTAAAGGATATTCTCAAGAAGAAGGAATAGATTATGGAGAGACTTTTGCTCCTGTTGCAAGATTAGAAGGTGTGAGGACTTTACTTGCATATGCAGCACATAAAGGATTTAAGGTATATCAGATGGCTATCAAATATGCTTTTCTCAATGGTATTCTTGAGGAAGAAGTCTACATTGAGCAACCTGAAGATTTTATTGATCCAGACAAAAGGGATATGGTCTACAAATTACACAAAGCATTGTATGGTCTGAAACAAGCTCCTAGAGCATGGTATGAAAGATTTCAAAAGGGCTAATGACAACAATAATTTATACATCAAAGAAGGATCAGATAGAAAAATTATTTTGGCAGAAATATTTGTGGATGATACTGTGTTTACAGGAAATGATGATCAATGCAAAAAAATTTCAGAGCTTATGAACAAAGAATTTGAAATGTCTATGTTTGGTTAGATGAAATTCTTTGTTGGACTTCAAATTCAGCAGAACAAAAATGGTATCTACATTACTCAGTCTAAATATATCAGGGAAATACTTAAGAAATTTGGTATGGAAGATTCAAAACCAGTTGGTACACCCATGTGTACTGGACTGAAGCTTACCAAAGATGATGATTCAAAAGAAGTAGATCAGACCTTATACAGATCAATGATTGGAAAATTACAGTATGTAGTACACACAAGGCCTGATATTGCCTTAGCAGTTGGAATAGTGGCAAGATTCTCGGCTAAACCTAGAGAAAATCACATGATGGCAATCAAAAGAATCTTGAGGTATTTAAGGGGAACTAAAGATTATGGCTTGTGGTATAAATTTGGAGCCAATCTAGATTTAAAAGGGTTTACTGATGCTGATTGGGTAGGAAACATTGATGACAGAAACAGTACAAGTGGTGGAGCATTCTTTCTTGGCAAGAGGTTAGTATCTTGGACTAGTAAAAAGCAAAACTACACATCCCAATCCACAGCAAAAGCAAAATATGTTGCTGCAGCAGTAAACTGCTCTAATATTATATGGTTTAAATAGCTTTTGGAAGGCATGAAGGTTGAGATCAAAGAACCAGTTGTTATGTTTTGTGATAACACAAGTGCAATAAATATTTCAAAGAATCCAGTAATGCATTCCAAAACCAAGTACATTGCAATTAAATATCACTTTGTCAAAGAATTGGTGCAGGACAAGGAAATCAGATTGGAATATATTCATACAAAAGAACAAATTGCAGATATCTTCACCAAGCCACTACCTAAGGATGCATTCGTGTATCTAAGAGGCAAGTTAGGGGTCACTCCCCTGTCTGAGGTTCACTAAATAAAGTTTTAGTGATTCATCAACCAGAACATGTTGAAGATCAATCAGTTGATGCAACATAGTCAGGGAATCATTGCATATGAATCGGTACATAAGGTACATTGATATTTACTGAAACTATGTAAGTTGTCTTTGGCATGTGTTGTCAAAGAGGGAGAGTTTGCTGTCATTTCAAGAAATTTCTAAGAAGAATAATTTGAGAAGTTAAGAGGGAGAGTTCTCAGTCAGAGAAAGAAGTTTGAAGATGATGGGAATCAGAATGAAGCTAAGGATATGTTTCTTACTCTTGGTTTCTCTGTGAAATTTCATTGTGCTATGACATGTTGTGTTGCCATCAATGCCAAAGAGGGAAATTGTTGGATACAATTGTTTGAAGGACATTGTTGGATTAGCTATGTGTTGTCTTTGATGTCACACAAATGTCATATCAATTATTGCTCTCAGTATCTACTGAGTTCAGTCGGTCAGCTAAGCGGTTCTCAGTATCTACCGAGTTTAGTCGGTCAGCTAGGCAGTTTTTAGTGTCTATCGAGTTCTCTCGGGTGTCTAAAGGAAACATGACAGGGTAACAGTGTTAACCGAGCCTCCTCGGTTATCGAAGGAAAATTAGTGGTTACTGAGCTCTCTCGGTCTCCAAAGGATGTTGTAGAATTCATTGTGGTTACCGAGTTCTCTCAGTCACCGAAGGAAATCTTTTCAGGATTAATGTTTACCGAGAAAGGTCGGCCCTTTCAAAGAATTTTGTTATTATAGTTTGTTTATCCCAGCCGACTATTATAATAATTATTAGTGCCGACTTGACAATCTAAATGATTATGAAATGGCATATATATATATAGAAGGTCAAGTGGTGAATAAAAGATATACAACATGCAGAAATCATTTTGAAGAAAGGTGTGTGTGAATTTTGAAGGATGGTCAGATATCCTTGAGGAGCAGCAAAGATTTAATTGATCAATAAGGATCTAGTGAAACAGAATAGAGATCTATATTCAGCAATTTAGCTGCAGGTCATTTCATTGTTACTCTAGCAATTGTAGCAATGATATCAAAATCTCTTAACCGAGTTGGTTTAACAACCATTTTATAAATCCTCTAACAAGGTAACAGTTCTATTGAATTGTTTCAAGACCTCTTACAAGGCCACTCCTAGCAGGGTGATTAAATCCTCTAACAAGGTCACACCTAATAGTGTGTTTTGTAACATTTTACCGAGTTGGCTTCTAACTGGGCATCACTTCAAAAGAGTGAAAAATAGTAACTAGTTACATTGGTGGTTTTTCCCATATTGGGTTTCCACGGTAAATCTGGTGTCTCTTGTGTTCATGTTATTTTCTTTATTCATGTAAGTTAATCAGTGATGAATGCTTAAGAAACGTTTAATTATTACACACTTCAAGGATCAAGTTTTTAGCATTTCTTTGTATATTTACCGAGTGGCACAGTAAATAATTTGTTAAGATATTTAAGGGATCAATGGTAATATTTTTGTGGTTAACTGATTCACCCCCCCTTTGAGTTACTACAGCTATATTTCCAACATTAAATATCTATCTCCTTCTACTGACATCTGCTAGGATGTCATCAAAATAAATAACAAAAAACTTACCAATTTAGGGTTGTAAGATAGTATTCATCAATCTCATGAATGTACTTGGTGCATTAGAGAGCCCAAATGGCATAACCGTCCATTCATACAAACCATCCCTAGTCTTAAAAGTTGTTTTCCACTCATCTCCTTCACAAAGTTGAATTTGGTGGTATCCACTTCGTAGATCAATCTTGCTGAAGTATTTGGCCGCTACTAATTCATCCATCATATCCTCTATACAAGGAATAGGAAATTGATACTTTATAGTAATCTTATTAATTTCTCTACTATCAGTACACATCATCCATGTTCCATCCTTTTTCAGAGTCAACAATGCAGGCACAACACATGGGATCATGCTTGCTCTAACCAGGCCTTTCTCAACTAGTTTTGTTACTTGTTTATTGAGCTCTCCATGTTGTGTTGGGTTCATTCGATAAGCTTTTTGATTAGGAAGAGTTGGAACATGAATCAAATCAATGAGGTGTTGTATATCTCTTTTTGGTGGGAGACCGTTAGGTAGCTCATTTTGAATAACATCAAAAAATTCTTTTAGTATCCTTATTGCATCACGTGGTATTATGTCTGTTGGTTCTTCTCCTCTTTTTACAACAAATGCATAGCAACAACCTGTCACCTTCATTTCTTTGACAACATCCTTTGCAGACAATATGGTCTCATTCTTCCTTTCATCCTTAAGTGGTAAGAGAGTCACTTTAGAGACATCTTTTTAGAAGGTATATGTATTTTTCTCTCCATCATGCATGATCTTCCTATCATACTACCATGGCCTTCCCAACAAAATATGACAAGCATCCATAGGAATAACATCACACCATATCTCATCCTTATAGATTTTTCCTATAGTCAAGCTAACTAGACATCTTTTATCAATAATAACCTCATTTCCTTTCTTAAAACATGCAATACGGTAAGGATGAGGATGCTTCTCCCATTGTAGATTTAATTTCTCTATGATTTCCTTAGCTACCATATTCTCACAACTACCCCCATCCATAATAACTTGGCATACCTTTCCACCAGAAGTGCATCTGGTTTTGAAGATGTTGGTTCAAAGCCACAAATCATCAAAGTTCTTTACAAGGACTTATTCCTTCTCTAGAATGATCATTGATCTCCTCATCATGAGAGTTTCTCCCATGTCTGGTAGGTCTTCTTGTTCTATTCTAGCTTCTATGAATTCTGGCTGAACCAGCTTCACTCTACGTTGTCCTCATTGATTTCTTTCTGGCATGTTATAATTTGAGAATTCAAAGGCTTTGTGTCCCTCTTCTACACACCTCAAACAAGTGAAAGGCCTTCTCTAGTTTTCCTAGCCTCTTCCACCTCCCTAGCCTCATCCTCTCTGAAACCACCATCCTCTTTCATGATTTGGAGGATCTTGCTTGGTGACTATATTTTTTCAAACCCTTGAAAAGAATCTCCCTGACCATTATTAGAACCTCCCTGAAATGGAGTTGAGGTACCCCTTCGACCACCTCTATTCCTCTGGATATATTATCTATTATGCTTTTCTTCAGCCTTTAGGGCTAGTTGGTAGGCTTCCTCCACATTGTTGACATGATGCATGCTCAATTCATCATGGATGGAGAATTTTAGGCCATTCATATATCTAGCAGCCATCTGCTCATTAGTTTCTTGATGCTCTATGCACATGGATAGCTTGTCAAATTCATTTGTATAGTCTTGCACTGAAGACAAGTTCTGCTTCAAATTCTGGAACCTGTGAAAGAGGGTTTGTGAATAATCCATGGGTAAAAAATTTTCCTTTAGCTTTTTCCCCATCTTGCTCCATGTTTTAATCTTTTCTTTTCCCTTTCTAGTTCCTTCCTTTTGGAGGTTATCCCACCATATCATTGCATGTCCCTTTAATTTTGTGCATGCAAACTTCATCTTCTTCTCTTCTATCATAGGCTTCCATTCAAAAAATTTACCCATCTTGTTCAACCAGTCTATTAATTCTTTTGGCTTAAGAGTACCAACATAGTCTAAAATTTCAATCTTGATTGCTTCACTGCTTTCTTCCAAAGCCTTGAGAACTCTATCTTCATAGCTCATTTCTTCCAACCTTTCTTCTGTATTTTCTTCATTTTTGTCAACACCTCTTCAGTTTTCCTCTTCATTAGATTCATTCCCTCCTTGTATTCCTTGATTATCTATTCACTCACTAAGTCATTCAATCTCCCTCTGCATATCCATCATTAATCTTTGCATCGGTGTGACACCTCCTCTTCCTCTCCCAGCCATCTTCCCGCTTTGATACCAAATGATGTAGCACACAGTCCTCTATTAACAATAAAATTCAATTACCAGATAAAAACATAGATTTGAAACCTTCAATAATGTTCATTCATCACTGAATACCTCTACAATTCGCTGCAAACTCTTAAGTAACCAAAAAAATAGAAAAAACAAGAAATCCAAAAATTACCCCTTTTGCAGTGTTTTTTTCAATAGGTGTTTTTCGCCATTTTTGGTAATTTTTGAAACAACACCTAAAATGCTGATTTTTTGCCTAAACATGCCATTGACTAAGTTAGAACTAATTGCCAACTAATATCTGAGATTAGAAACATATCTCCAAATTTATAACAAAACATAACTTTCTAAAAACTAGAGAAAAAAAACTAAAAGCTGATTTCAAAGCCCTAGATGAAACTTTTAGCTCCCAAAAATGTGCTAAAAGGGACTTGAATTGATCTAAGATCCATTGGAAAAACAAAAGCCACCACCTGAGGCATGCACCCAAAAAATTTCACTAAAAACCCAGACCTGAGTCAAAAGTTATGACCTCTGGAAGTTTCTGTATGAGATTATGTCCTACGGAAGGCCCTGCATCATTCTCCCCTTCTTTAAAGGAACGCAACTCCTGCAAGTGGTTGTCTATGAACTTCTAAACCTTTGTGGGGTCTAATTTCATCACTTCCCATTCTGAGATCCAAGTGCTATTTGTTGCTGGTAATCTCTCCCACTGAATCAGGTACTTATTGTAATGACCATTCCAGGTGACTGTAGACTGCTTGTCCAGAATGTGAGAAATATTTTCCTTCTTTTTTCTTGGAAGGTGGTGATGCCAATCCACCTCATCTGTACTAGCTGGCTTAGATAGTTCTCCATGAAATGCATATAAATCAGAAACATTAAAGACAGGAGAAATATCCAGATCATCTAGTAGACAAACCTCATAAGCATTATCATTGATCTTCTTCAAGATTTGGCAAGGACCTATCTTTTTGTATTTCAGCTTATGATATGTGCCAGTGGAAAATCTCTCACGCCTCAAGTACACCATCACCAAATCACCTGCATTAAATATCTATCTCCTACTGACATCTGTAGCAGCCTTATCTCACCCATTACTATCCTGCAATTTACTCCTCACATCTTGTTGAAGTTGTTGAAGGTGTTCAGCAAATGCTTCCACATCATCGCTAATTCGGTCTTGCATAAGGAATTGTACAAGGTCCAAAACACCCTGAGGATTCTTACCATATACAATCTGAAAAGGAGATTTTCTAGTTGATCTATTAACAGAACTATTGTAAGAGAACTTTGCTTGAGGCAATGCCAAGTCCCACTGCTTGGGCTTATCACCAACAATGCACTGTAACAGATTTCCCAAACTCTGTTTGACTACCTCAATTTGTCCATCAATTTGGGGATGATAGGCATTGCTAAACTGCAACTGTGTTCCCATATTTTTCCATAAGGTCCGCCAAAAATGACTCAAAAATTTAGTATCCCTGTCAGATGTGATAGTCTTTGGAATGCCATGGAGTCTATCAACTTTTGAAAAAAATAAATTCGCTATCCTTGTGGCATCATTAGGCTTTTTACAAGCAATAAAATGAGCCATCTTAGAGAATCTATCAATAACTACAAAGATAGAATATGTACTCTCTGGGTGTGGGGAAGCCCCAATACAAAATCCATACTCACATCTATCCATTGCTCGATGGGTACAGGTAGAGTTTTATACAAGCCAGTAGTATTTATTTTCAACCAAGGCTATTGTCTTGTCCTTCCCAAAGTGACCAGCCAAACCACCACTATGAAATTCTCAGATAATATTGTCCCTCATGGAACCAGCTGGTGTACAAAGTTGGTTTCCTCTAAAGAGGTAACCATCCTTCATAAATTATTCTCCTCTCATGTGATTTGAAAGACTAGTTGTTGGCACTTTAAACTGCTCTATAATTTCCCAAAAGTCAGCATCAGCCTGAAACAAAACTTTAATAGAATCAAAACCAATGAACTCTTGTTTCCATTGTAGTGATTAGTGTAACATGCCGACTTAGGGCATCAATAACCTGATTCTTCTTTCTACACTTATGCTTCAAAATGAAATTATACCCTTGCAAGAAAGACACCCATTTAGCATGCCTACTGTTCAATTTCTTTTGTGTGTTCACATATTTCAAGGCCAAATGATCTGTAAACAATACAAATTCTTGTGGGACCAAATAATGCCTCCAATGCCTTAAGGCTTGAACAATAGCATAAAATTCTAAATCATAGGTAGAATAGTTCTTCCTCACATCATTCAACTTTTCACTAAAAAGAGCTATTGGTTTACCTTCCTGGCTAAGAACGGCACCTATTCTAACATGGGAAGCATCACACTCTACTTCAAATACTTTATCAAAATTTGGAAGTGCCAATATAGGAGTTTAGTTACCTTTTTCTTCAAGAATTTGAAAGTTTGTTAAGCATCTATTGTCCATGTGAATTCTCTTCCTTTCGTACAATCTGTTATGGGTGCTACAATACTACTAAAATTTTGAATAAACTTTCTATAGATGGTTGCCAAGCCATGAAAACTCCTTACCTTTGTTATGCTGGATGGACTAGGCCAGTATAGGATTTCCTTGAGGTTTTCTGGGTCCATCTGAACACCATCTTCATAAATGACGAAGCCTAGAAATGTCAAATTATTTTGCATGAATATGCACTTCTTTAAATTTGCACAAAGCTTCTCTTTCCTTAGTATGAGCCTCAAGTGTTGCAGGTGATCTCCTCTATTTTTGCTATAAATTAGGATGTCATCAAAATAAACAACAACAAACTTACCAATGTAGGGTTGTATGATAGTATTCATCAATCTCATGAATGTACTTGGTGCATTAGAAAGCCCAAATGGCATAACCATCCATTCATACAAACCATCCCTAGTTTGAAAAGTTGTCTTCCACTCATCTCCTTCATGAATTCGAATCTAGTGATATCCACTTCATTGATCAATCTTGCTAAAGTATTTGGCCCCTAATAATTCATGCATCATATCCTCTATAAGAGGAATAGGAAACTGATACTTGATAGTAATCTTATTAATTTCTCTATTGTTAGTACACATCCTACATGTTGCATATTTTTCGGAGTCAACAATGCGGGCACAACATATGGGCTCATGCTTTCTCTAACCAAGCCTTTCTCAACTAGTTCTATTACTTATTTGTTGAGCTCTACATGTTGTGTTGGGTTCATTCGATAAGCTACTTGATTTGGAAGAGTTTCTCCAAGAATCAGATCAATGTGGTGTTGTATATCTCTTTTTGGTGGGAGACCATCAAATAGCTCATTTGGAATAACATCAAAAAATTCTTCTAGTATCCTTACTGCATCATGTGGTATTATGTCTGTTGGTTCTTCTCCTCTTTTTACAACCAATGCATAGTAGCAACCTATCACCTTCATTTCTTTGACAACATCCTTTGCAGACAACATGGTCTCATTCTTCCTTTCATCCTTAAGGGGTAAGAGAGTCACTTTAAAGCCATCTTTCCAGAAGCTATATGTATTTTTCTCTCCATCATGCATGATCTCCCTATCATACTACCATGGCCTTCCCAACAAAATACGACAAGCATCCATAGGAATAACATCATACCATATCTCATCCTTATAGATTTTTCCCATAGTAAACCTAACCAGACATATTTTATCAATAGTAACCTCATTTCTTTCTTAAACCATGCAATATGGTAAGGATGAGGATGCTTCCCACATTGTAGATTTAATTTCTCTACCATTTCCTTAGCTACCATATTCTCACAACTACCCCCATTAATAAGAACCTGGCATACCTTTCTACCAGAACTGCATCTAGTTCTAAAGATGTTGGTTCGAAGCCACGAATCATCAAAGTTCTTTACAGGGAATTCTTCCTTCTCTGGAATGATCATTGATCTCCTCATCATGAGATTTTCTCCCACATTTGGTAGGACTTCTTGTTCTGTTCTGGCTTCTATGAATTCTGCCTAAACCAAGTTCACTCTAGGTTGTCCTCCTTGATTTCTTTCTAACACGTTATAATTTGAGCATTCAAAGGCTCTGTGTCCTTTTTTTCCACACCTAAAACAAGTGAAAGGCCTTCTCTAGTTTTCCCAGCCTCTTCCACCTCCCTAGCCTCGTCCTCTCTGAAAGCCCCATCCTCTTTCTTGATTTGGAGGATCTTGCCTGGTGTTTATATTTTTTTTCAAAACTTTGAAAATAATCTCCCCGAGCATTATTGGAACCTCCCCGAAATGGAGTTGAGGTACCCCTTCGACCACCTCTATTCCTTTGGATATATTGTCTATTATGCTTTTCTTCAGCCTTTAGGGCTAGTTGGGAGGCTTCCTCCATACTGTTGACACGATGCATGTTCAATTCATCATTGATGGAGAATTTTAGGCCATTCATATATAGCATCAATCTGCTCATTATTTTCTTGATGCACTATGCATATGGATAGCTTGTCGAATTCATTTGTATAGTCTTTCACTGAAGACAAGTTTTGCTTTGAATTATGGAACCTACGAAAGAGGGTTTGTGAATAATCCATGGGTAAAAATTTTTCCTTGAGCTTTTTTTCCATCTTGCTCCATGTTTTAATCATTTCTTTTCCCTTTCTAGTCCCTTCCTTTTGGAGGTGATCCCACCATATCATTGCATGTCCCTTTAATTTTGTGCATGCAAACTTCATCTTCTTCTCTTCTATCATAGGCTTCCATTCAAAAAATTTCCCCATCTCGTTCAACTAGTCTATTAATTCTTCTGGCTTAAGACTACCAGCATAGTCTGAAATGTCAATCTTGATTGCTTCACTCATTCCTTCCAAAGCCCTGAGAACTCTATCTTCATAGCTCATTTCTTCCAACCTTTCTTCTATATTTTCTTCATTTTGGTCAGCACCTCTTTGGTTTTCCTCTTCATCAAATTCATTCCCTCCTTGTATTCCTTGATTATCTATTCGCTCACTGAGTCATTCAATCTTCCTTTGCATATCCATCATTAATCTTTGCATTGGCATGACACCTCCTCTTCCTCTTCCTCTTACTCTCCCAACCATCTTCCCGCTCTGATACCAAATGATATATGTAGCACACAATCCTCTATTAACAATAAAATTCAATTACCAGATAAAAAAATAGATTTGAAACCTTCAATATTGTTCATTCATCATTGACTACCTCTACAATTCGCTGCAAACTCTTAAGTAACCAAAAAACTAGAAAAAACAAGAAATCCAAAAATTACCCTTTTTGACAATTTTTTTCCACAGGTATTTTTTGCCAGTTTTGGTAATTTTTGAAACAACACCTAAAAAGCTAAGTTTTTTTCCCAAACATGCCCTCGACTAAGTTAGAATGAATTGCCAACTAATATCTAAGATTAGAAACATATCTCCAAATTTATTATAAAACATAACTTTTTAAAAACTAGAGAAAAAACACTAAAAGCTAATTTTGGAACCCTAGATGAAACTTTCAGCTCCCGAAAATTTGCTAAAATGGACCCAAATCAATCTAAGATCCATTAGCAAAAAAAATTCCACCACCTAATGCATGCACCCAAAAAATCTCAACAAAAACCTAGACTTGAGTTAAAAGTTATGACCTCTGGAAGTTTTTGTATGAGATTATGACCTACGGAAGGCCCTGCATCATTCTCCCCTTCTTTAAAGGAATGCAACTCGTGGAGTGGTTGTCTATGAACTTCTGAAACTTTGTGGGGTCCAATTTCATCACTTCCCATTTTGAGATCCAGGGGCTATCTATTGCTTGTAATCCCTCCCACTGAATCAGGTACCTATCGTAATGACCATTTCGGGTGACTGTAGACTGCTTGTGTAGAATGTGAGAAATATTTTCCTTCTTTTTCCTTGGAAGCTAGTGATGCCGATCCACCTCATCTCTACTGGCTGGCTCAGATAGTTCTCCATGAAATGCATATAAATCAAAAACATTAAAGACAGGAGAAATATCCAGATCATCCGGTAGACAAACCTCATAAGCATTATCATTGATCTTCTTCAAGATTTGGAAAGGACCTATCTTTTTGTATTTTAGCTTATGATATGTGCCAGTGGAAAATCTCTCACACCTCAAGTACACCATCACCAATTCACCTGCATTAAACATTTGTCTCCTACTGACATCTGTAGCAGCCTTATATCGCACATTACCATCCTACAATTTATTCCTCACATCTTGTTGAAGTTGTTGAAGGTGTTTAACAAATGCTTCCCCATCATCGCTAATTCGATCTTGCACATGGAGTTGTACAAGGTCCAAAACACCCTAAGGATTATTACCATCTATAATCTGAAAAAGAGATTTTCCAGTTGATCTATTAACAGAACTGTTGTAAGAGAAATTTGCTTGAGGCAATGCCAGGTCCCACTAGTTGGGCTTATCACCAACAATACACCTTAACAGGTTTCCCAAGCTCCGATTGACTACCTCAGTTTGTCCATCAGTTTGGGGATGATAGGCATTGCTAAACTGCAACTGTGTTCCCATATTTTTCCATAAGGTCCTCCAGAAATGACTCAAAAATTTAGTATCCCTGTCAGATGTAATAGTCTTTGGAATGCCATGGAGTCTAACAACTTTTGAAAAAAATAAATTCTCTATCCTTGTGGCATCATTAGTTTTTTTACAAGCAATGAAATGAGCCATCTTAGAAAATCTATCAATAACTACAAAGATAGAATCTGTACCTCTCTGGGTGTGGGGAAGCCCCAATACAAAATCCATACTCACATCTATCCATTTCTCGATGGGTATAGGTAGAGGTGTATACAAGCCTATGTTTTGGGAGTGATCCTTAGCCACTTGACAGATTCTGCACCTTACCACATACTTAGCAATGTCCCTTTTCAGTTTTGGCTAGTTGTATTTATCTTCAATGAAGGCTATTGTCTTGTCCTTGCCAAAGTGACCAGCTAAACCACCACTATGAAATTCTTGGATAATATTGTCCCTCATGGAACCAACTAGTATCCAAAGTTATTTTCCTCTAAAGAGGTAACTATCATGCATAAAGTATTCTCCTCTCATGTGATCTAAAAGACTAGCTGTTGGCTCTTTAATCCGCTTTATAATTTCCCAAAAATTAGCATCAGCCTCATACAAAACTTTAATAGAATCAAAACCAATGACCTATGTTTCCATTGTAGTGATTAGTGTAACACACCGACCTAGGGCATCAGCAACCTAATTTTGCTTTCCAGACTTATGCTTCAAACCAAAATTATACCCTTGCAAGAAAGACACCCATTTAGCATGCCTACTATTCAATTTCTTTTGTGTGTTCACATATTTCAAGGCCAAATGATTTTTAAACATTACAAATTCTTTTGGGACCAAATAATGCCTTAAGGCTTGAACAATAGCATAAAATTCTAAATCATAGGTAGAATAGTTCTTCCTCACATCATTCAACTTTTCACTGAAAAAAGCTATTGGTTTACCTGCCTGGCTAAGAACGGCACCTATTCCAACATGGGAAGCATCACAGTCTACTTGAAATACTTTATCAAAATTTGGAAGTGCCAATATAGGAGCTTCATTTACCTTTTTCTTCAAGAATTTGAAACTTTGTTAATCATCTATTGGCCATCTAAATTCCCTTCCTTTTGTACAATCTGTTATGGGTGCTACAATACTGCTAAAATTTTGAATAAACTTTATATAGATGGTTGCCAAGCCATGAAAACTCCTTACCCCTATTATGCTGGATGGACTAGGCCAGTCTAGGATTTCTTTGACATTTTCTGGGTCCATCTGAACACCATCTTTAGAAATGACGAAGCCCAGAAAAGTCAAACTATTTTTCATGAATCTGCACTTCTTTAAAATTGCACAGAGCTTCTCTTTCCTTAGTACACTTAGGATGAGCCTCTAGTGTTGCAGATGATCTCCTCTATTTTCACTATAAATTAGGATGTCATCAAAGTAAACAAAAACAAACTTACCAATGTAGGGTCGTAAGATAGTAGTCATCAATCTCATGAATGTACTTGGTGCATTAGAAAGTCCAAATGGCTTAACCATCCATTCATACAAACCATCCCTAGTCTTAAAAGTTGTCTTCCACTCATCTCCTTCATGAATTTGAATCTGGTGGTATCCACTTCGTAGATCAATCTTGCTGAAGTATTTGGCCCCTAATAATTCATCCATCATATCCTCTATAGGAGGAATAGGAAACTAATACTTTATAGTAATCTTATTAATTTCTCTACTATCAGCACACATCCTCCATGTTCCATCCTTTTTTGGAGTCAACAATGCAGGCACAACACATGGGCTCATGCTTGCTCTAACCAGACCTTTCTCAACTAGTTTTGTTACTTATTTTTTAGCTCTGTTAGAAAGTAAAGTCCACCAAGATAACTGAGAAGGGGGGGGTGAATCAGTTATCAGATAATTATAACTTTTATCATCTTCAACAACATTAAACGATATAAGAAATATAATTACCAACCATAGAAAGATATTCATACACAATAACACAATGACACAAGATATGTTGACTAGGGAACCTCTTGATCAAAGAGTAAACCCTGGTGGGAATGATGCCCACAAAAGATGCATTAATATGAATATTCCTTCTGAGAGGATGGACTCTATTAGGAGTCTTATGAAATACATTCAGTACATATGAATCCCTGTTAAAAGATTCTAACTTGGTTAAGAGTTAAAGAAGATAGAAGGACCCACTACCCAAATAGCTTCAGGGTAAGATCACTGAACACACTGTCCAAATAATCTTTACATTACTCAATAGAATAATATGTTACCTCTTCTCTAATTGTGCCAAACCACACTCACTATTACATCAGATCTCTGTACTTCACATCTTCCTTCATAAATCCTCTTTCATACTTAGCTCTTTTCTTCACTTGATGCATACAACATCATACATCATCACTGCAACTACATTACAAATGAGTCAGCATACAATTACAAAATAAAAGTTTCTACACGCTACACCAAAATTACATAAAACTGTCAGCTTCCAAATACACTAAATCTTCACTCATGTGACCTCAAAGTCCACTCTATCATCCATGTCACTATTAATGTGTCTTCAACTTCCCTTTAACTATGCAAAACCAGATTCCATCTTGATTAAGAGATATCATCTGATTTCCACAAACCGCTACTTAGGAACACTGCCTGAACACTACTTCCAGCAAAATGATCATAACTTTCATGAATCAATGAATTACTATCTTTTCTCTTAACCATAGACATGTGACATATCAGAGAGTATATCCTCAATGTCACATAGCTCCAACTACAATAACCCACGTGCGCTAATCCAAACTCTATCTGCTTCTCTGCAAGCCTTCAGGAAATCACTGTGTTGACATCAATGACAATCATAGTCATGAATGCAACAACAAATGCTACAAAATGGCTACCAAACACTTTAGCATTCATTCCTAACAATGTCCCCCATTGGCATTGATGGCAACATAGATGAAAAACATCCAATGTTCCAAAAATCTAATATTGCAACACTGCTTCTTCAAATCCTCTTCATCAATTAAATCTTGCTTCGGTATCCTATTTAGTTCTCTCCAACAAATGTCTCATATTGTTTTTCATGCATACTTCTCCCCCATTGACATCAATGACATAAATTCCATCACTAATTCAACAACAACTCAATGTCAAAAGACACTTTTTGGAAAATATATTTACTATAGTCCTCATGACTCAGCTCAGATACACATACTCCCCCATAGAGGAAGTACCAACATCCAGTCCATAATAAAGATAAGGCTCATATACCAATAGACAGATGCAACCAACTGTGTCACTTGTCAAAAGTAGGCTGGGGCATAACCCCAAGCATACCTCTCAGATACTCAAATGTATCCTTAGGAAAAGGCTTTGTGAATATATTTTCTATCTGCTCCTTTGTACTTATGTACTCAAGTCTGACTTCTTTTTCAGCAACTTTCTCTCTTACAACATGATACTTAATCTCTATATGCTTTGTCTTAGAATTTAATATAGGATTTTTAGACATAATAATTGTACTAGTGTTATCACAATGTATAACAACAGGTTCAACAAATTTTATTCCAATATCCTTCAACATCTACTTCATCCAAATTATCTGGTTACAATTGTTTGCTGCTGCTACATATTTTGCTTTTGTTGTGCTTTGTGAGATACAATTTTTCTTCTTTCTTAGCCAAGAAACTAATCTTCCTCTAAGGAAAAATGCTCCTCCACTGGTGCTTTTCTTATCATCAACACTACCTCCCCAATCAGCATCTGTATATGCACATAGGGTAAAATCATCATATTTTTCATACCATAATCCATAGTCCATTGTGCCTCTTAAATATCTCAGTATCCTCTTTACTGCTGCATAATGTGATTCTCTAGGTTCAGCTTGAAATATTGCTACAATTCCAAATGAATGTGCTATATTAGGTCTTGTATGAGTCAAATACTACAATCCTCCAATCATAGATTTGTATTTCTTCTGTTCTACTGCAGGAGTCTCATCTATGCTAGATAACTTATGTCTAGTCACCATAGGTGTTCCAACTAGTTTACAATCCTCCATTCCAAATATTTTCAATAAGTCATTCAGGTACTTTGTCTGACTTACAAAGATACCATCATTGTTTTGTGTTATATGTAATCCCAAAAAGTATTTCATTTCACCAATCATACTCATTTCAAATTCAGTCTTCATTTCATTAGCAAATTTGTCACTAGCTTCATCTTCTCCTCCAAAGATAATGTCATCAACAAAAATAACTATAACTAACAAACCATTTTCAACTTCTTTTGTGTACAGATTGCTATCAACTGTACCTTTTATAAATCCCAACTTTAACAAATACTTATCCAGTCTTCCATACCAGGTTCTAGGTGCTTATTTAAGTCCATATAAAGCTTTCTTTAATTTACATACCATGTAGATCCTTCTTGAGTTAAATGAAAACCTTCAGGCTACTCAATTTAGACTTCTTCCAATTCTCCATTTAGAAATGTTGACTTCACATCCATCTGATACACTTTGAATTTCTTGTAAGTTGCATATGCCAAAAACATTCTTACTGCTTCAATTCTTGCAACAGGTGCAAAAGTCTCTTCATAATCAATTCTTTCTTGTTTTGAGTAACCCTTACATACCAATCTTTGTTTGTTTCTTACCACTTCTCCTTGCTCATTCATCTTGTTTCTAAATACCCATTTAGTTCCAATAACATTCTTGTCTTTAGGTCTAGGGACCAATTCTCATGTCTTGTTCTTTTCAATCTAATCTAGCTCTTCTTTCATAGCATTAGTCCAACTTTCATCTTCACAAGCTTCATTAGTAGTTTTAGGTTCAATTTGAGAAATCAAACATAACTATTCTTGTACCTTATTTCGAGTAAGAACTCCTCTTTTGATGCTCCCAATAATCTGTTCTAAAGGATGATTCTTTAACAAACTCTTTCTATGTGTCACTATCTCAGATCTTTCTTCAAATGTAGATTCTTCAATAACTTCACTGTGGCTTTCATTCAAAAAATCACTGTCAGTTTCATAAAACAATTCAGTAGTTCCAGTATTAGGCTTAGGATGAGTTTCTTCATTAGATTCATAATCAAGCATTCTTTCCTAAATTTAGAACTTTTCATCAACTTTAACATTTGCACTCTTAACAATAGTCTTAGTTCTTTTATTGAAACATCTATATGCTTTGCTTTTCAAAGAATATCCAAGAAATATACCTTCATCACTTCTAGGATCAAACTTTCCAATATCATCATCTCTCTTTATATAACATTTGCCTCCAAAAATTCTAAAATACTTAACTGAGGGTGCATGTCTAAACCATAATTCATAAGGTGTCTTGTCTGTGTCTGCTCTGATTTGTACTCTATTCATTGTATATACTGTTGTGTTCACTGCTTCTCTCTAGAATATCTTTGCCAAATTAATTTCAAATAACATAGCTCTTGTTGCTTCAGTCACTGATCTGTTTCTTCTTCCTACAATGCCATTTTTTTCAAGTGTTCTAGGGGCCGAATACTGTCTTTTAATGTCATTTTCTTCAGAAAAGTTGTTAAACTCTCTAGAAGTAAATTCTCCACCTCTATCAGATCTTAAACATTTAATCTTCATTCCAGATTCATTCTCAACTTTATTCTTAACAATCTTAAACTTATCAAATGCTTTAGATTTTTCTTTAAGAAATGCAATCCACATCATTCTTGTAAAGTCATCAACAAGAATCATAAAATACCTTTCTCCATAGAATCCTCTAGTCCTGGTAGGACTGCTCAAATCTGTATGAACAATCTCCAGCTTCTCTGTAGATGTAAACTTCTTACTAGGAAAAGAACTTCTCTTCTATTTAGCCATTACACATTCTTTGCAAATCATGTTAGTAGGCTTCATAATTCTAGGTAAATCTCTTATTGCAAGTGTAGTACTTACTTTCACAATGTTATCAAAGTTTATATGACAAAACCTTCTATGTCATAACCAACTGTCATCAATTTTAGTAATCAAGCATGTCATCTTAGTAGGATTCAACTGAAATGCATTACCTATGGTTCTAGATCCAGTTCTAATCAGATTTCCATCTTTATCCTTTATCACACAAGTTTTCTTAGTAAACCAAACTTGATATCCCTTATCAACTAACTATCCAACACTTAAAAGAGTATGTTTCAATCCATCCACAAAATAAACTTCATCAGTATTAGTCTTTCCATCAAGAGTAATAAATCTTATACCTTTAATCAAACAAGGTGAATTGTTTCCAACTCTAACTACTCCATCATTTTCATTCAACTTTATGAACTTTTTCATGTCTCCAGTCAAATGATGTGAACAACCACTGTCTATAATCCAATCACCTTTCTTTTCAACTTGAGAAACTAAAGCTTTTTCTTCCTTAACATCAGATTCAAGATTTTCTTCTTTAATTGCTACAAATCCTATGTCATTATTATTCTCATTATCACTTTCACTTAAAGTTCTTTCTATACTAGCTTCAAGATCTTCATCATTAGCATAATAAAATTCCTTAGATCTTCTAGGTTTGAAATTTCTTTTATACTTTTTAACTCTCTTAGGACATTTAGATGCAAAATGACCATATTCTTGACAAGTCCAATATTTAAAAGTTTTCTTACCGCCTGGTTCTCTTTTCACAAGCAAGGCAATACCTTCTTCAATCTTCTTGTCTTCTTCATTTCTAGATCTATTGCTGCCAACATAATCTCCACTCACACTGATGCTTCTTAACAAAGTAGGGCGAACACTAAGAGCACTGAATGCTGTCTCCATTCTAGGTAAGTCTCCTGATAATCTTAGGTTCATTTTTGTTGTTTCCAATCTTCCAAGAAGAGTCTCTTTTGTAAAGTTTGTTGTACAAGGTATCACTTGTTCAATCATCTGTGTTGTCTGCTTAAATACATGAGTCAATGTCCTCTGAATTTTCCATATCACCTCATTCTCTATCTTTGTTCTTCCACAAGATTTTATAACTGAAATGATATCTGACATTCTACCAATATAACTTCTAATAGATTCATCTTCCAACATTCTTATATCTTCAAATGCACATATCCAATTATGTAATCTAACTCTTTTTGCATGTTCATCAACTTCAAAAGTAGAGTGTAAAGCATTCCAAATTTCATGAGATTTTTTCAAATATTTTACCTAACTGTACTCATTCTCTGGTAGTGCTGTTAAAAGTGCTTCTCTTGCAAGTATGTTACACATGAATAGATCTCTCTTCCGCAGTACATGTTTCAAGATTGTCCTCTTCAATGATAGTCTTATTATTCTTTGTAATCAACCAATAACCTGGTCCTAAACATAATAGGTGTGTCTTCATCTTTTCTTTCCAGCTGTCAAAATTTACTCCATCAAACTTAGGGATTTCTTTACTGAAATTTTCCATGGATCTCCTTAAGCTGTTAAACTTCTCTTTCAAGGACGTGTTGCTCTAATACCAATTATTAGAAAGTAAAGTCCACCATGATAACTGAGAGGGGGGGAGGGTGAATTAGTTATCAGATAATTATAAATTTTATCATCTTCAATAGTATTAAACCATATAAGCAATATAACTACCAACCATAGAAATATATTCATACACAATAACACAATGACACAAGATATGTTGACTAGGGAACCTCTTGATCAAAGAGTAAACCCCAGTGGGAATGATGCCCACAAAAGATGCACTAATATGAATATTCCTTGTGAGAGGATGGACTCTATTAGGAGTCTCATGAAATACATTCAGTACATATGAATCCTTGTTAGGAGATTTTGAATCTCTGTTAAAAGATTCTAACCCAGTTAAGAGTTAAAGAAGATAGAAGGACCCACTGCCCAAACAGCTTCAGGGTAAGATCACTAAACACACTATCCAAATAATCTTTGCATTACTCAATAGAATAATATGTTACCTCTTCTCTAATTGTGCCAAACCGCACTCACTGTTACATCATATCTCAATTTTAGATCTCTGTACTTCGCATGTCTTCCTTGATAAATTCACTTTCATACTTAGTTCTTTTCTTCACTTCATGCATACAACATCACACATCATCATTAAAAATACATTACAACAAGGAAATACATTCCTTCCTTTATACCACACTCAAATAATTACAAATGAGTTGACATACAATTACAAAATAAAAGTTTCCACATGCTACAACAAAATTACATAAAACTGTGAGCTTCCAAATACAATAAATCTTCACTCATGTGACCTTGAATTCTACGCTATCATCCACATCACTATCAATGTGTCTTCAACATCCCTTTAACTACACAAAACTAGATTCAATCCTGATTAGGAGATATTATCCGATTTCCACAAACTGCTACTCAGGAACACTGCCTGAACACTGCTTCCACCAAAATGATCATAACTTTCATGAATCAATGAATTACTATCTATGCTCTTAACCATAGAAATATGACATATCAAAGAGTATATCCTCAACATTGCATAGCTCCAATTGAAATAACCCATGTGCGCTAATCCAAACTTTGTCTGCTTCTCTGCAAGTCTTCAGTAAATCACTGTGTTGACATCAATGACAATCATAGTCATGAATGCAACAACAAATACTATAGAATGGCTGCCAACACTTCAGAATTCATTGCTAACAAGCTCTACATGTTGTGTTGGGTTCATTCGATAAGCTTCTTGATTAGGAAGAGTTTCTCTAGGAATTAGATCAATGTGGTGTTGTATATCTCTTTTTGGTGGGAGATCGTCAGGTAGCTCATTTGGAATAACATCAGCAAATTCTTCTAGTATCCTTATTGCATCATGTGGTATTATGTCTATTGGTTCTTCTCCTCTTTTTACAACCAATGTATAGCAACAACCTATCACCTTCATTTCTTTGACAACATCCTTTGCAAACAACATGGTCTCATTCTTCCTTTCATCCTTAGGTGGTAAGAGAGTCACTTTAGAGCCATCTTTCTAGAAGGTATACGTATTTTTCTCTCCATCATGCATGAGCTTCCTATCATACTGACATGGCCTTCCCAACAAAATATGACAAGCATCCATAGGAATAACATCACACCATATCTCATCCTTATAGATTTTTCCTATAGTAAACCTAACCAGACATCTTTTATCAATAGTAACCTCATTTCCATTCTTAAACCATGCAATATGGTAAGGAAAAGGATGCTACTCGCATTGCAGATTTAATTTCTCTACCATTTCCTTAGCTACCATATTCTCACAACTACCCCCATTAATAATAACTTGGCATACCTTTCCCCCAGAAGTGCATCTAGTTCTGAAGATGTTGGTTTGAAGCCACGAATCATCAAAGTTCTTTACAGGGACTTCTTCCTTCTTTGGAATGATCATTGATCTCCTAATCATGAGAGTTTGTCCCATGTTTGGTAGGACTTCTTTTCCTATTCTGGCTTCTATGAATTTTGACTGAACTAGGTTCACTCTAGGTTGTCCTTGATTTCTTTCTAGCATGTTATAATTTGAGCATTCAAAGGCTCTATGTCCTTCTTCTCCACACCTAAAATAAGTGAAAGGACTTCTCTGGTTTTTCTAGCCTCTTCCACCTCCCTAGCCTCGTCCTCTCTGAAACCCCCATCCTCTTTCTTGATTTGGAGGATCTTGCCTGGTGTTTATATTTTTTTCAAACCCTTGAAAAGAATCTCCCCAACCATTATTAGAACCTCCCTGAAATGGAGTTGAGGTACCCCTTCGACCACCTCTATTCCTCTGGATATATTGTCTATTATGCTTTTCTTTAGCCTTTAGGGCTAGTTGGGAGGCTTCCTCCATACTATTGACATGATGCATGCTCAATTCATCCTGGATGGGGAATACTAGGCCTAACATATATCTAGCAGCCATCTGCTCATGATTTTCTTGATGCTCTATGTGCATGGATAGCTTGTAGAATTCATTTGTATAGTCTTGCACTGAAGACAAGTTCTGCTTCAAATTATGGAACTTGCGAAAGAGGGTTTGTGAATAATCCATGGGTAAAATTTTTTCCTTTAGCTTTTTCTCCATCTTGCTCCATGTTTTAATCTTTTTTTTTCCCTTTCTAGTCCTTTCCTTTTGGAGGTGATCCCACCATATCATTGCATGTCCCTTTAATTTTGTGCATGCAAACTTCATCTTCGTATCTTCTATCATAGGCTTTCATTCAAAAAATTTCCCCATCTCGTTCAACCAGTATATTAATTCTTCTGGCTTAAGACTACCAACATAGTCTTAAATGTCAATCTTGATTGCTTCACTCCTTCCTTCCAAAGCCCTGAGAAATCTATCTTCATAGCTCATTTCTTACAACCTTTCTTCTATATTTTCTTCATTGTGGTCAACACCTCTTTGGTTTTCCTCTTCATCAGCTTCATTACCTCCTTGTATTCCTTGATTATCTATTCAATCATTGAGTCATCCAATCTACCTCTGCATATCCATCATTAATTTTTTCATCGGAGTGACACCTCCTCTTCCTCTTCCTCTTCCTCTCCTAGCCATCTTCCCACTCTGATACCAAATGATGTAGCACATAGTCCTCTATTAACAATAAAATTCAATTACCAGATAAAAACACATATTTGAAACCTTCAATATTGTTCATTCATCACTGAATACCTCTACAATTTTTTGCAAACTCTTAAGTAACCAAAAAACTAGAAAAAACAAGAAATCCAAAAATTACACTTTTTGGCAATTTTTTTCACAGGTGTTTTTTGTCATTTTTGGTAATTTTTGAAACAACACCTAAAAAGATGAGTTTTTGCCTAAACATTCCCTCGACTAAGTTAGAATGAATTGCCAACTAATATCCGAGATTAGAAACATATCTCCGAATTTATTACAAAACATAACTTTCTAAAAACTAGAGAAAAAACACTAAAAGCTGATTTCAGAGCCCTAGATGAAACTTTCAGCTCCTGAAATGTGCTATATAATAGACCCCAATCAATATGAGATCCATTGGCAAAAAAAATGCCACCACCTGAGGCGTGCATCCAAAAAATTTCAGCAAAAACCCAAACCTAAGTCAAATGTTATGACCTCTGAAAGTTTATGTATGAGATTATGACCTACGGAAGGCCCTGCATCATTGAGGGGTTTACGACCTTTAATGATAGAATCATATCTATGGAGGAGAAAATTAAAGATGGGGAGATGGTTAAAAAGAGAATTGACAAAATAGAAAGTTACAAAATTGAGAAGCTGGAGAAGACGGTATGTAACATTGCTGAGCAGAGCTTTGCCATTCTCATGACTTTGGCTGATCATGTCAAGATTCTCGTGGACAAAATGGAGTAGGGAAAAGGGGAGTAGGTGTTGATTGAGGTTAAGGAGGATCATTGACCCAGTAGAAGAACCAGAGCCAGCTTCAAGAACCTAGAGGATAATAAGAAAAAATATATTAAGGATCTCAAAGTTTCCTCTCACAACATGCAGATGCTCATTGAAGAGGCGGTTGATCTTATGAAGTGTATCTAGCCTGCTGGTTGTTGTCTATTGTCATTCTATCTTTCTGCTATCTTTTTCAGCTATCTTTCTGTTTAAATACTTGTTTAATTTTTTTTGTCTTTTTTTTGTGTTGATGCATTGTTTCCATTAGAGCTTTAATGCTTATCTTTTAATCTTGATGTAAAAGGTTCTGGGTTCTTTCAAAACCTATTTTTACGTAATCAAAACACTTTAGTATTTTTCTTTTCACGGTAATCACAAATTTTGGATAATTAATCATTGATAATTAATTAATCAATGATAATTTATTAGTGATGGTGTGAATGTTTGTTTCTCTTGTTCTTTATCTTTGATATGGGAAGACTATTGTTTATTGATTATCCTTGTTCAATGGAAGCATTGATGAATTATTTAATGCTGTATTTTATCCCTCTTGATTAGTTATTATAGAATCTTGTTGATGATTTATCTATGGATTTATAGTTTGATATAATAATTAAATTCTATTTTGGGAATATCAATATATGGATTGTAATATTAGTTTAAAACTTGATATACTTAAGAAAATTATGTTTATTAAACCTACCTAAGGGATAACATATGAAAATAATTGTTTGCTCATCTATATAGACTCCAAGTGCAATATCTTCCCTTTTCTTTTGAATCAAGGAGCAATGAATCTATTTTTTCATCCACTTAATGTAGAGTTGCACAACACAAAGCTTCAGTGTGCATGAGAGCCCGCTGTTGATATCAGTAAATGATACCCTCCAAGAAGTGTATGTTTCTTCAAACAAGTGACCGTGTCTATGACAAATTCTTAAATCATTTTTAGAGTGTCTCTGCACTTAGACCACTCTTCCTGTCAAATTCCTATTTTCTTTTAGAACTCAACTCCTTCGAGTTTGCTAAACAAAGGGTATCAATTCTTGCTGAACTGATACATTCACGAGATCAAAATGCTCTTAATACAATCCGACCTCACCTCTAACAAATAACCACAACACCGATATGTGGAATCAGACTCCCAACTCCTTTTAGACTAGTTTGATGTCATTTCCTCCAACAGGTTTCAGATTGATAGAATCCTGGTCAAACTCTAATGACTGGTTCTCCTTATCTCATTCCCCTTCACGTTTCTCAAAGACTGGTCCCCAAACTCCACTCCAGCATTTTGTTGTCCTACACCAGACTCTCCAGACTAAGTGGCCAGCTTAGACTAGGGCTCAACATAGGGCTTAAAAAATGGGTCGTGTGGCCAGAACCAGGCTTTGAGCAGTTCATTCTAAAGGATAAGAATCCATCAAAATCTCAGTCCCATTCACCTGTCATGGGCTCTACTACCAATTTCCCTATCTCACTGGCTAAATCTGTGATTGGCAATTAGCCTAGGGCATCAAGATGTATTGCGGGGTTGCGTAGTCAAAGGTTTGGAAATTTGCAAGCAGAATACATAACAGAGATTTACATTCCCGAAAGGGTTGATTGAGGATATTGGTGGGAATGTATGTTTCAAGACATTTTGGAGGACAAAACATACAGTTCGGTGTTTGGACTGGTGCCCACCGAAAATCCTGATGTCAAAGGAACTTCAAACAGACTTTGCCTATGACCGCGACTATTCAGACAAATAAAAACTTGTGCAAAAACTCTCAAACAAATGCAAACTGATTCCACCCATTTATTGTTTCTACTTCATTCTCATTCATTTCAACTGCAAGGAATAGAAGATTGTATCAACAAAGACCGAAACACAGGTGTACCTCTAACTCCAAGTTTTATTTGAAAGGTTTTCTATATAGTCTGTGCCCTCAGTCCAAAACAAGCAGAGTCGACAGGAGGAACATATATTCCTATTTCTTAATCAAACCATACAGTGTTACTTCCAACTTCCAATTTTATTAATTGACTTGTTCTGCGCATACAATGTTCTCTTTCTTTGATTTTCCATCCCGTCATAAAATAGAAGTGTTACATAAGTTATAACCACCAAATGGTTGGTTATGACTGATGAAACCAATTCCATTCTACCATGCAACTATCCAAATGTTGCTAATTAACATTGACACTAATTAAAATTTGTATTTGACAACTTTCTACTTGTGTTGATTAAAAGATCAAACTATCTCCTACATGGTTGAAACAACGCATGATAGAGAACAACACAAGACTAAACTTCACTAGTACAAAAACAGCAATATATGACCAAATAAACTACCAAAAATTGTAGATAAATGACCAAATTTGGTCACGTGACCAGTGGTAGTTTATTGCCGGTCATTTATCTCATGACCAAATTTATGACTAAACTATTTTAGTCATTTATTTGGTCATATATTTAGTCATTTATTTGGTCATTTGGTAGTTTATTTGGTCATTTATTTGGTCATTTGATCATTTATTTGATCATTTGATAGTTTATCTGGTCATTTATTTGGTCGTTTATTTGGTCATTTATTTAATCATTTATTTGGTCATTTATTTAATCATTTATTTGGTCGTTTATTTAATCATTTATTTAGTCATTAATTTAGTCATATATCTAGTCATTAATTTAGTCATATATTTAGTCATATTAGGGCATGATGAAATCGAACCATCATCCTCCTACTTGTAAAGTAGGTGCTCTTCCATTGAGCTAGTACCCTTTAAAGAATAATCATATCATGTATACTAGTACTTTCCACTAAACATGATTTCAAGTTTTTCCATCTACGATCTTTATTATTACAAATGCAACCCAATACCATTCCTCACTAAGTACCACAAACCATTATGCAAAATGCCAAGAGGTAAATGATGATATCAATTTTTAACCATTCCAAAAACTTACTTGAAACTCGACACTTAGATCACTGAGCAGAGTTGGTAGCTGAGAAAGACATCTCAACTGCCATATCCCATGCATTCCTGTAAATCCAAGTTTAGCTAAATAGATCAAACAAAAAAGCATTTGGCGATTGGATTAGAATTCGAAATAGCATCATTTATAAAAATAATTACCACATTGGGTGCTGATGAGTAGGTGGTAAGAGTGGAAAGGAAACTGGTGTACAGTTTGCAAACTGCATAATACATTCTGCCAGTAAGAAGTTCCTAAAGAGACTTGCAACTAGAAGGGCCTTCCTAAAAAGCCTCTGAAAAAGTTCTGCAGAAAAAACAATTTATTCTCACATACATTTAGAACAGAAATCATTGAAGCAATGATGCAATTACAATACTGACTAGACATATATAAAACACATATGTAAAAGCAATTATACCACGTGGTAAGACATTCCATGGAATGGTATCTAATTGCAGTAAATATCCAATTCAGTTCTCCCAAAAGTGTTTTACGATCAATCTACCGCCCAAGTATCTTGTCAATAATATTGGGATCAAGAGAATCCCGAAGCAGTGACCGTGTACAGAACCTAATATCATGAACATAGTAAACAATCAAAAGTCAAAATCCCCCATCTCCACTCAACAAAGATAAAGATTGTAACATTGAAGATGTGAACTAGGAATTAAAATTGTCTGGATATTCAACAACAAAAACTTATTCTCTAATCTAATAAAATAAATCAGACAAAAAACAACAAACAATTGATTGCTAACATTTCGACATAAAGTAAAGGTAGTTTTTATCTTAGCATTCCAAAAGAACCAATAAGAAAAACAAAAAAATGAGATTAAGAGAATGTCAGCATATAAAGCTACAGCTATATGTTAAGATAAAATAATCTATAAATGAGACAAATGAACACTTGTTGCTTTATCCCTCATCCAATTTTATCATAGTTTTAATGCATATAAATTGTTAAACATCTGGAATTTTACACGATAGTATATAGCAATAGAATTATAAATTTCCCAAAATAGGTTAATGGAAAACTCAATAACAATAAGTACACGTGAACCTCTCTAAATCAAGCATATTCCCTCCTTGTTAAGAATTAAAAGATTGAAAGTTGCCTCTTTGAAATGCCATTTTTTATTGGTAATTAGTTCAGATTGTGTCAATTTCAAATAACTTTGAAGCTAACTGAATAATTGGCTAGCAGTTAACATTATTATAATCAACTGTCTTTCAAGTCCTAGAATTCAAATTACATTTACATCTAGAATCCATCCATGAACATCTGTAAATTAAAAATAACACATTAACTAAATAATGCAAGTATAAATTAACCGACAACTTTACTAATGTAGACCAAAACTGGGTACCTTCAAAAGATAGGCATTTCAGGCAAGTCAAGAGCAAAAGATTTGGAAAGACAGATAGAAAATACTCAAAAAAAAATTCCAATGGACTTAAGATAACAACCTTGAATTATGTCAATGTTAATGACAGAAAATAAAAGGTCTATATGGGCCAGCAAACCTTCATTAATCTCTTACCATTTCCAAACTTCACCTTTCATTCTTTTCTTTTATTCTAACTCTACAATGCCTTATACAACAGAACTAAGAACCAGATTGCAAAATGTCATAGGATGAACAGCCCCAATCTCCTAGCTAATAACCTACATGCCATTAGGCCTCCACTATTACTTATTTTTTTATCAATCAAAGTAATGTGCTAATCTCTGATGTTTAAAGTAATACATATATCCCAATTGCTGCCACACAGACCAAAAGAGCTTAAAATGTCACAATCTAGCCATATAATAGATTAGAGGATACAAGAAATAAAGCCTAAGGAAAAACTGCAACCACTGCCAAAAATAGATAAATGAATCAATAGAAGGCAGTTTGTCAAATATATGTATAATATATATTTTCTTATTGCCTCTCACTAAATATGTAACCAAACTTGTACCTATTGATAGCATGTTTTCTAATGCTTAAGAAATGCTTCATGGCATGGGGCTACCACATCTATCACTCCAGATACAAGAATATGGTGAAATGACACTGCTACATTCAATATAGAAGGGAAGGTTGTACATGCAATATATAAGGTACATATGTGAATAGGATTCAAATATTTTAAAGAATTAATCAGAGAAGCCATTAGATATGTAATCATAGTGAAAAATAACCATGCCTAAAAAAAATGAAGCAAATGCTATAACAATTATAAATATCTAGAGAGTATAGCAGCAAAGGAAGTGGTATGGCAGTATTGTTATAGTCAAGTTATGAAGAATGAAAAAAAATGCAATGACAAATGATGTACCAAAATAGTGTTCAAAGTCCCTCTTAATATGATGGAATCAAAAGAATTAGCACATATGGTCTAATGGTAAAAAGTGATTTAAATTTTAAACAACATACCTCCTGCTGCCATTTCTGAAGCAAATCCAAGGGCCTCCAAAGCACCAACTGCAACAAAATGTAACTTAGGAAAGGACAACATTTCACAATGCCCATTATTTGGTAGCAAATATATAGAATGGAAAAATAAACCCACACATACATGTAGTCCAAAATACATCTATAGCTAGGATCACAATGTACATAAAAGTAAAGAAAATAGACTGGCCTTACAAGCCTCAACATGTCTTTGATAGATTAATCTACAAGATGTAGCAAGTCCAGATAAAAGAATTCTTCCATCATTTATATTTATATAGCAACCACAATAATTATATAAAATATGTTCTAATTTTTGTGTGAATTTAATTAGGTGTATTAAATATATTCATGAAGATTCACTTTTTTGAGTCAAAACAAGAACAAGCGATTTTTTTAATGGGTTCTAAATAAGGTTTGTTATCTGGATGTTATGGAAGAATTTAGTAAACATTACTTGCATTTGTTAAACAATATAAGGATTTCAGAGACATCATATTTTTTACAATTTATACTGATTAACATGCTTAATTTGTCGATTATGCATCTCATGATGAACTTCAGTTTGATCCAAAAATATAGTAGGTTAAGATATGGATTTGGTAATACAAGGTTTACTTCAACATTCTCTACCACTGATCTATCAACTCTTTGCAGGTTCAAGATTTGTTAAGGGTCCATAAGCCTGCACTAGCCTGAGCTTAATTTTGTCTGTTTAGTCATGTTGGTATTCCACAATAGGTCTGAAGACCTTTAGCGACAATGGATATTGCTCAAAAAAATTTAAATAGTTGGTTTAGAAAAGGAGTGTTGTTAATTGAGCTTGTAATTATTGTAAGGTAATATAATGCTATTAATGAAAATACTACCATTTTAATGTAATTTTTTTGTATAATTAGGTAGTCCAATGTATCAGTACATGACTGACAAATTGTTGGATGAACATTTACAAATGCAAGAAGTAGGTGGTTGTTCTTTGTGAGTAAACTTTCCAGAGGTTCCTAGAGGAAATAGAAGACCAATATCACGTTCTTGTGCCAACAACTTCACTTACAGTCCAATATCACGTTATATCAGGTTGTTTCTTTTTGTAGGCACTTTTTTTTTACTATTAAAAAACCATTCATAGAAATACTAATAAATAGATAAACTATACACAAATAAATGACAATGATGTGTTGTGCTTAAGAAAACTCTACCACACTTCCTTCTAAGATAACAATAATGCAGTCAACCTTTAATCACAAACACTAGATTATCTCTAGCCATACTTCCAATATTGTTATTTGTATAAGCCATTAGTAATTACCACAAAAAAACATTTGATTGCCTTGTTCAATTTAAACTAGTAGCTTTAAAGAAAAACAATTATTCCTTGGCCCCTATCAAACCTTTGGAACATCTGGGATCTCCACATGACACCTTTAAATGCAGTCTACCCAGGGATTCTTGTTATTCTCTTTGAAAGTCCTGAGAGCTTTCCACACAACATTGTTGCACTTGAAGCTAGACCCAAATGCAATCTGCCATACTCTTTCACCACTCTCGATATTTTTCTTGGCTTCCATGTAAGCAAGTTCATACCAGAGAGAACTACTAGAGGTGTTCCCAAACCTGTGGAGAGTCATTCTAGATGCCTTCATGTGCTTATTGGAGAGACCCAGATTTTTCTGCAGCTCATCCAAGATGGTCTTGCCTCCAGCATGGGTGCAGAAATGTTTAAAGTCAAGCTTGAAGTCTGGTATATAAGGCTTCACACGTTCCATTTTCGGGACCTTGCGACCAATTAAAGTAGCCAAAAGTAGGAGCTGCTCAGAGAGTGGGAGAACCAGTGGGCCTAAGGTTGTAATATTGACTTTCAAGGAATTTAATACATGACACAAGGCAAGTATTTAATGCATCACCAAATCTCCTTTGACATTCAAACAATATTTTTAGAAATGTCATGAAAAATTTAGGTAAAATGTGTGCATTTCACAGATTCCATTTATTCACCATTAATTGTAGCGTCCAATTTTCATTCAACCCTTTACAACTAATTTGAGTCCGGGCAGGACCATAAGACACCTCTTCACTTATTTTCAAGGTTTTCTTTTTCATAATATAAGATTTTTACTACTTGTCTCTTCTATCTACCCCTTACAGATGTGAAATTTTTCCATCTATCATTTACAACAGTTCCAACTCTCCATTGACTTTTTTATTATCTTTTGCAGTTGTTCAAGTAGTTCACTAGACAATTCCTTTATTTCTCTTTCCTTTGCATTCATCTTAGTCATCAAAATATTATATCTACATCAAAATATTATATTTAGCAATTTATATAGTTGTCTTTATTTTTATTCTCCCACTTGCATATGGGCTACATTTAACTACACAGAACATGCTCATCATTTCTTGATATAAGTTTTCCACAATCCATTTTGGATACAGATTGCTTTTGGCTTAGTGAGTGTAATCTGAAAAAACAATCAGAAAAATATACACAGAAAATCCAAAAGCAATATTTACTAGACATACTCATTGTTACTAGGGTTCTCTACCATTGATCCTATTAGTTTGCCATGCCAAAGTTTGTGAACCCATGTACTAGGTTACACACAATGTTGAGCTGTGTTGGAATAACTTGGTGAAATTGTTGTCAATGTTGATGTGTGAACAAGATGAAGTTATATAGCATTGCTGAAAAGTGTGCATCCAACTGTCTTGTGCATATCAAGTTGTGGTTGATGCTTGTGTGGATGTGTTGGAAGCTATCCACCAAAATTCATCATTCATGCCACTGTATCTTAACAAACAATCTACATGAAAAGGAATATAACATGAATGTGTTGATGTTGAGCCAATGCACAAGAGCACAGTTGTGCAAAATTAGTTTGAAATTGTATTCCAGAAGTTGTTGTTTTGAATCTGTATAATGTCTAGATTCTCAAATGTGTTATCGGCCATTCATTTGCTGTCTTGAAGTTTAGAACTATTTTTTATTGATAAGGATATGGATTTTTGTCATATGAATAAATTTGGAATCTGGGTTGTGACTGAAATGTTGAGGATTGAATAAATCTTTGCCTCTAATCTATTATTTTATGACAATCAATTTCAGTCTCGGTACAGAGACCATAACTTTAAATATAACCGTTGGATCTTCACAATTTTGAAATATGTTTGACAAAACCTAATTTGGAACATCTTCACCGAAGTGATTTCAAAATCAATATCAGGTTAAAAAGTTATGTGTGACAGAGTAAGGGTCTATAAAAACTGTCACCAAAATGACAGTATGTTACTTGGGTATGGTTGAGAAGTTAAGATCAGCCTCTAATCAGAGAATTTTATGTTGAAATGATATTCAATTATGCAGATTTGGTGAATCTTCATGTTGCTCTACATCAATTTCACCTTGGCATGTGTTATTCAGCTCTCAATAATTTAGTCAGTATAATTTTGGTAAGGTTATAATTTCAATAAACAACCAATGGCTCAATATTTTAATATATTTTCTAATACATGTATAAAACCTTAACGCAAAATGTTAAAGGAAGCTGAAATTATTGTAGCTTGACAGTAAAACCTATCGGTAGCATCTCATAAATATTCTATTTTTTTTTCATTAGAGTTCTTTACATGAGAAATATAGGAAAATATTGATTTGAATACAAGATTTCAAGCCTTCAATATCACAATGTAAAAGAAAATGGAAGTCCGTGAAATCTATACAAATATACATTTTTTTAGAAGGTTTTGAAGTGCGACGGATTCAACACATTTTTCCTTTGTTTCTTCTATTTAATTTCTTCACAACCAACAAACGAAAGTCAATTATATAGAACAAAGGCCACGGTCAGAAGGAATCGATGAGACCCTATGTACTAGCATGTGGTAGTTCAAATCTATGGCTCAAAATACCTGTAGGTAAGCTTTGAATCTGCATAGAAGAGGCTCACAAAACCTTCACAGATTCCATAAGATCTCCAAACCCTTGTTCCCATTAAAATTTGTGGCTAGTAATGGAAGGGTTTGATTGCACTCAAAAGAATATTGACAGATTTTTGTATAAATAGAGCATCACAAACTCAAAGTATCAAGTGAAAACCGTGGATACAGAGGACCAAAAAATTGAGCAAATGCAAGACCGTTCCATCATTTTCTTCACAAATGGAGCTCGAATACTATGAATGGAGGAAAAACTTACCATGTAGAGCCTGGAAGCTTCAAGAAATTGCACAGAGACCTTCAAATCCTTCAAAACCCTCATGGTGGCATGATGACAGAGCAGAAGGGAGAAAATTGAGAGCCGAAAATGCAAAATATTTCTTGTTTTAGGGTTCCAAACCCTAGGTCGACTTTGAGAGGCATTTTTATGTTTTTTTTATTGAATTTTCTTCCATCTGTACCCGTGAGGGTATGATGTGGGCTTTTAGAATATTTTCTCGGTGGTAGGTTTTATCATTTTTTTTGGGCATAGTTTTGAAGTGTAAAGTTATATTTAATAACATGATACAATTTATAAATTATTTTATTAATATAGTTCAATAATAAAAATTGGTAAATAGACTTTAAAAGTAATAATGAACATATATTTCTTCATCTTATATTAATAATTATTTGTCTTTGTTTTTATTTCTTCTTTGAATTAAACTAATATCTTGTTCTAATTTTCTTAGTCTTGTATTGAACTTGTTGTAAAATCTTAATAATGGTCAAAAATCATTTAGGTATGTGTAGATCCAAAAATAGAAAATTAGGTGTCTTTTAGGTTTTATTATCAAAAAATAGAAAATTAGGTGTCTTTTAGGTTTTATTATCAACAAGCAAAGATAGAAGTGAATCAATCTTCATTTTATAATTTAGGGAAAAATATGTGTTCTTTTTCTTTAAGGGAAAAAAGCTTCATTTTCAGTAGACTAGACCATTACATTTCTACAATCCATATTGTAAATTGAATCTAATTAATTACTTCTAGAAATAATTACTTTGAAATAGTAAACCATGAGTAAACATTTGTTTGATGACAACTATTCCTTGTGATAATTCTATCTCTAAATATTATTTATTGATCAATTTTGAAATCGCCTGAAAGCCAGATTTATGGCATGAGACAGGTGTAGATGGATTGCTCACACAATAAGCTTATTGATGAATGAGAATTACTAGTGAAATTGAACTTCTAAGTATATATGTCTATGATATTATCAAATGTTATTATAAAGGAGTAATAATCATTCATTTACTCATTTTTGTTTGGATGACTAAATATTTAATCATTTATTTGGTCATTTATTTAGTCATTTTTATTTGGGTGACTAATTGTTGAGTCATTTATTTGGTCATTTATTTAGTCATTTTTAGTTGTCTAACCTTGTGATTTTACCCAATGACCAAATTAGTCATTTATATTTGTGAATTGCAAATAATTAGTAGAATTTGATCAGTTTTAGTCATGTGACTAAAAATTTTAGTCACGTGACTAAAATTTTTAGTCACGTAGTCATTTATTTGCTAAATTCTACTAGTGCTTGGTCTTTGAAATCCTACAAGCTTAAACAAGACACTTAACAAACAAGATTGAGGTCCTTTGAGAACTAAGGATACTTAGGGTTTATAATCATACCAAGAGATCCTTGTCCCAACACTTTGACCAGTACATCAGAAATGGATGGTTTGAACACATCCTTATGACAACACTAAAACAAAACAAAGTTTGAAACATTAAATAGCGAATATTCGCAGTGTGGAGGTGCCCTGCACCATGCTACCCAGGAGAAAGAAGAACTCAAGTCCTCTTGAGTTGATCAGTTGGAATACTGAAACCTGCCTTCTGCAACTCTAACTGTGGCATCCAGGTGGCATCTTCGACAGGCTTTCCCTTCCATTGAACCACGTATTCATAGTAGGTACCTCTCCTGGTCTGCTTGGCTATCCTCTTTTCCAGAATGCATTCAATCTCCAATGGAAGTGTTGCTGGACTAGGTTCAACCTATGGAGGGTTAGTAGTTCCTGCATCCAAAACATCATCTAAAGAACCTTTGAAAGGATATAAATCAGATACGTTAAAGATAGGAGAGGGACCAATATGTGGTGGAAGATCCAACTTGTAAGCATTAGGACCGCATTTCTTGAGTATCCTACATAGGCCAACTTTTTTCATCATTAGTTTGGTATATTTCTCCTTTGGCATCCTCTCCTTTTGTAAATGTGCCCTCACCAAATCCCCAACCTAGAATTGTAGATCCCTCCTTTTCTTATCAGCATGTGCTTTATATTTTTCTATTGTGGCCTTGAGTCTAGCCTTCACCTGATCATGTATATCCTTCATGACTGTCACAAAGTCATCTGCCAAAGCACTAGGCTTTTCTATATTGCCAATGTCTCGGAGTTCCAACAAACCTCTAGGATGGCTGCCATAAATTATTTCAAAGGGTGTCTTCCCTGTGCTCCTATTGACTGAATCGTTGAAGACAAATTCTGCTTGGGCCAAGATGGTATCCCAACTAGTACCATTTTCTTGAGTTAAACATCTAAGAAGGTTTCCCAAGGACATGTTTGTTACTTTGGTTTGACCATCAGACTGTGGATGATATGTAGAGGAAAGACATACATCAGAACCTAGTTTCTTCCACAAAGTTCACCAAAAATGGCCAAGAAACTTAGGATCCCTATCAAAAATTATGGACCTTGGTAGACCATGCAACCTAACAACCTCTTTGAAGAATAGGCCTGCTATATGTGATGCATCATGGGTGGTTTTACACGGTATGAAGTGTGCCATTTTTGAAAACCGGTCAACAACCACAAAGATGCTGTCAAAACCAGATTGTGTTCTAGGAAGGCCAAGGAAAAAATCCATACTAATGGAATCCCAAGGCTTAGATGGAATAGGTAGTGGGGTATAAAGACTAGCATTTGAAGTGTGACCCTTAGCCATCTGACAAACTAAACATGATTCCACAAACCTTCTAACTTTTGCTTGCAACTTTGGCCAAAAATAAAATCTTCTCACTGATTCCAGCGTCTTGTCTAAGCCAAAGTGTCTTGCCAAACTCCCACAATGTTTTTCCTTGATAATATTCTCTCTTACCAAAATTTTAGGCACACAAAGTAAACCACCTTTAAACAAATATCCATATTGAATCAAATATTCAAAAAATTCAGTATGATACTTGTCAGACATTTCCATGCAAACCTGATAGATGTCCTTGAAGTCTTCATCAGATGCATACAACTCTTTGATGCTTGAGATCCCTGCATTCTCCAAAGTAATGGACTGAATAGTCAAATTCCTCCTACTCAGGGCGTCTGCAACCTTATTTGAAACTCCTTTCTTATGTTTGATACTAAAAGTATAGGACTGCAAAAATTCCATCCACTTCACATGTCTATGGTGAAGTTTTTCTTGCCTGTTAAGGAAACTCAAAGCATGATTATCTGTATAAACAATAAATTCTTGTGGAAGTAGGTAATGTCTCCATTTTCTGAGGGATTGGACCATAGCATAGAGTTCCAAGTCATAAGTAGAATATTTTTTTTTGGCTTCGTTCAATTTTTTGCTAAAGAATGCTATAGGTCTACCTTCTTGACTGAGGACTCCCCCAATGGCTTTGTTGCTCGCATCACATTCTACTATAAATACTTTGTGAAAATCAGGGAGGTTTAGGACTGGTTGTGCTGCTATTTTCTTTTTCAAAAGTTCAAAAGACTCATTGGCTTCTTTGGTCCAGGCAAAAACACACTTCCTACCCCCTTTGATGGTGTTAATCATAGGTGTACAAATACCACTAAAGTTCCTTATGAACTTTCTATAAAAACTACATAGCCCATGAAAGCTTTTTACCTCTCTTGCTGAAGTGGGAGTGGGCCAATTGATGATAGCATCAACCTTAGATAGGTCCATTTTCAACCTGCCTTTAGAGATCACAAACCCCAAGAAAATCAGTTCATCCTGCAAGAAAGAACATTTGTCAATGTTTAACTTCAAACCCTCTTCATGAAGTCTTTTGAGTACCATGTCAATATGATGAAGATGTTCTGCCTTGTCGTTATTGAAAATCAATATATCATCCGAATAGAAAACTACAAACTTGTGGAGGAAAGGTTTTAGGACTTCATTCATCAGTCGCATAAAGGTACTCGAGGCATTGGACAACCTGAAATGCATGACAACCCACTCAAACAACCCTTCATTGGTTTTGAAGGCTGTTTTCCACTCGTCTCCCTCTCTAATCCTAATTTGATGATATCCACTTTTGAGGTCAACCTTGGAAAAGTACTAGGCTCCACCTAAATAGTCCATCAGATCCTCCATTCTAGGCATTGGGAATCTGTATCTTATGGTTATTTTGTTGATTGCTCTTGAATCAGTGCACAACCTCCAAGTCCCTTCCTTCTTAGGTGCAAGGACTGCCAGGACTGCACAAGGGCTTATGCTCTTTCTTATAAAACCTTTGTCAAGTAACTCTTGTATTTGCCTAGCCATTTCTTTATTTTGTTCGGGGGTGAGTTTGTAGCCAGCTTTGTTTGGCAAGACTAAACCGGGTACAAGGTCTATGCAATGGCTTCTTTCTCTGATAGGTGGCACAGTATCCTTCTCACTATCTGCAATGATACCCTCATACTGATTCAACAGGTCTGCTACTTCTTTAGGACAAACACTCTTCAAGGTTTCCTTGGGTTCTACTTTCTTTCTGGTTCTTCTTTCCTTAGGCTTGACCACTAAGGCAAAATAGGGTACCTTGTCTTCTTTAAGACCTTTGAGAAATTCTTTCTCTCCAACCATTAAAATAGTGTTAGGTACAACTTTGTCATTGTTGTCTTCTAATAGGGGTGTCATGGTATAAGTGTCCCCACCCTTGGTCAAGGTGTAAATATTTTCTTCCCCATCATGCTGGGCCTTGGTGTCAAATTGCCAAGGTCTCCCTAAAAGGAGGTGACAAGCGTCCATGGTTACAATATCACAAATAACTTTGTCTCTATATTCCCCAATCTGAAAATCTACCCAGCATTGTTCACTAATTACAGTCTGTTGTTCTTCGCTTAACTAGGAGACTTTATAAGGCCTAGGGTGTGGTATTCATTTTAAGCCAAGTTTATCCACCATTTCAACAGATGCTAAGTTTTCAGTAGAACTAGAATCTACTATTACTTTACATACCTTCCCTTTTACCTTGCAGGCAGTTTTGAAGTTAGCTTTCCGTTGGGGATGCTCTTGATTAGGTGGCATTAGGAGTGATCGATTGAACATCAGACACACTCCAACTTCTAGTTCGGCTTGTTTGGAAGAAGAGGCTATAGTGTGGTATGAAGAAGTGCTTTGACAGTCCTCATCTTGGGCAAGTTGTACTCTCCTGTCCCCTTGATGCTAATTGGCTTTCTCCAGGCATTTGAAAGACTGATGTCCTACTTAATTATAGGAAAAGCACCTTCCGGTGAAGACACTTGTTCCTCTACTACCAAATCTTCCTCCTCCATGTGGTCTTCTTCCTCTAGAAGAACCTTTGTGACCTGCTTCAGATTCATTCCTCTGATTTCTATTTTCTCCTTGATGGTTAGGAGAAGGGCCTCTACTTGTGAACCTGCCCCTACCTCTTTGGTTATTTCCTCTTCCTCTACTATGCTGCTCACCTCTCCTCTTGTGTTTATCTTCAATTTTGAGGGCCAAGTTGTAGCATTGATGTACTGATCCCAAGGTGATTAGGGTCAATTCATCCTGAATGCTATATTTTAAACCGTTCACATATCTTGCTAACTTTTGCTTATTTGTTTCATACACCTTAGCCCTAAGAGTCAAGTTATGAAACTCTTGAGTATAAGTACTTACATCCATGTCCCATTGTTTTAGGTTCTGCAATCGCTGATGGATCATCACCTCGTAATCTTCAAGCACAAACTGTTTCCTGATTTTTGTCCTCATTTTCTTCCATGTAGAAATCTGCTCCTTGCCTTCATCCACCCTTTCTCCTTGCAAGAAGTTCCACCAACTCAAGGCAGGGCCTTTGAGTTTTGCTTTAGCAATCCTGATTCTTTGGTTAACAGGGATCACTTCACATTCAAAATAGCTATCCAAAGCCTCCGACCAGTCTATGCATTCATCAGGGTCCAATTTCCCTTGGAAAATGGGTAGCTCTGCCTCACCTTTCTTCCCGACCCTTTCAAGTGCTGCCAGGAGGGGTCTCTGATCCGCAGGGATGTTGTCTTCATTTGATGCTTCTTCTTCTTCCTCTTCGAACTCTTCATTATCCCCTCTCTTAGCTTTGGTTTTGAGTTTGTCTATCTCCCTCTTCGTGGCTCTGTTTTCCTGTCTAACAGCCCTACTTTCTGCCATTTCTTCCTTTACCAGTTTTGCCAATTCAACATTGGTGATCCACAAAGGGATCTCTCTTTCCTGGTCTTCTCCTCCGTCAGACATATCATCTTCTCTTCCGAATCAGGGCCTTAGTAGCTCTGATACCACTTAATGCAGAGTTGCACAACACAAAGCTTCAGTGTGTGTGAGAGCCCGCTGTTGATATCAGTAAATGATACCCTCCAAGCAGTGCCTGTTTCTTCAAACAAGTGACCGTGTCTATGACAAATTCTTAAATCATTTTTAGAGTGTCTCTGCACTTAGACCACTCTTCCTGTCAAATTCCTATTTTCTTTTAGAACTCAACTCCTTCGAGTCTGCTAAACAAAGGGTATCAATTTTTGCTGAACTGATACATTCACGAGATCAAAATGCTCTTAATACAATCCGACCTCACCTCTAACAAATAACCACAACACCGATATGTGGAATCAGACTCCCAACTCCTTTTAGACTGGTCCGATGTCGTTTCCTCCAATAGGTTTCAGATTGATAGAATCCTGGTCAAACTCTAATGACTGGTTCTCCTTATCTCATTCCCCTTCGCGTTTCTCAAAGACTGGTCCCCAAACTCCACTCCAGCATTTTGTTGTCCTACACCAGACTCTCCAGACTAAGTGGCCAGCTTAGACTAGGGCTCGACATAGGGCTTCAAAAATGGGGTCGTGCGGCCAGAACCAGGCTTTGAGCAGTTCATTCTGATTCCAAGGAATAAGAATCCATCAAAATCTCAGTCCCATTCACCTGTCATGGGCTCTACTACCAATTTCCCTATCTCACTGGCTAAATCCGTGATCGGCAATTAGCCTAGGGCATCAAGATGTATTGCGGGGTTGCGCAGTCAAAGGTTTGGAAATTTGCAAGCAGAATACATAACAGAGATTTACATTCCCGAAAGGGTTGATCGAGGATATTGGTGGGAATGTATGTTGCAAGACATTTTGGAGGACAAAACAAAACATACAGTTCGGTGTTTGGACTGGTGCCCACTGAAAATCCCGATGTCAAAGGAACTTCAAACAGACTTTGCCTATGACCACGACTATTCAGACAAATAAAAACTTGTGCAAAAACTCTCAAATGAATACAAATTGATTCCACCCGTTTATTGTTTCTACTTCATTCTCATTCATTTCAACCGCAAGGAATAGAAGATTGTACCAACAAAGACCGAAACACAGGTGTACCTCTAACTCCAAGTTTTATTTGAAAGGTTTTCTATACAGTATGTGCCCTCAGTCCAAAACAAGCAGAGTCGACAGGAGGAACATATATTCCTGTTTCTTAATCAAACCATACAGTGTTGCTTCCAACTTCCAATTTTATTAATTGACTTCTTCTGCGCATACGATGTTCTCTTTCTTTGATTTTCCATCCCGTCATAAAATAGAAGTGTTACATCAGTTATAACCACCAAATGGTTGGTTATGACTGATGAAACCAATTCCATTCTACCGAGAAACTATCCAAATGTTGCTAATTAACATTGACCCTAATTAAAAGTTGTATTTGACAACTTTCTACTTGTGTTGATTAAAAGATCAAACTATCTCCTACATGGTTGAAACAACGCATGACAGAGAACAACACAAGACTAAACTTGGACTTTGAAATCCTACAGACTTAAACAAGACACTTAACAAACAAGATTGAGGCCCTTTGAGAACTAAGGATACTCAGGGTTTATAATCATACCAAGAGATCCTTGTCCCAACACTTTGACCAGTACATCAGAAATGGATGGTCTGAACACATCCTTATTACAACACTAAAACAAAACAAAGTTTTAAGCATCAAACAGCGAATATTCGTAGTGTGGAGGTGCCCTGCACCAATTCTCCTCTCTTGTGACCTCATGACTTGACCTAGATGATTCATGAGTTGAGAATCCACATATCACTACCACATATTTACTAAGATGTTTTTACAATGCTATGAAATCTCCAAAATTGAATTGGAAAGAGAAAATTTATTGGTGGGTCTCAACTTGTATATGCACTGAAGGAGTTTGATTTATTCCCAATCCTTCATTTTAATTACCAAACTGGTTATTTCAACTAACCAATATCTTTCTCTAATTAATTGGTAATTAATCCTCTTTATTATATTACTTAGTGCTAAGTTTAATTAATTATTGTTCTTCTTAGTGAGTCAACACATATTATCATTTAGAATATGCTTGATTACAAGATTATAGATATGGGATGTTATTATTATTCTAAATGATTCCTATTGACCCTCCTTGAGTTTATATGACATCAAATTATTATAACATATTGATTCATATTGGTAAAGAGACCAATATTATTAGCAATATCATTAGCAATATGTGTTTATATGATGTCATATTATATGACATCATATTGATTCTTACTATGACATCATAGATTCAAACTATGAAATAATTTAATTTTACAATTATGTATATTTCTCTTATTTTTTGAATATATATATACATATATACATATATATGCACACACACACACACACATATATCTGTGTGTATGTATATATGTATATATGTTTGGTAAAGAGATCAATATTATTACCAATATCATTAGCAATATGAGTTTATATGATGTCATATTATATGACATCATATTGATTCTTACTATGACATCATAGATTCAAATTATGAAATAATTTAGTTTTACAATTATGTATATTTCTATTATATATATATATATATATATATATATATATATATATATATATATATAGATGTATATGTATATGTATATGTATATGTATGTATGTGTGTGTGTGTGTGTGTGTGTGTCTACACACACACACACACACACATATATATATATCTGTATGCATGTATGTATATATATGTATATATAAATAAAAGTTCAAACCTAAACACAGAGATAACAAGATAATACAACTAGAGACACTTTTATAATCTATTTTATTTTCGAGAGACATTTAAAAACATTAATAAATGGGTTGGAGTTCATTCATGTAAAATTTTCAAAGTTTTTTTGGTGTTTCCTCTTCAATAATATTTATATTGTCTAACATAATTTTGTCTACTAATACTAGTAACAATAATGTACTAAGGTTTGATGCTAGTTAATATAAAAAAACAACAAAATGATTTGGTTAGTCTAATTTAGATTATGGAGTCTTATAATATTCACACTTAGAGAACAAAATTAATGTATCTAACATCATATAAATTAGTTTTGATATATTAAATCCAACTAAATTTATACTTTAGTTTTGATATATTAAATCTAACTAAATTTATACTTAAAAAAAACAAATTTAAACAAACTTGACTACATAAAACAAATATCAAATATAATTACATAAAAACTTAGGCCTAAACTTAAAGATAATAGAAGAGTATAAATCCAGATAATTTATGCAATGCCTTGACATAAAATTATTGTACCTTCACAACCGAGCTTATTATTATACTTCTATATAGTAGCATTAACATGTTTTTGATAGAAAAAAGCAGTAGAAGGGTGCTGGCCCATAGAACAGAGGACTAGTAGCACATTAACAGCATATTAATGTAACCAGTCAAGCAACAGTAATAGGATAATAGTGTTCAGTAGTTCTAATCTGCCTCTATAAAAAATAAAAGTCACCTTACTAAACATACTAAATAACCCAGAGTATCTAGTATCAACAGTATCAAGTAAAGTATCAATAAAAAGCCACATAGGGCTATCTAGAGATCAGTAAAAGCTAATAAAAACCCCATTCACAAAACTAGGGGACCTAGGGTTAAATCCTTTCAAAATTGACCAAAACATAGGAACCGAGCTAATTATTTCCACCCAACTGTTTAGACAGTAGAGTAGTCACCTATTCTTCCTGCAAAAATAGGAGGAGGTCCTTGTTGTCTTTGTTCACTTCCAGAGTGCCACCCACCAGCTTATCCTGCAAATGACAAAGAGTCGTCACTGAAGCATGCATAAATTTCAAACCAAATTTATTGGTTAGCCTGCATTGGTTCATCAGCTCTTGCATCTTATTCTTTATCTCAGCAATCTCCTTGTCCAACTTCTCAAACCTCCTCTTAAGAGTCCCTTTGAGCTTGTTTCTATCCTCTAGGGCTTCAGTGTTGTGGACAGGGGAAGGGGGCTTCTCCAGCGGATTGTGAGCTGGGCTTAGGGATGGGAAAGAGATGAAGGGGGCTTCCATGGTAGGTTGGGGTTCGGGAGAAATGATATGAGGGGGGCTCATGTGGTCTTTCAAAGAATCATTCATGGACTCGGTGGATTGGGAGTCCTTATTAGACATGGAAAGCTCTTTAGTCACCATTTCCAGTAGTTTAGTTTTGCATTGCTCTTTAGCTAGTCTATTAGACCTCCTTCTACCCGACCCACTCAAGTCCACCTCTAGGTTGACCTGGCTTTCCAATATTTTTCTTTTTTTGGCCTTACAATCGGCCTCTGGGGTACTATCATCCTCCTTCCTATTTTTCATATCCTCAGACTCGAAAACATAAGACACATCCTGGGCATCCTTCCTGAGAAATGGATTTTTGACACATTTTTTTTGACTCTTACCCTCTTTGGTACCAAGAATAGTCTCCTAGGTAATACAGACGGACAAGGAGGAGGACTGGGTGGGGTTTTCATTTTTGGCTGGGGAATCCTCCTGTGTCATTTCCTGGATAACCGGGGGGGGCTGAGGTGTAGGACAAATGGCTTTGTGGAATTGATAAAGGTAGAGGAGGAGGCCCTAGTGTAGGATAGGCATTTGCTTATCAGGGTTCTCCTTGATGTCAAGGATGTTGCTTTCAATGGAGTGCAACAGGAAGAAGGGGATGGCTATTAAATCTTTGTTCCTCATGTGGTTTAGAAATGAAAAGTGGTAAAAGTAGAAGACAGTAAACTTACCTTCCAAAGTGAAGTATTTCATCACAACGAGGCAGATTTTTGGCCAGAAATCTGGCAGCTCCTCCTTGTTGAAACCCCCCTACTTTTTCACTGGTATCTCACCACCCTTGAAGAACTGGTTAAGGCTAGTAGGGTCCAGGAATCGACTGGTTTTCTTGTATTTTCTCCCCTTCATGGATAGCCCAGTTGTCTTGGCTATCACTTCCTCATTCAGCTAGAAATGAATACCGCCTACAAAGACATTTCTATTATTCCAAGATGACACACACTGTTTGGATATATGTTCATCATGCCCGCACTTCATTCTCTCCATGAAGCCCCAAATGCCACTCTCCTTGCCATAATGAGTCACCAGTGCATCTGAGGAGAAGATTTCATCAATTTTATCAGGTTCGATGTAGAGAGTGTTGCCTCCCATATCAATATTCAGCCCCTCCTTCGCCAGAATAAGGTGATAATCATAGAGCCGAGTATCTCTTCAAAACTTGATAGACCCTTTGCAATTACAGAAGATCTCTAAATATAACTTAAACTGCAAGTTTTGGGAAAATTTTTGGGAAATGAGCTCCATACCGCTAGATCCAATGGATCTCCAGGTGCCATTAATAGTAATAATAGAAAGGATACACTTGGTGTCCTCTTTGGCCAAGTAAGCCCTTTGATTTGGACAACCTCTACTCCACATGTTTAAAGGGTAATTATGATTCTTTATGGGAAAAAGGGTTCTCTTTTCCATAATCACAAAAATCATCAGGACATGCCAGCACGTGATCCAGTGAGGATTCACAATGAATAAAGTATCATGGCACATTTAAAATTTGATATTCATTTCTCCCCCAATGATTTGCTGAGTCACCAGGGGTAAATCCTAAACTTCCCTCCAATTGTTGAGTTTAGCTTGCCTTAGGCCCATTGTCACCATTGAGTCAGCAACAGAATTCCCTTCCCTGTACATGTGAGTTATTGTGGTGCTCTGGAAGCTACACATCAGCTCACCGATCTCCCTAATGATAGATCTCGCCCGCCACCCCGCACTAGCACCACTTTTGACAGCCTCAACCACCACCATGGAATCCCCCTCAATTGCCAGCTGCCTGACATTCAAATGTTTTGCAAATTCAATCCCTTAGAGAAGAGCCATGCCTTCCGCCTGGGTGACCGTGCTATTGTTGATAGGATCGGCATAGGCCAGCAGGTAGTCACCCCTGTGATCTCTCAGGATGCCACCCCCACCTTGGCTTATATTATTTGACACCGTGTCAAAATTTAATTTAATCCATCCTCTAGGGGGGGCCACCCATTTGGTGGCTTTTCTAGCTATTTTTTTAGCATCATCAAACCTAGAGAACTCAGCAAGGATGTTCCACCTTTTAGCAAAACTTACTTCCCAAGCAGCAGGAGGGTAGGGAGGGAGCTTCCATTTGGCCATCCTGACATTTTTGCATAAGAGCTTAGTTCCAATGTGGAGGAAAGCATCAAAATTGATACTCTCCTCTCTGAAGATCCTATTGTTCCTCTCCTTCCAAATGGCCCAGTAGATGTGGGAGGGTAGCAAATGCTACAAGAGCTCAAGGAGGGGGTGATTTGAGGGGGCTCTCCAGTTATTAAATTGATGCACTTCTCTGTCTAGGGCCCATGGGATACCTAACTTGCCTATAACTCCATGCCATAAATTGGAGGCATAGTCACAGTGGATGAACAAGTGGTTCACAGTTTCCTCTTCCTTCTTACATAGAATACATCTATTCACCATGGGGATGCCCCTCTTTATTAGGTTATCCTGGGTTAGGACCTTACCATGCATTAAGGTCCACTAGAAGAAGTTAATTTTAGGGGTGAGCTGGGGAATCCACACCTTCTTCTAGTCCAGTTGGTTACCCACCTCCTTCAGAAGCAGATTATAAGTTGATTTGACAAAGAAAGTACTAACCTAGGTGGGGGCCCAGATAATTGAGTCCTCAAGACCTGAGATTCTAAACTTAGTAGTAATTTCCATTAGGTCCTTGGCTGAATGTTGTAGATCCAGTCTGTTCCTTAACCACCTAGGAATATCCTCCCAATCCCTGCCAGTGATATAGTTCGAAGCTCTGTTACCCAGGATAGGTCTGATGTGATCCATAAGGGGTTTGAAGTTGTAGCCTAAATTAAGTTGGTTTTCTATCCAGTTGTCATTCCAAAACATGATGGATCTTCCATTCCCGATTTTCCATAGAACACCTTTAGAGAGAAGGGTCCTACATTTGCATATGTTCATCCATAGTTTGGAGCCGCTGGGGAGGTTGCCATCTTGGAACATTCTCCTATAGGGGTGTCCTTGGAGGTATTTGGCTTCCATAAGTTTGCACCAATCCACCTTTCCTTCTATAAGCTTCTAGGCCACTTTCGTGGTAAGGGCTTTATTCATCAGCCCAATTTTCCTTAACCCTAGGCCACCCATTCTTTTCAGGAGGCAGATAGTATCCCATTTCACCAGAGACATCCTCTTTTTTTCGTCAGATCCTACCCACAGAAAAGTCCTATGTATCTTTTCAAGTTTGTCCACCATGTAGCCTCTAATTTTAAAGAGAGAAAGGAAGTAGACAGGGATTCCTTGGAGAGTGGAGGCCACGAGTTGCAGCTTACCAACATTGCTCAGAAACTTCCCCTTCTAGCTAGCAAGTTTCTTCTGGGTTCTTTCCAGGATGGAATTCTAGAAATCTTGGGACACCTCTTTAATAGTAAGGGGGAGGCCAAGATAAGTAGAAGGGAGAGAGGCCGCCAGACAACCCAGGATTTGAAGCACCTTATTTTGTGTCTCTATGGGGGTGTTAAAGAAAAACAACCTGCTCTTCTGATAGTTAATGCACTACCTTGAAGCCCAAGTATAACTTTCTAGAATTTGTTTCCACTGCCTGGCCTCAATAATAGAGGAATAACCAAAGAGGAAGGTCTCATCCACAAACTGTTCTAAAACCACCTAAGGACTAGTGGAGGCAGGTTTGATGCCCATTATTCTCCCTGTAGCAGACAACATACAAAGGTTCCTGCTAATCACATCAGCCACCATAATAAAGAGGTAAGGGGAGAGGGGGTACCCCTGTTTAAGACCCTTCTCAGGTTTAAAATAACTACCAGGGGATCCATTCACAAGAATAGAAAAGCTGGCAGTTTGAGTACATTCTTGAATGATCTGGATGACTTTCTCATTAAACCCCATTTTAGCAAGAATTTTAATCAGAAAGGACCAATTAACTTTGTCATAAGCTTTGGACATATCTAGTTTAAAAGCTATACCTGGAATTTTGCTTCTGTCCATAGAATAGATTATTTCATGGGTGCCTATGGCCGCATCCAAGATCTATCTTCCTAGCATGAAGCCTTTTTGAGTAGTGCTTATAATCTTGTCTAGCAGAGGCTTGATTCTGCCAACTAGGATCTTGGTGAGGATCTTATAAAAAGTATTGCATAGGCTTATGGGTCTAAAATCCATCATAGTGGTAGGATTGTCATGCTTAGGGACCAACACTATGTAGGTCTGATTATGTTTCTTGAGGATGCGACCCATCCTGAAAAATTCTCTGGCCTCCCGAATAACATCGGTCCCCACAATCTCCCAATACTCCTGAAAGAATGCTGGAGGAAAGTTGTCCAGACCAGGGGCTTTCTAAGCTCCCATAGAAAAAACCGCCTTCCTAACCTCATCATCTAAGACTTGCTCCATGAGCATGTTATTGTCACTGATCGCTATAGCACTTTGGATGTGGTCCAGGAGTTGATTTTGGATGCTGTTTGGGAAGATAGGACCCACATTAGAATACAACTCCTTGAAGTAGTTGACTGCCACTAGGTTGATCCTATCCTTTTCCTTGACTTCATTCCCTTCTTCATCCTTAATAGGAGCAATAGTATTTCTTCTTTTATGGATGCATGTAGACCTATGGAAGAACGTCATGTTCCTGTCACCTTTAGTAAGCCACTGGACATGGGATCTCTGCTTCCAGTAGATTTCTTCTCTTTTCAAGGTTTCCTGCCACTTGTTCCTAGTCAGCTCCTCCTTAGCCTAGACCTGGGGAGGGAAGTTTCCAGTAGTCAACTGCACCTAGAGGGAATCTAAGGTTCCAGAAAGTTCCATCTTTTCTTTGCGAAAGTCACCAAAGTTATGCTTGCTCCATCCTTTAACCTCCCTATGGATAATTTCAAGCTTTCGGGCTATTCTGAACATAGCAGTACCCTTGATATTAGTCTTCCACTAGAATTTCACTTGATCTCTAAAGGATGGATGAGAGCACCACATAATTTCAAATCTAAAGGGAGTCAGGCTGACCTTGTGGGCATCAAACCAGTAGAGGAGGAGGGGGTTGTGATCCGACGTTGTTCTAGGGAGAGAGGATAGGGAGGAGTTCAGATAGAGGTCCCATGAAGGGGTGGCCAGGGCATGATCCAGCCTCACCTAGATGAGGTGGGGGCCTTTCCTATTGTTGGACCAGGTGAAAGGGTTTCCTTTTAGACTGATGTCAGAAAGAGCTATGGAGGAGATAAATTGAGCTAGCTCCCCCATACTATCTGATTAATCCACAAGACCCCCACACTTTTCTGAAGGGTAAAGGGGGGTATTGAAATCACCAGCTAGTAGGAAATTCGTAGAGTAGTCCTAATCCAAGAGGTGGCCAAGATCAACCCACAGAGAAGCTCTACTTGAGTGGGTATTAGGAGCATAGATATTAAAGGTAGTCCACTCAGACCCATTTTTCCTAAAAATGGTAGTAAGGTAGTTGGGAGAAGAAGCAGCTAGCAGACCAGATAACCTATTGGGGTTCCAGAGCATGGCAATACCCCCAGATGCCCCCACAGCTTCAGAATAGAGAAACGCTACCCCCGGCCAGAGCTTGGGTGCCAAGATAGCGAAGTTACTAGTTGACATCTTGACCTCGTGGAGAAGAAGAACATCAAGCTTGAGGTCAAAAATGTAGTGTTTGATAGCACTTTGTTTAAGGGAGCTGTTTAGTCCCCTCACGTTACAAGAAAGACAATTCATTTCTTACTTTTAAAGCTAGATTCCAGGGTTTGCTACTTACCTATTGCAACATCCCTTATGGTTCCTCATGATATTCTTGCTCTGTCTAAAGGTCTACCCCTTGGTGTTTCCATTCCCACATCCTCCTTTTTAAGCTTGGTTTTCTTCCTCTGCATTTTCCATTCCCCCTCATCATCCTCTAAATCTAGGGAACTAGAGGGGCTCTTCTTTACCAGCTTCATGGGGGGTTTAGCATCCAGCTTAGGGGATTGCACCACTAGATCCACAATAATGATGGGTTGTTCCACCCTAGTAGGGCTAGTCACTAATTCTTCTAGGGGGGGGGGGGGGTGGGGCATCGAGGTGCCTGTTAACATTTCCTCCACCATCTGGATAACATGCTCCTCCATGGAAACAACTGATTCCAGGTCAAGGCATCCTTCCTTCAACTTCTAGGTGGGGATGATCTCTCCTTCCTCTAGGGCCAGGTCTTCAATAGAAAAATTTTAGGTTCCTTAGTCGCCAAGGGTGGCCTAGATTCCACCTTCTCTTCTTCACCTAAGGGGGGAGGACCCTCAGCCACACCCTTATCTTTGTTCGGTTTTATTTCCCCATTTTGGAGGATGTGCAAGTCTCACAAGTGTGACCCCTACTATCACAGTTCTAGCAGAATAAGGTAGCATTCTCATACACCAGAGCTTGTGTCCATCTGCCCAGCTTTGATTTCAAGATGATAAAGTTGGGCAGGGTTTTATTCAGGTTAACATTTACACAAAATCTAGCAAAAACTAGTCTGGACTTCGATCGAGTCACCTGGTCTAGTACTCAAGAGGGAGCCTAGGGAGGCGGACCTAAACCGGGGCTATTCTAGTTAGGTCCATCATTAGATTAAATCCAAGTTTCCATTTTGCGAGGGCCAGGAAATGCTTTCCGTAGACCCATGATCCTGCCAACACACAGGAAAGGTCCTCAAGAGTGGTAAACTTAAATAGAAAAAGTCCTCCTAGCATAGCTGAAACTAGGATAGAACCCTTGATCTTCCACTGAATAGTCATCCATTTCCTCACCATCTCAATGGTAGGGCGAAAGTTGAAGAACCAGCCGACTAAAGACAGCTGAAAGTCTGCCATCATTTGATTCAAAACTGAATCCGGGAGTGAAAGTTCAGCACCCTCATCAATCTAAATGAAATCCACTAGCAAAGCCTCCAACGATTATTGAGCATCTCTAACAAGGGCCCCTTTCCAGTTGGGTTTTGAGGGAGAAAGCGGGGTATGAGCAGAAAATGACACTTTTTGAGATACCCCCATTGACTCAGGTGCTGGGTCGGTGATAGAGGATATCACAAGAATAGCCTAGGGTCTACGACTAGCAGGCTGGTCGGCCAGGGGGATGGCATCTCCCCCAGGGGAAGCAGGCATGGGGGTCTTTAGTTTGAAAAATGGGTTGGGTTGGAAGTTGCAGAGCGGGATGATGAAGATTCTAGAATAGTAGCATTAACATCTTATCCCTAAAATTATATATGTATTACAGTCTTCATGATCTCCAACCTCACAACATTTTTAGTGTAACATGTATGAGAACACCAACACCGAAGGTCAAAATCGCCGCATCTTCTTAAAATTTGATGATCTTTAGTTCTACATACAAGGTTGCATTCGCCCATCCTAAATTGGAAGCACAGTCCACCAAAACCACCGTTGAGGCTATCACATTGAGATGTCGTAGATAATTATCATATTACATATGAATAATTAGGTCAGATTCTTTGTTAACATTTTCAACAACAAAATAAATAAATTCGTTCAAATCAGAAAATAAAAGCAGCTAATATTGAACAGAGGAAGAATATATATTACCAAAAGCTGTGAACAATAAAAATATGAGAAACACATATATGCCCTTCACCATGTGAGCACCTACAGATCTCCAAAGATAATTAAATTATTAAGTGAAGAAAATATTACTGCTCGTACGTTTGTTTCAGAGTAATTCATTTGGGGTACTTATAGCTCAAACCCCAGATCATACTCACATAATTTCCTTCGTTTGCTCTGCTCAATTTGCTATGAAACAATAGAATGTTATAATTTATTTATTTTATGGCAAGAGAAAAAGTTGCTTCCATGCAATTTATGCGAATATGTTACAAGTTCATTCTAAGTAACATGGCTCATATGAGGCCATTTAGATCCATTTTAGCCAATTGGATTGAAATAGCTTGTCTCCTTCTCCACTTCGGCCAATTCGAATAGTGTATGGACAAGCACCAAAGCGTAAAGGATAGACATGCTCTGGTAAACATGTAGGCCAAAAAAAAGTGAAAGCATATGGCAATAGATAGAGTGGTTTCTACTTAATTTATGTGAATGTGCTCCAAGTTTATTGCAACTAACATGGCTCGTATGAGGCCATTTAGATCCATTTCAAGCAATTTTATTGTAATACCTTGTCTCCTCTGCACCTTCATGTCATGTAGTCTTTGTAGTGGCAAATGCTTTTTCATGGCCCTAGCTTAGACTTAGATTGGGTCAGGCTAATGGACAAACTATCTTAGATACTTAGGGAGTGCTAGCTTAATAAGAATACATATATTAATTTCAAATTCAAACTATTGGAAGTACATAAGAAGCGATTAAGTATTTATCTCATTTTACGTGTAAATATCACTATGCACAAATGTGCATTTCTTGGATTAGTTGTATAATGTAGTTGATCTATTATTTTTAATTTATAGCTGTATTTACTAAGATGTCTTTGTATGAAGATATTATACGTAGATAGTGCAATAAATTATAATTTTAAGTTTATGTAAAATAGTTAACCAGCTCTATTGTGTTATTATATGTTTGAATGTAATAGAAATTAAATTTAGTTGTTTTTATTTTTCTATTCCTTCCCCATCATGTTCTTAGCATTGTTTGATACAAGAGCTCATAAAATTCTCTTACTCTAGTGACACCATTTACACATATGGTGTGAACTCAAGGATACGATAGGCTTAGAAGTTATCTATGAACACACATGATTCATCTATGTTTTTCTATAGAGAGTTAGGTACCATTATATTGGAAATGATAATGGGACCAATAAATATGAGTGGTAGATTGATAATGTTGATAGCTTAGCTCATGTTACACCAACCCCATGTTTTCTCTTCGAGTTCAACATACAAATAAACATATTCAAAAGAAGTGGTCCACCTTCATAGAAAGCATACCCTCGCACACCTACTTGTTAGGATTTTCTTTATTTTACTTAGCATTCTTATCATTTACATTTTTAAAACCATGCCTAGATGCTCCTCTTCATTTTACATTTGAATGTACAAATTGTTACACTTAATAACATTAAGAGTTGTCATTAGTGTCACACATAGAGTTAGTAAATGATGCAAACAGACTGGTCAGTCAAAACACTAAGTATAGTAATCAAGTAGAGCAAAAGCAAAATGACAAGTTAACCGAGCACAGACACTGAGCCAGATGATCACTGAGCACACCGAGAACATTTATAACTGAGTATCAACATTTTACTGAGATAGGAAGGTAGTATTTACCAAGTGATACAAGATCGACATAGAAGTTTGGAATGACACAAAAAAAGGGCAAACAGTTTATACTGAGCTAGAAAATAGCTTACGTAAATTGAAGTAAAGATTTATTAGAGATATAAATTTGATTGGTGATGATCCCTATACAATTTTGATTTAGGTCATTCATTTGAGTCATTGATCTAATGTTTTCTATATGATTCTATAACCCTAATTAGGTCAAATATTTATCATATAAGAATTGTCAAGATGTCAGTTTGTATAACACACATGAGAAGTTGTCACCTACAAGAGACATATGGAGATTAGACATTGTTATGATGTTAAGTTTTTGACAGAGTATTGAGAATCAAATAAGAAGAAAATGAGAGGCTACTGAGAATTATTTGAAGGACAAATCTATCACAAAAGGGTGATATCAGTTAAGAGCTAAGCAGATCTAATATTTAGCAAAGTACATTACTACATCTAAATCAATTACACTGTTACTTTCTAATAACTATGGTAGACAAAATCTCTTAACAGAGTAGACCTAACCATCTTTTGTAAATCTCTTAACTAAGTGGACACTTAATAGTATTTCTAAAATCCTCTAACAAGGTAGATCTTAAAAGGTCTTAAATATTACTCCTAACAGGGCAAGATCATTAGAAGTGATCAAAATTGTATGGCCTAACATGAAAACTTAATTATTGCAATAGTGAACCTTTGTCGGTGTCATCCCAACCATAGTTTTTACCTTCTAACAAGGGTTTTTGTGATACCAAAATCTTGTGTATTGTTGGCATTAAGCAAAATTGCCACTAGTGACAACACTTATTCGCATTCTGAGTGGAAACCGAGCAGAACAGTGCAAACCGAGCAGAACAGTGCAAACCGAGTAGAACAGTGCAAACCGAGTAAGACAGTGTAAACTGAGTAACATTATGTCTACCGAGTCACCAGTATTTACTGAGTTCAAAACCTACCGAGTGGTTAGTATGAACCGTGCCTTCACTTCTACCGAGTGCATGATGATGCCGAGTAATGCAGTGGACGCCGAGTATCAGAAAGTCACCGAGTTAGTTTGCAGGAACCATGTAACCATACTTGGGCCGACTTAGTGGCACTTATGTTTATTTGTCAAGCTGACTTTGTAATTGTAATTAATTGTTTAGACTTGTATATAAACAATGTTGTAAAAATGTCAAGATGTAATTATATGAGTATGTATGTGAATAAAAAGGAAAGGCAGAGATAAGCGAATTACAAAGGGCTACAACAGTATAGGGAACAACAAAGACAAATTCATCATAGAAGGTGATCAGTACATTCAACGAATCTCAATCAGCAATCTAGTTGCAAAGCAAGAGATCTACTGTTTCATCCTAACACGTGAATCAGTACTAAAATCCTTTAACCAGGTAGACTTAACAGTCTATTGTAAAATCTCTTTACCGAGTGCATACTTCATTGTATGTTTGTAAATCCTTTAACAAGGTGGATCTAGCAATTCTTATTGCTCCTAACAGGGCAGATCATTAGAAGTGATCAAATTGTAAGCCTTAACCGGCCAACTTTATTCTGCAGTACTAAAGCTTTGTGGGTTTCATCCCCACCCCAGTTTTACTTTCTTTTTTGGAAGGTTTCTGGGTAACCAAATCTATGTGTCATTGTTGTGAATGTTTTTAAGTTTCATGCTTTCTATATGCATAAAGAAAAAGTGAACTATATGTTAATACATCTGTAATTGTAAGAAAATTTGAAGTTACTGATTCACCCCTCCCCTCTCAGTAACTTGGTTAATTCTTGAATATTTCCAACAATTGGTATCAGAGCTCTTGTTGGTTCTCAAGATAAAGCTTAACTAGCTTGAGCAAAGATCCAAGACAATGGAGGTATTCAAACTGAACAAGGTGATTGAAAATGAAAAGCTAGATCTGGAAATGGCCATAGCTAAACTAAAGGAAGCAAAAGAACATCTTTCCCAATCCTTAAGAAGAAGGAAGGAACTTGCAAATCAGATGAATGATCAGAATTACATTGAAGAAAAGGTTGAAGATCTTTTTCCCTCAAATAGCTCAGTTGAAGCAAACAATGCTGTCAAAGAACTCCTAGAAAAGAATGGGTCTCTGCAGGAAGAAGTGAGAAAATTAAAAAGAGAACAAGAGCTACACTCAACAAGATTTTGTGAGATCTTACAACAAAGAAACAAGTTGAAAGATGAATTAGATGGAAGGAACAATGAAGTCCAAAATAAAACCCTTCAGCTAGAAAACCTAATTGATCAGATCTCCCATACAAATGAGGAAATTCTGAATCTAAGATTAGAAATAGAAAACACAAGAGAAGAACTAAGATCTGAAAAGGAAATCAATCTAAGATTGGTGGATGACCTAAACACCGAAAAACAAATCAATGAAGGAATGCTGAAAAGCCAAGAAGACTTGAATCAGCTGTATGAGCGAAATCTGCATAGGCAGAAAGGAAAAGCAGGACTTGGATACAAAGGAGAAGGTGAATCTTCTAAGCAAGGTACTCAAAGAAATCAAAAACCTACTTGTAATCATTGTGGTAAAATAGGACATACTTCAAATAAATGTTGGAACAATGAAAAAGCAGAATTCAATGGAAAATGCTACAACTGCAATCAACATGGTCACAAAGCAAATGAATGCAGGGAAAAACCAAGATTCAGAGGTAACTGTCACAACTGCAACAAACAAGGTCACAAAGCATCCAAGTGCAGATCCAAGACATTCAATCCAGCAGAACAAATTATGAAAGCAATGTTTGGATGGGACTACAACACCTGGTGTAGATGTCATTACCGTGGAGAATATGGACACATTGGCATGAACTGCATAAAACATCATCTAAGGAAAAGAGATACTACCGTAAGATGCTTCAAATGCACTAAACTCAGTCACATAGCCAGAAACTGCATGAATGCTAGTGAAGTTGAAGATGGAAAGAAGAATGAAGCAACTAAGGTTAGGAAACAGGTGAGACAAAAGTGGATTCCTAAATCTACCAAGCAAACCAGTCCAAGTAATGGAATGGGTGGCTCTACCGACTCAAATAAAATTTCCAAGAAAGCACTGGAACTGCATTCTCCTAGACAAACCTCAAGCAGTTCCAGAACTGAATTAAAAGAAAGATCTAAATCAGCATACAAGATGCAGTAAGATCACAGGAAGGTCGGTACCAGTCTTAACCGAACAAGGTCGGTATTAGTCTTTACCGAGCGAGGTCGGAGCAATATGAATTCTCGAGATCACCGAGTTGGGAAGTCTTCACCGAGCAATTAATTCTTAGTGGATGACAGTCTGTCAAAATTCATACCCTAATTTTTACTGAGCATTAATGACAGAGTTGTAAACAAAAGGCAAGAAATCGAACTCATTTCTCACCGTGAATTTTAGCACTTTGAGAGTAGAAAACTTCAAGAGCAATCCAGCGACTCAAATACCTTTTGCAAATTTTTTTTTTCTGTGAGCTACCATGGCATCATCCAGCACCTCAGCGAAGAAAGGATCCAAAATGTTAGTCCAAGGGGAATGGAGAGCACCAGATTTCAAGATCGTGCCTGCAATTGCAGCAGCCCTAGACCCGAACAGAGCTCAATCTTAGATTCCTCCTAAGGTACTACTTATTAACGATATTCACAATCATTTCAACTGTGCAATTCATGAAATGGGGAACCTAGAACTAGATATTGTGCGTGAAGAACTGTGTGTGGATGTAATTCTAAAACCTGAGCACAAACATCTGGAAGATAAGGGATTAGTTCACATTGCACATTTACCTCGAAACTTTCGGGAGAAATGGGTTAGATACATTCTCAGCCGTATACATGATGGCAAGATTTGGCTTGAGCAACCCATAGAGATCACCAAGAAGATGATTCATCAAATCACCGGTCTTCCCATGTTGAACAAAGAAAAAACTACCAAAACCCTAGGTCGGTCGGAACTGGAAAAGAAAACCCTAGCCGAGTGGGATGGTAGAGGCATGAAAGTTAGCAGCATTACCGATGCTGAACTAAAGTTTGGTACACACATAATTTCCCATAAAATATACAGTTCAAGCCAACAGAATAGTGTCTCCTGTGAAGCTATTGACCTAGCATACAAAGTGGTCAAGAACAACTTATCATTTGACCTTGCAGATTTATTGTTAAAACAGTTTAACAAGAACATGGAAAGCATTCAAACTTCCAAAAACAATCCATGTAAGTTTGGATCCCTACTGGTCTGTTTATTCTTCTATGTTCAAAAGTTCTTCCCTTCCAAAGGAAAAGTTGTATGGAGAAAAGATGTGCCAGTCCTTTATGAGATAAATGAATACATCTTAGAAATGGGTGAAAATTTTGAAAGCATCATGGATAGTTATTTTGAGTCTTTCAAAGAGAAAATGAATGACAGATTCCGGATTCCACAGAAGTTGGTGGAGGATTACAAGGATGACATTTGTTTCATGGTAGACTGTGACAATGTATATATTCAAGCAGCTTAACCGAGGATTGTATATGTAAAACCTCTTCCTTATGAGGTAAATATTGATGAAACCAAGAATATCATTGAAGCCCTTCTTAATCAGCCTGTTAATCCCAAAGCTCCATATTTTGGAACATATGATGAAGCAAAGGTGAGAATTGGATTAAGCATAAAAATTCCATAGGCAGTAAACAAAGGAAAGAAGAGGATAGCCAAAATGCAAATGCTAACCGAGGACAAAGGAGATAACGATGAAGAACAAGAGGAAAAGGATGAGAAAACAGAGGAACCAGAACCTGCAAAGAAGAAAGGAAAGGTTTTCATCACTAAGGCACCTAAGCCTCCCACTGCTGTATTTACAAGGAGAAGTGCAAGAGGTAAGGCAGATAAAGATAAGGCAGAGAAGGCAGACAAAGATATAGTATTCAAAAGGTCTCCTCTAAACTTTCAAGAGAGGATCAAACTTTTTAGAGACGGATCAGGATCTGGAGTAAGTAACATAAAATCTTTTAAATATGAAACCAGATAGGAAACAGAATAGAAGGAAATAGAAGATGCTGTTATTGAAAAGATGGGACAGTGGAAATACTCTCTTGATGAAATAGCCCCATAGGTTCCAACAGTCTTATTAAATCCAATAAAAATGAGATGGAGCAATGCAAAGCAAACTGTGATAGACATATTTGATCAAACCCTGAGACAGTTAATGCCGAACTTGAAAAATGATGAAGTAAAGAAGGCATTAAAGGAAAATGAAAGTAAGATGACACTAAAGTTCAATACTTGTTTGATTCTGATCAATAATATTGAATCGGTTGTGAAGGCTGCAAATGCCACATGGAAGAACATATACCATCTTCACCAACTGAGTATTGAAACAGTAATAATAAAAGATATTGAAGATGACAGTGATGAACAAGAAGAAGCCACTGAGGTAGATGAGACTGTGAGAATAGCAGCAGAAGTCATTGCATCACTTCCTACCTCTCCAGTAAAAGTTTCTACATCTAGCCCGGAGACACCTTCAAGCATGGTTGTGACAACTTCAACTTTTGTCCAATCACCTATAGCAACCATAGAAGCAACCACCATTTCTTCTACCGAGTTGCAGTCTCCCACTTCATCAAGTTTTCCAGCAGTAAGTATTCTAGTTTTTGATTCTACAAGTGTAAATATTTTAAGTTCTCCAGTAGATAGTGTGCCAGTCTCTATAGCCAGTCCTACTATGTCTATTGTCACTACTACTAAGGCATTAAGTACAGATAAGCCTAAGGCTCTACCGAGTATAAAATTTTTGGGTAAGAATATAGTAGAGGATATAGACCTAGATGAAGAAATAGAGATTCCAACGTTAGATTTTGCAAATCTATCAGCGGACCAAATGCAAAATATAGGTGAAATCCTCCAAAGGAAAGCAAAGCAAAATAAGCTTAAAGAGGAGAGAGACAAGGAATATCAAATCATTAAGGATGCTAAAGACATTTTGTCTGATGCATTAGGTATTAAAGTAGATTCCTCTCAACATGTTTTGCTACAATTAGCTGAAGCAGTAAATAAATACAATGAGGATTCATTTGGGATAGAAAAGTTAGTTGAAAGAGCCAAGAAGAGATTCAACAATAAAGTGCTTGAGCACATTGCTCAGCACATAGCTATTAATCAAGTGGAATTGTCTTTAGATTTGTCAAATATTGAATCCACCTATTCGAATGTCACCTCTCTTTTGGCTAGACTGTGCAATATTGCCGAGTTCACAAAGGATGTTAAGGATAAAATGAATAAAATGGATGAGGATATGAAGATTAGCATACAGAAGCTACAACTTGAACCAAGTTCAAGCTCTGCTCATCACATGAAAGTCTCATACCTATCAAATATGCAGTCAGATCTACTAAAAGAGGACACAAGGATCCGGTCCACACTGCTAGACATCCAGAACATGATCCTTCCCATCATGAATATAATGTATAAGCACATTGAACATTCCAAAACATTGATTCATGACAATCATTTCTCTATAGCAGATCACATGATTGAACTCTCTGCAGAAGTCCAAATTGCAATCCAAACATGCAAGATTCTGCAAGAAAATTGGGACAGAACCCTGGCACTAATCATGAAGGTACATTCTGATTTTCTATCAAATTTTGGATTCTCTCTGTAAATCACTTGTATATACACCTTTGGCATTATCATCAAAAAGGGGGAGAGATGTATAGAGGGAGATATGTATAGAAGGAGATTTGTATAGAAGAAAAAGTTAGCACATTGAAAGGGGGAGATAATGTATAAAGCCCTATGACAAAGACAAATCTAAATAAATCTTAGTATGATTCATGTATATAAGTTTTGAGCAATAAGTGTTTTTGTCACTAATGCCAAAGGGGGAGATTGTTGGCATTAAGCAGAATTGCCACTAGTGACAACACTTATTCGCATTCTGAGTGCAAACCAAGCAGAACAGTGCAGAACGAGCAGAACAGTGCAAACCGAGCAGAACAGTGCAAACCGAGCAGAACAGTGCAAACCGAGCAGAACAGTGCAAACTGAGCAGAACAGTGCAAACCGAGCAGGATAGTGTAAACCAAGTAACATTATGTCTACCGAGTCACCAGTATTTACCGAGTTCAAAACCTACTGAGTGGTTAGTATGAACCGTGCCTTCACTTCTATCGAGTGCATGATGATGCCGAGTAATGCAGTGGACGCCGAGTATCAGAAAGTCACTGAGTTAGTTTGCAAGAACCGTGTAACCATACTTGGGCCGACTTAGTGGCACTTATGTTTATTTGTCAAGCTGACTTTGTAATTGTAATTAATTGTTTAGACTTGTATATAAACAATGTTGTAAAAATGTCAAGATGTAATTATATGAGTATGTATGTGAATAAAAAGGAAAGGCAGAGATAAGCGAATTACAAAGGGCTACAACAGTATAGGGAACAACAAAGACAAATTCATCATAGAAGGCGATCAGTACATTCAGCGAATCTCAATCAGCAATCCAGTTGTAAAGCAAGAGATCTACTGTTTCATCCTAACAGGTGAATCAGTACTAAAATCCTTTAACCAGGTAGACTTAACAGTCTATTGTAAAATCTCTTTACCGAGTGCATACTTCATTTTATGTTTGTAAATCCTTTAACAAGGTGGATCTAGCAATCCTTATTGCTCCTAACAGGGTAGATCATCAGAAGTGATCAAATTGTAAGCCTTAACCGGCCAACTTTATTCTGCAGTACTAAAGCTTTGTGGGTTTCATCCCCACCCCAGTTTTACTTTCTTTTTTGGAAGGTTTCTGGGTAACCAAATCTATGTGTCATTGTTGTGAATGTTTTTAAGTTTCATGCTTTCTATATGCATAAAGAAAAAGTGAACTATATGTTAATACATCTGTAATTGTAAGAAAATTCGAAGTTACTGATTCACCCCTCCCCTCTCAGTAACTCGGTTAATTCCTGAATATTTCCAACAGTGTATTGTATATGAATTTTTATGAATGTTTTCTTGTTAGATTAGAAGCATTTCATGAGAGTCAGTAATACAACAGTACAACATATAAAAAAGGGGTTGAGAAAGTATTAGAATAGAATCAAGTATGTGACACACATAATCAAAATTATATATAGTATACTATCTCCCCATGCTATAGAACATGTATAAATCTAAATGAATATTGAATTGTCACAATGAATTAGTTAGGCACTTTGGCTAAATTTGAGTCAGTTTTACACAAAGGATTTCACTTTGTGCTACCTCATCCTACTATGTGTAAAATTACACATGACACATAGTAGGATGAGGTAGCAAAAAGTGAAATCATTTATGTAAAATTGACTCAAATTTACCCAAAGTGCCTAACTAATTAATTGTTACAATTAATTATTCATTTACATTTATACATGTTCTATTGCATGGGGAGATAGTGTTCTAGATATAATTTTGTTAATGTGTTTCACATACGTGATTATATTCTAATACTTTCTCAACACCATTTGATATGTTGTATTGTTGTATTACTGATGTGTGTGTGTGTGTCTACACACACACACACACACACACACACATGGATGGTTTTGAATTTATTTTATATCTATTGATGGACACTTGGGGGTGTAGGTAATATGTTATAGTTTTTCTATTTTTATGATATTAAATATATATAGTTATATTATGATATTATTATCAAAACTCAATTGTATAGTTTGTCATCTTATATTTCATGAATAATAGTAGTTCACATGAATATAATTCTCATGAAAATGAATTGATCTAATTAATACTTGTTGTATTTAGGGGATGTTCACATGGTCAAAATATTGGGACTTCATAGAAAGTAACCCATCTCAATACTCAAATATTAGACCCACATAGTTTTCTATATTAACTATAGAAACTTCAACAAATATTATTTCTTATGAATCATTTATTGTAGCACCTAATTAAATCATTTAAAATCAAAATAAAATCTCAAGTAGATTAAGGAATTCAACTCCAAATTGTGAGTATTTTAAGGTAGTCTTGATGCGCAAAGTAGAGAGCCCAGTTGGGAAGTTACATTATGAAGAAGGGATTCGACAAGTGCAAGCATACAAGGCTCAAACAATAACATCCTTTTACCCAAATTGACCTTTCAAATCTTCTCACTAACTTCAAATGCCAAGGTCTGAATGAGGTGGATTTAGTAGAACTTTCAAGTATCTTCTCCACTTCTACTTGTAATATTTCATCGAAGTGAGAGAAAAAGAAGTGGGTATTTAATGAATCTAACCATAAACAATCTATATTCTACAAAAACATAAAATAATATTACTACTCATAATTATTTATATGCTTAACTAATTATTATTATAAAATTATACAATAAAATTTTGATAATAATATCATCAGGAGAATCTTGATAAAATATCAATTAGATCCACTCCTGCACATTCGAGCAAAAATCAAAATATTATGATTCAATTTTTTAACATAGTAGGTTATTATTGGTGTTATGCTTGGTGCATCAAAACTAATTCAAACTATTCAAAATATCTTTGTAGTTTGATCAACTCCAAATTTAACAACACCTCCATCATACTTTTCAAGCTTCAGAAACTTAATCTTTTCACCAGTTCTGTGATTTAAACATCCATTATTCTTCATATTACAAACTTATTCATATGGAAAATAAATACATTTTAAAAATACACGCTTATGTAGATTCAATAGAAATACACTTATAAAATACAAGATTTTGCAAATTAAGAAGAATGATGGGTAAAAGCACAATTGAGTATCATCTTTTGGGCTAACTCAAATCACTCAACCTAGTTAGACTTGGCCGAGTTAGACTCAGTCGAGTCTAACACAACCGAGTACATGTAGGTGGCATGCGATGTTGAATGGCCTAAACGTGGCTGAGTAGACTGGGTCGAGTGGTACTCAGCCAAGTAGGACTTGGCCGAGTCTATATGGTATTTTAATTAGAAAAAAACATCCCAGACCCCTCATTTGCACATTATTTGGCTGCTCACGAGGGGCCATGAAAATTTATAAAAAAACTATAAAGTTTAATAAAAAACCTATCTTCTAAACTCCCAATTTCTCTTTTTCAATAGATTTGAGCAAAGGTGAGCTTGATTTCTATTCTTCTAAGTATTTATGTTGAAACTCACTATATTTTCTCCACCATATCATGAAGCCGCTCTCTTCAAATAAAAAATTCATTGAAATACTTTTGTCATCAATCATCTTTGACAAATTAAATTCAAAAATCTTTGAGGCTATTCTTTAGATAGGCGTTAATATTTTTCTCTTGCTGAAAATTTGTCAAGTCTATAGTAGCTTCTTTTACATGATCCCAAAATTGAGAATCCTCTATTAAGGATGAAAAAGCTTGATATTTATGTTTAACTATTTATAATGATTTATATGTTTAACTAGTTATTATTATTAAAATATAAAATTAAATTTTCCTAATAATATCATAAAGAGAATCTTGACAAAATATAGATTATATCGGCTCCCACACATTTGAACAACACTCAAAATATTATGATTTGATCTTTTAATAAAGTAACTTATTGTTATTATTATCCTTGGTCTATCAAAAATAATTGAACGTATTCCAAATATCTTGGTAGTTTGGTCAACTCAAGTAAGGATCAATACATCTATTATGTGGTGTTGTTATACACATTTTTATATTATTTTATAACAAGAACCTTATAGCTATATGTTTTAATAAGAGTTCTATGTATCCTTTGCATAACAACATTTTCTTTCAAGTCATTCCCAGGAAATCTAGCATCATTTAAAACATGATATATCTTCTATAGATACCTTGTTATATTATCATATTCTTCTATCCACAAGCATCCATATCTAGCTTTAGCATTCTAAAACTTACCTTGTTTGACCATATCATCTCCTTCATAAGTACTTACTAACTTTTCAAAACATCATGAGTAATTTCTAAAGATATAACTTATGTTAAATCAATTTTATAAATAGAATTAAAAATACTATATCTTTCTTTCTCATTTACCTCATAGTCCTTGATCTCATCGAGTGTGTTCAACCTACTCACTAGTTGTACATATGTTTACTCAACAATATTCCGAGTTTCATAACTAAGAGAGATCATATATCCTTGCATCCACACCTTTTAGTAAGCATATATACTCAAATCCATGAAATATAGGTAGTGTCAATTTTTACACTATTAGGATCTCTTTAAGTGGTTACACTCTTCTCTAAGGAACCAACTCTTTGTTGGTAGTTGTTCAAAGCATAGGATAATTAAGAGGAGGGGTAAATCAGTTGTCAATAAAATCTTTGAAATAATTCCTAGAATAAAATACACAAAAACATATCCTTAATTATTTAACCACGGAAAGTTAACAAAAATAATAAAAAATGAAAAATTCACCTTCATAATGGAACACAAAAGTATGTGGAAAATTAATTCTAAAATATATAAGAACATTTGTTAAGGTGATACTAGTTAAGGTTATTTTTACATGGAAAGACTCATTTTTAAATATATCAATTCCTAAAGAAATAAGGCTCATTTACAAAGTTCTTAATTCCTATATGAAGAAGGAGAAAAGAGAATAGATCTACAAATGATGCACTTCACTAACTCAGAAAAATTATTTTTAGATACCTTCATCTCACTACTTCCAATAGGTAGGAAATGGAAGTATCCATTTCTCAACACCATAGTTCACACTACTTCATACACGCAAGGAGAAAAATCATCTTTGATACATCCCCATCACATATTAACACACTTTCACAACACTTACACAAGTATATACATGTACACTATACATATTCCTTAACAATTGATCCTTTATTTATACCATCCTTTCATTTGTAAAATCTCTCACTATCAGCTAATAATCTTAGACAAACATAATTTTAAGTAGGTTCACACTAAAAATTTCCATAGTCTAATGGAATGAGAAGTGAAAAAAAAACCAACTTAATTAGGACCAATAATAAACAACATCCATGTTACATTACAGCTTAATTTTATCGAGATAATTAATTGAAGTGTAAATACTCAAGGTTGGCCAAACTTAGACTAAGTGTAATGGCCTAAATTTTCACCCTTGTGTAAATACCCATTTCACATCACCATTACTTTTGTCTATGAATCAAAATTCACATCACCCACATATATGTGCTTTCCTTTCCATGTCATCACCCATTTAGAATCCTTAACATGTATCCTAGATGGCTAAGGACATGCACTTGACATTCTAGTGTCAAAAAATATAGAGATTTGTAACTTACCATTGAGGTGCTATGAACTACAAACCTACAATCATGACACTTGATTCCATTTACCAAATTTACAAGAGTTTTCCTACATGTATTATAATCCCATTTTTTCTCCTTATTTGTTCTATCTTAATAGTTTGAGCTACTTCTTGGTCACTTTTTGTTCCTCTTGGAATTTTTAACTATCTCTTGATCTTTTAAGATTTTCGCACATCTTCAATATCCACCATTTTTACACACTTAAAGCATAGGTTTTAAAGTAGCAACTTTACTATGATGAGTCTCTACCAGCACTCACATACATTGTTCTTGTTTCATGGTGTTAAGGGGACTCTTTTTACCATTCATTTTTTTCATTAGATAATATTATTATTATCTTTACCTTTTCTCTTAATAGTTATTATCATCTACTTTCATTATCACTTATCTATCACCATTGTGTATATACAACTACTATGCTGGTGGAGACACCAAAGCAAGGATCTGGATGAGGTAGGTCTCCAAATAGCCTATCCCAAGCCTTTTGTTGTCTATATGTGTGAAGGTTTCTTGGAGTTATATGACCTAGGTTACTTCATCCAACTCTAATTCTTATTTATTATTCTCCCTTCTCTTTTTATTTATTTATTCCTATCAATAAAGTACTAATAATAGTTTTAATTCAGTTATTCCTTTCCTTTTAGCACATTAGTCAGTATCTCATTAGTCTATTTACTTTTTGGATGTATTTTTTTCACTCTATCAATACAAGATTTTAGCATGTCATGATTTCATCCTATAACTGCACTATTATTTTTGACATATTCTCACATCTAGGGTAGTGAGCTTGTGGAGCTTGATGTGTCTTTGTCATAGTTCTTTCTATTTCATTATCTAAATATTTTATTATATTAATTTACTCAAGAGTTATTTACATTTATCTACATTAGGTACTTAGTTAATTAAACTTATTTTTATTAAACACGGTACAACTTAACCATAACACTTTAAACTAATTTCCAATAGAATATTAATATTTAAAATCCCTAGTTCTACATGCTGGCTGAAGTGGGGTGGCACAAAGGAAAGTTCATCCCTTGTGATTTTTAACCAGCATCTAGGTTGGTGCATTTTTCCTTCTCCACATTTGGGTGAACTTGACACAAATCTTACATTTGATAAGCTCATCTAATAGTCTATATGTTGTCAATTTCTATGAGCTTTATAGCCTAGACCACTTTGGGAAATTTGGTGTGAAGGTCTGTGAGAAGTAGTGTTCCTTCTGGCTGATAAATTTCTACCAGGCCAGGTCCCATATTTACTAGGAATATTGGTCCTAAGGTCTATTTAGCATCTATTTTTTTGTTGGTTGATGACTATTTCTTCTTTTCATGGTTGATTTACTTCTGACTTGGGTTTTTGGTCCCTGTAAAACTAGTTTATATTTAATAAAAAATATTATATATTAAAATCCATGAAATATGATGATGTAGCACACAATCCTCTGTTAACAATAATATTCAATTACCAGATAAAGACACAGATTTGAAACCTTCAATATTGTTCATTCATCACTGACTACCTCTACAATTCATTGCAAACTCTTAAGTAACCAAAAAACTAGAAAAAATAAGAAATCCAAAAATTACCCTTTTTTTGGCAATTTTTCCCCACAGGTGTTTTTTGCCAGTTTTGGTAATTTTTGAAACAACACCTAAAAAGCTAAGATTTTCCCTAAACATGCCCTCGACTAAGTTAGAATGAATTTACAACTAATATCTAAGATTTGATAACATAAACTCAAATTTATTACAAAATAGAACTTTCTAAAAACTAGAGAAAAAACACTAAAAGCTGATTTTGGAGCCCGAGATGAAACTTTCAGCTCCTGAAAATGTGCTAAAATAGACCCCAGTCAATCTGAGATCATTGGCAAAACAAATTCCACCACCTGAGGCACGCACCCAAATTTTTTTAGCAAAAACCCAGACCTGAGTCAAAAGTTATGGTCTTTGGAAGTTTCTGTATGAGATGATGACCTACGGAGGGCCCTGCATCATATGATTACATAGATATTAATAAATGTACAAATATTACCATCACTATAAATGATATTTTTATGAGATGTAAGATTGGTGTAATAAAATTTAATTACTATAACTTGTAAAATTATCCTCATAATAACATGTTATTATTAGAATTGTTAATCTTTCGTTGAGTGTATTATTTATTTATTTGAGGATAAACCAAGGTATCCTCATTTTACTTAATTTGGATATTCCTATAGAATGCCCACATGTATTTTGTGCTCTAGTCCAAGTCAGAGGACATGTCACAATCCATAATTCCTTTTATATTTATGAAAATTATCTTATCCTCCTCATGAGGATCTTAACACTTTGCACATACCTATTATGGATGATGGCATTCATATATTGGTCATTTACTTAGTAACTCCTCTCCTCATCTCTATTTAAGATATGTTCCTCTTTCATTTCTCTAGATGAAGTTATTGTAATGAGAAACTCTCTCTCTCTCTCTCTCTCTCTCACACACACACACACACACACACACACACACATTTTATGCTATGGCTTCATTCATAATGTCACAAAGGGGTTTTTCTTTGATTTTCCTCTTTCAAAATCTTGTTGTCTCCTTGTCTTGGCTTTTGGATGCTTTCTCCTTGTACTTGGTTTTATCATGGTACCATCTACTTCATTATCTATCTTACTTGGATTACTTTCTTTCCTTACTCTCTTTATTTTTTTTTACATGGTATCAGAGCTTGGGTTGGTAATCATGGTTTGAGTGTAGTTTCAAATTTTACCATTCTTGGGAGAAAATATCAATGTAGACTCTTGTTTGAGAGAGGCACTTGAGATTCTTTTTCTAAATTTTATGTTGCGGGTTTTATTATTGGATTTATTATTTTCTCTGAGCCTCTTTGGTCGACTTGCTACCAGAGAGTTGTATTTGGATTTTTTTTTGGGTTTGGATGGTTTATCACCAAACTCATTTTCATTTAGCTTAGTTAACCTCTGCCGAGAAACCACAAGTTTTAACATTTTGTTTCAATTGTTGTTTGCAGTATTATTTTCATCTACATTTCTTAGCTTCAATACTAATGTTTCTAATCTTTTTCCTCTGTCATTCTTTATTGCATGATTCATAAAAAAAAATCTCAGATCTTGTTTTACAATATCTTTGTGCATATAGGTTTATTTTATTTGTTTTGCAGGCATAGCTTTATTTTAATGTACACATATGTTATTCTTTCATATATATCTTGTTGTATAAGAACCTTGAAAACTTTTTCTTTAACAACATATTCAAATTTCAAACAAATCCAACGATTGACCTTGGAGAAATGGTCCCTCTACAAGGAGTGTATTTTCCATGACAATCATTCATTCATCCTTTATCTCTCCTTCATTTTGTTTGAATTTTGTTTTCTTCTTATGTCCCTTGTTTAGTTGTGTGATCTATTCTTCTTCGATCTTTCTATCTCCATGTGTGAGCCATCCTAGTTCATTTAAATTTTTTTTTGAATCAAATAGTTTAGCATGCCCCACTTCTTGTCTTCAAAACTATTTTGATCAAATTTTTTACTACATGTCTTTCCAAGAGATCTCTATCATATTCCTTTCATTGTGTGTTTGTGTCCTTGTATTCTCTTTTCTTTCAACATTTTCTACTTTAACTGAGGTTGTGTGAGCTTCTTTTTTTTTTTCCATTCAATTTTTCCTTGTCTAAATATTTGTCTATTCTTTGAGTGAGAAGCTTAAAATTTTAGTTATCTATCCAAACCTTGTGCAACTTATGTTCTCTTTCTTATTTAAAACCTTTCATATCTTCTTTCATCCTTGAGTGAGTATTCCTTCTTGCGTAACTCATTGGTCTTCAGGGTTTTGCTTGAATCCTTCTCATTTTTTATTCCACTTTACATAAATCTGTATTTGTATTACGTACGTCCTTGTAGTTGTGTTGTATTTCTTGTACATCATAACATTTCTTGCATGTTCTTTAGCCATTGCCTAACTTTGTGTTGTTTTTTTAATCTTTGCATAACCTTTCCTCTCTTTACCTTTGCATGAGTCTTTATTATTTCTCCCTTGAGTTCAAATTATCCATTCTTTCTCTTGTTTTTACCTTTTCGAGCATTATTCTCTAGCTTTCTCTCTTTAGTTATTGTGTTTTATTCTATTTTATTGGTTTAGTCTAGTTTTGTGTTCTATGTCACTTAAGACTAGTCTTGTTCATGCCTTCTCCATTACATTTGTCCCCCTTATTCTCTATTTTTTGCATCTTTTCTTCTTCCCAACATCTGTTGTGGCAATCATCAGTCTCTATAATATTTTATACTTTCAAATTTTTTTGACCGTGTTCAACATTTTTATCGTTCTTTGACTATGTTCAAATTTAGGTGGCCAAATCCAAATTCTAGTTGTCTCTGCATGATTCTGATAATTCCTTTCAGTTAAACTTTTATTAACTTAGTTCCTTAAATGCTCTATTGATTTGCTCTTAGTTACAATTTTATGCTTTATAGCATGTATTTATGCTCAAGGTAGCATTTTATGGTTTTATACCATTGATTAATATGCATTTTATTGTATTTTATGTATTTTTTCTATTACTGGTAAAAATATGTAACTCGGGACCTGAAACCCCTTACAACACAATTAAAAAAGATAAGTTATTAAAACCACCCAAGTGAAATAGGGCTCTGAAAACTAGCCTGCCAACAGACCCGACCTAAGCACAAAAACCCAATGACAAACACACATAGAAAGCAAAAAATAGAAAATAAAGAAACTAGGCATACTCTAGTAGAGTTGCCTCCATATCTTTTTTAGCCTTGAACATTTTGGTAATGGCCACATTGAGGTCTGAAAGCTCCAAAATCCTCTCCTAGATCTTCTTCTTCTTTGATGATCTAGTGCATTTTCCAGGTCCAGATGGATCCTCATCATCATTGGTATCATCAATTTTAGCAAGGGAACCAACATTTAACTCCTAATTGATGTTACTAATGCAATCTACTGCACTCCCCATAAACTGGTTGGTGTCCATCATGATCTTCTTGAGAGTGGTCTGCATCTTGTCAATCTTATCTTGCTTCAAGCCCACCTCATCCCTATTCTCCCCATCTTTGGTCCTGCCATCCAACCCAACACCCCATCTTTCCTCAATAATGTCCACTTTGGCGAAGAGAGATTTCAGGTTGAGGCTCAGATTTTTTATCTCATGAAAAAACCATTTGACTAGACAGAAGGAATACATGGACATCATCTTGTCCATTTGCATGACACCAAAAGGAGTGTCAATTGTGTCCTCCAAATCTTCTTTGAGGAGCTAAAAATCCCTCTCCTATATATCAAAATTCTTAAGGAAAGGGATAGTTCTAGAAGAGATCAAAATATACTTTTCTAGAAGGGTCTCCTTAGCTCTCACATCATTCTATTTTTTATTTGACACCTCTTCAGTAGTAAAAACATTGTTCGGAGAAATGGGGACATCATGGTCCATAGAACTCACATAGTCAACTAGGATAGGGACCTTATGATCCCCAGGATCACTATGATCACCTATATCCAACAAAACCTCAATGTTTTTAATCCTGTTTGCTTTAGTTTCACTCCTAGTGGTAGAAAAAGAGTCCTTTCTATCATTCTTAGGCTTTTTCATAGAAATCCCTGTAAAGCCCGAGAAACTTCCAACACTAGCCCCCTCTGACTTAGTCTCCATACCACTTTTCTTATCAAAATTCAATTTTTTAGAGGATGAGCCCTCCTTAACCGTAGCTTCCCTACCTCTCTTGGCTAAGGTAATGGAAAGCCCTCCCTCTAGAGGCTAGGGAGGTTAAGGAATGAGAGCCACCTTCTTACTATTATGCTCAATAATGAGAAGAATAAGACCTTCATGCAGGATTAGCTTATTATGTTTTCTTTTATGCTCAATAATGCTCTACGAATGGGAAGTAAGAAAATAAAAGGGAAACAAAACCCTAACCTTGTGCCTAAAGTGAAAGAGAAGGAAAAAATGATAAGAATGGGACTTTTAATACCGCCTGTCAAGAGTAATGTATTCCATAATGGCCACCATTACGTTGGACCAGATCTCTTTGAAGCTAAGGACATTATAGCAACCCCTAGTGGCTTTAACTAGTTTCTCATCTTCCTCTTCATCCTTAGGGAAATGAGAAATAAAATTATAAGAGACCTTCTTGTGCCTATAAAATTTCATCGCTTTCGAGCTAAGGCCTGAGAACTTAGTAATGAAATCCTAGGTAATTTTGACATGCATCCTCCCAATGGTAACCGTACTTTCCTTTGAACTATCAACAAAAATTCTTGGTAACCTCTTCATCAAAACCATGAAGTTTCTCCATGAAAGCGGTAAGCCCTCCTTTTCATAGCTTTTACAAAACATCCTTCTCATCCTTCCACCTCTTGAATCTCTTGGGTTCATGATGATTTAGGTTTCCACCCATCCTTACTTCTCGAGGAGTAGGGCTACAAAGAAAGACAAAAAAATATTTGAACAAGACAAAAAATCTGAAATGGAAACAACTTGTCACACCAATAAAAAAACTCATGTGTTCTCCTCTCATTCTTGGGAATGCCAAAAATTTCCATAATGATATAGTCACCCTTATTGTATACCAGTCTTATCATTAAAGATACAAAGATACAACACATCAACTCTCCTACAGTGAATCTTGTCATACACCACCTTAGCTTTTACATAGACATTAATTTTACCACCTCCTTGCCAAGTAATGATACCATCCAATGTGACAGCTAGGTTAACCCAATTCATCTGCCATCCCATTAACCTCATGATAAACATGTTAAATAAGTAATTCTTGTAAAGTGTTAATAATTATAAGAGAATCTTTGATAATATCTTTGATTGTCCATTCAATGGTTTAGAATTACCCTTGACGCAATCTAAAATGTCTATCAAATCACCTTCGATCAAAAATTTATTATATTTAGATAAATCAATAATTTTAAAAGTTTGAAAGAGACCCGCCACTTCTACCACATGGTTAGACTGAATCCCAATGGGGAGTGCCACCACAACAATGCACTTAGCCACATCATCCCTTATCATTCCACCACACCCAGTAAGACTCAAGTTTCCTTTGGAATCCCCATTGAAATTAACCTTGATCCAACCCTTGGGGAGAGATAACTATAACAAATTTTCTTGCTCCAACCTAGAAGCATTGCGGACAATGTTAGGATTAAGACCAACAAAAAAATCTAGCTTCTAGCATAAAGTGTACTCATTGTTCTCCTAGATACTTCTTTTGATTTTATCCACCACCACAGCCAAGGGCAACTAGGTATTTCTGAACACCCTGTCATTGAGCTCTCTCCATATTGTTCAAATGACATGTGCAACAATAATATTCCACAGGTTCCTTTCAATACCCACATCAACATTTCTCCATTGGATAAAAATATCCTACAAGCTGCCAGCAAAAACCCAGTGTTGGTTCCAGATGCTAAGGACCAAATTCCAAACTTACCATGAATAAGGGTAGGAGACAACTAGGTGGAAAGAAGTTTTTTCCTCCTTAAAATACAAGAATAAATGATTAACAAACATCATCCCCCTCTTTTAAAGGTTATCCAGTGTAAGAATCTTATTCTGCAAAACCAACCAATAAAAAAATAACTAATTTTAGGTATCAATATCTTGCCCCAAACCTTAGCCCATAATATGGGTGGATCCAAATGGTTCAAGAGGAGAGTACTACCCAAGGTAACTGTGTAGTATCCTAAGGGGTGACTAACCCAAGTCACAGAATCCTCCACCCCCTTCTCAAGATTTTGAAAATTAAGATCCAACATCAATGGTTTAATAATGTCATCCACCCTAATCAGATCAATCCATTACTCCAATAATTACAAACCCAGGGACCAAATCTCTTGTCACATTCTTTGATGAGGAGATAGACATCAAGGGTTGAGGTGAGAGAAGACTTACCAATCTAGTTACCTCACAAAACTTAATACTACATCCATTACCTAGCAACCACTTTGCCCCCATGAGAGAGGTAATTTTAGCTTGCTGGATGCTATTCCAAATAGCATAACTCTCAATCCTGATATCAGACTTGAGAAAGTCCATAATGCCTCTGAACAAAAAAAGGTACTTCTTAAGGATGATCTGGTTCCATTTCTTATTCTCATCATAGATCCAACAAATTTGTTTCCCTAGTAAAGCACTATTAACCACCTTAATTGGATGGACTCTCAAACCTCCCCATTTGAAGGGCTTACAAACCTTGTCCTTGGCCATGAGATATAGCCTATTTCTATCTTCAACTCTGAACTTGAGAAAGCACCTATGGATTTTTTCAATAAGATTAGAAAATTTGGAAGGGATTTTGAAAAGACTCAAAGAGAAAACTGGGAGGCTTTGTAAAGAGGCTTTTAGGAGAAGGAGTTTACCATCTTGACTCAAGAGAGAACTTTTCAATTCAGAAAGTTTTCTATTAAACCTCTCCACTAAGTTGAGCCAAAAAGAATAAGTCAATTTAAAACCTAGGGACATGCCAAGCTAAGTAGCAGGGAATTCCACAATGGAATAACCAATTAGTCTAGCGATACAAACTTGTCTATCTGTCGAAGTATTAATGAAGAACAAAGAGCTCTTCTCCTAGTTGATAGTTTAGCCTGTGGAAGATAAGTAAAGGGAGAGGGCCAATTTAAAATTCTTGGCTTTAGTGATAGATGAAGAGCCCATAATCACAATATCATCCAAAAACTACTCATGGGAACAGGTATGCAAGGATGACGAAGGCTTAATACCTTTTATTAACCCGTTCCCAACAAAGCTTTGAACTAAGCGATGAAGTCATTTGGCCAAGGTAGAAAAATGATAGGAGATAATGGATCGGCTTGACGAAGACCTCCGGTAAGTTTGAAAAATATAGACGAGGAACCATTCATGATGATAGCCATATAAATAGTGCTAATAATCTGATTAAAAAGATCAATAAATTTATCACAAAACCCAAACGCTCTAAGGACTTTCAGTAGTAGAGACCAATCCTCCCATTGAATTAGAAGGCAATGAAGTTAACCATGACAAAGACCTCTGGTAGGTTTAGATCACCATAGGACTTTTATATGTAAGTTGTGGGAGCCCAATTTTAGAAGGTTAACTTCATTTCCTTATTCTTCGAAGGGATCCGTGGAGTTTACCTCCATCCAATGTTTGGTATGCACTTACTTCAGTTGATATTTATCACCTTTTTCCATTGGTTATTTTTCCTCATGGTGAGGATGGTGCTCTTGAAATCCTTCTTGGGATTTTGTTGGATTTCTCATATTTATTTGGAAGGAAATATATTTTTCTCACTCATAATCCTTAGTTCATATTATTATTTAGCGTGTGTCAATTTTTTATTTGTTAAGTTTATCTTCATGTTCATTTAGATTCTTATCCCCTTGATGGCTCATTGATTATGGTACTTGTGTGTATACATGTTTGGAAAAGAAAAGAAAATGTTGATTTTGTGTTTGAGATGTTCTACTCAGATTATGGTTTATTCTATCTCATATATTTATTAGATATTAATAATGTGATGCTGAGTTTGCTTACTTCAGTTGTTAGATCGTGAGACATACAGGTTATGGATTACCTACCTGTTGTGACTAGTTTCACAAATTGTCCATTCGTGATGGGACCCTTCTCCCTCGTGTCCAACCTGCCCTCTTTTTGTCTCATGCTCTGTGAGCAGTGGTCTCAAACAAGACATTTTCTCCCAAGAATATTGGAGTCACAGAATGGAAGGAGGAAGGAATGTGTCAACAGACTAATCTACAAAATAAGAAATCCTTCACTATGCCTGAATTCTTCTTCTGCACTTATTGGAGAGCAAGTCAATGAGGTCAATGAAGGACTGCAACGTAATATAATTTGTGACCATCTCCCAAACCTGCTCAAGAATTCTCTCAAGTGCAGAAGGCACTTGCTAACGAATTTGTTATTGAAGATAAATTATGCAACACACCTGGAATCCCGCTCCCCTTTCTACAGAAGCACAAATGCAAGTTGGTGTAAGAATGAATGTTGACAACAAAGCCCACGAGACAAGAAAAATCCTACTCCATGGATGGTGGAAGTGCAAGTCAATAAGGTCAATGTAGAATGCAAAATAAAAAATCTGCCACAAGAAGAAAATCCCGCTCCTGCACTTATCGGAGTGCAAGTCTCATGACATCACAGAATGAATGCTCAGCAAAACAATCCACCACCCAGTCAAAATCCTACTCCAAGGAAATAGGTGGCGTATTTTCAAGCACATAATAGAATGTGTGCTTTGGACAAAGTCTGCAACCCAATCAAAATCTTGACTTTTCCTTCCCTCAAGCGCAAGTCAACTTGGTCAAAGGAATGATTGTTGAAGAAGAATTCCATGAGGAGATGAAAAGTGTGACCAATATTATCCTCAGGTGCATATGTAAAACATGGCTAGTCACGAGATATATGCTTAAGACAAAATTCGGCACACATCCGAACTCGTGAGCGAAATTTTTTTGACATGAATTTGAAACGTGAAGATTAATCTTTTTTTTTTTAATTTGAAAAAAAATCAACTCAAAGCACTTAGATTAAATCGATATGGATTTTAAAAGAAAATTAATTAATATTGATTTTTATCAATATTTAATTAAAACAAAAAAAATTGATAAAAATAAAAAAGTAATTAAAGAATAAAAGTTCACAAAATTGGAAATTGCTTTAAAAGAAGGATTTTGATGTTTTTTTTCTTAAAATTGAAATTGGTTAAATATTGATTTATTAATATTTAATTAATTAACTTCTCAAATTTTTTTTTAAAAAAAAATCAAAATACCAAAAAATCAGAAAATTGAGAAATGAGAAAACTTCTTCATGTAGACAAAGTGCTCTTAAATTAGCAAATTCTAAAAAAGCGGGAGAAGAACACAGACAAGTGGAAGGAATCTTTAAAAAAAAAAATGGAAACTTGTGTTAAAATGGGACAGCTACCTAATTTTAGCCTGCAGTCTTTAAAGCAACTTTTCGAGTTTTTGAGACCCTATAAGAGAAGACTTTGCTTATTTCATTCTTACACAAATCGAGAGAGCATTCTTGAGAAGAGAGAAAAAGATTATTTCTTAGGAAGTGTGAATAAATTTGTGAAAATTTCAAAATCTTCTTCAGTAAGTCAATCGGAGGTACAAATCTCTATGAGGAGAGAGAAAATTGAATTTTGGACAAGATGGAGAAATTCTGGCAGATCTTTGAATTTTGGGATGAAATGCTTTTCTCTACTTCTTTTTGTCCTCTTATAAGTTTTTTCTTTCTATTTTGTAGATGGTTGAACCTAGAGGAACTAGCGTAAGTAGAAGGCAACTGATCAAGAATGAACAGAGAGAATTCTACTTAGAATCCAAGATTGTCTCGAAGTGGATTGATGTGATGGACATGAATCTTGGATGCCTCGATTTGAGCAAGTTCCAGAGGAGGATGTTTGGCTACAAAGATCATCACCCAACACAACTGGCTGCTCAGATTGTGAACAGTGGAATTGTAGCTGCAGCCAGATTCCCTCCTACATTTCAGCATGTTGAGTTGATTGTGGAATGTGTAAACCATTATCATTCCAGTGATAGAATGATCAAGGACTCAGATGGGAATATCATTGTAGATCTCTCTCCACCAGCCATTATTAAAGCATTTGGGATCCCTTCATCTTAGAGGTTGGTCTTGAAGACAAAGGGGTAGGCACACAAAGTCTAAATGGCAGGAGTTTAGCACTGTGATGAGATCATCAACAACAAATGGATGAGGAGGAATAAAACCCACTACTCCAAGTTTCCCAAGGAGCTTGTCTGGATGGATTTCCACAGTGAATACAATGATTTAATAATGATGCTCAATAGGATATTTAGCTTACCCCACTCTTACTTGTTTGAGACATGGATGTGGTACTTCTTTCAACAGGTAGTAGAGGAGTTCAATCACATCAATTGGGTTGGGTTGATTAGTGACAACCTCGATGAACAACTAAGGAATCTGGAGCATACAAGGAAATTCTTTATGAGCTCATATGTGATATATATATATATGCACAAAATATGAGGTATGAAGGATTGAGTTACAAGGGACTTCTCAGAAGTGGGAATCCAAGGTTAAGGGTCCATGACTGTTACCCACAGCTGCATCTACATGCCATAGATGACTACACTCAGGTTAATGATGCATTTGCAATGCACATCATGAGAACCTTGCAGAAGGGATTGCATATGAGATTGTCATCTGAGGCAATGAAGCTGGTGGAGTAATTTGGGGCAGGGTTCATTCAATTTCCCACCTTCTCCTATATCAGATTGAAAGGATTTTCTGAGCAGCCATTCAAGCTTCAATGGTACCCTACTGATAAAATGGTCTTGTTGGAAGTCACTGGATAGTTGACAGCTTACAACAAAGTCTTGAAGAAGAAGAAGAAGCTAGGACTCAAGTTACCACTATCCATTGGAGGTGATATAGTCAAAGTGTGTCCTTGTCTACCAGTAGCTGAGAGGTCATTCGATGAGCTAAAATTCTTTCATCTACCACTCTATCTAGGAAGGCCATATTTTGACCCATATAATAAGATTAGAGTAGTGGCAGGGATGATGCATCAACACAAGGCTCACCTCAAGGATTTTGGGGCAAATGCAGTTGATGAGAATGAGGTCAGGAAGAGCATGTGCTCTTGATTTCCCTTGGACCTGATCAGGGCATGTAAGATTTTCCATGTTCCTAATCAGATGGAGGAGGACCCAAATGTGCTACAAGAGGTTTTAACACAGATAAAGAAAAGGTCATTCATCCTTACGATTGGTAGAGAAAAGAGATCATGGATCTTGATTTATTGACAAAGCTAGTTGTGGACTTCATAAGGTGGTGGGTACAATGAAAGCTTGGAAGGATGACAGTGTCAAAAGAAGATTGGACCTACAAGTTGATAGGTCATCCACAACTGCGAGATGAGAGACCAAGGAAGCCATCTGGGGGAAGAGTAGAAGAAAGAGACATCCCATCAGGCAGTGCAGGACATAGAAAGGAGAAGGGTGCAGCTTAGGAAGTGAATATAAAGAGGAGATTGGATATTCATGTTGAAGAACCACAACAAAAGAGATTAAGGTTTGAGGATGCACCATATTTGCCTAGCTAGAGTCCCAGTGTGTAGGAAATTGGAGCATTCACCCAGCAGGAAGGAGAAGCAAGTGAAATAAGAACACAACAAGGAGAGAAACACATGACTAGACCGATACAAGATAGATTGAGAATTAATGCCAATGAGAGGTTCATGCTAGTAACAAGTAGGGAACAAGATGTGATGATAGAGGAGAGTCTTGGTGTCTTCTTGAGGAAGATAATTGAGGAAGAAATTCCTAAGGTAGAATCAGAGGCCCCAGTGGGAGAAGAGGATATTCCCATGATAGAGGCACTTGTTCCTAAAGTAATGGCAGAAAGTCCTAGAGCTGAGGAGATTGATACCAGAGAAGTGCAAGGACAAGAACAACTAGTAGTATAGAGGGACCTAAATTAAAACATCCCAGAGTGGCTCAAGCAGAGGATTCAAAGAAGCCAGGAAAAGGAGCTGGACCCTGCAATTGAGTTACAAGAAATCCTTAATCGAATTGATTGATCACAAGAAAAGGGAAAAGCCAAGAAATTCACCAAGGTCATCAGAGGAGAATCTAGATCTAGAATTTTGTAGATAGAAACTCCAGCACTTGATGAAAACAAATATCAAATTGCTCCTGAGGAGTATCACATAACAGAGGTTAATCTTGGTCAGGCCTCTAGAGCATAGGTCATGGAGGAATTTGATGATTCAACACAACATATCAAGGATAAGATGAGAAAGTTGGACAAATAATATTAGAGGAAGAAGGAAGAGAATAGGGCTTTATGTGCATACATTGATAGGTTACCCTGCCTCTCCTTCTATATATACAAAATATTTGTAATCTTCTAGTTCTCTCTTGCTTTCAACTTCATTTTTCTGTGCATACTCATCAACTTTGACATTTATACTTTCCACAATTTTGTTAGTGTTGGAGTTCAAACACTTGTAAGTTTTACTTTTTGTGGAATAGCCTAGGAATATGCCCTCATCTCTTTTAGCATCAAATTTTCCATTCCTATTGTCTTTTAGTATATAGCATTTTCTTCCACAAAAATTATACCATCCTTTTTTTATACCTTCCTTTCATTTGTAAAATCTCTCACTATCAGCTAAGCATCTTATCCAAACATAATTTTAATTAGGTTCACACTAAAAGTTCCCATAATCTAATGGAATGAGATGTGAACAAAAAACCAACTTAATTCAGACCAATAATAATCAGGATCCATGTTACATTGTAGCTTAACTTTATCAAGATAATTAATTGAAGTGTAAATACTCAAGGTTGGCCAAACTTAGAATAAGTGTAATGGCCTAAATTTTTACCCTTGTGTAAATTTCCATTTCACATCAACATTACTTTGGTCTATGAATCAAAATCTGCATCACACACCTATATGTTATTTCCTTTCCATGTAATCACCCACTTTAGAATCCTTAACATGTATCCTAAATGACTAAGGATGTGCATGTGGTATGGACACATGCACTTGACATTCTAGTGTGAAAAATATTTTTAACTTACCATTGAGGTGCTATGAACTACAAACCTACAATCATGACACTTGATTCCATTTACCAACTATGCGAGAGTTTTCCTACATGTATTATAATCCCTTTTTTTCTCCTCATTTGTTCTCTCTTTACAGTTTGAACTACTTCTTGGTCACTTTTTGTTCCTCTTGGAATTTTTAACTCTCTCTTGATCTTTTGAGATTTTCACACATCTTCAATAACCACCATTTTTACCCACTTAAAGCATAGGTTTTAAAGTAGTGACTTGGATTTGATGACTCTAATTCTTATTTATTATTATCCCTTCTCTTTTTGTTTATTTAGTCATATCAATAAAGTACTAATAATATTTTTAATTCAGTTATTCCTTTCCTTTTATCACATTAGTTAGTATCTCATTAGTCTATTTACTTTTTGGATGTATTCTTTGCACTCTATCCATACAAGATGTTAGCATGTCTTGATTTCATCTTGTACCTCCACTATTAGTTTTTACATGTGATCACATCTAGGGTAGTCATGTTGTGGAGCTTGATGTGTCTTTGTCATAGTTCTTTCTATTTTCATTATCTAAATATTTTATTATATTAATTTACTCAAGAGTTATTTACATTTATCTCCATTAGTTACTTAGTTAATTAAACTTATTTTAATTAAACATAGTACAAATTAATAGCACTTTAGGGTCATTTCCAATAGAATATTAATATTTAAACTCCCTAGCTCTACATGCTAGTTGAAGTGGGGGTGGCACAAAGGAAAGTTCATCCCATGCAATTTTTAACTTGTATCTAGGTTGCTGCATTTTTCCTTCTCCACATTTTGGTGAACTTGACACAAAATCTTACATTTGATAAGCTCATCTAATAGTCTGTATGTTGTCAATTTCTATGAGCTTTATAGCCTAGACCACTTTGGGAACTTTGGTGTGAAGGTATATGAGAAGTAGTGTTCCTCTTGGCTAATAAATTTCTACCAGGCCATGTCCCATATTTACTAGGAATATTTATCCTTTGGTGTATTTAGCATCTATAGTTTTATTGGTTGGTGACTACCTCTTCTTTTCTTTGTTGATTTACTTTTGACTTGGGTTTTTGGTCCCTGTAAAACTAGTTTACATTTAATAAAAAATATTATGTAGATTGAAATCGATGAAATATGATTACATAGATATTAATAAATGTACAAATATTACCATCACTATAAATGATATTTTCATAAGATGTAAGCTCAAGGTGTAATAAAATCTCATTACTATACCTTGTAAAATTATCCTTATAATAACATATTATTGTTAGAATTGTTAATCTTTCCTTGAGTGTATTATTTATTTATTTGAGGATAAACCAAGGTATCCTCCTTTTACTTAATTCGGATATTCCTATGGAATGCCTACATGTATTTTGTTCTCTAGTCCAAGTCGAAGGACATGTCACAATTTGTAATTCCTTCTATAATTACAGAAATTATCTTATCCTCCTCATGAGGATCTTAACACTTTGCACATACCTATTATGGATGATGGCATTCATATACTGGTGATTTAATTAGTATCTCCTCTCCTCATCTCTATTTAAGATATGTTCCTATTTCATTTCTCTTGATGAAGTTATTCTAATTAGAAACTCTCTCTCTCTCTCTCTCACACACACACACACACACACACACACACATTTTAGGCTATGGCCTCATTCATAATCTTAAAAGTGGTTTTTATTTGTTTTTCCTCTTTCAAAATCTTGTTGTCTCCTTTTCTTGGCTTTTGGATGCTTTCTCCTTGTACTTTGTTTTCTCATGGTAACATCTGCTTCATTATCTATCTTGCTTGGATTAATTTCTTTCCTTACTCTCTTTATTTTTCTTTACATGGTATTAGAGCTTGGGTTGGTAATCATTGTTTGAGTATAGTTTCCAAATTTACCATTCTTGGGAGAAAATATCAATGGAGACACTTGTTTGAGAGAGAAACTCGAGATTCATTTTCTAAATTTTTTGTTGCAAGTTTTATTATTGGTTATATTATTTTCTCTAAGCCTCTTTGGTTGACTTGCTGTCAGAGAGTTGTATTTGGTATTTTATATGGTTTGGATGGTTTAGCACCAAACCCATTTTCATTTATCTTAGTTAACCTCTACCGAGAAACCACAAGTTTTTACATTTTTTTTCAATTGTTGTTTGTGAGATTATTTTCATCTGCATTTCTTAGTTTCGATAATAATGTGTCTGATCTTTTTCCTCTATCATTCTTTATTGCATGATTCATAAAACAAATATCTCAGATCTTTTTTTACAATATCTTTGTGCCCATAGGTTTATTTTATTTGTTTTGCAAGCATATCTTTGTTCTAATTTTCACATCTTTTATTCTTTCATAGATATGTTGTTTTATAATATTGTGCATGCAAGGTTCATAATATTACTTCCACAAATATTTGTTATGCCAGTACCTCACTTAGTGACTCATAAATTTTTAATACAAATACATTAGGAAAATCACTCTAGTAAGAACCTTGAAAACTTTGTCTTTAACAACATATTGAAATTTTAGACAAATCCAACGATTGACCTTGGAGAAATGGTCCTTGGACATGGAGTGTATTTTCCATGACAGTCATTCATTCATCCTTTATCTCTCCTTCATTTGGTTTGAATTTTGTTTTCTTCTTTTGTCCCTTGTTTACTTGTGTGATGTATCCTTCTTTGATCTTTCCAGCTCCATGTGTGAGCCATCACAGTTCTTTCAGTTTTGTTTTTCAATCAAACAATTCAGCATGCCACATTTATTATCTTTAAAACTATTTTGATCGAATTCTTTACTAGATGTCTTGCCAAGAGATCTCTATCATATTCCTTTCCTTGCATGTATGTGTCCTTGTATTCTCTTTTTTTCAACATTTTCTTGTTTAACTGAGGTTGTGTGAGCCGCTCTTGTTTTTTTCCATTCTGTGTTTTCTTATCTAAACCTTTGTCTGTTCTTTGAGTGTGAAGATTAAAATTTTTGTTATCTATCCAAACCTTGTGTAACTTATGTTCTCTTCATTATTTCAAACCTTTCATATCTTTTTTCATCCTTGAGTGAGTATTCCTTCTTGTGTAACTCATTGGCCTTTAGGTTTTTTCTTGAATCATTGACATTTTTTATTTTTCTTTGCATAAATATGCATTTGTATTACGTGCTTCCTTGTAGTTATGTTGCATTTCTTGTTTGTCATAGCATTTCTTGCATGTTCTTCAGTCATTGCCTAACTTTGTATTTTTTTTATAATCTTTGCATAACCTTTCCTCTCTCTACCTTTGCATGAGTCTTTACTCTTTCTCCCTTGCTTTGAAATTATCCTTTCTTCGTCTTGTTTTTACCTTTTTGAGCATTATTCTCTAGTTCTCTCTCATTAGTTATTGTGTTTTATTCTATTTTACTGGTTTAGTCTAGTTTTGCGTTCCATGTCACTTAAGATTGGTCTTGTTCATGCCTTCTCCCTTACATTTCTCTGCCTTATTCTCTATTTTTTGCATCTTTTCTTAGACTTGCAAACCTCTGTTGTGGCAATCGTCAGTCTATCTAATTTTTTATTCTTTGAAATGTTTTTGACTATGTTCAACATTGCTATCGTTCTTTTACTATGTTTAAATTTAGATGGCTAATTCCAAATTCTAGTTGTCTTTGCATGATTCCAATAATTCCTTTCAGTTAAACTTTTATTAACTTAGTTCTAGTTTTCTTCTAAAACAATAATCTATTTTTCTTTTTAACTTTTAATAATATTAAAAACTAACACGAATATTTTTTTATCACTAATCCTTCTAAACTTTAAAACATTTTATTTCTTAAAAAAAATATTTTCCTTATTTAATATAGAGTTTAGTATTACTTTTCTTTAAAAAAATACACGTTTCTTAAATGAAAATTTGACCTCTCAAATTTTGTGTTTTGTTTTAAATGTTATTAAAAAAAGACATTTTCAATTATTTTAATGAAAAATTAATTTTGAAATTTTATAGTTATTAATTTTTTATTTCTTTAATAGTTAAAATTGTAATTTTATTTCTCTATCTTTATTTCTTTTATACAGAAATTAATATTTTAATCTAGAGTCTAAATATAAATTATTCTCTTCAGTTTCTTTTAACAAAAGTTTAATTATTAATTTATGCTATTCAAATCATAATTAAAATTATGTTAAATTTTATTTTAAGATTATTTGAAGGTTGTTTATTGTTGTTTCTGAGGTGATTTTGTCCAATCCTAATGTTATCATAATCAAAATACTCAAAGTCTCAGAAAAGTAATGGATCTTGTCATGCTTCTACTATTCGTCATAATGTTTCTAACCCTTTATAAAATTGTGGACATATGTTTATTTCAATGCATTTCTCAATTTTAATTTGTTCTTGTATTGTGAGTTATCTAACAACATTACCTTCATGTGGATTATTATTAATTTCATTATTTAATATTAATTCTTATGGATTAAATTATTGATTTCATTACACACACACACACACAGATATATATATGTGTGTGTGTGTGTGTACGCATATATATGTATATGTATATGTCTATATATACACATATATATGTATACATATAGATACATATACATACATACATACATACATACATACACACACACACACACACACACACACACACACACACACACACACACACACACACACACACACACACACACACACACACACACATATATATATATATATATATATTATTAGTTCCTTAGGCTCTACTGATTTGCACTTAGTTATAGTTTTATGCTTTTGAGCATGTCTTTATGCTCAAGGTAGCATTTTATGGTTTTATACCATTGATTGATATGCATTTTATTGTATTTTATTTGTTTTTTTATTACTGGTAAAAATACGTTTTAACTGGAGACTCGAAACCCCTTACAACACAATTATAAAAGATAAGTTATTTAAACCACCCAAGTGAAATAGGGCTCCAAAAAGAAGCTAGCCAGTACACCCAACCCAAGAACAAAAAACCAGCCTACAACCAATAAACAAAAATAAAAAGCAGCGAAGAAGACACGAAGAAAGTAGACAACAGAAAATAAAGAAACTAGGCATTCTCTAGTAGAGTTGCCTCCATATATTTTTTAGCCTTGAACATTTTGGTAATGGCCACATTGAGGTCCAAAAGCTCCACAATCCTCTCCGAGATCTTCTTCTTCTTTCATGATCTGATGCATTTTCTAGGTCTAGATGGATCCTCATCATCACTAGTATCATAAATTTTAAGAGAGGAACCAACATTTAAATCCTACTTGATGTTACTAATTGATTATAATGCACTCCCCATAAACTGGTTGGTGTCCATCACGTCTTCTTGAGAGTGGTTTGCATCATGTCAATCTTATCCTGCATCAAGCCTACCTCATCCTTATTCTCCCCAGCTTTGGTCATGCAATCCAACCCAGTACCCACTCTTTCCTCTATAATGTCCACTTTGGTGGAGAGAGATCTGAGGTTGAGGCTCAGAGTTTTTATCTCATAAAAAAAACATTTGACCAGATGAAAGGAATACGTAGACATCATCTTGGCCATTTTCATGACACCAAAAGTACTATCAATTTTTTCCTCCAAATATTTTTTGAGGAGTTGAAAATTCCTCTCTTGCATATCAATAGTCTTAAGGAAAGGGATAGTTCTAGAAGAGGACAAAATATCATTTTATAGAAGGGTCTCCTTACCTCTCACATCATTCTCTTTTTTATCCAACACCTCTTCAGTAGTAACAACATTATTCAGAAAAATGGGGACATCATTATCTATAGAAATGGCATAGGCAACCAGGATAGGGACCTTTTGACCCCCAACATCCCTCTGATCACCCATATCCAACACAACCTCAATGTTTTTAATTCCCTCCACTTTCATTTCACTCCCAATAGCAGAAAAAGAGTCCTTGATATCATTCTTAAGATTTTTCATAGAAATCCATTTAAAGTTTGAGAAACCTCCAACACTAGCCCCCTCTGACTTAGTCTCCATAACACTTTTCTTATCAAAATTTAGTTTTTTAGAGGATGAGCCCTCCTTAACCATAGCTTCCCTACCTCTCTTTTTTGAGGTAATGGAAGGCCCTCCCTCCATGGGCTGAGGAGGAGAAGGAATGAGAGCCACCTTCTTACTAATATGCTAAAAAATGAGAAGAATAAGCCCTTCATGACGAATCGACTTATTCTCTTTTTTTTTATGGTCAATAATGGTCTGCTGAAGGGAAGTAAGCAAGTAAAAGAACAAAACCCTAACCTTGTGCCTAAAGTTATAGAGAAGGACAAAGTGATAAGAATGGACCCTTTTATACCTCCCGTCAAGAGTAATGTATTTCATAATGGCCACCATCACCTTGGACAAGATCTCCTTGAAGCTAAGGACATTATAGCAGCCCCTAGTGTCTTTAAATAGTTTTTCATCTTCCTCGTTGTCCTTAGGAAAATTATGAATAGAATTATAAGAGACCTTCTTGTCCCTATAAAATTTTATCCCTTACGAGCTAAGGCCTGAGAACTCAGCAATGAGACCCTTAGTAATTTTGACATCCATCGCCCCAATGGTAGCTGTACTTTCCTTCCAACTATCAATAAAATTTTGTGGTAACCTCTTCATCAAAACCATGTAGTTTCTCCATGAAAGTGGTAAGCCCTCCTTTTTATAGATTTTACAAAACATCCTTCTCATCCTTCTACCTCTTGCATCTCTTGGGTTCATGATGATTTAGGTCCCCACCCATCCTTACTTGTCCAGGAGTAGGGCTACAAAGAAACACCAAAAAATATTTGAACAAGATGAAAAATATGAAATGGAAACAACCTCTCACATCTAAAAAACTTGTGTCTTCTCCTCTCATTCTTGGAAATGCCAAAAATTTTAGTAATGATATCATCACACTTATTATATAGTTGTCTTGTCATTAAAGGCATGTGCGAGATTATGGTATGCCAAACTAGGCCCTTAAGTGGCAATGAGAATTCAGAAAATCAAGTTTAGGCAAGTTGACATAAAAATTTGAACAAGTTATAAATATTATATCAAAAATATGTAAGAAGACAATCTTTAGAAAATTGAATTTAGTTTCTAAGATACTAGGCCTTTTTTGAAAAATAATTATTCTATATGTTAAAAATTTTAAATTTCAATGTAGTAGTACAAAAATATCAGGAATAAAATAAGAAGTAGGTGTATGTCTGACCACCTTAAATACAATCAAATGATAATTTTTTTTTACAAGACTCTAGATATAAGTGGTAGACTCATATCTAGATGTGACACATATTTTCTTATATTTTTTTCTAAGTAAATAATTAATTATGATCTTTTTTCTATAACTTTTCCACAATACAAAACTCTCATGTCTGACCACGTTAACTTAGTCTAAACTTTATCAAATTGAAATTTTTTATTATTTTTCTTGTAGTAGGAAAATCATAGAATGTGAAACATATTTTGGATTTCAAAAATGTTATATAGTTTGAAAGTTATATCTATTTTTCAATAAGTCTATCAATTAGGACTAAAAAGATAACAGGTAGGTGTATGTGTGACCACATTAAACAAAATCAAATGATAATATTTTTTTATAAGATTCTAGATAAAAATAGTAGATTCATGTCTAGATGTGATGTATATTTTTTTGTATTTTTTCCAGGTAAATAATTAATTATGATTTTTCTGCTAAAAACTTTCCTGAATATAAAAACTCTCGTGTCTAACCACCTTAACTTAGTCTAAACTTCATCAAATTGAAAGAATTGTTTATTATTATTGTATTTGGTGAAGCATAGAATGTGATGTATATTTTAGATTTCGAAAATGTTATATTGTTTGAAAGTTATAGTTGTTTTTCAAAGAGTCTATCAATTAGGACTTCTTTTTCACATCACCACTTTTTGGCATACCATGATCCTACACATACCATTAATGCTACGGAGATATGCCAAATCAACCCTCCTACAGTGAATCTTATCATACACCACCTTAGCTTTTAAATTAGCATTCAGTTTACTACCTCTTTGCCAAGTCATGGTACCATCTGATGTGATAGCCAGATTAGCCAATGCATCTGCCATCCCATTGGCCTTATGATACATATGTTAAATAAGTACTTCTTGTAAAGTATTAATAATTATCAGAGGATCTTTGATAATAGCTTTGATTATCCACGATAGGTATGTGCAGAATCATGGTATGCCAAAAAGTGGCGACGTGGAAAATAATTCTTGATTGATAGACTCTTTGAAAAACAAATATAACTTTCAAACAATATAAAAATTTTGAAATCTAAAATATACATCACATTCTATACTTCACCGAATACAATAATAATAAACAATTCTTTCAATTTGATGAAGTTTAGACTAAGTTAAGGTGGTCAGACACGAGTTTTTATATTCAGGAAAATTTGTAGTAGAAATATCATAATTATTTGTTTACCTAGAAACAAAATACATAAAAACATACATCACATCTAGACATGAGTATACTACTTTTATTTAAAATAGATTATAAAAAAATATTCTTGTTTGATTTTATTTAATGTGGTTAGACATACACCTACTTGTTATCTTTCTATTGATCGACTTATTGAAAAATAGCTATAACTTTCAAACTCTATAACATTTTTGAAATCCAAAATATGTATCACATTCTATACTTTTCCTACTACAAGAAATATTTAAAAAGTTTTAAATTTGATAAAGTTTAGAATAAGTTAACATGGTCAGACACGAGAGTTTTTGTATTCTAAAAAAGTTGTAGAAGAAAAATTATAATTAATTATTTGTTAGGAATGGGAACACTGAGAGGGGGGGGGGGTGAATCAATGTTCCATAAGATTAATTTATGATCTCTTGAAACTTAACTCAATAACTTAATTGAATAATAATTTAAGTAAAGTAAGCACATAACACATAACACTAGATATGATTACGAGGAAACCCAAATAGGTAAAAACCTCGGTGAGAATTAACACTGACTATGAATTGCACTAGAGTATTATGATCCCTATTAGAAGATCTTACAACCCTGTTAGGAGTTGATATTTACAATGCATTAAGTACAGTGACTTGGTCAAGGGTCAAACCCTGTTAGGAGTCTTTTACAATTAACCCTAGTAGAGGTGAGGACACATTGTCCGAGAGCACACTACACAAACGGGTGAAGGGTGCAAAATTATGTTTAATAGATACACACTATATCTGGATCTTGGTGAACTATTGCTATGACACTGCTTGTCTGTTTGGTTCCCTTTGTGTGCTAATGCTTTAACCTCTTGTAAATCTCTATATCATTCTTACTGTTCTTTGCACATTTATGCTCTGTTATTTCATCTTCTTTCTCCCAAAATGATGCAGGAGCATCCTGGGTGTAAGAGCAATCTTGCATCACCGAAAAATATTTCTAGTTTTCTTTTCAATAAGGGATATCTTGTGCAGAGCTTCTATTTATGGAAATTTACTATTTTTAGTAAGTTGGTCATATGATCTCAGAATGTTCTAATTTCACAGTTGGAGGTTCATCTCAGTCATTTCAGCCTACCAATTGAGTTTCATTGCCACATCATTTGTATTGGTGACTTTATTAAGGTTTTTGGGTACAAAATATTTCAGGTCAATTTTGAAAGCCTTAGAGGCTTTGGATCATGATCGATCCCTAATTGATTGGTGCTAGCGCATGTCAAGCACTGTAGATCTCGTCATGGCATTTTTGAAAAGTGGTTACAATAGAAAAAAGAAGCTATGGTTAAAAAGTTATGGCCTCTAGAAGTTGGGCTACCTAAAAGCATATTTTGTATTTCTTTTGAGCCGACCCTATTGTAAACATTGTGAAAATAAAATAATTCTATGTATAGTCGGCCCTAAAGGCTAAATTTTTAGAACCTTCTCGGGTGGTGGAAATTGCCTATATAAGGAAGGCCCGTAGTGTTGTCTTAGGTAGTTTGAGAGAGTTCTGGGTAGTAGATTTGGGTATTAATTCGAGGCTTTTTCCTACAAAATATTGTAAGGGAATGCCCATGTGGCTTTGCATATTGTAATTCTGAAAGTTTGTAATTCCATATTTGTGGAGATAATAAGAAGCCCATTTTCTATTCTTGCATATTGTTGTTGTTTCTCTATTTTTGTTATGTGTTTGTGGTATTAAGGGGAGCATCCTTCATCAAGTGGTATTAGAGTAGGAGTTCCCAAGTGTGTAAATAGATCACTGACTATGAGGTAGTTTGCACCAGGACCGTGGTTAGGGTTTGAGTGCGCATCGTAAAAATTCCTCCACAAAGGGAATGTGGTAGAATAGCTGGTGTTGTAACACCTGAGGTTAGAGTGCTCCAGAGACAAGTGCGAGCATTGGAAGAAGAGATTCAAAGAGGAATGAATCTCAATGTCAGAGACAAAAGTGAGGATTAAGCCAAAGAAGAAGATCAAGAAGGAGAAGTCAAAATTGTGAACCAGGAGGAAGAAAGAATTTTTTAGGCCATTACCAAGATCGTGAAAAGACCTACGATTCAGGTTCCTACATTTTTAGGAAATCTTAACCTAGAGGAGTTGATCGACTAGATCAATGAATGTGAAGAATATTTTGAGTATGAAGATATTGAGGATCCTGATAGGGTCAAATTTGTGAAGGCTAGATTGAAAGGTCATGCGAAGATCTGGTGAAAAGAGATTCAATTGGAGCGAAATAGAAGAGGGAAAGATAAAATCACAAGATGACATCGAATGGTGGATAAATTGAAGCAAAAGCTCATTCTTGTTGATTATGAGCTTGACCTACTGAAGAAAATGCAAAGTTTGAAGCAAGCAGGAAGATCTGTTCAAGAGTATACAGAGGAGTTCTATCGAATCCTCATTAGAACAGGCCATGTAGAAGTGGATGAGGAGAAATTTTCCTGTTACCTTAATGGGTTGAGACTGAGCATTCATGAAGAGCTGAATCTGGTTCGAATGAATAGTATTGAAGAGGCATACCAATTTGCCATAAAGGTAGAGGAAAAGTTGAACAAGAAGTTCGAGAGCAGACAAAATGGAAGAGGTCGCAATGGATGATTTGGTGGATGGTCATATGGAGGCCGGAATGAAGATCTAAAAAAGAAGGATGGGGCCACTAGTAGTCAAAATCAAAGAGAAAATAATTTCAATCATTTCCAAGATCAAAACAATAGAGATCAAAGAGGAAGAGGAAGAGGACAAGGATTTGGAAGAGGAGGCTTCTGTGGAGCATGTTTTCACTATGGAGAAGAAGGTCATAGGGAGTTTGAATGTCCTCAATGATAAGGAATGATGGGTAGGAGGAATGGAGGCCAAGCTAGAATTTCACATGTAGATGAAGATGACAGATCATCAATTTCTGAAGATGTTGAAAGAGGGGAAACGTTGATTAACACAAGAGTCATGTTGAGTGGTGATAATGAACCTGAACAAAGGAGGAGCTTATTTCGCACTAAATGCAAGTGTGAGGGTAAATGATGTGATGTGATTATTGAAAATGGAAGCACTTACAATTTGGTGTCAGAAAAGATGGTGAGAAAGTTGAAGCTCAAGAGGCAAAAACATCCACATCCATATCGGGTAGCTTGGGTGCAGGATGACCACAAGGTCATGGTTAGTGAATAGTGCCTAGTAAAGTTCAAGATTGGTGGGTACCATGATAAGATATTATGTGATATCATACCTATGGATGCATGTCACATGTTTTTGGGTAGGCCATGGCAGTTTGACAGATGTGTTGTACATGATGGTCATGCAAATACCTATTTCCTAACAAAGGATGGAGTGTGACATAAGCTAAATCCATTGAAGGAGACCGAAGAAAAGGTATGTAGTAATGCAAGAATAACTTTTGTTGATAGAGGAAATTTCTTAGATGGTATGTGGCATGAGCATATGTGTTTTACCTTAATTCCAAAGGCTGGGAAAGAGGAAATAGAAGATGTACCTATAGAAGTTGTAAAAACATTGAATGAGTTTTAGGATATTGTATCCGATAATGTGCCTAATGGATTAGTCATTAGATGGACTTGATTCTAGGAGCCAGTTTGCCAAATAAGGTAGCACACAGAATGACACTAGCAGAAAGTGAAGAGTTGAAGATAGATTTGAAGTTTAGCTCATCACATCATCCACATATTGTACATGGAAGTAGTCCCAAAAATGCATCTGAGTTGAGGAAGATAGATAAAAGAGGAATAAGTAGTGCTGAAGCAAAGGATTTTGTAGAATATTTGAAGAACATCCATGAGGAGGTGAGGAAGCATATTACCAAGATGAATGTGCAGTATAAGGCTAAGGCAGATGATAAAAGGAGGTATAAGAAATTTCAGGTTGGAGATGAAGTCATGGTTCATTTGCGAAAGGAGCGATTTCCAGTTGGTACATACATATAACAGGCTGAAAATGAAGAAGTTTTGACTATGTAAGATACTGAAGAAGCGTGATTTAAGAAATTCATATGAGGTCCAGTTGCCTATGGAGTTGAATATTTCACCAATATTTAATGTTTTAGATCTGACAAAGTATCATGAAGGAGGTGTTGAAGATGAGGTTACAACAACATAGTGGAGTATTCCAGCAACCAGTTTAGTTATCGAGGAGATTAAGGATACAATGGATAGTCATGTTGGCAGAAGCACAAGGAACAAGACATATGAAGACTATTTATTCAAATGGAAAGGATGACCTGTTGAAGATTCATCACGGCTAACGAAGGAGGAGATTAACTGTCTTGGTTTTCCTCTGCACACTTGAGTTGTGACAGGGTCACTTCTCAAATTACCCCAAGTGTCTGATGCAGGAGCATCTTGGGTGTAAGAGATATCTTGCATCATCCAAAAATATTTTTGGTTTTCTTTTCAATAAGGGCTATCTTGTGCAGAGCTGCTATTTATGGAAACTTACTATTTTTAGTAAGTTTGTCATATGATCTTGGAATGTTTTGATTTCATAGTTGGAGGTTCATCTCAGTCATTTTAGCCTACCAATTGAGTTTCATTTCCACATCATCTATATTGGTGAAGTTATTGAGGTTTTTAGGTATGAAATCTTTCAGGTCAATTTTTAAGGTCTTAAAGGCTCCGAATCGTGATCGCCGCCCGGCTGACTAGCGCTAGCCCATGTCAAGCACTGTAGATCTCATCATGGCATTTTTGAATAGTGGTTACAATAAAAAATGGAGCTACAATTAAAAAATTATGGCCTCCAGAAGTTGGGCTACCTAAAAGCATATTTTGTATTTCTTTTGAGCTGACCCTATTGTAAACATTGTGAAAATAAAATAATTCTATGTATAGTCGGCCCTAAAGGCTAAATTTCTAGAACCTTCTCAGGTGGTGGAAATTGCCTATATAAGGAAGGCCCGTAGTGTTGTCTTAGGCAGTTCGGGATAGTTCTGGGTAGTAGATCTAGGTATTAATTTGAGGCTTTGTCCTGCAAAATATTGTAAGGGAATGCCCATGTGGCTTTACATATTGTAATTCTGAAAGTTTGTAATTCCATATTTGTGAAGATAATAAGGAGCCCATTTTCTGTTCTTGCATAATGTTGTTGTTTCTCTATTTTTGTTATGTGTTTGTGGTATTAAGGGGAGCATCCTTCATCACAAAACATGCTCAAATACAAAAGCGCATTTCTCATATATAGGCACAACTAAAGCTATTCACTAAGTTAGCCTATAACCTATTACATACAACACTTCCAAATGAATTGGCTAAAGTGTGTTTACATACAAATTTATAACACAATTATAATAGGCTCATAGCCTTTACAAAATAAAAAGATAAATGCTAATCAAAATACTAATAGTTGGCTCCATGCTTTGTTCTATTTTGCCGCTCACTATCTCTGTCACTTCAACTCATTGTAACTTATGCATATTAACACATCTGGCCATGCATTCTTAATCATAGCTTACTAACATATCCAAATATTTATCTATAAGGGTGCATACCATAACTCACTCATACACATGTGCGTTGATGCTCTATTCATCAGGTGCTTCACTGACTGCTCTGTCTTCCATACTTAGCCATTTTCTGATCTTCTAAGTTATGCGCTGACTCCAAAACTTCATATGACTTTGTTGTCTTATTGAAAACACTAATCTTAGTCATATACAATAGTATAGTCAACTTGCCAACAATCTCTCCCTTTGTCATTAAAGGAAACAAAGGAATGTGGTGAAGTCACTAAAGGTATGGGCATGATCATGGTATGCCAAACTAGGCCCTTAATTGGCAATAAAAATTTACAAAATCAGGATTAGGAAAGTTGAACAAGTAATCAATCTTATATATAAAAAAATATGTAAGAAGAGTATCTATAGAAAATTAAATGTACTTTCTAAGATACTAGCCCTTTTTTGAAAATAAATTATTCTATATGGTGAAAATTTCAAATTTTAATGCAATAGTATAAAAACATCAAGGTAAAAGATAAGAAGTAGGTGTATGTCTGACCACCTTAACTTGGTCTAAACTTCAATAAATTAATTTTTTAAAATTTTTTTCTTGTATTAAGAAAATTATAGAATGTGACTCATATTTTAGATTTAAAAAATGGTATACCATTTGAATGTTATAGCCATTTTCCAATCAATTTATTAATAGTATAAAAATTTCAGGAAAAAAATAAGAAGTAGGTGTATGTTTAACCACCTTAAACACAATCAAATGATGATATTTTTTTACAAGATTCTAGATATAAGTATTAGATTCATGTCTGGATGTGATGCATATTTTTTTATAATTTTATTTCTAAATAAATAATTAATTATGATTTTTCTTCTAAATTTTTTTTGGAATATAAAATCTCCCATGTCTGGCCATCTTTACTTAGTCTAAACTTTGTCAAATTGAAAAAAAAAAATTTCTTCTTGTAGTAGGAAAAGCATAGAATGTGATGTATATTTCCAATTTCAAAAATGTTATACTATTTGAAAGTTATTGGTTTTTTTCAATCATGACTTCTTTTTCACATCACCACTTTTTGGCATACCATGGTCCTGCACATACCTCTAAACTATATCTTTACACAAAAAACTTTCTAACATATATTCTTATCTTTTTCTATACTATTGAAATGGAGAGATTGGGTACTGAGAGGGGAGGGGTGAATCAGTGCCCTCAAAAAATTTAATTTCCAAAACTTAATCAGCAAATAGTATTAACTTCATCTATAGCTTGAGTCCATTGTATGCATCATTCATTCAATTAAGTTGTAAATGTAAATTGCATGAAATCAACAATAAATCAAACACATAAGACAAGTATTTTGGCTACATAGAAACCTTTGTTAGAAGGTAAAAACTAGGGTGGGGATGACGCCCACAAATTCTTCACTACTACAAATAATAAAGTTTTTCGGTTAAGGATACAAGTTGTGATCACTTCTAGTGTTCTTACCCTATTAGGAGTAACAATTAGATCATCTAGATCTACATAGTTAAACAATTTTAAAATCACTACTTGAGTGTGCACTTGGTTAAGAGATTTACAAAAGACTGTTAGGTCTACTCTGTTAAGTTATTTTTGCTAACTTTGTTACAATGATTAGAGAATAATAGGATGTGTCTGCAATTGACAACTTAACCTTGTTTGAAATAGATCTATGAAGTATTGAATGTATATGGCCTTTGTATATGTAAATCTTGTCTCTAAACTACTTGGTAGCCTTATCTGATTCTATCTAATCTAAATGTCTCTATATTCTGATCTTCCTTGTCTAATAACTGATGTCTTGAAGTTGGCTTCTTTATTCAAGAACTTATTTGCTTGTTCTCTCCTTCATCCATCCATTCATACATAGTAAAAGTGATATGAATTAAATTTATATAGAATACTACTATTTCCTCTTAACAAAATTAGGTTACAATATCTTGGGAAAAACCCTAAGATCTACGATGTATAAAAATAACATAGATCTAGCAATTACATAGAGATCATCATCACAATTAATGATTATATCTACAATAAATGATCCTCCATCTTGGTAAAACATTTTATGATTCTTTTGTAACCATTTACATAGGTAGATGTGCCAAAACTGATTACTATGTCATTTTCTAAATTTCTCAGTAAACACTATCAATAGTTCTCAATAGTTACACTTGTGCTCGGTGTCCAGTCTACTCGGTGTTTACTAATGCTCAATATCACTGTACACTAATGCTTGGTAAAACTACTTTGGTGCTTGGTTAGAACTAATATCTTTTGTTCTCGGTACTACCTTGAGATAACTTGGTGTGTAGGCTTATTTAGTTAACTGACTAGCATGAATAGCTTGTAGTACTTTCTTTTACCGACTAGATAGCATAGGTAACCGATTGATCATCTTTGATACTAATGAAAATCCTTAATTCTCAAATAGAGATAACAATCTTGTTAAAAATGATAAAGAATAACGATGGAAATGCAGGAAATTATTTAATCCAAGAGTGAGGAGTTAGTAGAATACCATGAATTAGTGCAAAATCTAGGAGCATACACCAACAAAGAAAAGAGGAGACAAGAATTTGAAAGGGGAAAGCAAAGAAAACCTCTTGTGAATTATGAATGAGGCATGAAAAGCCTAAAGAGAGAGAGAGAGAGAGAGAGAGAGAGAGAAAATGTGTGAGAGAATTGGTGTTGAGTGTGGTGAGAAAAATATCTATAAGTAGAGATGAGTGAGAGAGTTTGCATGTAACTCCCTATGTGAAAGAGTGCCACATTCATACTTGTGTGTGAGATAAGTGTAGGATTCTTCATAAGGAGGAATATCTATTTTCCTTATTAAAAGAATTACAACAATGACATGTCCTCCCACTTGGACTAGAGGACAAAATACATTAGGATACCTTGGTTTATCCTATTAAATACATAAATAACCAAGGAAAGATTAAGTTCTAACAGCCCCCTTTAATCTTTACTTGGGGTAATTACATCAAGGGGTATCAAACCCAAATTATTACAATGAAATTCAAATTTCTCTCTAGAAAGAGGCTTTGTTAGAATATTTGCAACTTGATTTTCACCTTTGCAATGAATAAGGAAAATTTTCTTTTCTGCAACGTGCTCTCTAATGAAGTGGTGGTGGAGAGAAATGTGCTTTGACTTTGCATGGTAAATTGGATTCTTTTCCAAGGCTATTGCACTTTGATTGTCACAATACAATGGTGTAGGTTCTTGTTGAGGTAGACCCAAATCTTCAAGTATTCTTCTAAGCCATAGAGCTTCTTTAGAGGCGTGAGTACAACTTTTATATTCTGCTTCAGTAGAACATAGAGACACAGATTGTTCTTTTTTACTTTTCTAAGAAATAGAACCTGAACCAAGAGAAAAACAATATCCAAAAGTAGATTTCCCATCATTGGGGTCTCCACCTAGATCTGAATCAGTAAAACCTTTTAAAGAGAAATCAGAATTTGCATCATAAAATATTCCTAAGTTAATAGTGCCTTTAATATAACATAATATTCTTTTAGCAATTTTGAAATGAGTTTGTTGGGGTTTTGACATAAATCTGGAAACTAAACCAACACTAAAAGATAAATCAGGTCTAGTGAGAGTCAAATAAATTAGACTACCTACAAGTTCTCTATAGGGAGTAGCATCAATAAAAGGAGATTCCATATTTACCATTAATTTAGTTCCAAAATCAAATGGAATTGAAATAGGATTAGCATCATTCATATGAAATCTATTTAGAAGATCTTTGCATATTTACTTTGAGATATAAAAATACCTTTAGAGGTTTGCCAAATTTGCATTCCTAAAAAATAATGTAAAAATCCTAAATCTGTCATTTGAAATTTTTGATTGAGTTGAAATTTAATATTAGAAATTAAATGGTTAGAGCTGGAAGTAAGAATCAAATCATCAACATACAAAATGATAATAATAATGTCATCTTCACTATGCTTGATATATAAGTTAGGATCATTTTTACTTCTTTCAAAACCTTGGGAAATAAAGAAAGCATTAATTTTAGAATACCATTCTCTAGGAGACTGTTTTAAACCATAAATAGACTTCTTTAATTTGCAGACTAAATGTTCATTACCTTGTTGAATAAAACCTAGAGATTGAGACATATAGATCTCTTCATGTAGATCACCATTCAAAAAAGAACTTTTAACATCTATTTGGTGAATAGGCCAGTTCATTTTAGCAGCTAAAGCAAGAACAACTTTAATGGTAGGAATTTTAGCAATAGGAGAAAATGTTTCATTATAGTCTATTCATTCAATTTGAGAAAAACCACATGCAACTAATCTAGCCTTAAATTTACTAATTTCATTATTGGAGTTTAACTTAGTTTTATATAACCATTTACAAGAAACTAGATTTTTACCATGAGGTAAAGGAACAAGATCCCAAGTATTATTAGAGATTAAATTATCATATTCTTGTTGCATAGTAGTTTGCCAATGAGGTTGTTTTATAGCTTGAGAAAAAGTTTGAGGATCATTAGAATTAGATAGAGAAGACATAAGAGCATAATTGCAGTAATTTATCCTTCTAGGTTTAAGTCCACCCATTCTAGCAATGTAATCATCACCCTCATTAAGTAAATCTTTAAACCATTTTGGATTTCTCCTAGAATTAACAGAAATATTACTGGGAGTAAACATATTATTACCATCATCATCATCATCACTACTACTACTAGCAAGAACAAAATCATTAGGAGTATCATTACTATCTTTATGTTCATTATTAGTGTTATCCTGATTGTTAGAAATAGAAACAGAAGGAACATAAACTTTAGGAGCAGAAACAGAAGGTGCAAAAATAGAAATCTGAGGAATAGGGTTGAGAGAAGGAGGTTGGTCCTCCACAAGAACAATGTTGCTATGAGTAAAATCAGAATCTGAAATTTGAGAACAGTCATGGACACCATTTTCAGCAATGCAAACATCTCTAGCTATTTGAACTTTATTTGTAAGAAGATCATAAACTCTATAACCTTTAGTATTTTCAGAATAGCCAACAAAAATATGAGGTGAGGATTTAGGATCTAACTTTTTCCTTTTCTATTTAGGTGTGTGAACATAGGTAGTGTAGCCAAAAATTCATAAATGAGACAGATTGGGTTTTCTACCTAACCAAACTTCTTCAGGAGTTTTGTTTGGAAGGGCTTTAGTTGGAGTTCTATTAAGAATATAAGTGGCACATGCCATGGCTTCAGCCCAAAATTTATAATCTATATTCCTAGCATGCAAAAAACATCTAGCCATTTCTACTATAGTTCTATGCTTACATTCTACCACACCATTCTGTTCTGGTGTATAAGGAACAATAAGCTCATGTTTGATACCAAAGGATCTTAAATAAGAATCAAAAGCATGATTAACATATTCAGTACCATTATCAATCCTAAGAATCTGAATTTTACAGTAGCTTTGTCTTTCTACAAACACATGAAATTCAGCAAAAGTATCAAGGACTTGATCTTTACTATGTAAGAAATAAATCCAAGTTCTACGAGAATAATCATCAACAAAAGTTAAAGCATATTTAGAGCCTGATAGAGAAGTATTTTCCATAGGACCTAAAAGATCACTACAAATCAAAAGTAACTTATTATTAGCTCTCCAAGATGATTTATGAGGAAAAGATTCTCTATGGATTTTACCACTCATACATCCATTGCAATCAAACTTAGAAGTAGTAAACTTAGGTAGCCCATCTACCATATTTTCTTTTTGCATTAAGGAGATATAATCAGAATTTAAATGTCCTAGCCTCTCATGCCAAATATGAAAATCAACAGTAGTAAGTAAAGAGTATCTAGGAGAGGAAAATTGATGAAATTTAAAGAGATTATCAGTATCTAATTTAGCATTAGCAACTATCTGATCAGTGTTAGGATCAATGATACGAAAATTCTTTTTATGAAACTCAACCTTATAATCTTGACATAATTGAGGAACAGAAATAAGATTAGCTTTTAAATCAGGAACATAAAGAATATCATGTAATTTCCCATTAGGGATAGAGACATTACTAGTTCCTTCAACTTTACAGCAATGATTATCAGCTAAAGAAATAGGAATATTCAAAGAGTCAAGTTGCAGAGAATCAAAAACTTCTTTATGAGAAGTGACATGTTGAGATGGACCACAATCAACAATCCATTCAAGTTGTTTAGAAGCATTAAAACTAACAGTAAAAACAGAACGAGATTGATTTTCATTAGGGTAATTTTGAGAATTACGTTGATCATCTTTCTATTTCTTAAAACAATTATGAATTAAATGACCATTTTTACCACAATAAGTGCAATAAGGCCTATTTGAACGGTTATTATTATTATTATTATTATTATTATTATTATTATTATAGTTATTGTAATTATTATTATTATTAGGTCTTTGATAATTGTTATTAGTAGTTGAAGTGTTAGTAGTGTTAGGTCTTTGATGATTTTGATTACAGTTGGAATTGTTTGATCTCTGATTATTTTGATTGTTATTCAAATTATTACTAGCTCTATTATTATTATTATTATTATGAGATTGAGAAACAAAAGCATGTTCATGAGATTTCAATATACCAAATTGAATTAGTTTAGCCTCCTCTTGACACAACATATTTTGAAAAATAACATAAGTTAATTGAGTTGCTAAAGAAGGAATAGCTAACTGAGAATAGATATTTGTAATAAATTGCTGAAACTGCCTAGGTAAACATTTACAAATTATAATATGAATTATCCTTAAATCAGATAAATTTACTTGTAAACCATCTAAAAAAACTTTAATGGAATCAAATTTAAGCAAAAAGTCATCAACAAAATTAAAATCTGTATACCTGAGATCTTCAAGCTGGTCTTGAAGCTCGATTTTACGGGTCTCATCTATACTATCATAGGTGTTTTTCAGGATGTCCCAAGCCTGATGGGCTTCTGTACAAGATGAAATAAGGACATACAATTTGGGACTTAAGGATATGCCAATTAAACCAAGTGCTTCATCATTCTTATTTTTCCAAGCATCTTGGTCAGTTTGAGAAGCAGTGGTAGCAGGTTTAGAGCTAGCTTTAGTGGCAATGTCTAAAAGACGGAGAAATTTGAATATAAAGGTCATGTGGGTTTTCCATGGATGATAGTTGGTACTGGTTAATTTGATCTCAGGCATTAGGGTAGACATGTTGGATGTAGGAATAAAGAAAAATGGATAGGGAAGCTAGAAGGGGAAAAAACTTGAACAGAATAGAAGGTAGAAAGGAACTAGGATTAAAAAAATTGAAAGCGAGCAGATCTCGGTTAATCTGTTATGAATGAACAGATAACGACGAGAATGCGTTGCATGCAAAGGAAAAAAGAAGAAATGATAGAAAAAAGAATTGAGTCTAAACTATTTTAATAGGAAATAATAAACAAACTAAAAAAAAAGGAACCCTATAAGAGCAAAAAAAATCCCTGTTAATCTGTTATGGTTTAACAGATAACAAGGAGAGTTGCTCAAATACAAACCTGTAGAAAAAGGTTAGAAAACTAAATATAAAGGTAGATTAGAATCTAGCAAAAAATACTAACTCAAATCCTTAAAGAAAAAGATTGCTTAGATTAAACCAAATACAAAATCTAATAGATGCTGCGGAATAAACAACTAAGCTAACAGGCAAGCTAACTTAATTGAAACAAATTAACAAAACTAATATTAAAACTAAATTGAAAGGAAAAAATGGAAGCTTACTTATAATATCAAATTAAAAAGGTTAAATTGAAAAAACTATAAATTTGAACAAATCAATGTTATATAGTATATGTTATTAACCGTTATATCCTACAAAGAACCGATATTAACCAGAAAACATTATTAACCAAAAAACATTATCCGAATACAAAAAATAGTAGTAATGAAGCTATGAATATTACATGCAATGAATAAAATGTACATGCAATGAATAAAACTTACATACAATGAATAAAAACTACATGCAAAGAATATGCAATGAAAATAAACGTTAATGAACCGTTAAGGAACTGAAAAAAGGAACAAAAAATGCCTCAAATAAACTATATCGAATAAGATAATAAGGAATACAATATCAATACATGAAACGTATCACTTAAAAACTACAAATATTGTATTGAAACTTGCAAACATTAGTAATAGTGTATTGACAAAACCTGCAAAATGTTAGTACAATACAATATTAGTACAAAACTTGCAAATGTAATCACAATATTAAATAAGGTAATAAACCTACAAACGTAATCAAAACCAAAACGTTAATACAAAACCTGCAAACGTTAGTACATGGAACATATCTTTTAAAAACTGCAAATATTAATAAAAATCGTTAATGCAAATGTTAATGCATAAAATGGTAATGCAAACATTAATGCAAACATAAACATAAATGTTAATGGATAGATTTACTATCAAGAACCCAAACAAATGCCACTCAGGGTATAATCTATAACAAAATATTGAATGATGAAATGCTCTAATCGCAGTAAGCAAAATAGCTATTACAAGCCAAGAAAAATAAAAGGATTTACACAAAGCTTAAAGTGCAGATTAGTTACCAAAAAAAAATGCTAGCATATACGGTGCATGTAGAGAAAAAGACGCTAGCATATATGCTAGGATAGAAAAGAATCACAAATAACCAGAAAGGAATACAGTAACTTGCAAAGAGAAAGCCGAAACTGATATGCAAAGAATGAAAAGACAATATGTATTGAAACGTTACAATGAAATAATATGTATTAAAACATCATAAAATGTTAATACAATGAAACGAGACTGCAAAAAATGTTCCAAAAACTGAACCAAATATTAAAATTAAAACAAGAAAGACTTGCAAAATATATCGATCGTGAACAGATATTAAGCACTGAACAAAATGAAATATACAGAGATCTAAAGTGGCCGATTTCCCTTGCAAGCAAGTTTTAAGGTATGCAAAGGAGAAAATGAAATAAATGCAGAGAGACGTTAATTCAAAAGAGACATGAATCTATGGAGTCTAATATGCAGAACAAATGATAATGCATGCAGAACCGAATATGTTGCTGTTACCAAAAAAATGCTCCTAAGGAAGGAATAAAAAGGAGATTTAGTTTTTTTTAGAAATAACGCATGCAAGGAAAGGCAATTTAAATTTGAACAAACAATGATTATTAATGATATTAAGAACCGATATAATAAGGCTTTAAATTTTTTAAAAAGAATAATATAATAATAAATTTGATTATAGAATTAGGATTGAGTAATTTTTAAGAACATAAAATATTAAGATCCCTTTTTTTTATTAAGATAGATATACTATTAAACAAAATGATTAAGATATATTTTGAAAGGAGCTATTGTGAGGAGATATTTTGATTTATAATTTTTTTTTTTTAAAAAATTGCACGAAAAACAAGGTTAGATAAGAAATATTGAATTTTTTGATAACAATGTAGATAAATGAAATAAATTAGCTAACTATAAAAAACTAGGTTTGGCGGTAAGCCGGCCAAACCCAAATTTTTTTTTGATTTTTTTCAACTAAGAAGATTAAAAGGGATTAGTAAAAATTCTCTCAAGAGTCTCCCATTTGGAGTGCTCCAAAATATGATATCTCCTTCACCTGTACACTCAAAAAAGGATTAAACCAACTTGCTCTGATACCATGTTAAAAATGATAAAGAATAACAATGGAAATGCAGGAAATTATTTAATGCAAGAGTGAGGAGTTAGGAAAATACCATGAATTAGTGCAAAATCTAGGAGCATACACCAACAAAGCAAAGAGGAGAAAAGAATTTGAAAGGGGAAAGAAAAAAAAACCCCTTGTGAATTATGAATGAGGCATGAAAATCCTAAAAAGAGAGAGAGAGAGAATATGAGCACTTAGCTCAATACAATATGAAAGAACTGAGAGAGAGAGAGAGAGAGAGAGAGAGAGAGAGAGAGAGAGAGAGTGAGAGAAATGCAAGAGAATTGGTGTTGAGTGTGTGGAGAAAAATCTCTATAAGTAGAGATGAGTGAGAGAGTTTTCATGTAACTCCCTATGTGAAAGAGTGCCACATTCATACTTGTGTGTGAGACAAGTGTAGGATTCCTCATAAGGAGGAATATCTATTTTCCTTATTAAAGGAATTACAAATATAAGGTGTCCTCCCACTTAGACTAGAGGACAAAATACTTTAGGATACTTTGGTTTATCCTATTAAATACATAAATAACCAAGGAAAGATTAAGTTCTAACAAATCTCCCCCTTTGGCATTAGTATCAAAACTTGAATGTATATAGACCCGATGTCTCAAAAATTATTTCTAACTCTGACAGATATACATAGATACCTTAGCTCAATAAAATTTCAAATAATTTCTCTCCCCCTCAGTGCATGCTCCTGGTAGTATGTATTATACTTATCATTTATGTAAATATTTGGTATATACATTTATTTTCCCCCTTTTTTGATATTAATGGCAAATGAAAAAGTGTATACTTACATCTTATCAAAAATTTGCTGATGGGTTATCTTCAAAGAATCTAAGAGGTTTTCCCATTTCTCTTTCAAGTTGGTGAGAGAAATGTTCTCAAGACCAACTTGTGCATGGCATGCATGTCAAAGATATTTTTCTAACATAGAATTTTTTGGTGTTGCAACAAGTGATTGTGCTTTGACAATGTGTTTCTCAAAAATTTTCAAGTAAGGAAGCAATTCTGTTTGAGGCTCGATGACCTAGTCACTTATCCTTATATCTATTTATGATATGTTCCTCTATAATTTCTCTTCATGAAGTTATTGTAATGAGAAACTCTCTCTCTCTCTCTCTCACACACACACACACACACACACACACACATTTTACACTATGGCCTCATTCATAATGTCACAAGGGGTTTTTCTTTTCTTTTCCTCTTTCAAAATCTTGTTCTCTCCTTGTCTTGGCTTTTGGATGCTTTCTCCTTGTACTTGGTTTTCTCACGGTACCATCTACTTCATTATATAGCTTGCTTGGATTACTTTCTTTCCTTGCTCTCCTTATTTTTTTTTACATGGTATCAGTGCTTGGGTTGGTAATTATGGTTTGAGTGTAGTTTCAAATTTTACCATTCTTGGGACAAAATATCAATGGAGACTCTTGTTTGAGAGAGGCACTTGAGATTCATTTTCTAAATTTTATGTTGCGGGTTTTACTATTGGATTTATTGTTTTCTCTAAGCCTCTTTGGTTGACTTGTTGCCAGAGAGTTGAATTTGGATTTTTTTTGGGTTTGGATGGTTTATCGCCAAACCCATTTTCATTTAGCTTAGTTAACCTTTGCCAAGAAACTGGAAGTTTTAACATTTTGTTTCAATTGTTGTTTGCAGTATTATTTTCATCTACATTTCTTAGTTTCAATAGTAATGTTTCTGATCTTTTTCCTATGTCGTTCTTATTGCATGATTCATAAAAAAAATATCTCAGATCTGTTTTTACAATATCTTTGTGCACATAGATTTATTTTATTTGTTTACAGGCATATCTTTTTTTTAATCTACGCATTTGTTATTCTTTCATATATATCTTGTTTTATAATATTGTGCATGTAAGTTTCATAATATTACTTTCATAAATATTTGTTATGACAGTACCTCACTTAGTCACTCATAACTTTTTAATATGGATAAATTAGGAAGATCACTCCAGTAAGAACCTTGAAAAATTTATCTTTAACAACATATTCAAATTTCAGACAAATCCAATGATTGACGTTGGAGAAATGGTCCCTCCACAAGGAGTGTATTTTCCATGACAATCATTCATTCATGGGAGGTCCCACAATAGTGTGTCCCACTTTTTTTAGACATCTTGATTTTTGTTGAAATAACACATTTTTAATAAAATATGATGATTTAAGCCTTGAGAGGTTCTATTTGAAGGAACTAATTACAAATGGTTAGCTAAAAGCCTCTTAGATTAAAAAAACATTGATATAAAATCTACACTCCTCATTAATACCCACAATGGAGTCTCCTTTGCACCTATTAAAATGCTGACAAAAAATCACTTCGACTTTATGTATTGGCAGCTCAAATGAATCCATTTGAAAAACCTACCTATGTAGTATGATTCTATTTGGAACAAGATTTATAATGAATATAATTTTAATACATATTGAGTTCATTATCAATTTTAAATATTACTTAACGAAACATAGGTTGTTTGGTCATTCAACAACCTGTCTCTTCAAGACTTTGGGAAAAATAGTAAATTACAAAAAAAATTATGAAAAATATGTTGGAAAAGAGTATTTATGTTACCTTTCTATAAAAAAAAATAAAAAATAAATTTTGATATACACAAATTAAGCTAGAGGGATCCAAGTGACCTTATGTCTAAACTACTATTACTACCACTTTAGAACTTAATAATCTATGAAATATTGACCCAAAATGAATGAAACCAATTGTATCCTTTATATATTTGAGTTACAAATATAATCTCGAAAGAATTACATTGTTATCAGATTTAAAAAATAAATTATGTTGATCCAAGTGACAATAAATACTTAAAAACACAGTTTTTCACACAAACCACTTTTCAAAGGAGAAGGAAAAATGAATTAAAATAAATTTTAATTTTTTTTAGGAAAATATATTTAGAAACTAGAAAGAAAATTCTAAAAGACTCTATTTTACATCGTCTTCAAAATTCCTGATAGTTTTACGGCAACAAGTGTTCGAAAGTGAAGTTTTTTCTCAGAATGTTGATCTCTATGTCAAAGTTGGCCAAAAAGTGGGACACACTATTCTGGGACCACCCTCATCCTTTATCTCTCCTTCATTTGGTTTGAATTTTGTTTTCTTCTTATGTCCCTTCTTTAGTTGTGTGATCTATTCTTCTTTGATATTTCTAGCTCATGTGTGAGCCATCCCAGTTCATTCAGTTTTTTTTTCAATCAAACAGTTCAGTATGCCACATTTCTTGTCTTCAAAACTGTTTTGATCAATTTTTTTTCTGCATGTCTTTTGAAGAGATCTCTATCATATTCCTTTCATTGTGTGTCTGTGTCCTTGTATTCTCTTTTTCTTTCAACATTTTATGGTTTAACTAAGGCTGTGTGAGCTTCTCTTTTTTTTTCCATTCAGTATTTCCTTGTCTAAATATTTGTCTATTCTTTGAGTGAGAAGCTTACAATTTTAGTTATCTATCCAAACCTTGTACAACTTATGTTATCTTTATTATTTAAAACCTCTCATATTCTTTCATCCTTGAGTGAGTATTCCTTCTTGCGTAACTCGTTGGTCTTCAAGTTTTTGCTTGAATCCTTGTCATTTTTTATTCTGCTTTACATAAATATTCATTTGTATTACGTACGTCATTGTAGTTGTGTTGCATTTCTTGTATGTCATAACATTTCTTGCATGTTCTTCAGCCATTGCCTAACTTTGTGTTTTTTTTAAATCTTTGCATAACCTTTCCTCTCTTTAACTTTGCATGAGTCTTATTCTTTCTCCCGTGTGTTCAAATTATCCTTGTTTTCTCTTGTTTTTACCTTTTCGAGCATTATTCTCTATTTTTCTCTCTTTAGTTATTGTGTTTTATTCTATTTTATTGGTTTAGTCTAGTTTCGTCTTCTATGTGACTTAAGACTATTCTTGTTCATAGCCTTCTCCATTACGTTTCTCTGCCTTATTCTCTATTTTTTGCATCTTTTCTTCTTCCAAACATCTGTTGTGGCAACCATCAGTCTCTATAATATTTTATTCTTTCAATTTTTTTTAACTATGTTCGACATTTTTATCGTTGTTTGACTATGTTCAAATTTAGGTGGCCAAATCCAAATTCTAGTTGTCTCTGCATGATTATGATAATTCCTTTTAGTTAAACTTTTATTAACTTAGTTCTAGTTTTCTTCTAAATCAATAGCATATGTTTCTTTTTAACTTTTAATAATATTAATAAGTAACACAAGAATATTTTTTTATCACTAATCCTTCTAAACTTTAAAACATATTTTTTCATAAAGTAAATATTTTCCTTATTTAATATAGAGTTTAGTATTACTTTTCTTCTTAAAAAAACAAGTTTCTTAAATGAAAATTTGACCTCTCCAATTTTTAGTGTTTTTATATTTATGTTTTTTTTTAAAATACCTTTTTAATGATTTTAATGAAAAATTAATTTTGAAGTTATATAGTTATTAATTTCTTATTTATTTAATAGTTAAAATTATTAGTTTTTTTTTCTAGATCTTTACCTCTTTTATATAGAAATTAATATTTTAATCTAGAGTCTAAATATAAATTATTATCTTCAAATATTTTTTAAACAAAAGTTTAGTTATTAATTTACGCTATTCAAATCATAATTAAAATTATGTTAAATTTCATTTTAAGATTATTTGAAGGTTGTTTATCATTGTTTCT